>CM060948.1:262479152-262489152 GCA_030765055.1 Mantis religiosa | reverse complement strand
GTGTTTAAAGCAAGCGAAGGGGACAGAGGCACCAATCTCGTGCACTATTGTTTGTGAATGGCCGGTAGTGCTTACAGAGGGGCAGGTTACAGCGAAACCCTGTGCACACGTAATTGTCTTCTATTTCATTTGTAACCAAACAGCAACTGTGTCCGATGCCTAGTTATAGTTGTTCACGTACTGCGACTTCCATAGATTCATTGTGGCTATTAACCCTTACGAAGAAGAGATGAAGTAATGGAATCACAGGAGGTAGTAGCCAGCAGCGCTGCAGTCACATAACAGTACCGGAATGAAAGATCTGACCCTTCTGGAGCTGTCCAGAGAGGGTGATGTACCACTCTTCAACCAAGTAGCCCTTTAGTGTGTACGGGGAATGCTCTTTCCTTTGAGCAAGGATCCGCACCATCTGTCCGCACCGTCAAACGCCATAAAGCGCAGTAGTGCATCGGAAAGATGAGAAGGAAACAGAATGGAAGGAACAATGGAAAGGAAGTCATGAGAGATGAGAAACCACCCCAACATTCGCCTACCAACCAGAGAAAATCAATCAATCTTTCATTTATTGCATAACTAAGAGATTGCGTTTTTTAATTATTTGAGGAAGGGCAGAAGAGACTCTTAAAACAAATCTGATTGTGAGATGATTGTCATTCATAAGAGAGTTGGGGAGAAGGGCAGGAAGCGATTATTTATTAGAACAATTGATCACGTTCATCAGTTAAGTAACAAGAAAATTACGTGAGAAATACTTTCGTGTATCTCACTGTTTTTATTGCAATTCAGCTGGGCTACCCAGCTACGCTACTACCCGTATTTGGGTCCGAAGTTCAAATTCCGTGGGGTGACCAATCTAACTGTAGTTTTTACTTGGTTTTTCTCAATCGCGAAGGCGAATCCCGGATTGGGCGTTTGATACTACGATCTTAAGTTCCGCATTGTGTCCTAAGTAACAGTAAAAATGAAAATAGACATTAATGAGAATGTTCATATATCACATTGGCACATGACCGTAATAAAATAACTTTGTGTAATATATCTCATAGCAGAGGAATTCTGTTGTAAACACAAGGAGGGCGAGAAACAGAGAGACTTAGCTGAACACGCTTAGTCTACTGATTGGTGGAGGAAAATACACGGATGTTTATAACGGCGGTTCCCCGTGGGTACCAACCAGTAGCATTGCCGTCTCTCCCCTTTTCATTTCCTATAAGTTTACAGAAGAATCATTACAGTTTGAGACACATTATAGCTTCAGCACTTATAAAAATTCTTGCAGTTCACCTTCGAATTTCTGCATTTGACACACGTAGTTTACAAATACTAAGCTTTCCTAGGCAGTCCATTTTCAATATCTCAGTCACCTTTATAAAGTGTTTTGGCAATGGGTGTATGTTATTCGATAGAGAATTATGTGCTCTACAAAATAGTGCGCTTAGGTTTCGTGTCCCTACATAATGTTTGTTCTTTTCAAGTGAATGAAACGGTGTATGAAGTCGAAAAGAGAACGCATTTTGGACCCTATGCTATTTGTGATTCATTGTAGTGCCAAAGCCACAGATGCTGCTCGATTTCACTACAACATTGTATATCATATTTGCATTAAATTTCATTACATTCTACTATAACAGCCCATTTAAAAGATAAAACGTTTTCTTATCCTGTAGTACTCGATTATGAGTCTGTTTCGTTTTTGTTCCCTCTGCTGATATGCATATTATGCTTTTCAGATAACATATTCTTCAATAAAAATATATTTAACTTTTGCTACTTAATTCATATATGCAAAGTTGTCACATTGTTGAACAAATAAATGTGGCAACGACGAATGTGCTTCATTTTAAAATATGCTAATTAATGAAACATCTAGTCATTTACCAGGTTTTCTCTAATAATAATTGGACTATGTCCGTACCTGAAGCAGATGTGTGTGGAGTCAAACTAAGAGTGTTTGCTAAATTTTAGGTTTGGGTCTGTTCATAAACTAGGAACTAGGTAATCGAAAATGTAAAACTGTGTTTTGATGGATAAGATAGCCAGTTCTCGAGCATTTCCTAAAAGCGCTTCAGTGTTACTCCTCATCACCAACCCTTAGTGTGTTGGTACTGGGGATTTTTTTTTTTTTTAGAACGGAGAACGGGAGACTTAAGACTGTTCATCTAACAACAGGAACACTTTGTTTGTCCAGAACACTTTATAAACACTTCATAACCTACTAAAAACCAATATTCGCGTACTACGGATGGGCGGTAAATTAATTACATGACGCATTTTTCATGACTATCACTGACTATAATAGGAAACGTTACTTGGAGTTGCAAAATAAAATGTGTAATACGTAGCCTTGAAACGGAATTTGTATTGGGATGATGATGATGATGATGATGATGATGATGATGATGATGATGATGATGATGATGATGATGATGATGATGATGATGAGATGATCTCCGAGTGAATTATCTTGAAGCTCCAGGTTGGGAAGCCATCTTGAAGCGTAATTTTGTGTGCAATGATGGTGTTTCAAGATGCTATGATGATGCACCACGTTGTGGCACCATCTAGAAGCAGGATTATTTGGGATGAAGGTGGATGCAGATTAATTTCTCACCTGTGGTGACGATCTTGAAGAAATATATAAGTTTCCCCTGCAGCTCTGGATAATTAGGCGCATCTGCAATTGTTGAGCGATATCTTTTTCTTTCCCAGCATCGCAGTAACGGGGCTGATAAAGATAGTATTACTATTTTTGAAGAATGAATAATACCTTTCTAGTTTAAAGATGGAAATTTCATTCCTCATAATCTCCAACGTATTTAACGACGCTAATTCCATGCTATTTTTTCGATGTTAAAACTAATAGAAATAATATTCACACGACATTAAAGTAATCATCTATCAATAGGTGTTGCACAAGATGGTTCCACTAGCAAAGTCTCAAAATTAACCTTGATGACAAAGTGAATATTAATTATCTGCGCCTGTTTGTTGACCTTAAAGAAGTTCACCGCCTGGGTAGCGTGGTGGTAGCGTGTCTGCCTCACGTTCAAGAGGTCCCGAGTTCGAGTCTCTGTCAGGGTGAGTTACCTGGATAAGGTTTCTTCCGGAAATGAAATGAAATGTGTAGTGGTTAACGCCCGCTTTTGCTACATACGGCACCGCAGGCGATGACAGTGATGTTATATGAGATGAAGATGGAGCACCGGTGGAATGAGATGGCGGGGGAAACCGGAGGTCCCGGAGAAAACCCGCCCCAGCGCCGTGTTGCCTACCACAAATCTCACTTTGCGGTCGCCTGGGATCGAACCCGGGTAGCCTTGGTGAGAGACAAGCGGTCTAACCACTGAGCCATGGCGTGGCCACGGTTTCTTCCGGGGCTTTCCCTTATCCTGAAAGACGAATGTCCGGTAACTCTAAGCTCCATGGACCCTGGACACATTTGAGCATCATTTCACCCATTCTATTCATCGTCCGATATGAATTAATTTTGGAGGACGTAAATTACAAAAAAAAGTCAATAATAATTCGTAGTTCATTCCTAAGCGGCTGTATGAGTTCATTCGGAGGAGATTCTGCACCGTAATCTGTGGTTTATTGTACCTAAGCTCCAAGTGCCACATCCCCGGAGGGAAGGATGAGGAGAGAGAAGATAGAGGGCGGCTGTAAAAGAGGAGTCAAGACATTACAGAGACACCTGCCGACACTTCTGTCCTGAAGGAGCCCCCCAGATGAGAGATGATGTGAAATGATAATGGAGATGAAATTGAGGAACAGGAAATTCGGAAGTTGTAGTTAACTTACCCAGCATTCGCCTGGTGACCCGGGAAAACCATCGAAAAAGATTCATGGGCCAGGTAGATCGGCCACGAGAATCGAAACTGGGCCTCCCGAATACGTGGCCACACACCTTCCCGCTCGGTAGTTACATCGCAAGTAGAATTTAAATAGTAAGATTCCATTAAAACAATTATATTCTATGTCTATAAAAATAAATATATAAAAATTTAAAGGATGAATATAGTTCAAGCACATGTGTATGCGTAGAAAAGAGACAAAACACGCAAGGTTTGTTAAACATTGCTCATTACAGGAAATGCAACTTCCCACCATGGTAATATAATTGGAAAGTGGGTCAAGAAACATTAACGTTGAAAAATAATTTTAAATGTACACTCCACTCACCCTGTAATGTTAGAGGACATGTTGGCTCAACTGATGAATCATGGCAATCGCAAATTACCACCTGATATAGTTTTTTAAGTTGTTTCCTTGAGATAATTGAGAAGTAGTTACCGCAAGTGGAAGGTGTACATATCTAGAAAAGCGATAGCGAAACGGAACAGTTAAATTACAAAAAACGATCACATGGAGTATTTTCGAGGCAGGCACTGCAGGGTTAATGTAGCGTACAGTTTTATACAATTAACCTGATAATTATCGGTGCATCATTGAAAGCACCCCGTCGCCCTCCAAATGAAAACATTGTGTGCCAAAACCTGGGGATAAAGCAGACTGGTTTAGAAAAAAAAAAAAAAAAAATAAAAGGTCGCACAGTGGAAAGCCATTCAAAGAGAGAGATAAAACACATTGAGGCGGGGTGTGGTGAGATAATGCTCATGGAAAACCAATTATTGTAAAGTTAGGTGTTGGGGGATGTCTGCATTGCGATAATGGAAGAGTTGCTAGCACAGAGATACCGATACGACGTGTCAGTCTGCAGGGTTGATTGATGAGGAATCTATAGGCAAGGGAGACTGAGAGAGGGTCATGTAAATAGTAAAAGGAAGGGGAGGTGAGGCCAGCATCAATGACAACATAATTAAACCAGAGGTATCTACGTCAAACATCAATCTTTTTCCATTTATGAATTTTTACCATTGAAGCATGCACCTGTCTGTTTCAGAATAATACTTTGCAGTATATTATCTATATTTGTTATCTATATTTGCCGCTGGGAAAGGAAACAGGCTGTATAATATTAACCTCTAAATGATGAAGTCCTAGATTTCATTCCCGGCTTGAGGGAAAACGTTTTCTATACCTACTTAGCATTATTTCTTACTAGTCTGTCGACAAATACGAACGCGAGTGTGAATGAGAGAGCGTGTATGGAATTCGGAATTTAAAAAAATTAAAAATTGTGCCCTGATATTTCAAGATATAATTAATTATTATAAATAATTGTTAATGCGCAATAAATTGACAAGTAAAAGAAACAAAGCGAGCTAGCGGGTTGTAGTCAACTGTCTCGATTGGGGTTGGCTCGAAGTTACATGCTTCTCGTCGGCTTTGCTATTCTTCTCTAAATTTTCTATATTTGACTAGCTATTGTGTATGGTGTGCTACTGCTTTTATGGATTTCCTCCAGTTAAACAAACAATAATAAAGGGGCTAGCTAGTTACATTATTGTACTAGTGCCACCCACATTTCATTCCTCCGAACTATGTACGTATTACTTCCCTATTGACTCCCTGCTGCCTTGCCGAAGTCTAAGTTGGGCACCCATCTGACTTTAAGTTTACATGCTTCCATTCCGCACAGACCAAAGTGCACTGGACCTTCTGAATATGAGCCGTGGTCGCTAGTGTGTATATGCCTAGCGTCCGACGCGGAGAGGGTCGCATGTTCGAATCCCGCCGTGGGCATCGTTGTTTAAATGTATAGCATATACATCGTTACTGTATATACTAATATATATTACTATATATTAATAATATATAATAATATTAATAATATTACTATATTGATATATATATATATTAAATATACACACTATAGTAAGGCATCGTTTGGGCATCTTGGGACGTCCAAAGAGAACTGCAGGTACACACTTTGCTTCGTGATGAAGTAAAGAACCGTAGGGTGAAAGTAATATGGTGGTTACTGATGTTGGGTGCTGTACATGGTGGCGTTGCTCCGTATTTCAAAATCCTTTGCCTTGAATTTGCCGTGCCTTTCTCGCAGTTTTTGCGACGAATTAATTCACGTAAGAATGCTGTATTATGCAAAGTCACTGTCGGAAGTTCCTTGTATGTTTTTGTAGAGTGTCATATAGGAATTTCTTTTAACGTTTACCAGTTTATAGCTAAAATTTTATTGTAACTCCAATAGCTCACAGCCGTGAAATTATGAGATCTTTTCACGGGTTTGCCGAGTTTGGAAGACAAAGATCTACTTTACAAATAAATACAATTAAGTAACTTTCATGACTTTGTGCTGCATTCATGAAGTAAACGGCATGCTTATGATGTAATTTGTATGAATATTAAAATACAGTCCTCCACATTTAGCACATATACTTATATACATTGACTTTTTCATTCCTTATATGATTAGTTTTTAATTAAAATGTGCGATTAATGGGTTTTTACTGTCAAAAATACAATAATTTCACGTGACAAATTGTGATATTTCCTTCACTACTCTTACTTGACTTATCTTAAAATCTTATTCCGCACTATCGCCTAAAAGAACTGAATCTTGTTTATCCGCTTCCGTCTGGTTGCTAGCGATCGTAAACACGATTTGGACATCCATAACTTAAACAAAGAATAAATGACATTAGTTTGAAAAACACACATGCAGTCATATAAAAGCGCATTTCTATCTAAAAATCACTTATTTCCGTTCATTTATGTGCTATCAAATTTTAATTTGAGAGTCACTGTTAGTTAATAAGTTTATTTAAATATTATTTTAATGCATATTCAACGTTCATATTTAATTTTCTTATCATTTTATGTAGTGAAATTGACATTTATGTTAAAAATATAGATATAAATGGTGTCCATTAAACCATAAAACAATTAACTGTGTGACGAACTAACCATGGATGTTAAAGGATAAGGAACAACATGGCCAGATCCTACACGGGAGAGAGTAGCTCAATTGGTAGGAAATGCATGCTTTACGAGAGGTTGGGGATTTTTATCAGGTTACGAAAGAACTACAAAAGGTATGGGTGACACTAATTAACATTAAAATTCACTTAATAAGAATATTTACTAAAATAATTAATTACAAAAATGGTCCTTTGGACCCAGGTTGAAGACCTGTACACAAAGAGAAAGAGATTCATACTTCACATTCACTTATGCCAGAGGTGGAGGAGTGGGGGAGTGACGTCACATACCACTGAAGTCACATGAGCTATTATTTGTATTAATTAAAACAGTTATTTGTGACAACTGATTGTTCTGCCCCCTTTTTGGTATTACATTTAACATAACTGAAATTATGGATTTTATTTTTACTTAACGGTTTGAAAAACGTGAAATATTAAAAACCACAATGAACTATTTTGTTTTATAATTGATATATTTATGTTATTGTAAGGCATCTCTGAAGTTTATAGCAATAGTTTTCTCATAGTGATTTGTGGTAAATATCTAATATGGTAATTACTTACTGAAGCATAACATTTTATTTTTTTGCACTGTTTTCAGTTTGGAAAATCTCGAAACAGTGTGCAGCACACATATCTATCATTTAGTTGTATTCATAGATACTAGACTTTCCTCTGACGGGGGAGGTGTCCAAATTGAAAATACAAGGTAACAGAAGTTGTAAAGGTTTAGAATCTCCGAACTCTCCTAAACTGAGCTGTTGTTTTTTATCGAGTTTAAGTGCGAAATTAACGTATCGTAATATTAACCTTAGCACATCTATCTGCTGGTATAATTTCAGTGAGATCATAGCACTTACCTTTAATGCTATTATGTATGAGTGAATTGCCAACTAGATGTCGCGTAGGACAATGGCCTCCTCTAGAGGGAAGGCTCACATAAACCAAAAATTAAACCGAAGCAGACAATACAGGAACAACGCTAAGACTGTACCACTCGAGACACTAGCCATTAACACTTTTTTGGTGTATTATTATCCTATTTACATGTAATTACACAAGGATAATTGCTTCGTTATCCACAAGTAAACACCACGACATGTATGTCAGGTACTGAAACAGTGCTCATTGATTCAAAATTGATCAACTGAGGACAAGCAGTTCATTCATTGCTGAAGTACGTGATAAAGGTAATATCAGAATAGGTTTGAACTTACTTCTGTACGGAGGTCCGGAGTCGACTAGGGTTACTCCAAGCCCTCAATAGAATCTGAAATTATGGACCTTGGAGTGAATATGTGCATGCAAATAAATTAAAAACAACGAAATTCTATATAGCTAAAAGTTCAAAGGTAAAAACTCAAACATTTCAGGCAAAGTAGATGGATCTTAGAAATAAATCCCCACAAAAGTATATTTTAAAATAATCAAATAATTTTGCAAATGATAATGACGAACCAACTTAATTAAGCTGATGATCTCGAATGATATTTAAAATGACTGCATTTTAAAAATCGACAGGAATAAAGACATTATATCTATAAAATACGCGCAATAAAGTAATTTCTACTTACGTTCACTAAACCGAATCATCACATAGCGATGTATAGTGTCCTGAGTACCAACTGCACAGCTTTGAAACAAAAGAAAAGGTTAAATATTAAGAAACAGAATGAAATAAAGCATTGTGTAACATTCACAATAATGTTTCTAACCCACTATCGTTTAATTTATATAGATTACACTCTTAGCTTGGGAAAGCTTAATTTTAGCATCTACTTGTCGGTATGGGTAGCTCAGTTGGTGGGGTACTGATCTAACAATCCCAATGATGCGGGTTCAGATCCGGTCAAGACCAACGGTTTCTGAACACTATTAAAAACGACTTTAGGTGGATTTATTGGCGTGTAAAGGAACTTCTAGTGGAGAAACTGCAGCACTGATATGATTCTAACTATTTAATATCTACTGCAAATTAACTGAGACAGACGTATGCAGTTTCATCGCACATTTCTTATTTGCAGAGAGAAAGTATTAATAGTGATATGTTTTAAAACTGGTCTTGAAAACTCATAGTTGTGAGAAACAACTGAAAAGCAGCAGAACTTTACAACGGCAAAATGTTTGAGAAATTCAAACCAATAATAACGTTGAAAACGCCTTATGATACAAAAAGAATTATTTGAAATAAATGGAATGTTTATCTTAAAAATATTGTCTGTTATAGTTAACAGATTATATAAATGTACACAACATTCCTTCCGAATCAGGAGGGCTTTACAGGCAGTTAGCAGGAAATCATATAATTACATTGTATTCGTGTAAACATATTAACTATTTTTTATTAAGACGATAGAGTCTTTTTTGGGAAAATAAACCAGCGAATATTACTTCACGTAAAAGTTAGTTACACAAATCACGCGCAAATTTTTAACGATTTTATTCAGGGGACTTCAGAGCATGTATTTTCGATGAAATACCGACATCAAATTTTAGCAAGGAATGGAATAATTCCTCTACCTACTACGCACATGGTGGACAAGGTAATGCAAACGCTTTACTTTTAAAACAAACCAATTAGATATATGACGATTTAGAAAACTTTAAAACTACCTTTTGTTTGGAATTCCCGCAGTTGGATGATATTCACTGTATGAAGACGCTTATTTTATGGATGCGATAGTTGCTCTACAATAAAGTAATAATTATTTGCTACTCAGGGCATTATAAAACACTATTTGTCTATATTCTGCCAGTGAAATAACCTTTAAAATGTGCTTCCTAATTGTACAAGTTCTCTGGTCTGAAAAGGTGTGTAGAACAGAGATAATTAATTACTTTTATCTTGCGTATTGAATAAAGCATGGAAGAAACAAGTGCACAGTATTCCAAAACAGAGTTTCACACTCATTGAACATTAATAAAATTAATTTTACAGCGTTCTACACGATGCATTGCTACCAATGTATACATTTTAAATAACTTCCACACTACAACATCATCAGTAACACCTTGATGACTAAAAAAAAAAAATAGTTTAGTTAATTTTGTTTCAAATCATCGAAGCTCAAGAGAGTAAACCCTTTTGTGGGATACCATGTATCTATTTTGATCCTAAACAGAGTTGTTCTGGGCTTTGTTTTGGCCCCATCGAT
>CM060948.1:262469152-262476652 GCA_030765055.1 Mantis religiosa | reverse complement strand
TCTATGTTGAGACATAGTTTGTGTATGTCCACAGATCCTGTAAGAAAGCAGAGAAGAAGAAGAAGAAGAAGCAGAAGAAGAAGAAGAAGAAGAAGAAGAAGAAGAAGAAGAAGAAGAAGAAGAAGAAGACGAACTGCAAACCGAGGATCGTCAAAGCCAAGAAGACGTTCGATCAAGACAGTTTCATCATAATGATGTTCGAGCCCTTCACCTCCTTCGCAGAAGAAACAGAAGAAGTAATTGCGAGTGATGGTAAATAGTGTGTTCATGAACGATAACGACATCTCCATCAGCACCGAGTATCGTGTGAACATAGGCTTGTACAATGAACTCGCATATCTTTACATCAAAGGGATGTGTATATTACAAAAGAGGATTGGGAGATAATAGTACTAAATATGTGTGTTGGATACGTATCTGAAAGATGGTAAACATCTTTGTGCACCGTACAGTAAAAATGTAATTTATGCATTTGATGTAATGTTATGTAGAAATAACATGAAAGAAATAACGTTTGTGAATACAGGTTTACATGTGAGTAGTATAAATCTGAATAGTACTGCACTTAATGGACCTAAAAGACTAATTCCATATATTGAAAGGAATTTATATCAATTATATGATATTCATAAATCGTTATGTTCATTTGATGCAAGAAGCAGGAGTGCAAGGAGGAGGATATTAGAGATGTATGGGAAAGTTAATAAAAGGATTATTTGAATTTGTATTCTTTTATTACACCTATATGATAGGTTGTACAACATGAGTTAATGGTTTATAAGTGGATGATTTATCATGAATAATCAAGCAGAATAATGAAGTTTGTGGAGGAAAATTTGATGATGCTTGAACTTCCAATCTGACGTTCAATGCTCCCGTCACAGTATCCTCAGATTAATGAGAGCAATTGATGACGAATAGCGGTGCATATTTCAGAAAGTAATTCCTTTTCAAAGAGGGTAATTCTCCTTGCCGCAGTAGGATGATTGAAATTTAGAATATTGATCATACAGAGATGCTAATTTTGAATTGGTGAAATCCAAATTCATATCGTGATGGGGGTAAGATTCACTGATGATATAAAGTTTCAGATTAGTGATATTACAAGGATCAAATAGAGAAGCATCCTTAGCGAGATGATTCAATCTGTCCTCTTGAGCACCGACTACGACGAAACGTGGTTTTTCAAGCTCAGTCGTGGTTGCAATGTTCCATGTGAATGCCTTAGTTTGAGGTACAACAGGTTGAGTATGAAGGTCCAAGGTTCGAAATGCAACGTGTAGAGGTTTATCCGATTTTACGAGTTCAAGTTTATCAACTCGTTCAGAATCTGAGAGTCGGAGTACAGGCATCCTCCATTCGAGTCTAGTGAGCTGAATGGTTGTAGGATAGTTTCCAATTATACAATTATTAAAATCCTTAGATCTAATGAGTATAAGTTGAAACTTGCTATTAAGTATGACCTCCTTGTGATCGTCAGCGGAACCCAGCAACATCGATAGAGGAACGATAGCATTGAAGATACCATTCGATGTATTCCGATGTCTACCGCACCTCCTGGATAGATCCAACCTGCATTTAATAAACGATTCGATTCCAGTTCATTCAGAGATGTATAGCTACGCATCGTTGATAAAATACCCGGATTCCTGGTTCTGTCAACAGTAGTCCCATTCATATCTAGACGAATCTCATCGAATATGAATGCCTTAGCATTGTTACTCAATTTCGATATCGAGACGCTGCTATCGGGTTTAGTGAGAGTTCCTTCGATGTAGAGATAACTTCTACAAGGAAGCGTGTACAAATCTTCAGCTTGACATGGAATTCTAATTTCATCGTTCACATCGAGAGCTGAAGTGTTGTACGGTAGGAACACGTGTTCTTCCTTCTTACATATTTTATCATCAAAAATCGGAATCCCAGTCACATCCAACACATCCATTATAGAACTTTGAATCCTAAGTCGGTGAGAAATCTTCGATTATACGATGTGATTAGGTTGCGGGTCAATGATCGAGTAGAGTTCATTCTCGATAGATGTTTTTTAACATAGCATCGTCTCTTAAAGCTTATGCCCATTACGACGTATGTGCAATCGTACAGTGATGGTCTCATTTCTGAAATCTAACTTATCACCGTTTTGGTCTACCACTCTAATGTCGAGATGATCAATGAGATTTGTATCAATGATTGGTAGATATATAGGACTTGACGGTTCCTGCGAGATGTGATAACCTGGAAGTACCGATGAGAAAATTTCATACAGAGAATGACCACTCTTACCATTGATGAAATATCCCGTGGCAAGACTGCACTCGATAAGTATAATGCTGACGTTGAATATGTTAACCAAATCATTAGACTCGGTCAGCACGTTCGCCGGAACTCTCTGTTTAGAGGTGAAACCGAGAAGAGAAGCCATCAATCTCTCGCGACTGAAGCCGATAATATAGGGGCATTGCATTTCTGATTTCATGGTGTTGTTATTAGCATGTAGAAAGAAATCATCACCGATGTCGAGAGCATCCTTTAGCAGGCGAGCGGTATCATCCAATTCATAAGTAACCGGTGGAATCACTATACGTTCGACTTTATCATCACGAACGTAATGGAATACATTATTACTCTTATCCACATTAGGAATCGAGTAAAAGGTTTCGAAATTCAATAGAGCTATTTCGTAATGACTGTAGGGATCCGACGGTCGAGGTCGTTTTATAAGAGAAACTGAAGGCACAAGTGACCACAAGTCACGGATTCGAAATCTTGAAATCTCCTCGTATTATATAGGCGCTTACCACCCAAAATATATATTTATATCTATTTCGGTGTTCTCAGATCTCCGAAACTGTCAAAGTAGTAGGCAACGTTACCATCCTTGCGTACAAAAACCCAATGCGTGCCAGGATAATGTGATGTATTCACATTCACTACTATTCTCTCAGCGTATCGAAGATGTGGAGGTAGTTTATCTAGCATGTAGGACACCTCTAAAATGTTGAATGCGTAGACGTCGTGCATAAGAAGCGATCTCGGTAGCACTCAGGGCTTTTGGCAGGATAAATATAGGCCTCGCCCCGAGTTTTTTGATCGAAGATACAATCTTTACCCTTACGTCTCTTATGTCGAAGACCTTTACCTGAGCTAAAGACTCAATACGCTCGTTGTGACGAGTTAATTCGGCAAGTTGTTTTGCAACCGAACGTTTCTTATTCACAGCTGTAGCAATCTGAGCAGCACCTCCAGAAGCACCTGAACCACCTGCTGCGCCTAGAGCAGCTAAAAGTGGTAGCAAAGGTAAGAAACCACCTCTCTTGCTGCAATGTTAACGCATACCAGAGCCCACTGCCCAACTTACCCTTCATAAGTGTGGTGACAAGTCGATGCTGCAATTCGTTCACCCAAAGAAGCGTCAGCAGATTTTACTCGTCTCCAAGCTTTCTCTGCGAGCATCTTATCGGCTAGACGTCGTGATTCTGTATCATTACTCGCTGCATAAGCTCTGTTGTGATTGAGACACGCCGAGTCCAACCCATTCACTGGAAAGTCCCATCTCTGCAATCGTTTTATGTAGTTTTGCTCCCGGACCACAGATGCGATTAACCCGGTAAATGTGCCTCAAATGGTGATTAATTAATCAAGGAATTAAGGATTCCCGAACCCTTGTGTGCACGTGTAGTGATGTGGGAAGATTTTCTAACCTTGGCTTAAGCTTCTCCCACCCATACGTACATTACTGAAGAATAGATTCTGAATAGGGAACATCCCCTTACCAGATTGCCTTAAAACATTTATTTCATAAATATCTCTCAGTACACGTAACTAGTCATTCTCTCGATATTCTTATGACATACAGATATTCTTATACATAAGGAATAAAGGTGTTAAATTTTATCACACACTAAACGCAAAATGCATTGAACCCTAGACTCGGTATGCATACATGAATGTTTAAGCACACATTCAATTCCTCCCTCTCCTCTACCACACCCCCAACCAGGATCACGGTATTCAAACATAAGTATTTCAGCACAGTCAACATCGAATCAATACTCATCATTCTCAATATACTTAGACTCTATTGTACTTAAAGAAACATTTGGAATTTTATCACTTAACCCTCAAGACTCGATTTTCGTACAAATATCTCACTTCTTAACTTACACATAGCTAAAATCGAATGTGTTTTACCATCCAAGATACGAACCCAACATCATTCTTAGCATTCGCAGAATTGATTATTATACATTAGAGCTTAAGCACACTCTCTCTCTCTCTCACACCAACACACACACACACACACACACACATACACACACACACACACACACACACACACACACACACACACACACAACACACACGAGCGTCTCGACACGAAGATGCCCGCAACCTCACCGCCCCCGTTTCAAACAACACCCATCCACACATACACACACAAACACACGCACAATCACACACACACAACCACAACGATCCTGGGGAACGGCAATACGCCACCAAACCAAAACAACAAAAAGTCATTGTTTCTCAAACAGGAGGCTTCTAAATCATATGAGGATTCCAACATCACGCATTCGTTACATACATGAGGATTTTAAATTGTGTCTAGTGTGATGATGGACACCCCTTTCCCTACTACTCACATCTCTGTAAGAGGGAGAATTATTTTTATGATTTAGTTGCAGAACATAAAGATATTACTGAAAGTAAAACTAGGATGCATTTCCCAGAAGGAAAACGAATCTTATCTTATACCTAACGCTCAACAAAATACTTATATTTCTGTTATATCCCTGGTTTTTTAAGTTTCGTTGCATATTTTAAGCATGAACTGTATGTTTTACGATGGTTTAGGTAAGAATAGCTGTGGAACGTGCGTTCAGGTATCCGCTAGAGGTATCCTGATAATCGGTTAATCTAATATTTAGAACATATGTACGTTCACTTACATTGAAACACGCACTCTGAACACACATGGAAAAATATCTGAATAAATAAAAAATAGTAGGAGACAAGCCAAGTCCAACCAAAGCACAGGTTCTCTAGTGAATAAAATAAAATGTGTAGTGTTTAACGCCCGCTTTTACTACATACGGCACCGCAGATGGTGACACTGATGATACATGAGATGAAGATGGAGCACAGGTGGAATGAGATGGCGGGGGAAACCGGAGATTGCGAAGAAAACCGCCCCAGCGTCGTGTTGTCCACCACAAATCTCACTTTGCGGTCGCCTGGGATCGAACCCGGACCGCCTTGGTGAGAGCCAAGCGGTCTAACCACTGAACCACGGTGCGGCCACCCTCTAGTGAATACATCACGAGCCTATCGCTTTAAAGGATTCAATAAGAAGATTCTGAAATTAAACTTTTAGGCTTCCTGCTAACTAATCCTAAGTTAATTTGAACAGCAGGTAACAGGAATACATATGGCTTTTACATTCGCTCGACATTACTTTGATGATGAACCTCGGCGAAATGTAATCTCAGTTTACCGAAGAATTAAATTTTTGATTTCGGCATATAATTTAAAGGGCAGTTTAAAGGCTATTTGGGGTAATACTGGATGACGATATAGAGGAGTTTGTAAAACTATTGGGGTTTAGGAATGAGTATATTTTCAATAGTGTTATTGAAACCCTTCAATGAGTATTTTATTTTAGACCTTATTAAACGTGAAACAGTTTTGCAAAATAAAAATTGCAAATAATCTTTGCAGTATTGAGCTTTCCTGTAGCTTATTTAAAGCCTTTTTTCTATGTCTACACATTTTATTCTACGCAAGAAGGAATTACAGTAGTAACATTATAAAACACCACCAGTTAGAAACTTGCAATTTAATTTAACGTTTCTGGATGTAGCTGTCTAAATTAAGCTAAGTAAATGTGTATACGTTTTTAATTTTTTTTCTGAAAAATACGATATTTTCAAACAATAGGAGGAACTGTCCCTTTATGTTGACTTTAGTTGATCTGAACTCAGGATCTACATCAGAACATTTAATGCTGCATTTTGAATATCCATACATATTTAGCTCAAGGTACATTTGAGGGGACAATTAACCTAACAATATAGAGTTGATATTATTTATTTTATGTGTACGATAATCAATTCTCTTTTCCTTTGCACTTTTTGTCCTAGATAAAACAGAATTCATAAGCAATTTCAAAAATAAAATAAAATATTATGCATTCGTATTTAAATCTACAAGTTTTTCTTTAGTAATATCCTTTCAACCATTTCCTAGTTATTTTTTATATTTCCTGCGAACGAAAGAACCTAATGGTATTTGCAGACAATTTAAACGCAGATATTTTGTTCAGCCTCTACCTCAAACTCGCGATATTTTAATAAAAATCCTTGCGACTACTACTAAGAAAATATAGAACAAGAGATTTTCATTTGAAGTAACGCTTCTATTAGGGGAATTATTGAAAATCCATTCTTGTTATATCCTCAGATACTGAGTGATTTAAGTAAAAATTTGCTGCTTATCCTGCTATTTGTGTTTGGGTTACAGTTATAGTCATGCAGACATGAATCCAAGTTTGGAATGTGAAGGCACCGAAATCAATGTTCGATTTTCATCTTTTTGTTTTCTGTTCTTAACATTAAGGACAGGCAAACACATATCACACCATTTGAAGGCCTATTTAACCAGTCAAAACCGACACCATCATGGCCAGTACGCCGCAGAAAGCCATCAAAGCCCTGTTTCAATGGCTTATTGTGTTATGCGATGTGTTTCTGTTTGGGGTGGGTTGGGAGCTACTATCGTATATGACGAAGGGCTATAAAGGTTTTCCCAATAGTTAGTGTTTTGTACGCTGGAGTAGGGTTGTCACCAATCCGTCATTTTATAAGATGGATCACCGCAGTATATTGTCCCAAGCCCTCCATCATATCCCTGCTAAGCCACTATAGCGCTCTAGTGGAAATAACGAGAAATTCTGGACCACACGTTTCATTGTGCCTGAACATAACAGGACTGTAATCCCGAAAAGGTTGCAAGAGCGATGTGCACATTTAATGGAGTTAGGTAACATAAGATTTAAAATATCTCATTATATTCATCTCTCCTTTCCACTCTATTGAATGTTTCCGATATACAGAGCTTTCTTCAAAACATTTTCCAGTTAAGGGTACTCAGTAAAAGCAATTTTAATCTTTTGGTATTATTTAAATTACGCAAATAATTTTTAGTTGAAATATGTCCGTCTAAGTAACTCTTTGTTTCTTCTATCTTCATTTTCCCAGGAGGAATAGCTTAATTTTAAAACTCTTGCAGTTTTCGAGCAAATGTTTTCAAAATTTGCTGCCGTACCATGATCAAAAGTATGTTTTAAATAATATGTGGATATATTTAATTACTTTTGAGAAGAAACGTGTTATTTTTATTATACTAATTTATCAAGTGTTTCCACGATTCAAACGGCAGTTTTCAAATTATGAAAGCATTATCAAATTATTTTAATATTAATGCACAAAATTGTCA
>CM060948.1:262411433-262468152 GCA_030765055.1 Mantis religiosa | reverse complement strand
GTACCTAGATACCGCCTCAGCCAATGATACACAATGAGAAAAGACCAATGCTATATGCGGGTACTCTACTGAACTCTTATTACCGTACTATGCAGTAGGACGTTGTTTTGATTGCATCTGACAAATCACATGCAGATTTCACGATCTGAGGACTCCAAAATTACGCATTTAATTTTGACATAAGGAGCAGAGTAAGAGAAGTTTTCTACGTTTTCTATTCTGAAAATGCTTATTTTTTATACTTCCTTTCTATTATACAATTTTATGCACATTGTTTTTACTATGCTGTGTATTCAGAAGCTGTTGATACATTTAATATTTGGTTGAAATGAGTACAAAAAGTTTAGTATGGAGTTGGGACACTATAAAAGTGCAATTCTTCAAAAAACTATTGCACTACAGAGTTGAATATTGGTGTTGTAGAGTTTTTAGCTACACTTTTCTCGCTATTGAAATTGGTACAGAGTAAGACAATAAAGATTTGAAATCGAATTTGAAATTGAGTTTTTTTTTCGAATAAAAGAGACTGAAGACTTTGAATCACTCTAGTTCAAAGAAATGAAACAAAATGAAGTGTGTAGTGTTTTAACGCCGGCTTTTACTACATTCGGCACCACAGGCGGTGACCACTGATGATGCATGATATAAAAGATGGGGCACCAGTGAATTGAGATGCGGAGCACTGGTGGAATGAGATGGTGGGGAAAACAGGAGGTCCCGGAGAAAAACCCGCCCCAGTGCCGTGTTGTCCCACAACAAATATCACTTAGCGCTTCCCTGGGGTCGACCCTCTCACTGCCTGGGTGAGGGTCGAGCGGTCTAACCACTCAGTCACGGGCGTGGCCCTAGCTCAAAGAGATACTGCAGTGACATAGACTGTTAATGAACTACATCGAAATAATTTTAGCACTTGTAGACGTGACAAATATAGATAGGCAATGCATGATCCGTGGCTAAACATAACGCAGTTAGCTGTGTTAAACTTAATTGGCACCAGATGCTGATAAGTTGCTATTTAAGGCAAGGTGGGTGACATTATTTTTATTAGAATGTCTTTAAAAACTGCTTCCGGGTATAGAAATATCGATTCGTAGAAGTTCATTATTGGCGTTCTCAAGATTTAATGTCTTAAAAACATCTCTCAAATCTTGTGCTACTCAACTGCTAACTGACACTGAACAGCGATTAACTTTCTTCTTGCATCATGTAGCCTATCTAGAGGTGCTCATCCAACTGTTTTGATGGCCCAATTCGTAACGCTGAAAACTGGTGTTCCGCTGAAAACTGGTGTTCCTAAGGTCATTGGTTCGGCTCCTGTCACGTAATTATTTTTTAATACGTAAACTCTAAAAGGAAGAAATGGCGTGAAACACACCAAAGGTCTCCTATCTCAAATTACTTGTTTAAGATATCTCCACTTGCTCTGAAAATATTTTGTTGTAGTTCATTAACATCCTATATAAATAGTGAGCCAAGCAACGACCCAGGGAATGAGTAAGCTATTGTTCAGTTTTACTTAATTTTATATCTATAGAAGTAGAATATGACGATAATGGACTCCAGAGTAGTGGCCGAAACCTTGTTTGCCTGCTGCTATTTCAAACATTTGCTAGTGAAGTAATGGTTTGTGCTCTTGCGGGAGAAGAAACTACGAGATATTAAATGTTTATACTACTTTATTAAGCTCTAAGTGGACTACACGCATTTTTAATCATACGTATTTTGGCTGAACGGTATAACTATACTATTATTTTGAACTTATTGTAATGAGTTGAGATGAGAATTGTTAAAAGCTAACACGTTCATGGGCCTTAGCCGTTTTTTTTAATTGTAGATTATAGTTTCCCCAAGTACGTGAAATAATAAATATTATTTCCGTGCACGAGCTGTTTATCAAAGTTAAATATTTATTCTTTTCGCATGTTTTACGTAACTAAATACTTAATTTGAAATGAATCCTAGGTTGAAATATACCTTGAACGTAATGTGGACAGAATAATCATTTTATTGCATTCTATATACGATAATTTGTCAATGGTAGAGAAAGCTGAGCAAGTTTACCTATCACTTTTTTATTTGATTATATTACAATATATAAGCCGGGCCTGGTGTTTGGTAGAAAAGGTCGCTTAAAGTCACGAACCTTCTTCTTTCAGCACAAATAAAACGTATCACTGAATAAACACAAAGCACTTCGATTGTATTTTAATTGTTGTAAACATATTAAATCTTATTTTCTATCTCATAAAAAGGGAGAATTTACAACACATCCAACGTTGTTATTAACTTTAAGCAACAATAATCTAGAAAAGTAGTTCAAACTTGCACTATCAGATAAAATAAAGTACTCGAAACATATTTGGTAGCTTTGATGTCACTGAAAATTGCCTTTCTTAAGTACTCTTACACAATTAGTAGGCTGTTATCAAGCAGTAGTTGACAATATGACATGTCACTCTATGAAGACATCAAGCGCGCTGGGATCTGCAGGTGTATTATGTCACTGCTGTTTTCTGTGACGACTTGAATGACACTGCTGGGCCAAGGAAGGCAAGAGTGGATTATATCAAGAGTAAAGGATCAATTTTCGACGCTGTAATGAGTTAAAATCAGATGTAGAGACGGGCAGGCATTGAGACCAGAAAAAAAGGGTGGATAGAGGGAATGGTTGAGGAACAACTTAGTGCAAAAGCACATATCTATCAACGCAGAGGCAGCCCTTGTTAATGTTAGAGTCAAACACTGAGATGGTCGTGAACCACAGAGGAGCGAGTGGTCTAATTCTAACCCACCCCCTCCCCGCAATAGAAAAGGGCAGCAGGCAACCTCTGTAGAGAAGAGAAAATTCAATTACTCCTTCCTACCGTGCGTTACTTTCCTCTCGTTGTCCTCATCTCGTTACAATCTCTGGGAGATGATGTGAGGCATCTCATCCTGCTCAATCAGCAGGACGAGTACCGAGGCGAGTCCAAAGGCATTTTGGGAAGATGAAGTTGGTTAAATTATACCACAGCCATTGGTTTCTGAAGTTAATAGAACCACTGATACATGTTTAGTGAAGAAATATTATCATTTTTAAACGAAGAAATATTTGATTCTATATAAACAGGAAAACGTTATTACAACAAACCAGAGATATTTCGAGTTTCTTCAACCGTTAAGTATATCTGCAAAAATTTTGTTAGCAAGATAAGGATCTTGGTACACTCCTGGGGTGTAGCAAAGGGAGTGCAAATATGCTCATAATGTCAGTTGTATGGACAGTCTTGCGTTAAAGACAAAACTCAGCAGATAAAGTTTGCAACCGGAACGTTTTATAACGAGGAAAACCTTACCCACATAAGCCAATGAAAACAATAGTTGAATGATTTTGATAAAGAAATTATCTCTGAAAATATATCCATCAGCTTGGCGAGCACCTAGGGTACATATACTGAGTAAAAATATAACTGTGACGTCAGAAAATAGAACGTGGTTAGAATGTCGAGTATTCAGTAGGGATCAGAAATATTAACAGGCAGTGAACAGAATGTATATATGTACCTGGATTTTTTTCACACCAAGCATGAAATACAAATAGAGGTTCTGCAAGTGACTGAGTTACAAGTGAGGAATTACAGTTAGGAACCCATACTCATCAGCCATGAGTCCCTCGTTTCAGCATACTCTCTCATCAAATCGATCTGTCGTACACTACTTCAGCAAGATAAATAAAATAGTTCTCTTAGAGTAATATAAATTAAACTTCTTTTCAGAAATCTTCAGGTGAAATTCCTCTGTTTACGGTTCAAAGACGCTCTCCTGAAACACCGACGGCTAAGTAAGCTTACTAATGTTTTGGGGTCTTAACTTGCCATGAAATTTCAGTCATAAACACTTTTAAGGCATACAAGAAGGCGAGCCATACAAAAAGGCGGCAAGAGATTGCATAAACAGAAACAAGATTTTTGGGGAGCATTCTTAGCTCCTTTGTGGCGATACTCTCAGAATGTCTCCAGAATAGTTTTAATTATTCCACTCATTACCTTAGAAGAAATATTACATTCGATATAAAAATTGGCTGCTGAGATTTCGCAATAATTTACACACTTTGAGTCCTGAGAATTATGACGAAAAATCTCTAAAAAAAACGTATTTTTATACGCGAGTCTGCGATGTAAATAAAAATAATATAAATGTTTTTGATAATTAGTCAAATTCGTACTTAAACCGTTCTTTGAAGATGTAAACGACTTTATAGAATTGTACTAACCACTAAATACGTTCTTCGTTTTCGTTAAAGTGGAAGTGAAGATTTAGAGCCGGCCTCTGTAGTATAGATGGTAGCAGGTCTGCCTTACGATCAAGAGGCCCTGAGTTCGAATCGCGGTCACAGTGAGTTATCTGGATATTTTTATTCCGGCGTCTCCCTTATCCTGAAAGATAATCCTTATCCTGAATGTTGGGTAGCTCTAAGATCCATGATTTAGATCAATATCTTATCCTTAATTTATTATCATGACAATATTTATTGTCAATATATTTATAACACATTTTAAATGCTAAGCGTTAGTACCGCTTTGTTTCTCCCGAACTCTGGAAGAGCATCTATCTACAGTCGTTTTACACGGTGCTGTTAAATGAACATGCTGCATACAAATGCACATGAGATCAGTACTATTTAATACAAACCATTACTACTGAATATTGATCACGATCATGATTAACACGAGGGATATAACAAAACATACATTCAGCACTATAAAACGATAAGGTACCCACAAATTACTATGACCTTTATAAGCTGTTATTTCCTTGCTCTAAAATAGAGAAAATGTTGCAGTGCATACTTAATTTTTCTCCGCAGATATACTTACCATCTCTTCATTCCAATCACATTTTCTATCACTTAGAAACCTTAAGTGATAGATAAAATCTTGCTCGGGAAAAGGTTAGAATTTACTGTGAGCAGGTTGTGAGCCGTGGCATGGTGGGCTAGAGCGTATGTTTTGGTTCCCTGCGTTCGAAATGCGCCTGGGATCGATCCCACACCTTTGGGTACAGATCTTAAGTCCTGATTACTATAGGACGGTGCTCACTCAGCAACGTGAGGAAATTGAGGAGCTACGCTAGGTAGCGAATCCTAATCTGGAAAGCCAACTTTCCGGCTGGAGGTGCCGATCGTCCATCTCTGCCTTGCGTATGTCAGCGTGAGGCCGGCAGTCGGGTTGGCAGGCTCAGGCCCACTTTGGACTATTTCGCCATGGGTTACTTTTACTCTTAGCTTAAAATTTTTCTAATTAACGGCCGGTATTACCTGCTGTGCGTTTGAAATTTTCCCATTAGAGGTTACGGCATAACAGTAGCATGTTTGAAAATATACGCTTTCCTTTTCTTCACATATTAATTTCCAACAAAGTTCGACTCCTGATACAGTTGTATGCCTTTTGCGTATTCCACATGCAACTAAAATCATGTCTGATGAAAATAATTTCAAGGTAATCATTTTGATGGGATTAACGTTCAGTAGAGGACTGAAATTACATTCATTACAGATAATAAGAAATACGAATGAATGATTTCTGGGTAAACCAGATATGGAACGTATGCCAGTTGTAGCAATAATTCATTTAATTGTAACATTTATTCACAGCGCTCGTTATGCAAGTAACGAATGCTAACTAGGCAGCCCAGTGGCACGGGAGTGATCCCAAGGGAATGTGAGGAAGAAAGAGGGAACAATGTGTCGACCTTGTGAATTATTCCCTTTGGCAGGACCCGCCCCCAACCCTGCACTGTGTGCAAATCCTACAAGACTCACCCTCCACCTCCCCTTGCCAAGCACAAGGACGACGTCGCATTTTTGTGGCTTCATCTTTAGCTTCTCTTACAACCTCTTACCAAGACAGTTTTCTATGCCACTCTCAAGCGTTTTCATACTTGACCTTTAGTAAACCAGCCGTTGAATCTTGTGTTTATTTTGCATTTCAGTGAAGCATAACAAGGTAAGTCAAGGAAGCAGGTCGCAGTTTCTTTAAACATCCCAGGAAGAACCGCGTGGAAGAAGGTAGCCGCTTAATCAGTCACACACTCAATCTATCAATCAATCCATACAACAAATTTCTGTTCATGGGTAGTTCCTTCAGAAAAATTCCGGCCTACTACACTCTTTCTGCATTTCACCTCTCTTCTTTGTCTTCCCAAATAAATATTTATTGTCTGTTAGCTTTTCTTTCACCATAACTTCCATTGCATCTCGAGAAAGACTTTTCTACTTATCCGAGGTCTCAAAATTTTACTTATTTTTCCGCCCATGCAAGTTCTGTTTTGTACCCCCGATTATCTTTCCTTCATCATAAGGTCGAATTTCTACTTTACATAATATGTCGCATTCTACACAAGGCCCTTCACGAATCTCTTCCTTAGTTGTACTCTGCACAGTCCAACGAAGCTTTACTACTTTTTGACTGTGGTTTGCTTTATTTGACTTCTTCACAACAGGTAATTGTCAATAGGTTGGCTTTTAAGTACAGTTTAAGTTCTGTTTAACTGAAAGTATCCACTGCAAATTAAAATTTTTGGCAATACGTTTTAAGTTATTCGATAGAGAATTGAGTGCACTGCTTTTCAAAACAGTGTGTTTAGTTTTTGTATATTTATATAATGTTTGTTCTTTTCAGGTAAATAAAGTTGAGTATGAAGTTTTCAATAAAGTGTATTTTCGATACCACCTGCTTTTTGCGTTTAATGGCGGTGCAAAAGCCACACCGAGCAGGTCTTTTCCTTTCCTGGAGAGTCCTTTTATTAACCATGCCGATAAAAAGTCTTACTCTTTGAAAAGAAGAAACTTATGGAAGAAACAGCCTTCGGTTTCCAAGTAAGCAGTTTGGTTTTGAGACCCTTACAGGAAATTCAGTCATTTTCACTTCTTCTTCATGTTGTTACAGTAAGACAATACCTAGCGAGCCGGGAGACCCCCCGAAATAACTCATGGAAATCAAACCCGAGCCTTCCCAATGCAGGCCACAGACGAAACAGCCTGAACCATCCCGCTCGGTATGGACAGCATAACTCAAAAGCGCAAACTATTTAATATCAAATTTAAGCATTTAAATACAGCATCCTCCATGGTATGTAAAGATTAAAAACTCCCTCACCTTGCACTACCCTATGAATTCGAAAACGTTTTTAAAAAATTCGATTTTTATAAAACACCTTTTTAAAGTGTTACTAAATTCCATATATTTATGATATGATCATGTCAAACGAAATGTACCTATAAGTTGAATTTTTGGGAATAGCCTATATTCGGAAGCATTTCTGTCATAACTGGTAAACCGTAAAATGTACAGTAAATCTTAGTGGACAAAAAGATGTAGTTTTGTTAAAGCGCACAACTGGTGTGGCCGTATTTTTTTGAAGGGAAACATTTGTAATATATTCCTTGTTTCTACTTTCCATTATTTTTACTTTCCCTAAATAGGAAGTCGTTATTTATTATTATTATTGTTATTATTATTATTATTATTATTATTATTATTATTATTATTATTATTATTATTATTATTATTATTATTATTATTATTATTATTATTATTATTATTATTATTATTATTATTATTATTATTATTATTATTATTATTATTATTATTATTATTATTATTATTATTATTATTATTATTATTATTATTATTATTATTATTATTATTATTATTATTATTATTATTATTATTATTATTATTATTATTATTATTATTATTATTATTATTATTATTATTATTATTATTATTATTATTATTATTATTATTATTATTATTATTATTATTATTATTATTATTATTATTATTATTATTATTATTATTATTATTATTATTATTATTATTATTATTATTATTATTATTATTATTATTATTATTATTATTATTATTATTATTATTATTATTATTATTATTATTATTATTATTATTATTATTATTATTATTATTATTATTATTATTATTATTATTATTATTATTATTATTATTATTACTATTACTACTACTATTATACAGGGAGCCTTAAATATTATTTCCGGTGGAATCTCAGTATATAAATTGAGATTTTATTTATAGGCACTCTTTAACTGCTGTGGTTTTTAATTTTGCTAGTACGACTTAAATCTTATTATCAAAATTTTGAGTGGAATGCAGTACTACCACCACGTACTACAGACAAACAAAAAAGGGGAAAGCTCCTGATAAAATCAGCATCACTGCACTACTCAGATGCAGGTTTCTTAAGCACATTAATATTCTCTATCTACTCCTAATAAAATTCAAGTATTAACCAAAATTAATGTATAAGTAAGAACAAGTGCTTTCAATGTACTAGTTAAATAATAAGATTTTACACTAAGGAAAGTGGACACTTCGACGGTCTACAAAGGACGACTTCATACAGCTTTCGCACCTCGAGTGGCAATTATTCAACATCTGAAAGGGCCGACGACATCTCGACTTGAGCAAACATTTGCCTGCAATCGCACACACAATCCTAACACCTTCTCAATATAACAGGGATTTCAACACTGCCGAAATGTTTACTTCCAGCGGATATTACACACGGATATTATTATCATCATGGCTGCTACTAGTGCAGAAAAAAGGAGGGGGATGGAGGGTGTAATGGGGTGCGTCATTTTCCTCACTTGCAGGAGAACCTTAGTACGAGATCAAGAAAGGCTCGATATAACGCGGACATTAATCTGTGTGGACACTGGGGCTCGAGATGCTTCATCTCTGCAGATAATAACACGGTGAGGAGGGAGGAAGGTTCCTACCTAATCCGGCAAGGGGTGGCAGATTTTCTTACGCGATTGTATCGGCCGTGACTTTGCTGGAATTGCTGTAAGGGGTGTTGAAATTTCCGTTCAACAGAGTCAGGCGTTGTTAGCTATGAGAAACCATAGCTGAGGCCCACATACCAAAATAATCCTCTACAATAATTGTAAATACATTAATGTAATTACCTGTTTCGCTTCCTATGCCACTTACCTATGATAAAGCAGAGTAAGTAACGTTCCGCTTAGTTTATGTATATTGTGACAAAACAAGGTTAACCAAGTTAATTTATTATAAATGTGTCACAAACTTAGCCTTGCAGCTGTTATTTAATATCGCCCCTAACTCGCTTGTAATTATGACATAGTCCTCGTTGCCATGGAGATACATAAGTGGAATACTCGGAATTTACCAGAATGCGGATGCTGAGCTTCCTCGATGAAAGCCTCTTCCAATACTTAATCACCTACCTTTATCGATAGCTTAGCCGACTGTATCGTGCGTTTTTGGCCACAATATCAAAATTTAACTGGGTTTATAGGGTTTGAACTCTCCTGAAAATCTCCTAAAGATATATTTAAACCAGGGTTACCAATGGAGGGACTACAGGGCTAAACCTATTCCCTGTTTTGTGCTTTTTTTTTGTTTATCTACCATCCAAAGAGTTTCTATTTTCTTAGAATTGTGTCTGCACTAAGTTCTACCACTCCCAGAATACGAAGTTGGAGGAAGAAAGGAGAAGAATGTTATCTCGTGTTATAATACCGCATGACTTATTTAGAGAAAAATAATCTCTATGTGTCTATAATAAGCTCAAAAGGATATAATGGAGGTGCATAATAAACTGCATATTTATTTCCAATATTCAAGGCTACAACACACATTTCAAACGAATTTTCACATCCAAATAACTCTTTACAAGCGAAACAGTTTCGTCTTTTCGTTAATTCTCCTAAAACATGACTAGCGATTTTATACAACTAATAAAAGGCACATCTTGAATTTTCTGTGAATTCCTTGCGAGGTTCTCTTCATTCGAAATGTGCTTTGTGGATATATATATATATATATATATATATATATATATATATATATATATAAACTCTTAAACCATAACAGGTAAGATAAAATTTTACTGTACAAAAAAGTAGTTCACTTAAGAAGAGGCCAAACAGTTCAAGCTACCTTTTTGTGGCATAAGGTGTTCCCGGGATATTCTTTATTATTGTTCTAATGACACTTCTAATGCCATTCGATTGCTTTTATTACCATGTGATATAAATGTAGATGACAGTGGCTATGGAAAACCATTGAACGCTTTGAACCATTTTAATGGATTTTAGAATACTGTGTAAATAAATTATAGAGGAAGTAGCCTGATTGGAGCATTGATTAATAGGGTTATTCTTCTGTTAAAGTGTAGATGCTACTGTAAGGAATCCCTGCCGGAACGACGGTACGGCACAATTTAGCCGAATTGTGATGTTTTGTTTTAGGGCTTGTACAGTATGGAATTTAAAGACATTTATAATACTGCAAATCGACTTTAAGAAGTGATATCTCAAATATATGATATCATCTTGAAAGTTTATCGGTATATTTTAAATTAAATGAGAGGATCCAACGCGCTTGCAAGTAACTCGCTTAACTAGCTCGTCAGGGCAATGCCGCGGAGAACTAATTCGATGGTTCCAAGCCCTGCAGTTGCTTCCAATACTTCAGATCTTACTCAACTTGCTTACTTATGGCTAGCGTGAAGGAACAGTTTTTAAAATATAATATCTCGAACCTTTGTAAACAAATTTTCATTCCTATGGCTTGGAATAACTGGGGAATGATTAAGGTATTTGAAAAGTCAGTTGAAGCTATCGTATAAGGCGTTTTGGAGAAAGAAAGACACAAACCATTGGTTGCCAATGGTGCAGTCTGCAGTGCTATAGCACTTTTTCTCCGGAATTTTGTACTCTTTCAAATGTATTCTATTGCTGTGGAGTTGTTGAGACAATCAGAAAAAAAGTTCTTTAATGTATCTGAAGATAAGAAAGCCGAACGGACTTCACATTAAGTTCAGAGTGAACACATTTGCCACGATAACATGCTTGCTTATTGTTTTTTGTGAAAACTTGTTTTATAGTCAAATTAAAAATATTTTTAATGTGTTGAATGCTATAAATATTCTAAGCTTAGATAAAAACTGCAATTGTTTTATAATATCACTGGACCAGATGTATCTTGGCACATAGTTGAATTGGTTCAACATGAGACGGAGCACTTATTCAAGACCAAAATTTAAGACTTTGGTTTAGGGTATAATTTTAAATATTGATTAGTTTCAGTTTACAAAATACCTGTTTTATTTCAATAAATGAAAGGGCCAAGAGTTAAATAGCTAATACTTTTAGAAAGTATTTTAGAAAGCCCTCTGGGCTAGTGACTCCAAAGATTGTGTACCTTATATCACGGTAGCATTCACATTGTAGATTTTATAACGCCTGACTATGTATTCCCTTCAGGATATGATAATCTGCAGATGGGGCTTTTCTTATTATTTACCCATTGTGTGCAGATGTATCCCAAGAGTGTAGTGGTCTATTAGGGTCCATCTGTCAGACCTATTTTTTCTTTTGGGGTTCGGCTGTGTCTCAGAAAATCTCCAGTACCAAATCTTATCCATCACTGGTTTACTGTGCTCACTACCTTCCGCTGTGATCCAATACACCTGGTGGTTTAGTGTAATCCACTCGTGCATGGATCTCTTTATGAGGCTTAAAGGAAGCGGTCATATCTAGATCGTCTCTGTGCAAAAGTGAGCTTTACAATTGCGTTAACACCTTCACACCTAGGCATCCCTCAGTTGTAACATGATTGTGTTTTTTCTGTTTAATGTTTTTTTAATATTATTAATGTCTATGTCAAAATTAATAATTTGTTTGTAGCAGCATTTCTGAAATAAAAGAACAGCCTCTACATCTATAAATTTTATCTGGCGTGGAGTACATTCGAGGTTTTGTTAATCCATTTGGTTCTTACGAACTTATAACGAACATAAAACTAGCATTCTTATAAACCACGACGGTTATCGGCTTTTTAAATATTGTTAAACATGTTTTGAATCGCTGCGAAACATTAACCGGTGTACAAA
Organism: Mantis religiosa; assembly: GCA_030765055.1. Classification (NCBI taxonomy): domain Eukaryota; kingdom Metazoa; phylum Arthropoda; class Insecta; order Mantodea; family Mantidae; genus Mantis; species Mantis religiosa. The sequence goes on along the minus strand of CM060948.1, from coordinate 262,456,212 downwards.
TGTATGTGACTGTAGTACAATCTTTTCATGCTTAATGCTGACTTCACAAGTGATGTATCCGAGCTAATACATATTAATTGCCAATTTTTTTGGAGAACAATGCTGGCTGTACTATTTTAACAACCTAGAAACTACATTCTCTTCGTATATATCAAAGAAGATTTTCTTAAACTAGGAAGAAATATGACGCCAATGGCAATGTGGTTGATGCAGACATAAGCCCCTGTGTGCATTACACGGGTTTTCTCGACACGTCTCTGCTATAAAAGACGACCTTTCATTTTCCCGTCTCTATAAGCCTCATACACACGCTCATTCTATTGCTTTCCTCAGGATAGATAGGATAAGAGGAGAAGAAAAGGTGTGGGGTGAAGAAAAAACTTAATTTTTGTAGCTGTTCGTCTAAGGGTTTCCATTCCCGTCTCCCTAACTAATCCTCCGGAATCAGTCTGGAAAATATCCTGCAGGAAAGACGTACCCACAACACAATACAACTAGTGCTGACACGTTGCTTCATTCTGCTAACAATAATGCAGAGGTGGTAACTACTGCCGATACACCGGTGGATTCATTTATACTTCTGGCAGTTTTTCATGATTCATTTAATCATGTTCTGGCTATCACTTTCACATAGACTCGGAAAGAAAAAAAAATATTGGTCATGGAAGTTCAACGATGTTTAGAAATTATTTTGATGGTTTTCCATCAAAACACATAACACTTAGTATATTGTATATTGTATAGGATAATTAAAATTGTCAGGTATTTTCAAAAAATAGTTAAGCATCACGTAATCCACAAAGATTTAAAACAGAATTAATGTTATTATTTAGGATATTAAATATTTGGACAGCTCATATTTAACTCTAATATATTGCGTATAGGCTTGTATATTATTTACCTTAGGTACATCTAAGCTACATTAGTGAAGTGATGGCGACCGAAACGAGCGAATCAGGCAATCATCTTTTCTACGCCAGGGATATGCATATATGTACCAGTGCAGTAAAAATAATAAAATAAAAGTGGAATAAAGCAAATGAGGGGCTTAGCATTCTCTCTTGAATACCTGGAGAGGATTAAAACCCCCTCAGTCTCCAGGTTCCGATATCTCTACATTTCGTATGCGTTAAAAATTGACTCTGATAAACTCGTAGAGAAAGAACAGATCGCAAACAGTCGTGTAGCTCCTCAGTTAATCGTCATTCGTCTTTCCTTTAATTCTTCAGTCAGACAAGCCGGTCTTATAAATCCATAAGAAACTAATGAAACAAGCAATTTTTTTAAAATTTATTTAAGGTCTCTTTAACTTCCTGGGTCATATCGCGACCATCTTAACAAAATAATACAATTAGTTATATATAAATATACATAAATAAATATATATAAATTTACATTGAATATACAGGATTACAATCAAACATATAATATATACACATTGATAACATTAATTAGGAAAACAATTTACATTAAATACAGATAACTGAAAACAAAGACAGGAACATATTTATATAAGTTAACAACAGTGTTTTGCAAAAAAAGTTTCATCGCTTTTACACCATTATGTAGATTACGAATTACAATTGATTAAAGTATATTGCACATAATTTATATTAATTTCCAAATGTATATATCCCTTAGGTAAGTAAACAGATTGCGGCGTAGTTTGAAACTGTTTAGCAGTGTGGAGATATCCTGCGGGATTCCGTGTTGATTTCTGTTTCTTTTGTATTCATTGCATTCTATGAGAAGGTGGTAAATGGTAAGGTTTTCATTACATCCTTTACACGTAGGCTGCGGCTGTCTTGAGAGAAGATATGAATGAGTGAGGCTGGAGTGACCAATTCGTAGACGGTTGAGAATGACTTGTTCCTTTCTAGTAAGTGGCTTGGTTGGGTGAAGAGCGGTGGATCCTTTTCGTACTTGGTGTAATTTTCCTGGTTGTTGTTGATTCCATTCAGATTTCCATTTTTGTACTGGTGTTTTGGAGACATGATTTATAACATCTGAATATGGAATTTGGACGTTCGTTTGTTGACGTAGTGATGTGGCGTCTTTAGCAGCTTCGTCCGCCCTTTCATTCCCTGTTATTCTTTGATGGGAAGGAATCCAAATGAAAATCACGACTTTACCACCGTCGGTGATTTTACTGAATAGTGTCTGTGTGTCCAGAACTAATTTGTTGTCTGTTGTGTAGTTCTTCTGCTCTGCAAGGTACTCAGTGAGTCAGAGCATATTGTATAGCAGTTGTGGTGTGCTGTCAGTATGTATGTGCCTGATAAATGGCGTATATTTCAGAACTGTAGGTGGAATAATAGTCTGGTAGCCGCTGTTGTGGAATTTTATCAGGAGTTATTATTGCACATCCAGTACCATGATCCGTTTTTGATCCATCAGGGGTGTTTGTTAAACAATTGCAGCGGTATTCCATTTCTGGTGAAATGTCAGGTCGGTATTTTTTGGGGAATTTTGAGTTTCCAGTATGGTCCTTCATGGAAGTCCCTGGTCATTATGGGAGGGATCTTTAAGCTGTTAGTATTTAAATAGTTAGCAAGTCGTTGACGGAAAGGTAACGAGTGCTTTTTTGTATGACAGGTCTTGCTGCTTTCTGTATTGGGGAAAAAATATGAATGGATACTTGAATGAGGTCTTGCTGCCATTTTGATTCCGTATTTTATGCTTAATTGTACTCTCCCGGTGTTTAACGGAGGTTGGTTGGCTTCTATCAGTAGGCTAGACACCGGACTGGCACGATATGCTCCTAATATAATCATCATAGCAGAACTTTGAATCAAGTCCAGCAGCTTAATTAACGCCGGTGCTGCAGAGTTGTACACAATAGCTCCATAGTCTAGTTTGCTTAGGATTAAAGCTTGATACGTCAGTTGTAGGACATGTTGATCAGTACCCCAATTGCGGTGTGAAAATGTTTTTAATATGTTTAGGCGCCTTGAGCAGTCTTCCTTTAGGTTCAAAATATGTGTTTTCCATGATAGGTTGTGGTCCCAATAATTTCAATTGTTTGGTTGTTTCAATGGGTTTTCCATACAGGTGGATGGTAGGGTTTGGAAGATGCATTGAACTTTTGGTAAAGCAAATACATTTTGACTTCGCTGAGAAAAACCGAATCCTGTTTGTGATGTCCAATTTTGTATCCTTGTTACAGTGACTTGTAGTTAAGCTTTGGTGTTTGAGATGTTACCTTTACAGAAAAATGTCAGATCATCAGCAAATAGGCACGCTTTTACAGGGCGATGAATAGTGTTCAGTATGTCGTTTATTGCCAGCAGGAAAAGTGTAAAGCTAAGCACGGAGCCTTGGGGTACTCCATTGTCTAAATTAACTTCCTTGGATAATGTGCCATTTGTACGTACTCTAATGGTGCGATGCTGGAGAAAATTCTGAATAAAATAAAACATATTTCCTGATACTTTATTTTGTCGTAGCATTTGACGTATACGTGCTCTCCATGTCATATCATATGACTTTTGTAAATCTAGACTAACTAGTATGAGATGCTGATTATGGAGAAAGGCTTCTCATATTTCAGACTCAATCGTGATTAAATAGTCTGTAGTGGAACGTAATTGTCCGAAACCATATTGTGATTCAGAAAGAACTTTCCTGTTTTCGATAAACCAACGCAATCTTTTATTTATAATCTTGTTGATGCGCAGTTGTTTAATCTACAACTGGCATTTGTTTTCACTAACCTCAGCCATAACGCTGGTAAAACATTAATGTATAACTACTGAAATATAATTGTAACAACGTTACCTTTATTTACACAGCAACTGCAGTAGACGTTCTTGTATAATTGGTAGAATAACTACATATAACACTGTTATTCTTGAAATATAACTCTTAGAAAGGAGCAATGCAATTTCTGATTAGCCAAGGCCGCGACCTTCACTTGTTCTTGACAAGCAATTTAGCTTCCTCTCACCCATGACTTTTTCGAAACAGCCCACGTTGTTACTGTTTCGTACTTGTTCTTATGCAGGGTAAATTTGATTGTGGAAGAAATCCCTACAAAAGACACAAGGATAATGTCAACGAAGTTAACTTCACAATAATTATGTAACTAACTGTTATGTGTTAGGAAGCAACGAATATGATAACTAATTAAATTACTAATTAAATTATCTACATTATAAATGTTTCTTAATGCCTTTTCCTGCAATATGTTTAAGTGTTCTCTGAACATGTTTGATATATGAATATCTTATACTAATTTATAGACACACATACAGTGTGCTTAAGTGTGACAATGTCCCTTATACGAGGGTGGTCTGTAAAGTTTCCGACCAATAAGTATTGAGATAATTTTTATCTTTGAATATATTTATAAAAATTAAAATTTTATTTACCATAAATGTTTTCATATTTTTTTTTTTACTTTTATTTTTCAACATAGTCTCCTTGTAACTCTACATACTTCTTCCAGCGATGCTCCCATCTCTGTAACCCGTCCAAATAATACTCGGCGTTTTTCTCTTCAAAATAATTGTTCACGAAGGTGATTGCCTATTCATTTGACAAAAATCTCTGTATTCCGAGCCCAATTTTCAGATGAAGGAAAAAAAAAGAAGTCACTTGGGGTTAGATCTGGTGAGAAAGGCGGATGGTCAAGCAGTTCAAACCGTAATTCGTGGATTTTCGCCATTGCAACCACTGAGGTGTGAGACGGTGCGTTGTCTTGGTGTAACAGGATTTTCTTATTCTGCAAACGTGGCCGTTTTTCCGCATGTTCTGCCTTCAGTTTGTCAAGTAATGATGCATAGTATGCTCCTGTAATGGTTTCTCCTTTTTGAAGATTATCGATTAAAATAACTCCATGACTATCCCCCCCCCCCCCAAAAAAAAAAAGAAAGCAGTCGCCATCACATTCCCAGCTGAAAATAACAGTTTTTGTTCTTTTTGGAGCCTGTTCCCCGTTTGCAGTCCTCTGTTAGGACTGTATTTTTGTTTCGGGCGTATAATGGTGTATCGAAGTTTCATCTGCAGCAATTAATCGGCGCCAAAACTCTGATTCATTGCGCCTAAACTGCGACAACAGAGCGTTGGAAATGTTCATTCAAACAAGTTTTTAGTCTAACGTGAGCAAACGCGGCACCGGACGCGCGGACAGCTTTCTCATGTCTAAATGTTGATTTAATATGTGGCAAACACGTTCTTTAGACATGTGCAATGCCTTTACTATCTCCCTCCCGTTAATTCGGCATTCGTCTGGCACAATTTAGCGAACTTTGGCGATGTTTTCGTCAATAGTTGCAGTTTTTGGACGTCCCGAACGTTCAGCGTCTCCCAAGCTCTTACGGCCACGTTAAAATTCAGCTGCCCGAAATTTCACTGCGATAAATGATGGTGCAGAGTCCCCATACACAGAACCCAATTCATCTTTGTTTTGCGTAGACGTACTGCCTTTCAAAAACAAATATTTAATGACAACTCGATACTCGATTGTGTCCATTTTCATAAAAACACTCGCATCAACTCACTCAAACGACTGTTTTATAACAGCTGAGCGTCCAAAATGGCTGAAACTTTGGCGAGTAAATGTCAACAGATGAACAACGAAAGTAACTAGCTTTTTATTTACGAGTGCTGCCATCTTCATGTTGAGGTCGGAAACTTTTCAAATCATCCTCGTATATTATGGCACGAAAAGTGCTCTCAAAACGACCAACGCTCGGTATCGCCTAGCACATTTTTTGTTGTTGTAGTTTACGTCCTCCAACGTTAAGTCATATTGGACGGTGAATGGAATGGGTGAAATGATGCTCAAATGAGGTCGGGGTCCATAGAACTTAGAATTACCCGACATTCGTCTTTCAGGATAAGGGGAAACTCCGGAAAGAACCTTATCCAGGTAACTCGCCCTGACTGAGATTCGAACTCGGGACCTCTTGAACGTGAGGCAGACATACTACCACCACGATACCGAAGCGGGTCCGCCTAGCACAGTCATTAATTGACATATTCAGAATAAATATTAAGAAACATGTTAGAACCCAAACATTGCCTAAAAACTTAACGGTGTTATACAACCATAGCGTAAAATGGCATAAATCGAACGACGACACATATTAAAAGTTAAGAACATTTGCTTTAATATCTTCCTCCAAATGAAGATAGCAAAATTATCAGCGACTCTAGTTCTCCACTTGTGTATCATAAATTAATAAATAATTTAATGATACAGATAGTAGAAAAGGCAAATGATCCGAAATGCCAAAAGCGCACGCCCTTGCTCTAAGATTGGCTACATAATATGTATTATTCTTAAAAGAACTCTCCAAGGTTGCTTAGCTAACCACACACTAACGGATTTCAATGTCATACAAGACGCCATCTGGCAATCCAAAAACAAAAGAAGATCACAAAGTGTTACTATTTCACACAATGCCTTGACCTAGTGTACATAATTTACATAAGCAATACAAAACTGGTAAAATATACTAACTGAGGAAGTCTTACAGAATCGTAGTGGTTATGGTGTTGTTTGCGAAGGATTCTCAAAATTTAAGCTTTCAAGGATATTTGAATAACAATGGAATGTTATTGGGAATGATTAAAAGTATTCTCAACGTCATGGGTTTCTTAGTAAACCGTTTTAATTCTCATTTACAAATTATTCACAAAAGATAATTTTATTGACTAACTTTCTGTGAATCGTCCACTGGGAAAGGTTTCAATTAGGCAACACAAGTGATACACAATTTGTGGTTTAGTGTAATAATCATTTGTTATTTTTAAGTGATATTAACGCACCTTATGCATTAGCTGACGACAGATGACTTAGAATTTCAAAGTGTATTGCTTAAAAGATGGAAGCATTCATACAGTAAGTACAAAATCAATTGATATACACGTACTTCTTATCGAGATCTACGTACATTAAATATGTGTGCGTCCTCTAATTTTTTAACTTACGAGATATAATATCAATGGGAATGAAAAGCACTTCAGTGGTTATTTGTAGAAGAAGAAAGATCGTTGTAAACACATAAATATGTATTAGAACCTCTTTAACAAAGGGACTTCAAAGCTCATCTGTATAGAGACATATTTAGTCTAACTTGTGTGTCACTACAGAAGGTTTTGTAAAGAGCTACTGGGCTTACCAAGATCAGCATCTAGGGAAGTAGCTTCAGTATAATTAGGAAAGACAAGAAGAAATGGAATAATAATGGCAAGAATAATAAAATTTTGGTATAGGTGTTTGGGCAAAGAAGAAGGAAAAATTATGAAATTATGCATGAGACAGCAAAAAGGATTAGAGAGCTCAAATAGTTGGAGGGCAGAGATAGGAGTAATTATGGAAAAAATAGAAATGGGAGATATATGGAGATTAGAATAAAGGAATACAAGCGAAGTGGGTAAATTGGTAAAATGCAGAATAGAAGATATAGAAAGACAGAAAATATGGGGAACTCTAGAAAGTATGAAATCATTACAATTTTACAGGCAAATAAAAATAAATTGGGGACAAGAAGAATATGTAGATTACTGCAATAGACAACAGAGAGAAGGGTTAGCTTGGATGAGAATAGGACAAATATTTCTAAGAGGAATAAGAGGTAGTGAAAAGGGAATTTGTAAATTGTATGGTGGAAAGGAAAGCATAGAACAGAATATAACAAAATGCGAGGAGGTTGCAATGTGGAGAAAAATGTTTTGGGAGGAAAAATGCCAGAAATTAGAGAAGATAGTAGCTATAAAATGTTAACGGGAAGGGAGGAAAAGAAGGTAAGATGTATTGGTAAGTTCTTGCAGAAACTAAAAGAAAATTGGGCCAGAAATGTAAGCAATATAAGGAAGGAAGATGAGGGGGAAGAATGGGACTAATTAAGTAACAAGGAGGCATGCAGGTTAAGAGCTACCTGGCAGAGCAGAAGTCCAGTGTGTCATGTAAGCCAAGGTCGCAACAAGGAAAGTCAAATAAAAGGTTGTAAATTGTAAAATTTTGGAATATGCACAATAAATAATCTAATCTAATCTAATAATAATAATAGTAATAATAATAATAATAATAATAATAATAATAATAATAATAATAATAATAATAATAATAATAATAATAATAATAATAATAATAATAATAATAATAGTAATAATAATAATAATAATAATAATAATAATAATAATAATAATAATAATAATAATAATAATAATAATAATAATAATAATAATAATAATAATAATAATAATAATAATAATAATAATAATAATAATAATAATAATAATAATAATAATAATAATAATAATAATAATAATAATAATAATAATAATAATAATAATAATAATAATAATAATAATAATAATAATAATAATAATAATAATAATAATAATAATAATAATAATAATAATAATAATAATAATAATAATAATAATAATAATAATAATAATAATAATAATAATAATAATAATAATAATAATAATAATAATAATAATAATAATAATAATAATAATAATAATAATAATAATAATAATAATAATAATAATAATAATAATAATAATAATAATAATAATAATAATAATAATAATAATAATAATAATAATAATAATAATAATAATAATAATAATAATAATAATAATAATAATAATAATAATAATAATAATAATAATAATAATAATAATAATAATAATAATAATAATAATAATAATAATAATAATAATAATAATAATAAATAGTATAAAATATAATAAATTATCTAAAACACTCTGAAATTTCTATCTTACTGCCATTATTGCCATTAATGAAATACCCTTCATATTTTAATACCCCTTGCTGCAATACTGCAATGTCTTACAGAGAAAAATATGGATTTGTATAAATAAAATCTTAATACAATAACAGCACAGGCCTCATAATGTATTTCAAAAGAGAAAGGAAAAATAGCTATGCTTCCAAATTTACAACCCATTTGAATATCATATTCCGTTTCTCCATGCAAAAGTGACTAGGATTGCATTATAATTATTCAGTTTGTTGTCATAGTATTGACCAACCCTTTATCAAAAGATACTGAGAATCGAGAAATAAGCTCCCGTTTTGAAAACTGAAATACCTTATCCAGTTAAAAATAAGTATTGATCGAATAATAGCTAAAGCTTTTGTTAAAAATATATATTTTTGAAGTGATGTTAGAAAAATATATTATGTAATCAAACTTATATGATGAAAAGAATAATTGAACTTGTTACGACGCACTTGGAAAGAGTAATTTCTACACTTGGTAATCGATTCATGGTTGTGATACAACACCAGTGAATATTTATATATTTTCCCAAATATTCAGATATTTTCCGACAGCAAGTTTGTGTCTAATACGAAGAATCATTAACGCCATTAGAAGAACTATGTATAAGTATCTCAACAATAAGTGTTTAGATACTGACGGAGATTTAGGATACGTATTTTGTTACTGTATGCATCATAGTGATCCTTTCAAAAAATAAAGTAAATTTGTTTGAATACATACCCATTTGCATTTATTCTAGAGATGAATTGCGTGCAAGGCTTACACTCACCTGAAAGAAGACAATGAAAAAGTTGTATTGCATGTATTTGGCCTGTGGAATTAAATTAAGTGCCCTTAAAATAACATTTATGCAAGAAAGATATAAGAGAAAATCAATAAACTCCACTTATAATGAACTTCAAGAAAAAGTTACGCGACGATGAAGACAGGTTGACAGTATGGGGGAGCCCGAAGGTGCGTTGGATGTTTACCTGCCCTAGATAGGAATAACCAGTTTAAAAGCGGGATGTGGCAATTATAAGGTGTAACTAAGGCGAAGGGGGTGAAATAGCACAATTTGCATCTCGATCGCCGCAGGTTGCAACGACCCCTGTACAATGCTGGTATCAAAAAATTTATTTCATTGACGTTGCTACTGTAATTCTGAGGTCCAATGATCTCTTCGATAGATTGTATAGCCGCATAGCTTTAGCTGCTGGTGGAATTGATCCTATATTACCGGATGTGCTCGCATGCCATATGGAAAGCCGCTGACGCCACACGCGGTGTGTTTTAGACCGATAATCTAGCAATACATTCCAAGATGGTAAAAACAAAATTCGTAGTGTTGTGACGTTCGCGATCGAATTTAAAAGAGATTAAAGCCACATTTCCATGAAGAGATATTGTTTATTTTTCCATAAGCTCTTCAAATCTAAAATACGCTTATAAGGCTAATGCTCATCTTACTGTTTAAATAGTCTAAGGCAATATTTTTCTGTCCTTGTCATGTTCTTTCATCGGTTTCAGAGTTTTAGGGCCAGTCGATGCCGCTTGGCGTGTTGCGGGAGGAAATACTTATTCTTGGCACTTTGGACCCCTGTAATTCCTAGAGTGTGATTTCTCGGATTCTAAATTGGCGAGTAGCTTACACAGAGCTAGTTGGTGTCAGGATTGGAGTCATGTTAAAATCGTTAGGAAGCTATCATTGATGGTGCACATCGTCGTCGGGATCTGATCACCGTCAAATTTCCCCTTCATCCATTGCTGTCAGAAGTGACATTAGAAGCATATAGGACCCGGCTCTGTGTTCCGGTTATTGGAAGTACCTCTGTCTGATTCCTTCTAATCAATTTTGCCATTTTACTTCAAAAAAACCTTGTTAAGATCTGAGTTGGACGGTGCTAGTTACAAACGTTTATCACACCATGAAATACTGAAGAATTTGCAATTAAATTCCATAAAAACGTTTTTAAAATAACAAAAATTATTTATTCATTTTATTGAAAAAATAAGCAAAAATTTAATACAAAAAATTTAACCTCATATAACAAATAAGCCAGAGTGAGGTCGGAATATGAAATTGAGCTGATATTCGTAGATTGGATTATAAAGCAAACGTTTCGGTGGTTTTCGATAAGTAAAAGTAAGCGATTGTTCTTGTTTTAGATGTTCTAGTGTTTATGTTAACACCAATCTCGTGCATATGTTGTAAGTTACCTGAATATATAGTGTAACTATTTGTCCTTTAAACATAGAGAATTTGGGAAGTCATTACCTAATGTTAGATTAAATTATCAGAGAAATTTTATTAGCTCTTAAAATGAATTTGACTAATATGACGTTTACTTTCTCTTATTTCAGAGGCTAATTCAGTGGAAAAAAAGTGTCTAGCGTACTCAGCGTAGATTGATTGCCACTAGGTATGAAGTTAAGAGGTCAATGGTGCATGTGCAGAGATTGTGGAGGCAAGAGCAAAGCGAAGACGATAAAAGTGGTATGAAATTAATGACAAATTATTAATAGTGTGAAAGATGCACGTCAATCTGGAAGGCCCTTGGCATTCAAATCACAAGACAATGTGAATGTTGTTCGTCGTATGTTTGAACGAAGTTCCACAAAGCCAATAAGAGAAGCTTTGATGAGCAGTGGAATAGAAGGATAGAATTTTATGAAGTAATGCTTGTTTGGAAAGATAATTAGACCTATTTGATTAATGAAAGTTATTTCATGTTGAGGGGTTTATCAACCACCATAACTATCATTATTTGTGAAATGTGATTGCAAAAATAACGGTAGAAAAATGCAGTCAACACCAAATGTAGCCTCTGGTGGGATGACTTCAACCAGATTTATTGATACATATTGATACATTGTACGCAACACCAAGAATGATGTACGGTACTTGGACATTTTACGAACGTAAGTGTGCCTTGAGGTTAATGAATGGGAAAATGAAAATAAATTCATGCAGAATGGAGCTCCACCTCACCACGCAATTCCTCATCACATGGCTTGATGACAATTTCCGTGGCCGTTGGACTGGCCATCGAGGACCAACAGAATGGCCTACATGCAGTCCAGATATAAGTCTTTCGACTTCTTTCTTTGGGAATGGGCAAAGAAAAAATCTGTGCAAGTTAAAACCTAAGGATTTGAAAGTATTGAATAATGACTCGACAAAGATTTTGCGAATTTGGTACTTGAAATGCTAAGAAAATCCATGGATGCTATTTCGAAAACTTTCTAGAAATGTGTAGGCAATGCGGGTGCATACATTTAAATGTAACTTACTAACCAAAATGGTATATTCTAGTAATATATGGAATGAAAAGAAAAGAAAGATCAGTTGTTCACTCCTTGAAATACTTCATGTCAAACATGGCATTAAGTTTCCAACCACACTGTATATTATACGGCTTGAAATATTATGTACCTAGTTTGCGCTATAGTGAGAAAGTAAAGGAAAAAAAATATATGAAAGATTTATTGTTTTTAAGCTAAAAATATGAACCTCGAGATTTTTATTGAAGCAATATCTAAGTCCATTTTTGTTTTGCTTTTGTTATCGATAGCTTAATTGTGACAGAGTATGATTTAATTTGGTTAAACTTAGTCGCTTCTACAACTGACAGCATCAAGTGGTTAACTTTCACTAATGTGAGAGCTTCTGTCAAGCACAAAGAAGAATTGTTTTCTTCGGACAGTAGACACTCCTACTACAATGTTGCCCAATGAGGCATTACGTCACCACAGCGAACACACCTAAAAATGACGGGCCTAGTAACGGTGTTTCAATTATAATGTACTTCACGATGGACATACCATTGTAGCTAGATGGGGTCACAGCTGTTACTGCTTTAGCCAATTTCTACGGGACTTCATTTCTCTGGAAATTTTAGAGTGAAATTTACAAAGAAATGTTTCAGTACAATGCTTGAGTTATCACTGCTGCTGTATCACGGATCGTCTACCATATCCTGGTTATGCGACTGATCTGTATAGTCTTACTTCCCACTGTGAGTAATTTTGAACACAATTCACCTTAAATATCGATAAATATACCATTACCCTTCTTCTGTCTGAGAAAGGACAGACCCTACACTGCAATTTATACTTTCTCCATTCTTCAATACTTTGCTTTCTTGCTAGTCTCAGCACTATAGCTAATGACCTAATGTGTCATCAAATAATATCTTCTCTTTTCTCTAACGTTTTTGCCCCTAACCGGTTATTCATTCCTGCATATGTTTTAGCCAGCATTCATTCTCATCCAGTGATTCACTCAGTTTCTTTACCTTTTTCTAATGAGTTTTAGTGTTTTTCCTGCTTCGCCCAATATTTTTGAATATTTTATCCTTCATTTCACACGCGTCATTTTGTACTACTTTAAAAGCTCCAGAATTTTGCTCATTTTGTTACAACGTCCACTTTCCGCACTATTCAGGGCTCGTTGTAACAAAATAACCTAATTCCTTCCTTAATACACTTGCGAAAGGCTCTACAGCAACTTTTCCTCTTTTAAAAACCTAGTTTACCATTGCCATATTGGCTTGATGTCGTAAGAAATGTTACTGTAATAGTATTTCAACTTATTTGCGCAGCTTTCCCTCGCATATCATCATGCCGTACTCCGCACTGTTATAAGCATATTCTCATCCACTTATGCTATCAGTGCCATATTATTAAAGAATACTATTCGAAACCCCTCCCACTCACCATCCCACTAATCCCCCATACTTTGGCAACTCAAATGTACACCTAAGACCAGCGATTAAAAAAAAAAGACTGTCTCCAGTTCACATGTTTCTATCAGCCAAATTAATGAGCTCTCATGTTCAATATGTACAAACAGCAATCGATATTATTGTACTGGTGACTTTCTCGATTTTCATTTTGTTAGACTTATAATTTTTTTTTTTTTAAATTTACTAACCTTTGAACCTTTCATTTGTGGTGTTTACAGAATTATTTCCATATGTATTGCAGGTAAATTCTTTGATTTGCTGCACCTAATACACGTATGATATAGGCCATCAATTAAATGTGAAACGCTGGCTAAGATATATTAACAAAGGAAGGACTACAGGTATGCTCTACTTTGGCGGAGCCGAAGTGCAAACGTTTATGAACTTCTTAAGCAGATGTCAGTTTCTGGTAGAACAGTTACTATAGGAGCTTATATCTCAGTCTCCTGTCGCATAATACACTGGTGTCGGTCTTTATCTAGCACATATTGCGCGTGTGAGAAAGCGTCGAACCAACGGGCCCTTTTGTCGTTACAGGAGAAGATTTAAGCTCCACTGACGCTATATAAGAGACGCTGGCAGTAAAGCTGAGAATATTGCGCCGTCCCTCTCCTCTTCTTTCCTCTATTTCCTCTTGTAAAAGCTTATAGTGATTAGACGCAGGGGTGTCCAAAGATCCCCCTCATGTGCAAGTGTCAGACTAATTTCGTAAATCACAGGGATATTACATAGCTTCATATGGCTGGTGGAAAAACTGTTTCCTCAGGAAATAACAAAGATGATGCACGGACATCTCCAAATATTGTTACACAAGAAGAGAAGATACTGCTAAACACACTTTATTTATTACTTAGGTGCTTGGCGTAGTGGAGGTACTCATACTCTGTTGCTTATACTTGGAACGAAACATTACTAATCCGGTCAATGAAATCACAACTGAACTGCTAATCTGTAGGAACGGGGAGGTAACACACAGTTATAATTCTTTGACCTTTAAAAGCACCCGTTGTTCCTAACGAACATAGGCTATAACACAACTTCCAGTCTCTGCATCTAAAGGTGATTTACAGTGCCTGAGGTATTGGAATTGCGAACTTGAAGTCAGAAGAGAACACGTATGGATAATTGCACTGAGAATGTATATAAAATAATACAAACACTGCATTTCATTCCAAGCATTTTACATAGATGTTCACGATTCACCAAATGGCAAAACAGAAGGCACAGCAAAATAATAGATAATAGAACCTGCTGATAACGGTTTAATATTTTGTGTACTTATGCCAAAATCTTTTAATAACCTTATGCAAGAAAGTTTTGCTGTATTGCCAATGAATATACTCAGGCTCACTGTCGCCATAAGCTGCACAATTAAGTAAGAAAACAATTTGCAATGGAACACCAGACATTATTCAACGGACATCTATAATCAGCAATCGAGAATTTTTCTGGATAATTAAGACTACACAACTTCCATAATGCTTTAATCTGCTGTGCTAGGGTTGGGGAATACTTATATTTATAGTTTCGCCCTATTTGGTTGTATATTGATGACAAAGGATTCTCTATTATATAAAGGGCTGTTATTATATTAAAGGCTGTTAGCGTTTATACGTCATTAAATAACCAAATAATCAAACAGAGTATATGAATGTTTAACCTATAATATAATATGAATATCTAAATATTATTCGATGATTCCAATAATTTCTTCGCCGTTAAAACTTACACAATGTATATTTTCAAAATCTTGAAGATGGTCTAAGAAAGAATAAAGAAATCGAGTAATATAAATATTAAGGGGTATTTGTTGTCTTTTCAAAATTCACACAAAAGGACATGAAATAGTTCTAAGTCCTTCATTTCAGAAACTCTTACACAATTATTAAGATAAATCTTGGTGAAGAAAGGGTTCTAAGTTTGTTGCATTATATAAGAAAGCACCGCAATTAAAGGCAAAGCTATAAATCTTGAAACATTAGAGTTATAAAATGTTGATTGAACATCTGTCAGGAATGCGTATGTATTGTTACGAAAGAACCTATTTCACTTTTTAATGCTTTATTTTTATTACAGATTTCCAGTAATATTACTTTAGCTACCGCCTAGAAACCTAAGTTAGTCGACTTATTGAATTTTGTATTTTTTTTTTGTTGGTATTTCTTCAAAAAATATAATACCTATTTCTCCTAGAAAACTGCATCACTCAGCCAACCTGTAAGCAGCAGTATTTAGAAACGAAAAGGCAGATAAATAACCATTTTATTCTTCATCAATTTCTCGTTTAATAATATAAGATGAAGATTTTAAAAAATATATTACTTAAAAATAATTTTACATGAATAATTAATTTTATCCACTTTTTCAAAGGTTGATTTTATTTTCTTGAACAACCGTCGAAAACTTCATTCTCATTAACTTGGAAACTCTAAAGCATAAGCAGCAGCTTAGAAGAGAGAACGAATGTGGACTCTTTTTATTTATATGAAATAACTTAGTTCGATAAATTAGTCATTATATTCGTTATATGGTGGCATTTTCCCTAGTTTATGTAGGAGCATAATTTAATAGAACATGTTTAAGAATGTGAACCTCTTCTTTATTTCTTTTTTAATAACTTGTTATAGGTATAAGCTATTCCTTTTGTTTACACATAGAGCCTGATCTCTAAGGGTAACCTGAAACAACTTTCTAGGTAAACATTTATCACAATTAACCTTAAGTAACTAGTATTATTTTTCTCGGGAAATATATTATTTAATATTCTTTAGATTTTCAGTCTGCGTAGAATTTCTGTTTTTATAGCCATTGGAATTTAAAAGTTAGTCGTCGACATAATTAGCCCACTTCCCACGAGAAAGTTTTAATAAAATTTATTGGAAAATGTAGGTCACGAATTCTATTTTGAGAAGCAGAATAACTCTTACTACATATGTACTACTAATATATACTACACTGAAGTTTCGAATTAACACTGAGGAAATATGTGTTTCAAATATTCTAAAAAGCGCTGCAATACTTTTTCGACTATAGTGGCTTTTATCCACTTTCGGTCCATGCTATCTTATTGGAAAGTTGATCTTCCTGCTTCAGTACTGCAACCTAAAATACTGCATGTTTTCCCTATACTTTCATACATAAGTCCGCTAAACATTTTATATTATTTATTGCGGACGGCAATATAATGATATTTGATAATAAAATTTTACCATTAAAACCTTACCTGGAGTTTCCCTTATATTTTACTTTTCAGTATTCACTACTGATTTAATTTGTGTAGCAGTTAAAATATGAACTACACATTATTGACTTCCTAAAATGAAGAACCAGCGTAGATAATCAATAACCAGTCCGCCAGCAATGTTAATGCTGGGACCTTGCTACTAGGACCATTTTCAACAGTTATTAGTAATTAATTTTACTTTCATTTAACTACGGTTTCTATATTTCTCCATCGTCGAAAAAAGTAGTATGCAACACATATACTTTAAGTACAATGGAGAGTGTTTGGAAGTAAAAAGCAGTCGGATTTGACTCGTCTTTTCAAATGTACTCTCCTTCTCCAACGATACACATACCGCATGATATACCATTAGACATCTTAATTCTCATAATCGCCCAAGATAAAGCATCTGTTCCTATTTTTTCGAATTATACAATAAGAACCTTTACTGAAATGAAGAGCTTCTCGGTGATAATGGAGCTATGCCTTTTCCGTGGTTTAAATCCCCAGAGAGGGTCGCTTACAATGAGTGCATGGGCCCCCAGTGATATACAATAGTGTGTCGGTTTCAATCTGAGCCTAGAACTCCTCTCATCAGCACCTTGTAGTTAATCCCTCCCAAGTACATTCCCTGTATGTTATACTCGCGCATGTTGCTGTACCTAACAGTGCTTTATCTTGTGCAACATAAACACACGGTATGTCCTTCAAATATACGTAAATACTTCTTTAACAATCAAAATTTCACATAAGGGACATGTTTGTGTTTGTTTCTTTGTTTGTTTGTTTGTTTGTTTGTGTGTGTGTGTGTGTGTGTGTGTGTGTGTGTGTGTGTGTGTGTGTGTGTGTGTGTGTGTGTGTGTGTGTGTGTGTGTGTGTGTGTGTGTGTGTGTGTCTGTGTCTGTGTCTGTGTGTGTTTCTTCTTCAGACCATAGTGACATAATCAACTGATATGAAACTTAATATTGTGTGACATTCTCAAACCCACTTAAAACCGGATCATATGACATCTGAACTACTTGCTCAAAAGGGAAGCAAAAACGATCATTCCGTTGTTGAAAAAAGTTTATAAATATATATTCATCCAATTTCCAATGTATGGATAATTAAAAATGTATACTTTTTATTATTATTCCTGTGCGCAAATTGGTTATTTACCACGAGAAACAATTTAACTGCGATCGCATTGAAAATATGGGAAAAGGGCATGCCCTTCTGTGTGCGTTAAACCTTTTCAGCTTTTATTAAGACATTAGCAAAAGAGGTTTTATTACCGGTTTTCAAAAGATCACTTGACATACAAATCATATGGAGAGATGAACACACGAGGGAGCGAGAGAGATGGAAATAGTGCGAAACTGTGAGTATATTACATGGATCCACATTTTATACAATAATACGAGCGGAATTTTACTATATTTTCTTAAACTATTAAGTGAATATACCAAGTCTACCGGTATGCAGTTAATCCTGCAAAACGTATTTCTTGCATGCCAATAGATGAAATTAGAGCACTTAAGTGGTATATATGACACGAAAAACATGCCCTGAAAATTAAAGGGTACTAGCAATCGTTAATACTGCTCGAGTAATTCAAGTAATACATTCGCGGGTAATTTCGGAGATATGAGAGCATTTTCCGGGAGCAATCGTCTATATCACTGAGATACTCAAAAAGGTGAAACATTACTGTGAAAAAATATGAAATAACGTTTTACTTTCTTTGTCACTTACTTGTAGAAAGATAGTGGAAGTATTGCATTCCACCCAAACATTTATACCGAGATTTCAACGAAAATAACACATTGCTTTGAGGTCACGGGATGTAAAGAAAAACATTTGCTTGCTACCATGTATCTGTGAAGTGCATTGCTCAACGATGAAAATATGTTTTTATGACTCATGGAATAATATCTATCTTGACATTTCTTTCAATAGCCGTGAAATTCTCTTTATTCTGATTTTATTTGTAGCTTTTTGTAGCCACAAAACCAAGAGAAAAATCTTTATCCAGAAAATTAAAGAGAGAGCATTAAAATATATAGTTTTAGTAAATATTTTTTCGTAACATTAGCACTTATCGAAATTTTTTTGGTACAGTTTTTGTGGTACGTCGTATGACGCAAAATGCCGAAGGTTATTTTTTTACCTTTTATATTTTCCCTCCCGCTATTTCTGAATTTCTCCCTTCGTGGTTTTGATAAAGGTTTCTTTAATGCTGTATCAGCATCTTTTGCCTATCTAAGTACTTTTTGGTTAATTTTAAATATTTCTAAACAAATATATCGATGAATTCTGAAATATGTAAGACGTGTCTGCGGAGGCTTATTGGACAGAGAAGGCTATTCGTTCTTGAAAAATAATGGTTTCATCTGCATATACACTGCTGTTTGTATTTTTACCTTATTTAGAGTTTATGTATAGGAGTACAACATCAGAGATGAGAGATGACATACAGAAAGGGTTGACACAACTGAGTTTGTTGTGTAGTGTTTTGCCAGTGCCCTGTCCATTTTCAATTTGCAAACTCATAAGCTTAGACAAATCTAAATACGATTTGTTATATTTCGCTACATAATATGCAGTGCGAAACAGTTTCTTCGTACTGTCGAAAATATGAAGTTCAACCACAAGGGTTTGTAGAAAAATTTTTGTCTTTCTTTCTCTTGTGTGCATGCTGCTACATGAGCTTCACAATTCTTATGTTTGTGGATATTTTTTTCGTAGAGATGTTAGTTTTGCACCTTTAGTTCCTCCACTTGGACCCACAAGAACTCCATTCCATTCCTTAGAAATATACACTCCCTGATATTTGTTTGCTTTTAAATCTTGCACGTTTTTAATAACTGAGCACCCAATTTGCCTACCTTGAACACTAACCACGCATATTTTGAATTCACACCACGTACTGTCAACATACAGGATAATCGGGCAAGTTTCCGGACTCTAAAAGACTAGAAATTAATTCACTGGTTTGAATTTGATTGTCAGTTTTATTGATTTTAGAAGCACTTGGAGAACATTTAGAGACAGAGGAAACCGCGAATTTAGGTTTAGTACCTATAAAATAAGCCTATAGTATGTTTCATAGTTTAAAAAAAGCTATAGCACCAATAATAATGTATATTTAAACAATAGTGTATAGCACTTTTTGGAACCTTTCATATTCCATATTGAAACAACACGGAACTACTTTCCGGATCTAACAATAGACTGACAAATAAATTCAAGGATTTCTGAAATCTCAAATATTGGTCGTAGAAACTTTTACACGATGCAAGAGAAGTAGGCTCAAATTACAGTAACTTCGACATGTAGCACGCTTTACCGGCCTCGTGTATATTGTTCTTTTTTATTGCGATGTTTGTCAAGTCTCAACCCCAAGCATGAATGCAGAGAACTTTCGCTGAACTGGTCACTCAGACTCAACCTTCCTGCAAATGTATGTGGCTCCAAGTTAAATGCCGTATCTTGAAGTTACGACGTGTATTGGAAAATGTATTAAAATTAATTTCGACTTACTACTATTGTAATTGGTTGCTGAAAATCACGCATTATTTTAAATGGTTTAATTAAAAAAGGTAATATATTAAAAGAAGTAGAAATAATATTATTAGTAAGGGGACTGCGTCCCCCTCCGAAAAATAGTGGGGGGATGGCGTACATCTGCGTTCCCCCTCCACTACGGCTCTGATAACATTGTTTCGTCATTTTTGATCTTCTCAAAAATAGGTAATGCGATTGTGGTAAAAACACATACACATGTTTAAGAAATTTTCACGAGAAATAAAATGTGTCTTTTGAATTTTCTGTAACTAGCATGTTCTGTTCTGTTCTGTTCATTTTATTTTTACATTTAGGTTCTCCAACGTTAAGTCATGTCGGACGATGAACGAAACGGGTGAAATGTTGCTCAAATGAGCCCAGCGTCCACAAGGTCTAGATTTACCTGACATACATATTTCAGGATAAAGTAAAACCCCGGAAAAACCTTATTCAAATAACTCTTTGACCGAGATTCGAGCCCGGGACCTCTTGAATTTGAGGCAGACATCCTTCCATCTACGCTACCGCGGCGGGCTTCTGTCCACTCTTAGTGAACTCCGGTAAATCGTAAGAGACTAAAAAATTGTAGATCTGTTACGGTACAACATTTATGATAAATAGGAGTAACTTTTCTTGTGAAGTTAGCTATTTCTGAGACATCCGCCTAATTGGTTTGAATTTTGAAACACCTATACCTTTATCATCTGGGGAGTTGCAATTCTTGTTTTATTCTTACTAGTGGTCATACAAAACACCATGGAATTTCAAACCCATAACAGAGAAACATACTCTTTAGAACTCTGACAATCACTTTAATGTAAGTATGCTACAATGAAGTGTGTAAATTGAACTGAAAGTTTATTTTGATTCAAAGTAGTTTGAGCAATAAGCTTCTGTAAGAATAGTTCACAGATGAGTGAGCAAATCAATCATATAAAAATAACAATTAAGATTTTTAAATATTTTAAATAGTAAGCTTGGAAACCGTAGGAGCATCTCTTTAATTTCCAACGAGTTCAGGCAAGGTTTGTTATTCTTGTCCTTGTGTACATTTGTTATTCTTGTCCTTGTGTACAGGAGCATTTTTACTGAATGCATATCATCAGGCACAGGATTTTCTAACTATTAAAATCAAGACGGGAGGAAATAAGGTTGTAACTATTACTAAGCTATAAGCCGAGTGAGGTGGCCCTGCGGTAACGTGTGAGGCTCGCACTCCGGAGGTCTTAGAATAGATTCCCGACGACCGCTCACTCTGGCTTTGGATGATGGGAAGGCGAATTTTGAGATGGTTTCTCATCTACCACGATTTCCTTCCCATCATCTCCCTTTCAATTCGAAAGCTTATAGGTTTTGTGGCATATTGGTTGCCGGACAGACGGCCTGAATATTTGCTCAAAAGAAAAAGCAATCCCGCTGGACTCTAGACTGCTTGGACGACAGATCGTTCATCGCTCTCCTTAGGCAGCAGTTTTTATCTTTGAACCTGCTACTGTCACGGACTCCCATGCATCTCTGTGTTCAGTGGCCTGTAACCTCTTTCCTCCTATAGAGTAGCTCCAACTGTGTCGCAGTGCGCGAGGTCTCCCTCTTCATTGTATAACTATAGTTAGGTATATTCTAAGTGAACTTAGTAAAGTCCTTAAGGTATTAAGGAGTAAAGTCCTTTGGTATTTCACAGAGCATTCAATCTAGGTCTTACCTACCTAACAGTGACCCTTGACATCTGTTGTCCACGTTCTTTTCGATGAAAAGGTTTTGGGTATTGTTAACTTTAAACTGTTTATGAATCTTTGAGGCTACTAATCACGATTTACAGGAAACAGAAAAAAAAAAAAAAACACGTAAGCATTTGTATGGGTAATCTAGAGACGAACAGTGAAACCAAATGATAATCGGTAGAGAAAGTCATGTGAGTGTTTTCACTTGCTTGCGGAGTATAGTTCAAAGTGAGGGTCCTTGTTCAACCAGAGATGTGTGTACCGGTTTGGGAGACAATGAGGACTGGTGTTATGCGGGTTGTGTCACACAATGGGGCATTGTATTGGGATTACAACCGTATTACCACCTTGTTACATCTCCATGACTCAGCTTCAGTGCCTGTCCATCACTAAGCCAAACACTTCTAATCACATTCCTGCTACATTCTTTGATAATGCATCCCTTCATTTCCCCAAAAGTTGCAAATCTGGATTATGCATTTCATCTTTTCATCAATGATTTCTGTCCTACGCTTTTCAGGCTTAGCATGATTCCTTAAAAATGCGATACTATATTAATTAAAAATGCATTATTAACATTTCACCAAAGAAGACAGAATTTGATGCATTCTGAATAAAAACATTAATGCCAGTTCTTAATGTCAGGGAATATTGTGTATTTTAACGAGATATAAAGTTAGTTATCTAGTAACGTTTCTATATTTTGCGGTTTACCGTTTATATAAAAGTATACAGAATTCGTTGGGAACAAACAGGACTTCACAGTCCATTATCAGAAAATTCAAGACATTCTTTAGTCATAAAAGTTTGCTAAACCTATTTTTATAAAACCTTTGGAGACATTTCTTACAAAATAGAAAAGAATAGCTTTTCGTGCAAAGGGTTATTTTGAAATGGGGGGTTTCTTGAAAATCTTCCTATTGAGTCTTTGAAAATCGTTGAAATTGATTACCAAATTCGCAATTGCTCTTGTTTTTCGATTTTGACCTATGCTACTCTCTCTCTCTCTCTCTCTCTCTCTCTCTCTCTCTCTCTCTCTCTCTCTCTCTCTCTCACGCATTCTATTTCTCTACCAACGTTTGAATTGAAATGTAGAAGTTCTTTTGTTTATTATATGTAAGCTGTAAGCAAAATAAGCATTTCAATTTTATTATGTTGTTTCCTTGAGTATGTTTATGACAAGGCATTAGCGATTTCACTATATAGTTCAAGGTATTCAGCGATTATTTACAGAAACCAGTCAGCAATTTAGTTGCCGTCAACCAATTAGCCCTTTAGCAGTCAAGTCATTGAATGCACTAGCGCTTTAGTCAAGTGACGACTATACCTACATCAACCGTCAATCTGTGAGTCAGTCACTCAAGATAGCAAGTCATTCAGTCACTCCGTTGCAACGATCAGAGATTACGTCTTATTGACACGCGGTAATGAAAGTGGGATCCCAGAACCCCCAGGTGCTGATCACCGAATTTGTACGGCTTTCACGATAAAACCTGCGGCGGCGCCATAAAAGGGAAAGGAATAATAGGCTCGTGGTCACGTGTCAACTTGAATGAGAACACAGTAGCTGATGACTAAACACTTGTCTCACCATATTAATGTGCGGGATTGTGAAACACTAATGACACTGTATGGCCACGCTCCCTTCGTTTGTTCTTCACTGGAAAAGGGGGACAGATCAAACATCTTCGGAACAAGAATTGGTTAAATCTGCAAATGTTTCACAGAAGGAAAACCACAAGTCACGATTGGGATTTGCCAGGCGAGAAAAGTAAATGAAGATCCCTTATCGTACATCAACAGTAAGTAGAGGAAGTAATGAATTCCATCCAAAATTTTGATATTTTTCACTGAAAATGCATTTTTCCATTCGTTATTAGTAATACTACAGAAAATTTAAAAATTACAGTTCTAAGAATTAAATAAGCCGGACCTCGTAACTATGTTCACTAGAGCGTATGTCTAGCGTACCGCAACGTAGAGGGTCGAGGTTTCGAGTCCCGCCCTCGGTATGGATGTTTATATGTATAGTGTATATGTGTGAAACTCCAGAAAATATATAGTAATAAACGGAAACAATAAAGAAACGGTTAAATAAGGAAAAGAAAAATATATACTTAAATGCATATTTTTACAATTATAAAGGGTGAAAATTTATCTTTAAAACATTTAGCACCTTATACACAAATCGCATATTGAATATGGAGCAATAAATTACATAATTATTCTCTACCTTTACTAGGAATGAAATAGGGCGGATTTTATGTTATTTTTGAATACCCTTTGTGTGGAGTAACAAAAATGATTTTATAATGCAAGGCATTTTTGACCAAATAAAACAGTCAACTTGTGGTCATTTATGAGTTCGTAATATTAATTGAAATAAATAAGAAATATTATTAGATGTTGTATTTGTGAATTCCTTTACATCCTCTCTGCCCAAAGCTTCCAAATTCTGGATGTTTTCAAAAAGTATCTTTTAACGATAAATTATCTGAATGGTCTAGATTGCTTGGATAAGAAAAGAATTTAAACTGTTATACTTTGTTCTTTGTTCTATCTCACAAGATCTCATTACTGTGACTAAATATTTTAGTACTCATTGCTAAAAATTAAATAGCTTTTTGGAAAAAATATAACGTAACGTAGCTTGGATGAATAATCATTTGTAATAGGAGTACTGGTATTGCATAACACATGTATGTGATTTTTCATAGTTGAAACAATATACATAACATCAGATACTTTAAAATGTAAAACCTATACTAATTTCATCCTACTTACAAATATTTGTCTCCGTACAAATATTTTATTCTGATGTGCTCTTTATAAGCAAGCCTCCATTTTGTATTCTTTATTTCGATCAAATTACCAAATAGTATGATATACTATATTTACATGATTTTCTCTACACATTCACCTATACAAAACTTAAATATTTATCAAGTTAACTGATTTTATTGCACGTTTCAATATCCGTGGCTGACCTTCCTGACCCATAAGGCGAATGCTGGTAGGTTAATTTTATCCTCCGAGCTATCAGTTACTTCGTTCCATCTTCCTTCTCATTTCGCTTCACATTTCATCCTGATTGGCTATTCCAGGGATCTAAGTGTGGGAGAGGATTTCGTCTTGCATGACAGGTGATTTCCTGTCTCTAAATTCTCATCCTCCGGATCGGGAAATCACTCTGATTCTTGGGCACCCCCCCCCCCAAGAAATGTGTAAGTCCGCAGGGGGAAGGGGAACCGGTCGTCCGAGCCACCAGCGACTAGTGGATATGGTATGTAAGTCTTTGGAAATGCATACCAATAACAAAGAATTTCTCAAGTAATAAATTTACAAAAACCATTAGACTTAAATTTTGCAGTGAAACGAGAACTAGGTGTTTTGTATAGCAAATGCTTATCCCATGCGATTTACTACAAGATCTGAAACATTATACAAAGCTAATTCAGAGTAAAAAAGACTAAACTATGCACAGGGAATTCTTGGAAATATCTCAAACGTATGACATTTCAATCAAAATCTTTATTAATTATTTTATAATATAAGACGTGATGAAAATTTTACCATCTGAAGGATGTATTTGGAATGGACAACTTTTTTGAAGGTCCCTTTGTCGCAGGCTTGGCGATGCTCAATTTATATAAGAAATTGGTATTTGTCCGACTCGTTGTTAACAGACAGGCAGATAGATATATAGACACACAGGTGGATCTATTTCTAAATATTCTTTTTTCCGACGCAGTGGACCCCAAACACTGTATTTTCAGTAACATCTCGCGTTCAGAATTTCCTTTGAATAGAATATAGCCTCAATTAACTTACTATTAACAAGTAATAGCAACATAAACACTGTCGGCCCTTATTATGATAACATATACATATGTAACTCATAATTATACACGAGTATGGAGGAATTGCCACCACACTTTTTTTTTCGCAATTTCGCTCAACAAAATTTGTATCCTATAATGAAAGTCGCAGACATCTCTCCTTCAGTCATGTTACAATGCGATGTCACCCTATTAGCCATGCGCTCGATGTGCAGCACAACTCTACGTGGGTGTGAAGCTGCTGCCATCTATTTTTGTACCTTCCTGCCTGTCCCTAAGTAAGCTCTCATATTCATACCGACTATTTATGAGCACCCACTTACTTTCTTTTTTGCTATTATTTTTGTGGCATTCCGGCCGTTTTCATATCTCGAAGAGAAACGAGTTGGTGCAGCTGTTTTTTTTTATTCGAAAAGGGGGGGGGGGAGGAGGACAGTGACATATGTTGCCTTGGTGGCTTGTTGTCTGACGTGCGTGGTGTGTGGAAGACATTTCCCGTCATGCCACGCGACATTGTACCTTCATATTAACCTGCTGCACGCCAGGTGAAACCTAGTCTCAATTGATTTGCCCAAATTTCTTTAAACTGGACGAGATATTTAAATAATTTGTTTATGGAATTCTTTAAATGTTTTCTTGTAATTATCAAAATTGTTGTGTGGGTTAGTTGTATATCGTTTCCTTGCATCATATTATTGAGTTATTTAAGTTCCAATTTTTATTTTATATTGAATCCCTTTTTTTAATGTATGCTACGTGTGCATTATGTGCATTTCAAGAGCGAAGGAAGAAGGTCACCATATTCTCTCAATGCAACTTTTCTAGAAACACTATAAGAGGCTTATATTTACTTCTTTTAGTTTCGACGCGATATATTCTGTAGATTGTTCTCCAATTGTAACAACTTAAAATAACTTTAGCTCTCTGGAATACATGATATATGACGCCTGTGTGTCAGCAATATGAACTGCCCACAGTTTCAAAAACAAAGACAACAGTGTGCATACAAATACCATGGAAATACTTAACAATGTAACTTCATATAAAAATGATATCAATCCTGCAATATCCATCAAAATGTAGAAGTCCATCTAGAAAACTAATGCACATAGCGGCGACATGACTTAAGATCAGGCAACCTAAATATATAAATACAAACATATATTTTCTGAAAGTATGTTTTATTTATTGATTATGTTGAACTTGTGTATATGTTAACTGTCTATTGTTCATATATTAACGTTATCTGGAACAAACTCTTTGGGCACATCTGGATCATATCACAAGTGGAGAGTATGAGAATCTGAAATCATTAATTCCAACGAATTCTAAGGTAAGGGCATTCAAATCAAAATAAAAGTATAAATGAAATTTGAAAAGTATTCAAACTTCTGGAATATATTATCTGTTAATTATTTTATATGGCATTAACTATCCGATAGTGAAGGCGTTACTGTCTTTCTGTATAGAAAATAACACAAAAATTATATTTAATAAATAAAAATACTGATTCCTAAGCCCCTTGAAAGAAATTTTCCCTTTTAAACAATTTTGTCACTGCCGTTCTTTTGTTGCATAAATACAATTCTCCGAAAAATAATTAAATAGAATGAATTTCATGAAGTATCAAAGCAATAGAGATCAAGTTGTACTGTCAGAATTTTGGAGCTGTATTTAAACAGGTTTGATTTCTATAAATTCTTAAGTTACCATTTTAGAAGAAATGTTTAGAACAAACGTTTCTTAAGTTATTAAATGCTATCAGAATATCTCAAGTGTATTCCATGTTTCAATTTAAAATTCTGAAGCTCATTCCCTTGCCCTACTTGAGGCTCATTGGCGCCCCTTATACCGTCTTGGGAACCCCTACCTGTTATGAGAATCTACAAAGTCGATACGTAACTTAGTTGATCCTCTTTAAAGTTATGGCTATACTTTGTCTATATTTCCACACTTTTTCGCCCTGATATTGGATAGAAGTATTATAGAAATGGAGGCTCCATGGCCTCTGCTAGGATTTTTCCTTTTCTTGTCCTAGTTGCTATGAATTAAAGAAAGAGAAACCGAGCACTGTGATAGGTTTGGTTTCCCGTACTTGTAACGTAATATTCGGATATCAGTCCAACTGTCTTGTCCGCACTATCTCTCTGTAACCATTGCCGGTAAGTGCATGGTTTCCATCGCCATCATTCATTTAAGGCATCTCTGAGTGTAGCACCTAGAGCTACCAAGCGCGCAGGCTCAAGCGGTATGTCCGGCGGTACCGACTTCAAATCCCATGGGCGGACAAACCTGACGCTACCTTTTCCAAGGCTTTCCTCAATCGTTAATGTTAAATACTGGTTTGAATATTTAATATGATGACCTAAAGTTCTACCTCAAAGCTAAAATATTACTAACCTTGAAAATCGATGGTAATAGCAAAAGCTGTGTAATTTATCTATAACTAGGTAGATTGGACCGCATTTCATTTCTATAGGGGTAGATGGCGCGTATAGACACATGGACGTAGCACTATGCTATCTGTGGACACATGTAGAGGCTGCTAACTGCCCGTTATGAGTAGAAGCACAGATTCAGTTGATTAGTACTATACCCTTAAGATGTAATTCTCAGGCAAAAAAAAGAGAGAGAGAGGGGGAGAGAGAGAGGGAGAGAGAGAGACATAAACACATTCTTTGGTTGTCTCTTTCTTTACAATGACGGGGAAGGGGCAGAAACTCCTTCCATTGGCGATCCTTTCATCTTCGTCCGTGAACTCTAGTTCAGTTTCTCCATGAATGTCATAAAATTGGGTTATTTCAGAATCATATTTCTCTGAATCTTACAGTTTAATTATACAGTTGCCACAAACTTCGTCCACCGAAGCTTCTTTTCTGCAACAAAATTATTCCAACATTTTAACATGCTCGCAAGCATTTTCCAGTTTTCTGGCTTAACTTGTGCAATAGTTCTATCAAATAATTACTTTATGTCACTACATCAAAGTATATGTTATAGATAATGTTCTTTATTTCTACCTAGAGTAATTCACTATCACTATTACAACACAATTCATAAAAATACTATAATAATTTACAATAATCACTAACACAAGTACAAATCCAAGACCGAAATTCTATGGTGAAGCTAAGTTCTCGTATTCAAACCCTTTGTTTAGTTACACAGCAGAATAGAACATGCACAAACTAATCATTTGCTTTACAGACATTAAGCTCCACTGATGGGATGTTAAGTGATGGGTATTTGCAAAGTGTACGTAGCCAATTAACAATCAATAGTGGCTTGGAGCGAGTGGTGTGTGCTTTCCAAGAATTTAGACAGAGGAGGCAGAGAGCTCCAAAGACAAGAACAGGACCAAAGCGAATAAGTAAAATCCTATATATAACAAGGTCTCTGTGGATACGTATCGAAAAAGGCGCACAGTTGCCTGGCACTAAGACCTGTATAAACACTAAAAGAAGCAAGATTGTATGGTATAAGAATGGAAACTAGAATATGAGTTGTACGCCACACACGATCCACAAGGTATATCTTAACATAACCGTGATAATATAACCACGTAAATAGAGAGAAACAGGGAGACAGAGAATAAAACTACAGCTACAGCAGAATGAGTAGGTAATTCGACGCATTAGAATATTATTTATTTGACACTAATGGGCCGCGCCGTACCTGAGTGATTAGACCGCTTGGCTCTCAACAAGGTGACCCGGGTTCTATCCCAGGCGACCGCAAAGTGAGATTTCTGGAGGAAAACACGGCGCTGGGGTGGATTTTATCCGGGATCTCCGGTTCTCCCCGCCATATCATTCCACCAGTTCTCCATCTTCATCTCATTTATCATCAGTGTCACCGACTGCGGTGTTGCATGTAGTAAAAGTGGACGTTAAACACTACACATTTTATTTGACACTAATAGATATTTGTTAACAATGGATTCTACAGTTCTTTGTACGTACACAATACTACATAAGTGTTAATAAATATACTAAATAATATATAAATAATATACTAAAACAAGAAGCATTTTTGATTGCATTTGGTTTTATCAGACCTTGACTGCAGAGATACATACATTTTTCTCGTATAGTCCCGCCGTTTAGTGTATGTTAAACAGCCAGCCTCATTTGATACTTGGCGCTGTCATGGCCCCCTACAGAAATTTTCAAGGCCCCCTGGAGCAGAAGCCGTTTCGATAAATGCCTCGAATACCACGGGGAGGACAGCAATATCAATATCATGAAGCAGAAATAAAAAACGTAGGTATTAAACAGAGAGACAAGCATAATCTCCTATCGGAGTTATTTCGCGCCTTGCATCTTCCAACCTCACATTAATAGACGACAGCTTCGTGACTAAACGTGTGGTATACATATATACATACACGCATATAACAGGAGGGAGGCAATGCAGCGGCGGAATGATACACTTTGTAAACATTCAACGAAGGTGGTAATGTGTCTTAGTCAAGAAGAATTTTAAAAGCTGGAGTGGAGGTGATTCTTTTCTGTTTCTGCAATAAACTCCAAACTTGGAGAATCATGAATAATTGGATACAATACTTATTTGTTTTAAAATTTATTGCCATGTCTACGTACTTGTAGGAGACGAAGCTTGTCACTGACTACATCATCTCCCATTAGGCCTGCCCCATTATTACTATTATTACTATTATTATTATTGTTATTATTATTATTATTATTATTATTATTATTATTATTATTATTATTATTATTATTATTATTATTATTATTATTATTATTATTATTATTATTATTATTATTATTATTATTATTATTATTATTATTATTATTATTATTATTATTATTATTATTATTATTATTATTATTATTATTATTATTATTATTATTATTATTATTATTATTATTATTATTATTATTATTATTATTATTATTATTATTATTATTATTATTATTATTATTATTATTATTATTATTATTATTATTATTATTATTATTATTATTATTATTATTATTATTATTATTATTATTATTATTATTATTATTATTATTATTATTATTATTATTATTATTATTATTATTATTATTATTATTATTATTATTATTATTATTATTATTATTATTATTATTATTATTATTATTATTATTATTATTATTATTATTATTATTATTATTATTATTATTATTATTATTATTATTATTATTATTATTATTATTATTATTATTATTATTATTATTATTATTATTATTATTATTATTATTATTATTATTATTATTATTATTATTATTATTATTATTATTATTATTATTATTATTATTATTATTATTATTATTATTATTATTATTATTATTATTATTATTATTATTATTATTATTATTATTATTATTATTATTATTATTATTATTATTATTATTATTATTATTATTATTATTATTATTATTATTATTATTATTATTATTAAAACTGCACTTTCATCTTTACTTTCAAAGAAAATATGAAACAAAGAAAAAAGAGGTGAACGATAGTTCACTTTGGGAGACAGCCAGTGACAAATGAATGAATAGCTGATTGTATAATATCATCACGATGGGTGAATTAATTAAACAACATTATGATATAAAATGTTGAGGAAGCTCGAAATAATATAACGTACCTAAAATGTGATTATGTTGAAAAGTTAAATGAGACCTGAATAACTCAGTATCATGGCTAGGTCTCAAACTATGGATCTTCGTGTCACCTTGTTGATGCTCATACCATGGCCGAGTTGCGTAGCGTATTAACCCTTCTTGTGTACGAAAAACTTTAAGGGTAACTTCAAACATTCCAGGTTCAAATGAGACTTACAGGATTACAAGTACTTTAAATTACGCGCTTTATATTTAACCTATATCAGTATTATTTTATATTTGGTTATAATTCTCTTAAAATATAGCTGGTGTAGGCAGTAAGTTGGAAAGGTAAACCAACTTGATGTTAATATGTTTATTCAAGCAGTGAGAACATCCGCGATGGAGAGCCAAGAACCCGTTGCTCGATCCGGCCGTGTCATTGCATTGTATGAGCCTTTTCAACTTATTGGAGACAGTATGTGAGAACAGCCTGAACCCAGCCATTGTAAAACGAATAACTATTAAAAACTGAGGAACTCAGCAAATATATTAAACTTATATTTAACAATACTTACTCTCGCCTCTCACACGGGTTCGACCCTAAGCAACTTCTTTGGGACTTGTGCTGAACGAAACGGCATCTGGGCGGTTTTTTTTTCTCCACATTTTCCAGTTTCTCTCGCCATTCATTTCACCATCTACTCCACCACATCATCCCTTTCACCTTCACTTCACATCTTCTTTGCACTCTCACAGCAGGCTTTAGGCTGCTGATACTCCGCCCAGCACACAATTTCCAGGTTGCGATCGCATTCTCGGGGCGTCAACCACGTTCTATCCTCCACTACGGTTTTCCCACTCATGGCATTAGTTGTTGGTCGAGGTCGGGGTTTATCGCGATACAGTAGTAGCCCTCTAGAGAATTTAGGTTTGCCTTAATAAACTGTACTTTTATCTTTCATGAAAATAACTTGAAACAAATCGAACCCATTTGAAAGTCGTTTACTTTCGCCATAAACCGGATAAGCCCCATAATATGACTTTGATGGTCGAATCTGATGATATTAAAAAATAAAGGAATGAAAAGAAGAAAAGAAATGATGCACTTTAACTGGCAAGTGCGATTATTTCATGGGCGTAATTATTAGAAATACCTATATGAGCTATGCAGTTGGCAGCAACTCTGCAGAACTATCCAGAAGACCCTTATTCGAATCTGTTTGGGTGAGTATCTGCTAAGATTCTTTTCACAGTCTCAATCTGAGTTTTTTGGATATTGGCCTCACTTGAATATTCATTATCATTATCTCACTTATCGTGTATGTAAAACTGACGCGTAACACCAGATAAACTCCACCAAGAATGTACTGAAAATATGAAAGGCGAAAAAAATGTATTTATGAGAAACATTTTAAAGTAATAAAAATAAAAGATAACAGCTTATGGAATAAAATATCAAAGACTTGTAGTTGATACCGTTGGACTAGCTACCCTCATCTTGGTTCTTTAGTGTTTTATCGGATTTTAAGCATTTTAAGCGAATGCCAGGATAAACTATAAACTACCAAGAATTTTCCTGTCTCTCATTTCCTTTAACTGTTCAAGGCAGCAAGGTAGGAAGGCCTAGGTAGGGGACCTCTGAGTAAAGAACTGCTTCTTTATTTATGAAAACTTCCGTCCGAAGTTGTCCGTTAGGATAAGGTACATCGGAAGAGAAGCCGGTGATATTCAATCCGCAAATTTTAGCAACTCCACTGCACTGCGGCCATCATATCTGGTCACCCTTTGTGCTCTTTCTCTTCATCCGTTCCTCCCGAAGAGCAAGTCCAATATAGCCTTTTCCGAAGTTCTAAGCCTACCCTCGGTTACCACTCAATGCTCCATCCATGTTTGGAGAAAATCATGGAGTAAGACTCTTTGGGCCCTTGGAAGCCTGTGTTCACCCATTTAAACATAGCGTTTGAGCATTTAAGTGATCAGAAAGGAAATTCTGAAATTGAATTTTCAAGATCTTTTCTCTTCTATGTATCCTCTCAAAAGTTACCTTTATGGACACTTTGCCGAAAATTCAGTTTTGAGAAAAGTATTAGCCTATGGCATGAATAGCATGCAAGTGTAGCAAAAAGACAAAATGAGTAATATAGGTTGGCAACTTGAATAAGGAAAACTTAATTTAGTATGTAAGCTTAAGTAGGTAAGGCACTAAAGAATTTATCCTCCAAAAACTACATATATTCCAATAGTTACTCGAATAACCAAACACTATTTTTAGCAGGTGCTTTACTTCTCTATGTTCAATGGTCCTTTCAAAGCAGAAGTGGTTTTGATAGGAACTTTAATGAATGTTTATGGCCCCTTGAAATTTAAGAACAAAATAATCATTAACTTAAAGTTTAATAGCATGATAATCCAGAGCAAAATACGTTATTTTGAAGGTCAAGACAAATACTAGCCAGTGCGACAGTGATTCCTCATTTTAAGTGTTATGGAGTTCCTCTCATATCGGTAACAAATGAGGTGCCAGTGGCGGAGTGGTGTTGTGTCTTCAAACTTCATATGGGAAGCACATGTCGAGTTATAATTCTCCCAGAGGTATATAAAGTATTGCCTTACATACGTTGCACCGTTCTCTGCTTTGTATACAGCACCTCATTAAAATCGCCGGCTGCTCATACTAAACTCCTGTTATCATTCAAAATTACCTTTCTCGCTGCGTGGCGCTGCTGGAATATAAATTATACGCAACGGTCTATAATCTTTGCCATCTCTGTTTCATAACTCATTCATTAGTTCACTTATTCTTTTTTTTCATAACTGTTTCGTGAAATTTCGTAAATGTTCATATTCCCCTTTTCGCATTCATTTGTTGCTTCCACTTCACCTTTTTGTATCCAGTCTATATTAATCATCCTAAGTTTTCTTACTCTTACAAGCTATTATTAAAGTAATTGCATGATGAATCCCTTATAATTTCATTGTCCGTATCACAACTGCAGAAATGGAACAGTTTAAGAAGCGAGTTAAAAACAATGGTTTATAACATCAGCGAAAGAGTGAATTATTAGTAGTTTTTAAATTTCGCGCAAAGAGTTGATCGTTATATGGAAAACGTGTTATTTTCTATATTCTCAAAATGAGTAACGAATCTGAGTAACGCTTTTGAGTAACGATTTAAGATATTTGTATACTTAATAAAAATAAATGTAATAATTTACGCATTGAATGTTCTGTAAATATGCGGCGTACTCTTTCTTTCCAATTAATGTTGAAATATAATATTTTAATCGTAAACTATAAGCGCTTAAAAATAAGAAAATCACACAAAATGCAGATTTCATTAAATCACATATTTTATATAAAATAATTTATATCCACTCTATCACCTAATAATAGTGAGCGTATGAAGTATTGCATTCCATCCAAAGATTTCATATACACATTTCAACGAAAATACACATTTTGGGATCCCATTGAAATAGAATGATTAGTTATTGTTCTTACGGAAGAAAACATCAACACTGCTGCTGCCATTGTAAGAGAGGATCGACGAATTACCTTAAGATCACTTTCTGAAATACTGAACATTCCACTGGGTGCCACACACACGTAGGTGACGGAAACATTACACATGAGACTTGTTTGTGCGCGATGGGTTCCAAGACTGTTGATTCCCGAACAAAAGGACATTCATGTCTGCATGCATTTAACAGTTAAAGTTAATGTTAGACGAAGATCCGGAGTTTCTTTCAAATGTAATCAGTGGTGATGAAACTTGGTTACATCATTTTAATCTCGAGAGCAAACAGCAAAGCTCAGTATGGAAATCTCCTTCATCACCAATCCCCCAAAAAGCAAAGGTGGTTGCTTTTGCTGGGAAAGTGATGGTCATTTCATTCTTTGATATTCCTGGAATGGTTCATCAGCATGTTGTAACTGCACACACATCAGAAACTTAACAGTACTACAGGGATGTCCTGAAAACATTGCAAGTCCATATCAGGCGCAAAAGACCACATTTCCATGAAGCAGGCTGGATGCTGCACCAAGATAACGCGCGGCCGTATATTGCCAATGTTGTTGCTGAATATCTTGCAAAAATCAACGCAAAGTGCATGCCTCACCCTCCCTATAGTCCATATTTACCCCCATGTGACTTTTCCTATTCCCTAACTTGAAGAAACGCCTTCTTGGGAGGCATTGTCCATCATCAGAAGCAGTGGTGAAGGTTGCAGCGGCGATTTTGAAGGATATCTCAAAAATTGGTTTCCAATATGTCTTTGAAGACTAGCAGAAACGCTGGGTAAAGTGCATCGCATTCAGGGGAGACTATTTCGAGAAGGATCATAAAAATTATGAGGATGAGTAACGGTACGTTGTCAAAAGAAAAAAAAAGTGATCATTCTTTATCGAACAGCCCTCGTATATCTCGACTAAATTGATAAGAAATGTGTAATAAAATCATTCTGCGAAAATTTATCTTCATTAATGAAGCAGACACAAAACTAAAGCTTTTAATAAGTATAAAAGCAAGTATAGTGGGCTAGAGAAGGTCGTGTAAATGAAACTAGGATTGCTTTTACATTCTCTAGCAGCCTATGTGTCAATAAACACACATTTTATATTCAGAATATTAAAGCAGGTTAGGTGACGATTTTTATAAACCATACTTATTCACATGGAAACATTTGTTATTATTTTCATTCTCTTAAAATCCTTAATGATTCAGATTAAAGTGTTGCAAGTTTAAGACATTTGCCCAACTAATATAATGCATACTCCAAAGTTTCTATGAATACATTATGAAGTCCCATTAATACTGAATTAATTATATCTGCTTTCGCTTAGTTGGTTATCCATAAAAGATGAGCAAGACTATATTATGTACATGAAAATAGTGGAGTTCACTGAAATACTCGATTATACATCTCTAAGTTTTGCCAACTTGTACTGCAATGCGACCCATCCTTCTACCCGTAAATGAAAGAACAGTTGCTTCGTTCTTCTTATTTCTTCTATTTACCCTTCTCATTTGGAGAACTGACACCTCCCTCGGATTTTACAAGTAGATGCCTGAATAGCAGACAAAATGTGGATCAGAGGGATTAACCAGGATGAGTGATCAGCTCGAAGTTCAGTATGAGTGTGAGAAAGATCGTATTGAATAATGATGAAATGTGTTTATGGAGCAGCTGGTGAAATGAATGGCTGGAGTCACCGCAAAACTCACCCAGGTCCCCTTCTTCTACAAGTAGCATATGCGGTACCCTGTGATCAAACCCGGGCCCGCCTTGGTGAGAGGCAAGCGGCTAATTTCCATTACTTTCAGCTCAAAATTCATCTGAAATCAATATTATTATTTTATAAGAGATTATGAGAGTGTAGGCGTAGAGAAAGTCGTGTGAGTGTGACACATCGGCTATTTACTGACATGAAAAATAACGGTAATGCTACTCCTTAAGGAAGAGAAATAATTTTATGATTACAGATATTAATGGAAAAGAATATGTTGTACTTAGTTTGCTAGCAAATTGCAAGCCTCAGAATTTTTATTTTTGAAAATACCTTCAATTAATACTTCTGGTTGGGAAAACCTCTGTTTTCAGCCGTTAGTGAGCCAAAAAAATCTCAAAGGTCTCAATGGTCTCTTCTTCTTCAACACGGTAGGCCACAAAATTTATATCGGCTCCGAAGTCTTGCTGTTTTTATACTATTGTGGGTCTGTTGGTTTTAGATTCTGCAATTGTTTAGATGCCTTTTCCAGTTTGCTCTACATTCTATTATGGTATGATTTAATTCTTCAACGCTTCATTACGTTTCTTAATGTGAAATTACTACTCAGCCTTATAGAGAGGCATCTGAAGTAGTTTGGTATTATTTCTTTAAAATTTTTTATTATATTTAGTTCGTTCAATAAAGATTAGCACTCCCCCTAGAACTTCTGCAAAGTAGCAGTTTAAAATATGCATCGATGTATGGATAAAGACAGGAGATACTGCTGTCCACTGCCACAAGATGATGTTGCTACTTTCCATAAATGGTGCACTAGAGCAGCAAATGTACCGTCTTGTGAGTACGCTTGTGGACGGACATCAGTGAAACAACATGGAAGGAGACAAGCACGGACAAAGGTGAACTGTGGGATAGAGTGAGCAATTCTTTGCGAAACTGGTCACTGTTGACGAAACATGATTTTTCCTCGAGACTCCAGAAAAGAAACGCCAGTAAATGGAGTAGAAGCATGCTGCGAGCCCTCGTTCCAAGAATTCACGGCCAGGACTATTCGTTCGGAAACACATGCAACTCTGTTCTGGGACCAGGAAGGATACTGCCAGTGAATTGGTTCCCTCCCAATACGACCATCAACAGTGAGTGGTGCTGCAATTCACTGCAACAATTCCGCTGATACATTCAATAACGCCGCCATCAAAAATGGGGCCCTGGTGTTCTTCTCCAACAAGATAATGCAGGACCACATGTCAGTCGCCAAACCATGGCCACCATTCGTACACTAAGGTTTACTGCGCTGCCACATCCTCCCTATTCACCTGATTTGGTTCCCAGTGATTATATATATATATATATATATATATATATATATATATATATATATATATATATATATATATATAAGGGCGCTCAACTACGGCGGTCATCAGCGCCCTTTAAAAAAAAGCTAGTCATGGCAAAAGCCAGATATAAAACTTTCTAAAAGCTATACAAGTGTAACAAATCCTATTAAAAATACACGTACATAAAAAAACATCAATCAAAACCTACTAAAAATTTCGTTCACTAAATCCTAAACTCTAAGCTAGACAAGAATCTATAAACCTTCTCCACGGGTCTCCACGCACGGCCTACACGTGGGTGGGCCTGTTGACCGTCTCCCTCAACCACGAAGAGGAGCCCACACGAGGGAGACTGTTGGCTCGGGACCCCGGGTGCGCCAAACCCGTACCTACCGAATTCCCAGTGACTATGCCCTATTCGACTCGATGAAAGAGGACATGCGGAATAAGAAGTTCACTACTAATGACAAAGTTCATGTAGTTGTCCATCAGTGACGTCGGGATACCCCCAAAGAATGGTTTGCTACGTAAATACAAAAGCTGCTAGAACGATGGAACAAGTGCATAGACATAGGTGGGGAATACCTATAATGTTACCTGAATGAGTTTGTTCAATATATGGTTCCTGTAAACAAAGAGAGGTTGTAGTGCCAATCATTTTTAAACGCCCAGAATAAAATCTACATTCTGATCCCAAATGAATTCTGTTTGAAATCAATATTCACGACAACTATAATCTGCATTTTACATAACACACGGCCACCAAGGAGAAGCAAGCTTTCCAATGGGGAAAGGGAATAATTAAGAAGGTCGATTAATTTCTAATACTGCATCTGATATACAGAGATATGCAGTAGAAACTCCCTTAGCCGAAGGGTACAAAGTCGTTTCGGATAACGCACATTTGTCTTCGGATAAACAATTATATGAAAATAATTTTATTTCACATGCATGTAATAATGTTTAATAAAACAGCCACTACTGTGTACAGAATAAAATGTGCATTACAGCATTTAAAGACGCTTTCATAAAATTTGTGTTTTTTACTTTTCTATGTTTTGGTACCCTAGCTTGCCTCTCCCAACGCTAGAGAGGAGCTTACATAATGTCAACGCTTGACAAGCATTATATTTGATGGTGCTGATGCTTTGCTTTGTTGTAGTTATCCAACGCAAGTCAAGCTAAAACAAACTGTTCTTGTTTTATTAATAATACCATAATTTCATATTTTCCACTGATATTGAATATGATTTGGTTCTTCTTAGCTTGTTCGCTGTCACTCGTTACGGTTTCGAGTTTCTTTTCAATGTAATACGTTTTCTTTCCCAGTATCATAAACACAAATAAACCACATTGACTAAAAACACCAGTAAAATAGTTCATATTGAATTAGTGTGTAAGTAGCAACACTTAGTATAAAGCACAGTACTTCCTAGAATGTTGAGCAAGTGTTGATAAAGAGCATAAAGTACTGTATTGGTGGTTAGGGTTGAAGCTAATGTACAACGTTAACTGTTGTGTCAACATTCCTAGTGTCCGAATTGGAATATTTCATACTTTTTGTTCATTCTTTATTACTTTCTTCCTTCTTGTCTTTTACTGTACACTTTGTTTTCCAATTTACACTTTAGAAAACCTTGCAGATAACGTCGCATTACATTAATATCATCTCACAAAGTAAAATAATTAAACGATCGGGAAACAAAAATATTTTTATGGCTTTAAATGCTTTCATAAACTGGAAGAAGTATGAGAAACGCAATTAAAAATATATGACCGAATTGACCTCCAGAGAAATATATAGCAGCCATGAGTTTTCATCAAAGGCAACAGAAGAGACGCTTTCAAAACAATCTATTTATGTTATTAAGTGTGAAAAGAAAACTGTCTCGTTTTCCTGCATATTACAGCATTAATTAGTCCAACTTAGCAAATCTGCAGAAAGGTTGGCAAATAATTTTACACGAGTATACAGAGTGTTCCAAGGAGTGTTCGGAGGACTTAAATGTGGTTAAGGAAGTTTTCTTTGTTCAGAATACACATTAACAATGAAATGCATCAATAGGTGCTCTTGTGATTACACTGGGCAACACTGAAAAATTTTCGGGCTTAAAAATAATGAATTTACAAGTATTTCCATCTGCTAAATTAAAAAATCGCCATAAAATGATAGATTAGCTCTTGTTTTGAAGATAAAGCGACATTTCATATTTTAGAGTGAAAATTTTAAATTTGGGGGAAATTTTGGGAGTTGGCACACCTGTCAAATAAAAAAACACAATCACAGAGACATTTTGGAAATTAAGTAATGCAAAAGTTAAGGAAGGCATTTTTGTCGGACCACAAATAAGAGAACTTGTAAAGGATCCTGCATTCGACCAAATTTTGGAGGGGAAAGATAAGGAAGCCTGGAAAGCCATCAAGGGTGTTGTTCATGGATTTTTAGGCAACAAAAGAGATGTTAACTACAAGCATTTGATGACAGTGCTCCTGCAAAAATACCGTAACCTTGGATGCAACATGTCTCTTAAGATCCATTTCCTCCACTCCCACCTAGACTTCTTCCCTCCTAGTTGTGGAGCTGTTAGTGATGGTCATGAGGAGAGATTCCATCATGACATTTCTGTTATGGAACAAAGATATCAGGGTCGTTGGAATGAAGTAATGTTTGCGGATTACTGTTGGTCTTTGTATAGGGATTCTGCGGAACTCCATCGCAGGAGGCAAGCTAAAAGACGACGAAGTCAATAGGCCACCACACGATTCTCTTCAGACACGACTATCTGCGAAGTATTTTTCCAGAAATTTAGAACTCTCAGCATGTAATTACCAGTTAAAAAATCAAATTGCACTTTCATTGTTGCTAGCATGTGTGTAATTAAAATGTATCCTTTTCTCTCAATCCGTTAATGTGTAATACTTCAACCTTGTGTATATCATAGAAACTAGAGCTAATAAAAATTTTTCGTTGACATATTTGTTTTTCTCAACCCAAAATTAGTAGGAATTGCCTCTTGAAGTGCTCGAAACATCAAAAAATTATTTTTTTGTTGCCCAGTGTTATTTTTCTTTTTGAACCTCCTATACTCCCTAAAATGGTATACCTGTATATTTGCAGTACACGTTTTCGTGGATCACTTGCTATCTTCCTACCAATAAACTAAAAGAGCTGATTTCGACCCAAGTATACATGGATTCGAAATGAGAAATTGCTATATTGACCAATTTCTCCTTTTTTATTCTCTGCAGTATAATGTTTGTAAAAGTGTAATGTACACCAAATGCCGTATACATTCGAACATATAAACTTATTTACTCTTGCTCTGAGGTAATACGCATGTTTTCATGTTTTACTCTTCAGCAGGTATAGTAAATGGTATTGTACTCAAAATTCGATCCAGAACAGGAATTACATATTCTGAAAGCCCCTGAATGCAAAAAATGAGCTTCAAGTAAAATATCTCTCTCTCCCGCTATTTATAAACGAACTGTCGGATATATATCAAACTTTATATTTAAAGTAAGTTTGACACAGGTAATCCCTACGTACTTTAACATAGACAATTTTTGAGCACAACCCGATACTTAAGTTCAGAATCTTCCAAGAATGCGACCAAATATTTTCCCTCCTAACTACCTTATTAAATGAAAATAGTTATTTGTTTTTATTTTCTCAAAACTGACATTAATCATTTTAATTGGGATGCTGTGTGCTTCAGATATTTGTATCACTTTATATCTTGAATTCTTCATAAAAAAATGTGAATTCACATATTAAAAACCCCATGGCGCGACAATCCTTAGAGGGCCAAGGTCTGCCAACCCGACTGCTGGCCTCACGCCCACTTACGCACGGCAGAGTTGGACGATCATCCAACCGATATGAAGAGGAGATGTGGTCAGCATCTCGGCATCTCCCAGCCGGAATGTTGGTTTCCGTGACCAGGGCCGCTTACCTAGCGTGAGCTCCTCAATTTCCTCACGATGCTGAGTGGGCACCGGACCGAAAATCCCCACCACATGGGTGGGATCGAACCCGGGCCGCTTTGTGGCCAGAGACCATGGCATGCTGCCTTAGCCCGCTACGCTACGGCGCAGGACACATGGATATTATATTAGTTACTAATAATGTCAACAAACCCCATACAATTACAATTGCAACACAAAAATAGTCCATTCAAAATACAGTTAATTTCATTTCATGTTATTCATATACTTTAAATGAATGTCGCATAGATCCGTACAGCAGGTAAACAAAAAATAAATATACAGAACCTTACTACAGAAAAAAATGTTCATGCCCTTAAAAGACACCAGTGAATTCAAAATACATATCTTGACGCATTACGTACTTCCGAGGTATGTTACCGCGCGGAATGGCTCAGGCGGTATAGTCTGTGGCCCGCATTCTTGAGGCCCGGGTTCGATTCCCGTGGCCGACTTACCTGACCCATTGGTTATTATCGGGGGTTTTCCCGGGTCACTAGGCGAATGCTGTGTATGTTAATTACATCCCCCGAATTTCCTGTCCCTCCATTTCATTTCCATTATCATTTAATATCATCTTTCATCTGCTGGTCTTTTTCAGGGTAGAAGTGTCGGCGGGCGTCTCGGCGGTGCATGGCAGGAAGATATGCTCTGAGGAAATCTACTTCCTCCTCCGGTAGGTCGGTTGCCGGCCTCCGCTCCTCTGCTGGCACCATTTCGGGACCGCCAGCCAAGGACCTTAGGGGCTCGGGTCGCCTGCCTGGGACCATCAGGGCTGGGCTGCTGGGTTCGTTGCCGTCCCGCTATAGGGGAGCGAGTTCGTTGTCCTGGTCTGTCGGGGGAAGTCTCTATCCAAGTAAACTGTAGGGACCCTGCCTTGGGTACTGTCGTGGCTCCTTGGGTCGGCCAACTACTGTCTCCTGTACCTCATCCTTCCTCCCGGGAGTGCCCCCACTTGGGGGCATAGGAACAATGGGTCCAGCATGGTGGCCGACGTACCGAATCCCCTCCGTAATGAAATCCCTATCCCAATCCAAGGTACGTCTTGTGGTGTGTTCGAATCTTCCAGTAGTTTTTTCTTTTTCTTTTCTTTCTTTTTTTTTTTTTTTTTTTTTTGCAGTGTTAGGCAACATCCTTTTGTTTCTCGTGATGCCAATTAAGAAGTGACATTCCAAATCTGGTAGTATACCAATAAAGCGACCCGTCTTTGAAAGATCTGACTGCCCTTTAGCCTCCTTGTTCCCCTTGTACCCTTAACAAAATATGCAATGCACAATTGCTTCAAATGTTTCATTCAATTAAAAAAAACTCGATAGAAAA
The DNA here is from genome assembly GCA_030765055.1 of Mantis religiosa. Classification (NCBI taxonomy): domain Eukaryota; kingdom Metazoa; phylum Arthropoda; class Insecta; order Mantodea; family Mantidae; genus Mantis; species Mantis religiosa. Next base: position 262,412,915 of record CM060948.1, on the reverse strand, counting down.
AATATGTGCTTTAAAGAATCATTTGAGAAAAGACCTACATAAAAATAAGCTATAGCACTGTACGAGTGTACCAAGACATACATCGATCATTTCTCATTCGTCTTGGATTTATCGCTTGAAAGAAGAGGAAACAAAAATAGGAAAGAACCACTGAAACTAAACTAACCTCAAATGTCAGTTGGATCGTCATTTAGACTTAGAAGTGCGTTCCTTTATGCAGAACGAAATTATCAGAAAACATTCAGTATGTGATAGCAATTTGCCTAATTTATTAAAGAATAAGGTAAAATCACGTTGCTAATTTCAATTGTTTCTAGCGTTAGCCGCGGCAATTTTGAAGTGCCATTTTATTTATACTCCAAGAGATTGGTTCAAATGCTGCTAAGTTAGAAAGGCAGAATCGGATTGAAAAATTCAATGCCACAGCCGGGATTTGAACCATGGGTCTTCAGGTTTCCATCCAGTTGTTCTAACCTTAGGGGGCTACTGTGCTGTGTCAAAGTGCCAACACGACATTAATAGTTTTTAAACTGACTCGCATTTTTAGCATAAAATTCAACATTTAGATTAGAATATTTGAGTCTGAATTTTCCTTCTCAACCTTGTCCTACACACGACTAGTGTAAAAGAACACTTAATCACCCCTGATTGACGTAATTTTTAGTTAAACTATGAAGAAAAAGATTTAAATATAGTCCATTTTATAGAGTGACTTTGTGGGTTCGTGAAATTAAGAGTTCAAGTTACAAACACTAAAAATTGCTCTTTATTTCCGGAGAAAGACACTTTGTTCAACCTGACAGCAGAATTACGTCACATACAAGGTACAACTTGCAAGGCCATCAACCACAAAAGAGTTCACTTTTACAGCTGCTCACGCACACGCGTCCAATTATCGACTGACACAGTGGCGGTGGCGGCGGCGGCTCCTGTTATAGTTTTCTCACTATTCCTGAAATTCGTGCAATGTTCTAAAACAATCAGGACGGCGTTAGAAGAAAGACGAACTCTCCATAAATCCGTCTCCTCCCCCCCCCCCCCTACGTTTCGGCGAGCTTTTGTCTCCGCTCTGCGATGCCCGTCTCTTTGAGCTCGTCCCTCACGCTGCCTCGTTTCGACAATGCACTCGCGACAATAGACGACTTGCAGATAAGCAGTAAAGCACAGCCAGCTCCTATCACGTGATTTACTCAAAGCGGGGATGTTCTGATGCCTCTGATTGGTTGAAGTTAGATATGAGTTGATTCCTACTGGATGGAGGCGGTGTAGCATCGAACTCTATTCCAGCCAATGAAGGATGTGGTCACACGACCATACATTAGGAATCGATTCATATTTTATTTTAGCCAATTAGGCATTAGAGTATGTTCCTTAATTTCAGAGAATCACATAGTAAATATAAATTATGTTGGGAATTAAATGTCATGCCATCATATTGCCAACCGCATAGAAACCGGAACATTCGGGTTCAAGTCCAGCTAT
>CM060948.1:262143933-262406433 GCA_030765055.1 Mantis religiosa | reverse complement strand
TAAAATTAATTTAGAAAGTGAAATTATAAAAATAAATAAGAGGTTTATATAGAGTGCTACGAATGACTTAAGTCAAAAGAATCGTGACGCTTGCTATAGGGAAGGAAATCAATAATCTTCCTCAGAAGATGGGCACGCCAGAATAAGTTTGAACTTTGTAGAAGATGGAAGTAAATCACAGTTTTGTCGTCGAATGGATCAGTTATATATGTGTTAACCAAAGATATTTTAGTAAATAATTGCGTTAGGAAGATGTTATTAATTTAAATAAGTGGGCTTTAAGTTTGACCTTCGTAGAGGATGGACGTAAACGTTTTAGCTTGATAAAGACGCTTAGAGAGTGAATATGCTCGAAAGATTTTAAGATCATTTGTGTTATGTTTTGCATCAATTTAAACAAGAATTAATTTCAAAATATTGAAAAAGAAATCCAGTAATTTATTTTGTGTTGTAAATCATTTCTTGAGGAGAGAAAGACACTGTCCAAGACGATGCCTTGGTATAAGAATCTTCATGTTTTCAGACTGGAAAATCATCATCTAAATCAATTTAAAAGAAAATTAACGAACCTAGAGTGAAGCATTACGAAATCAATTTCTTGCCAACTTTTGACGCTTAATAAATTTCAACTTGGCGATCAATAAAACCCACATAATAAATTATTTTACAAGCTCAAACACAAAATGTCTTCTTTTAATAGAATCAATAGTTGATTTATATTACTTCACTCTTTGTGCAGTCGAAGAGAGAGAGAGAGAGAGAGAGAGAGAGAGAGAGAGAGAGAGAGAGAGAGAGAGAGAGAGAGAGAGAGAGAGAGAGAGAGAGAGAGAGAGAGAGAGAGAGAGAGAGAGAGAGAGAGAGAGAGAGAGAGAGAGAGAGAGAGAGAGAGAGAGAGAGAGAGAGAGAGAGAGAGAGAGAGAGAGAGAGAGAGAGATTGTCGGGAGAGATGGAAGAGATTACTTGAGAGTAAAGCTGCACGTTTTTCTAGTTTAGTATCACATTGATAGCAGTCGTCTGTCCAAAATAAAACAACACAAAAATAAATACGAGAACAGAGTGAATTATGTCATTACTATTTGCATACATCATCCTGAGGGCATAGGACAAAATTATACTAAACAGTTTCCGCTTAGTTAAACATTAGAATAAAATGCCTTTCCACGAATACGAGTATGTCCGTCATTATTGGCGAGGATGAAGGGTGTTGAACTCCGGACTGTGTGATGTATGGCATTAGGAGAGCGGTATAGCACGGGTGGTCTCTGTGTTTGCCTTTGGTTATCAGTTTCCGTGACTGTGACGTCCTCGCTTACTCTCCCAGTTAATTACCCAGATTAGAGGAAATATATTGCTGCACAGCGCCACAGAACGTGACCGCCACTACAGACACACTTTGACGGGTTTTTACTACATGCTTTACACCCCTCTTCTTTGGGATGACGGAGACAGTGCAGAAACTGAACAACAAGGACGGGTAAATGACTCTATAAATGACAAAGTTCTGTGAATGGTAGGGTTAAAGGATAGTGCTGAGAGAAGAAATTGTCTCGCGCGAATTAAGGACATAGTAGATACAAATTTCTGAAAAATTAATTAAATTTTAAAACTTTGACAGTAAAAAATGAAAACTAACACAAAATGTTATCGAATTAAACTCCCTACCCTGTAATAGAGCGAGATTGTCCGTACTAAAGCTCGCACTCGGGAGGCTTGGGGTTCGATTCCTAACAAACACCCATTCTTCCTTGGGCTTTTCGTAGTTTTCGTGGTTTATTTTCGCTTCATTTCTAGATTCCGCATTAGTTAACTGTTCCAAGATCTACCACGGATCAATCGGAAAAAGAGACATAAGGATTGGATGGGAACTGATGCTTACTTCAGGGTTCCTTTTACTTCAAAAGACAATAACCGGCAAACCTCATGGAATATGAATTTAGACATTAAAGGTGGAGTATTAAAAAGTCTAATATTTTTCTCAGAGGGGAAGTTCAGTCATTGAATGGGCTATCATCTGGACAATGATCTTTTCCACACCAAAACTTCATAATGCTTATCAGTTGGAGAGATTAAATGGGGTTTAGAAGCTGATTGCGCTTTTAGTAAATAACAAAGGAAATGTATAACTGCGCATTGGATTTAAAATACAGCACAATAACAAGAATAATAATTACTGTCCTTGATAGGGAAACAGAAAAAAAAGCGCCAGTAAAATAAAAACGAACAAATCAAGATAAGAGAAATAAGATAAAAGACAAAGCTACCCACCAATACTGTGTATAAAAAGAGTATTTTGTCCGAGAGAATGGCAAAGCTATTTGAGAAGAAAAGCCTTATAAACTCTCTGTATAAGTTGGGGTAGAAGGAGGCAAATAATTGGGGAAAAAGCAGATAATTATCACTAAGGGAAGACTAACAAAGTCGTGCAGTTGGATGCGGTATCCGCCCTTAACAATGCATCGTGAATCTTGCACCACGACAAATAAGAATGGAAAGCAGGAGAGCAGGTAATTTATCCGCTCTTAATGGTAAATTAATCGTATACTTTAAATCAGGGCGAACTGCCTGGCAACTCGGTAAATCAAAACGTAATACAAACAAAAAGAACAGTTGTTTACTAACGTCGTGTGGTCGTATTTATCAAAGGTTCCTTTTCTAAATCATGCAAAAACCACCACAGCAACAAAAGTCAGTTAAAGTTACACCTTCTGCGCTGTTTCAGGCTATATCGTCCAAGCGATAAATTAATGAATGTATTAAAAGTTAGTTAACCTTTACTCTGCAAGTTTGCTCTGTTTAGCTTTAATGCTCATTGAATCAACATTTCTGCAGACAACATTCTAAACTAATTGGACAAGAAAGAGTCTTCTTACATTTATTATCCTGAAATGTTCATTATATAGAATACGTAATGTAGAACATCTAATCGTATGTTCTTATGTCTTGCAGATCAAAACATCGAACTGAAATATCTAACAGTTTATTTGTAGGAAAATGTGTAAAACTATGCATACGCTTAGCAAATATGGTACAACTGCTTGAATTTTTACGTGAAATATCATATAATTACATTATGTGTATTAGCATTTAAAGAATAGCTTCTGTACTTTGTACAATTTTGGTATTTTTAAACAGGTTGTTGCAGTGTTCTGTGTCATATAGAATTGCTTCATTAAGTACGAATAACAATAAAAGCGGTTACGTACATCCTATAACAGTGACGTAATACTGATTTTCCAAATTGTGGCCTGTAAAGAGACGATGAAACTATTATTTAATATTATTTTATATTAACAACAAAGATGCAGAAACGTGTACCTCATTAAATATAGAATAAACAAAATATGAATTTGTTTATGTTGTATGGCGTTAACCATTTCCTAGATATTTTGTAATATTGGTTAGAATTTTCAAATAGGTACCTATGCTTTTTTCCCTAATTAAAGAGCATAGAACTTTAAAGCCATTACATACGGATCCATTTTTTAAAAACCTGGCTACCAATTTAGTGATATGTACAGAGAAGTTTGCAATGGAAGTTATCTCTGTCAACAAGAAGCAGCTAAAAGTGTAAGCGTTTGAATGAATAATTTGTAAAACATGGAGTAGAAAAAGCCAGCAACATGATAGATACATGTCAGACTGTTTTTCCTATATTCTTAATAAATTTAAAATATGAAGAGAATTTTGTTCACAAAAGACGATAAATTTTCAACTGTTTGTTTTAATATCCTGATACAGACAATGAATGGGTGGAATGCTGGCCAAATAAACTTGGGTTCCGTTGAACTGAATATTATAGCACAAAGGTCGCAAAATGAGACTGCGAATATTTTTAACTCGACAAGCACCACTCCTTTGTCACATATTGAATATACATTTGAATCAGTTATTTCAGAAAGGCCATATGTATAGCTGACATAGTTTTTAGAAAACAGAAAAAAAAATATTTTAATGTTTTTGAAGGCGTTTTTTTCGTACTTTTTTCGATTACCATTTTAGATATATTGGTAATAACTATCATTGTGATAGATTATGTTGTGTCTATTTTCTGATAAAAGCTAAATATATGTAATGGGCATAGGGTCATTGTGATATAAATAAGAAATAACAAATTTAAAGCTTTCAGTTATGCAATAAATCTGTTTAATCAACATAAAACTTAGTCAGAACAACGTCTAAGGCACAAGTAATTCATGAAAACACATTGTTTTAGAAAAAGAATACTTTGTTTTTTTCTGCATCCTGTGCTCACAAAACAGTCGGCCACTGAAGAATAGTAATCCAGAACTCTAAAACATCTTCTTGTACCATGTAAGAAGCTTTATGTCTGCCATATTATTTGCAGTATTCCATTGTTTAAACTAACCTGGGCATATAGCCCCCTTTGAAATCAACAAGAATTTATCAGCTCTATTTTGTAGCTATTTGATTGAATATGAATCCTCTGTCTCTACTCAACGATGGGCCGACTTCAAAGGAACGCAGATGCTCAAAGGAGCATATAGCTCATAAAAGTGGACTTAGTCCTTTCTGAAATTAGCAATTCATTTAAATTAGCATCCTTTAATCGGCTAGAACATATGAAGGATGAGTGAAATGATTCCAAAGTAAGTTCAGGATCCATAGAGCTTAGAGTTACTCGAATTCATCTTTCAGAATAACGGAAAATACAGGAAAAATCTTATCCAGATAACTCGCTGACCAAGATTCAAACTTGGTGCCTTGTGAACGTGAGGCGGACACGCTAACACCTACGCTACGGAAGCGGGCGTTGAATATTTTGGGCTAAGTGGAAAGATAGCTTGTCACTCCCGTTATTGGCATTACTGGGAAGAGGGGAGCATATTAGGCACATTGCACCTACCAAACTTCCAGAGTTTACCAAGGGAGCTCAAAAGAGTGGCAGTAAGTTGCAAATGATACTATATTTCCATTATAGCAATAAGGAAAAGATCTGCAACTAATCACAAACGAAATTCTAACTGGAGCCATTTGGTTTTGAAGCAGACACACAATTACCACTTCCAGAAAGTGAGTTCCCAGGTTTTCGTTGTTGTGAACGAGGAGTAGGAAAGAAGAAGAAGAAAAAGAAGAAGATGATGAAATGTAGCCTGTATATACTCCTCTAGATCGTAAATCGAATGCGTTTAGTTCGGTTAATATTCCTCAGTTACAATAAAACAATTTTAAGTACCTTGTCCTCTCGTACTAGAATATTTATTCAAATTAAGGATAGAAACCAAATTTGAGAATCAAATTTTTCCATTTGAATGTGAAATAGCCGCTTCTGCCTCTTCAACTAGGTTTTCAATAAAATCAAATGGTTACCGAGTATTTCTAAGTTGGAGGACACAAAACAAGCCAGTTTTGGTTGAACGAGTAAGTCAGAGAGAGAAACTGGTAACTTGCTAAGCGATATGCACAAGGAACCTTTCTAATTGGCTTTGTGTTCCTCTCCAAGGATATGCTAACGAGACAGGGTTAAAAAACCCGTACATTAGTTTTGTTTCTGGCCGAGTGACGTTGAAATATATAAGCCTAGTTTTATAACAAAAACATCCAGGAGTTTTAAATAATTATCAGAGAACGACAGTTTAGTGAAACAGTTGATTAATTCTGGTGTGCAAGGGGCAAGTTGTAATTAGAACGAAATGCTGGGCCTTGTACCAGGACATCTACAAGCTTTGTGCACGATCACTGGCGATAAACAACCGCACACCAATTAACCATAATTCCGTGTAATCCTTCCATCGCGGAGGAATTTAGATGACTTCACGGCTTCGCTAGTAAAGCTTATTTCTGAACATGTTATTTAATCCTTATTTAAAGCCTTTTCTTGTGGGCCACACATTGTGCACGCAGTCGTTATTTGAAGCTCATGGTGTTCACGTTTATGCACTCTAAAAGAAATTATAAGTGCAGTATAACATGGACTAGTCCCAGTCATTGAAAACAATGAACACTGTATTTTAGGTTCGTAAAAGACAACGAGGCTAGTTTACTGACGGCATGGTGAGGAAAGGTCAGCTACATCTTTGATGGTAATATTTTTGTAGGGACTGTAATCCAGACACGTCCAGAAAACTAGAAACAAGACCACTCCAATGTGCCACATTACAGCTTGGAAATACACAAATTCGATGACAACAAATGATCGAATAATCAGTTTCCAAACAATTGCCAGGCTGTTTATTTAGATTACTTTTTTTTCTTTTGCTCCCCAAGCTTTTGGTATAACAAATGATATAACAAATGATCGAATAATCAGTTTCCAAACAATTGCCGGGCTGTTTATTTAGATTACTTTTTTCTCCTTTGCTCCCCAAGCTTTTGGTATATTTTATTCTACGGTTACCCCACCCAATTACTTGATTCCAAACCGGCTTCACAGGTTACGGTACAACTAACAAATGTAACCATACATGTTCCATGATAATCATCATTAATAATAATCATCATCATTATTGAAATTATTTATTTATTTGCAGTAATGTGAGCGGCTCGCATTCGGGATGTCCCAGTTCGAATCCCATCAACTGCCCAGTCTAACCTCCGGTGAATGTTGGGGTAGTTCCTTATCTACCACTATTTTCTTTCCTCTATTTTTTTGTTCATTTTGTTTCCTTCTCATCCTTCAGGGGTGCGCGATGCTTGCTCAAAGAACACCAGAAGGCTGTTCGCAAATCCGTCATATCCTTCGCTATGCAGCTTTAGTAGTGGGGCAAGTATTTGAGCCTGAAACTTAGGACTTCTGCGCATCTCTGAGTCTGTAAGCTGCTGTAGTTCCTTCACTTCATCCTTTTGTCCTGGTGTATGATAGCCACAATAGACCTACGTGGGTCGCACACTGTCCGGTTTGTCTCTCTCCGTTGTATAACCTATGTGCAACCTCTTCTTCTTATTTCTTAGCTACCATTAACATTCAAGATATAAGAATATCTAATGTATTTCACGTGTAAATGTTTTTATGCTATCTTAATAAAAATCGTTGGCTATTTCCTAGAAAACGGAATATTTTAAAAATAATTTCTACAAAAGTTGTTTGAACTTGGACGATTTTTTCTCAGTCGTATCTCTGGAAGATGCTGGACTTATATAGCAAGTTCGGTATTTGTGAACACATATATGCACGCGAACACTGGTCTTTTAATAACAATGCTTTAACTTTAATTTTGTGATACAATACATGTATTTCTGGTTCGACCTCGATGCCAAAAGTCTGGGTGGCATGTGACACCTCTACGTACTATGTTCGTTGACTACTGTATTACCAAAGTCCACATTACTTGATCGAAACCATTTCGAAACAAGAGAGCATCTTGTATAACGTAAATGGGACTGTAGAACAGCTCTCTACAACTATATAAACAATTAAGAGTTCTAATGAACTGAAAAATGGCAGAGGAATTAATGTGCATGCTTTTTTTCCCGGAAAGTACTATATTATAATACAATGTCAACGTGAATGATCTTCAATATTTAGTTAGCGCAATAAGGGCGCTCGTGTCTTACCTTTTCTCCGATTGAATTTATGAAAGGGACAAAAATACTTAAAAGAAGAGAAGGTAAGGGAAGGGATGACAGGAGAGGAGAGGAGAGAAGAGGAGAGAAGAGAAGAGAAGGGAAGAGAAGGGAAGAGAAGGGAAGAGAATGGAAGGGAAGAGAAAGAAGAGAAAGAAGAGATTTTTTTTAACGTCCTCCAACGTTAAGTCATATCGGACGGTGAATGAATTGAGTGAAATGATGCTCAAATGAGTCCAGGGTCCATGGAGCTTAGAGTTACCCGACATTCGTCTTTCAGGATAAGGGGAAACCCAAGAAAAAACCTTATCCAGGTAACTCACCCTGACCGAGATTCAAACTCGGGACCTCTTGAACATGAGGCAGACACGCTACCATCTACGCTACCGAGGCGGGCGAAAGAAGAGGAGAGGAGAGGAGAGGAGAGGGGAGGAGAGGAGGGGGGAGGAGAGGAGAAGGGTGGAGAGGAGAAGGGAGGAGAAGAGAAGGGAAGAGAAGAGAAGGGAAAAGAAGAGAAGGGAAGAGAAGAGAAGAGGTCATAACTCCATTCCTACACTGATATAAACCGGAGCTATGAAAACACACGTCTGTAGCATAGTTACAAACTGTAGAATTTGTCACATGTTTTGTTGCCAACTGCTCCAAAGTACCCCCTATACGTGCGTAATTTGGCTGAAAGGAGAGCCATCTATCAAGAGGAAAGAAAACTGGTACCTACCAGGCTGGCTCTCTCTTGATTTATAACATCTCCACACCTCAGGAAGATGTTGCGTAAAGGTGTTGTATTGCTAGACATTCCATGTTGTAGGGAAGAAAGACTGGATAAAGTGGAAAAAATAAAACCAACAAGAGACAAAAACATGGTGAAAAGTTGTTAACATTTCCAAACTAGATTTGAAAAGTATACAGCATCTGAGAGAGAAGAAGAGGATAAGAGATATGCCTGACGTCAGCTTAGTGTACTTGGTATACATCCTGGTTAAAGCATTCAATTGTTTACAACGCCAGTGTCGAACTGTACGCTCTAGTGAAAATCTCCTTAGTTAAAGCGTAGTATCTACAAACGCCCCAAAATCTGTATTTGTGCAAGTTAAACTACCTCACATGGCCTATTCCATAGCTTTATTTAAAGTCATTTTAATAGTTATGTAGATTTAAATGTGTAAATGTCGGGCAATATGAATTGCACATCAAGATAATATAAAACAAGTTAATTGATTATGCTATGTTTCTTCTCTGCGGTAATACACTTTCTCATTGTAGTCATAAAACTGAATAACAAACACACACACACACACACACACACACACACACACACACACACACACACACACACACACACACACACACACACATACATACACACATGCCTATAAGTATGAGCAGTGACTTTGGAATTAAGTCCTGTTTTGGCAATTTTAACATCCAAAATTATCAATAAACCTTAGTATAGATGAAAATATATATTGTAGAGAAATGATTATGAAATAGATTAAGGTATCATAATGTTCACCAATGTACCAGAAGAACACAGGCTTATGCTTTCTTTCAACTGTCTATAAAACTATATTTAGCACAAGGAAGTAGTGGAATTTTCAAATATTCCGGCTTCAACGAAGATCATGAAAGATTAGATATGAGTGCTTAGGTTGGTATGAAGACCAAGCTTCGAATTTCAGATCCTGGTTTGTATCACTTATAACGGTTTATTATATCAGCGGTTTTTAGCAATTATAAACACAATAACTACACTTTTTACAAGGTTTTGCTAAGAGATTTGCTTTATAATCAGTTGTTTTTCCTAATTTACGTCCTCCAACGTTATGTCATATCGGACGATGAATGAAATGGGTGAAATGATGCTCAAATGAGTCCGGGGTCCATGGAGCTTAGAGTTACCCGACATTCGTCTTCCAGGATAAGGGAAAACCCCGTAAAAACCGTATCCAGGTAACTCGTCCTGACCGAGATTCGAACTCGGGACCTCTTGAACGTGACGCAGACACGCTACCATCTACGCTACCGAGGCGGGCATAATCAGTTGAGATCAACATATTAACATTGCTATTCTGTACTACTCCTTGTGGCTGTATTACGTAACATTATTTTTGCGGAACGCTATTTTTTAATTTAATGTTAATTCTATATGTGTAATTGATAAAAATGAGATTTTTCGTAAATGGACGTAAGATTCCCAGTATCAAGCGGGATAGCTCAAGCGGTTTCGCCTGTGGCCCGCATTCGGAAAGTCCGGGTTCGATTACCTTGGTCGACCTACCTTACACATAAGCTTTTTCAGGTTTTTTTCCGGTTCTTCAGGCGAATGCTGGGTAAATTATTTACATCCCCCGAATTTCTTGTCTCTCCATTTCATCTCCATTATCATTTCATATCATCTCTCATCTGATTGTCTCTTTCAGGGAGGAAGGTCGGCGGGGATCTGGGTGGTACATGGCAGGATGATATGTTCTGAGTAAACACTTTCTCCTCCGGTAGGTCGCTTGCCGGTCTCCGAACCGGCTGTGACTATTTAGGAACCGGCTGCCGGGACCATTAGCGAACCGAATCACAGTAGGGGGGAATGTTCATTGTCATGGCCTGCTGGGGGAGGTTAATAAGTAAAATATATGGACCATGCCCTCTGCACTGTCGTGGCTCCTTGGGACGGCCGCCATCTGCCTCCTCTGTCCTCATTTTTCTTCCCGGGGACGCCCCCCTTGGGAATAGGTACAACAACTCAAGACTGCTCACAGTGTGCTGATTCCCCTCTATAATAATCCTAATCTTAAAGTCACCAATAGCCCTAATAAAAGCAGAAGAAATAATTATAAATTGGTAGGTATATAGGAAATAAATATCAAATACTGAGAGGCACTGGTTTGAAACAGAATTGTTGTGACAATCGATTAGTTAATAGCCTTTTAACAAAAAGAACATTACAATAACTCAATAAAAATGGAACAGCTGTATTTTCTGAGACTATTACTGCCTTTCTTGGTTACATGCAAAAGTTAGAGATATTCTAAATTTCTAAACACTGGTGATATTTTATTATGCAAGATTAAGAGAAATTTACTAGATTGGCACATAACGTGTATTCTGTAAATAAAACTTAAGTTTTGCAGAAAATGGCAGCAACACCAAATTAATTGAAATATGAAATAAGTATTATGTTGCTCTCAAAAGATGAATTTCCCATTAAGGTTACAAATGCGTTAGAGAAACAATAAACAACGAAACGCTATGGATTAAGGAAATATGCTAAGTCTCTGAAAGCACACTAGATGCCTAGAATAAGTTGTGAAAAAGGAAAGCAAAATCCTTCCGGAGGAAAACATGAGGAACCTAAAACAAACAAAAGTAAGAGATGAAAGAAGAGAAAGGTAAGCTACAAAGGGAGCAGGCAGATGTTACCTGCTGAAGACTTTGAGACTCGCTTTAGTCCTTGGTTGGGACTCAGCGAAGCGTCGCTTTGTCGAGAAGGCATATCGATTGCAAGTAATTAATATTCTGGACGTCCACTGCATGTGTTCGTGGAAAAGCTTGCATGATACATTGCTAAGTGGCTGGCTGGCAGCAAGCTCTAGTAGACGACAATGCTGCTACCTCCATCAATTATATACCCAGCATGGATTACTGTCTAACGCTGCAAAATATTTCTTTCCTTCCAACTCTCGGAAACTAAGACTCAAAGGAAACAACGATGCAAATTTTGGTAAATGTTAAAGATAAAATTCGATGTTTTAAATATTTTAAAGTTATTTTTAGACCAAGTATGGACATTCTTGAGCCGTGTATCAACGCATGTTTAACGGCAATTACCCCTTCTTGTTTGCTCCCTGCAGTCTCTAACTAGTGATGGGAGACCGCTTTACGTAATCACGAGATGTATTCCACAACAGTTGGTCCGACATTTAGGGAAAAATGGGCTTACCATATACTGCAACATACAAAGATTCTCTCTCCCTCTCGTATATAAAAGTAAGCTTCCTCTTATTAAGGGCTGCCATAAACAATGCATACTAAACGACAAAATAATATAAATACATAACAAATTGTGAACAATACAAATAATCACGTAACAAAGTTGCATCAATAGAAAACAGTGACTGAAAGGAATCATAATCTAGAAATATATATGGAAATGACTTTTCTAACAATCCAATAGCTCAATATTGAAGAAGATAATGTTTATTTACGGCAAAAACTGTACGCATTAAGTATTCGACGGGCCCTAAAACACTACACCACTACGCATTAAGTATTGATCGTTCCTTTCCCTGCAAGTTTATAAGCGATTTTATATTTATTTATTTCATTTGATAAGAGGTATATTTTGAGTTTAAAATTTTTATTGGGTTAATAATAATAATAATAATAATAATAATAATAATAATAATAATAATAATAATAATAATAATAATAATAATAATAATAATAATAATAATAATAATAATAATAATAATAATAATAATAATAATAATAATAATAATAATAATAATAATAATAATAATAATAATCATAATAATAATAATCATAATAATAATAATAATCATAATAATAATAATAATCATAATAATAATAATCATAATAATCATAATAATCATAATAATCATAATAATCATAATCATAATCATAATCATAATCATAATAATAATAATAATAATAATAATAATAATAATAATAATAATAATAATAATAATAATAATAATAATAATAATAATAATAATAATAATAATAATAATAATAATAATAATAATAATAATAATAATAATAATAATAATAATAATAATAATAATAATAATAATAATAATAATAATAATAATAATAATAATAATAATAATAATAATAATAATAATAATAATAATAATAATAATAATAATAATAATAATAATAATAATAATAATAATAATAATAATAATAATAATAATAATAATAATAATAATAATAATAATAATAATAATAATAATAATAATAATAATAATAATAATAATAATAATAATAATAATAATAATAATAATAATAATAATAATAATAATAATAATAATAATAATAATAATAATAATCATAATAATCATAATAATCATAATAATCATAATAATCATAATAATCATAATAATCATAATAATCATAATAATCATAATAATCATAATAATCATAATAATCATAATAATCATAATAATCATAATAATCATAATAATCATAATAATCATAATAATCATAATAATCATAATAATCATAATAATCATAATAATCATAATAATCATAATAATCATAATAATCATAATAATCATAATAATCATAATAATCATAATAATCATAATAATCATAATTATCATAATAATCATAATAATCATAATAATCATAATCATAATAATCATAATAATAATAATAATAATAATAATAATAATAATAATAATAATAATAATAATAATAATAATAATAATAATAATAATAATAATAATAATAATAATAATAATAATAATAATAATAATAATAATAATAATAATAATAATAATAATAATAATAATAATAATAATAATAATAATAATAATAATAATAATAATAATAATAATAATAATAATAATAATAATAATAATAATAATAATAATAATAATAATAATAATAATAATAATAATAATAATAATAATAATAATAATAATAATAATAATAATAATAATAATAATAATAATAATAATAATAATAATAATAATAATAATAATAATAATAATAATAATAATAATAATAATAATAATAATAATAATAATAATAATAATGCACATCGTTTTGTTTTTACATTTAATGCACTCGTACATATCTAGAATTTTAAAGTAAAGAATCACACTATGCCACTATGTTACGTCACGGTACCTCTCCAGGCTTTTCCTCCTGGATGTGACACGTGGTTCGCCCACGCCGGCCTTCACGTCATTGCGTTTGTAGCATCTCTATAGGGCTTTTAGTTTTCAAGATATTCCAGCTATTGACATAATAGCCACCGAACGTTGCTCAAATCTATATGCTAAATTCTTTTGACTCCTCAGGCTGCCTTCATTAATATTATCATAATGGACATTAGATGTGGGATTTGTATGCAACTGCACCTTTAGTTTTGGTTTTACTTGGTAAAGTGTTAATAAAGTGTGAAGTTTTGAAGTTTTGAAATGTTTCATGTATTTCTGTGTTTGTATGTAACATTTAATAGTGCATATGGTCCTGTGTATTTCGGTATTACGGCTTATTTCAGATTTCCATGCACTGAAACTATAATACGCGTATTTTTAAATGTTTAATCCTAAAATTAATATTTAAACACACGATGACAGGGTATAAAATCCTCGCTGGCGGTCCAGAGCAAACACGAGAGCACTTCTTTCAATTATGACCGAAAATAAAGTGGTAAATTGTGCAATGTTTTACAGAGAAATCTTGACTCTTGTGTATTATGTAGTATGGATAAATATTTTTAGCGTGAAAACGTAATAGGTATTTCTTGAGGAAAGTTCTCTAGAGTTAGAAAGTGCTTTAAAATCGTGCCCAATATCAACTGTAGCAGTGTAAACATCCGTCTCAATTTACACATTTGTGGTAATTGATAAACGTCATACACGTACACATGAACATTTTGAAAGGGTAGAACCAGACTGAGAAATACAATGCCATAGCCGGGATTTGAACCACGGATCTTCTGGTCTCCGTCCAGCCGCTCTAAAATATTGAGCTACTATGGCCAACGTGCCAACATGACATTAAATTCTCCAACTAACTCGTGTTTTACCCGGTAAACCATTAGGAGTTCTCATAAACACATGAGACAACTACCTTAATGGCTACGTACTATGCTCTAAGTACTTTAAGGCCCGGTCTTTATAGTTCGGACCACTATTAGGTACAATTAATGGAAATTAATTGTACTTTAACACTACCCGTGTAGGACGCACCATGAAAGTGTAGAGCCAGATTGGAGAGACGCATCACAAGAAGTATGTTGGAAATAGCACTTTTAGTGTTCTCCCGCCTTGTACCGTACAGCACTGAGATAAAAAGTAATGCATTGTCGTGTTGAATGTCTTGCAGCCACAGTAACTGTAATAAATTGGTAAATAACTGTTCGATAGTTTAGTTATTAACTTTCTGCAAACACCCTGTTGAGTAGAAGTGCTTTTACTGATTAACCTTTTAGAAGGATATAATAGACCATCAATGACATTGACAACAAAACGACTCGTAGCGTCATTTGACTCGTCGATTGAAATTATATATTTATATATTTTAGTTCATCTTTAATGATTTTCATTATTTCATTGTAACATCCACTGAAGTAAAAGTGCCACAAACTCTACTCGCTGGGCACAGATTCGTTCATATACTTTCCCAAAAACAAATCTTAAAACAGTTTTCCGTATTTTTGAGTTTGATTTATGAGTCACTATGTTTACACTTACTATGTTGTATAATTGAAACGTTTTCAAGATCATTCGATCTCATCCTCAGCTGTTTGGTGACTTAATGAACAATCTTCTTCCTCCACTATTGCGGTGCTCCGATCCCTCTGCCATCTGGTGTTAGGGGCTCTAAGTTTCAATACTTCATTTAATGCCGGGATTTCAAAATTTATAACTTTATCCCGGTTTCTGGTTATGAATATTTTACCCCAAATATCCAATTCTATGGGTGTACTTAAAGATTTTATCAGTTTTATGTTATGGCCAATGTTGTGGTTTTCTGTCCAAAAATGGTGTGACACTGCGGATTTTTTTGTTTGTTTCAACTTTATGTTCCTCTGGTGTTCTTTTTGCCTGGTTAACAAGTTTCTCTTAGTTTTTCCTATGTAGCTTTTATCACAGGTTCCACAGTTTATCTGATAAATTCCCGATTTCAAAGTGTTGGGGATTGAATTTTTAGTGGCTTATTTAGCAAGTTCTTTAGACTGCATTTGTTTTTGGGGTGCTAGTTTTAAGTTTAGTATTTTGAAGATTCGTTCAAATTTTCTAAAAGCCCATGGATGGTAGGTGAATTTTTGTATTGCCAGTTTGTGTTCTTTTTAAGCGGTGTGAGAGTGGTATTTTTTCATATTATCTTGAGTTTCCCTTTCTTTTCATCATGTTCCTTATGATGGGTGGGTTGAATCCATTTAATACCGCTATCTCTTTTATGTGTTGTTGTTCTCTCAAAATCTCTTCCTTATTCAGTGGGATGTTGTATAGCCGTTGATTTAGACTTCTAAAGGCAGCTAGTTGATGTGAAACTGGGTTGTATTCATCTTTCTTTATATAATTATCTATGTGTGTGGGCTTCCTGTATATTCCAAAATCTAAACCATGAAGATTTCTAGTTATCTTGAGGTCCAAAAAGGGTAGGGTGTTGTCTCTTTCTACTTCCATTGTAAACTGGATATGATTATCTTGCAGGTTTAGTAATTTTAGAGAATCTTCTTTAAGTTTCTCCGGAATGATAGTAAAAACATCATCAACATATCTCCGCCAAAATTTGTAAATCTGTGGGAAGACCTTTATCATGTGTGTTTCAAAATAGCTCATGTATAGGTCTGCTAAGATAGGCGAAAGTGGGCTCCCCATAGCTAATCCTTTTGATTGTCTGTAGATTTTTTGGTTAAACATGAAGTAATTATTCCTTGTGCGCGCGCCTACACACACACACACACACACACACACACACACACACACACACACATATATATATATATTAGGGTGCACGACACCCTTATCAAACATCTACATTGATGTTATTTGAGAATATTTCTCCTTTCCTTATTATTCAATTTTTGTGTCTTCATACATTTCTTTTATAGCTCTTATTAGATGGTGAAGCACATGTTTCTTTGATAAATCCATGAAATATTGTTCCTTACACTACAAAATGCCGTTGCGCAATATGTAAAATAAAATGTGTTTTCACTATTAAGTAATAAGTAAATACTTACGTGTTATCTGCCAACTTGACCAGTACACAAGGACTATTGCGTATAATGCATTGTGGTTTGAAGCTCCAGCAAAATACATTCTGTTGAAATATTGTTATCATTCTTCCCTCTTCTGTTCGCGAATTTGTCCAATCCATACAATCCTCTAAACAATGTTACCTCATATTTGGGGGGATTATATTATTAAGCAATTTCTCATTTCATTTGTTTAATAAATATTCCTAGTTCTTGCCCATAACCACCACACGTTTCTAGGCGTAGTGTCTTCCGTGACACCCTGCACAGCTGTTCTCCTTTTTTACTTTCTCTACTACATACTTACAAGAGGCAGTATGATATTGCAGCCAAAATTCTAAAATTAAATTTAACCGAAAATCACGTTTTGAGACTTCCTGAATCCAAAAAAGATTTTTTTTTTTTAAAAAAAAAGACCTGTGTTTGTGAACAGCATAACTCAAACTAAAGTTCGTTTAAAAGCCAAACTTGGTATTTAAGTTCAGCATCTTGAAGAGATGCAAATCGAGAATTTTAAAGAAAATATCTCCATCGCAGACTACGCTTTACATGGAACATTTAACAAAGATTGGGGCTTGCACTCTCTAGTCGAGTTGTTGTCTAGCATGGTTGGTGTCATGCAAAAGTTGGGTTCCTCTTCCCGTCTCTGATGTTCGCTAGTTCCTGGCAAGGCCCTGTAGATGGTAGCAGGTGCGGTGATTTGATATCCTCTGTGAAGTACGTCTCCCCTCGTATACCAAGGGGATGGCGCCGTTTTATCTATTCTTAGTATCCGTTTCATAAACATAGTTTTAACATTTCCTATTCGTTTCAGGTCACCGATCTTAAGATTTTCCCACATAATCTCTATTCCATATGTTGCGACTGGCGATATTGTCTTCCTGAAGAATATCATTGTTATGGTTCATGATAAATTGGCTATGCTTGGGATGTGTGGGGCTCTTATGGCTACCACTCTTCTCTCTTGAATATGCACTGCAGGGTTTAATGTTGTCTGCGTTGTAATTCCTAGATATTTATGTTTCCCTAGTACCTGGATTGGCTCGCTGTACAGCACTTTTCTGTCCTTGAGTGTTGCTTTCCATCCTTTACTGAGGACCATTTGCACTGTCTTGTCTTTGTTAACGTTCAGGTCCTTTTCTATGCCCATACCTCTAATTTTTAACTCTAATTACAGGTCCTCGTTTACTGTAGAGCTCATCACTATGCCATGTGCATATAAGATCACGGTTGTTTCTTAAGTGTTTATTTATATGGCCGACATATCTGTAGAATAGATGTTGAGCTATGTGTAGCTCATGGGGTCACCATGGAGTACTTCATTCGTTTGTAAGATTTCCTTGGAGAGTTCAACCGTACTGACTGTCTGGATTATGTTTCTTTGTAATTTGGCTTCGATTGTTCTAAGTAGCTTGTAAAAATGCACGTAAGTACAAAGAATAAATCTCATGAACCATCCGAAGATTACAAATGTGTGTTATGTGGACAAAAGTGAGTGAAAAATCACGTACTAACATGTGAGAAGAAGACATCAAGAACCGCAGCAGAAGCTGAATTAAAAGTATTTTATGCTCAACTCGAGTGCGCATTTCATAACATTATCATCACGTTATCATCGTCATCATCATCATCATCATCATCATCATCATCATCATCATCATCATCATCATCATCATCATCATCATCATCATAAACAACAACTAGTAAACCGTAAGAGATCGAGAAAATCTTACCATACTAGAAATGTGGATCCCATTTTCTTAAATAGTAAGCCGTTATTCTTCTTTCTATTACTCAGCAGTGCAAGTAGAACGAAATTCAAAACCATCACATAGCGACCGGCTATGAAAGGATTTGATTGTAACTTTAGTTATATGTACACGAAATGTGCAATGTAACTTGTTCTACATTAACAAGAAATACAAATATTAGCTTCTTTAACAATAGCGATTAGAGAATGTCATGTGAGTGTTACAAATCCGTAATTTTCCCCTCTCGGTTATGCTAAGAAAACATGATTTCAAAGACATCACACGGTGATCAGCTCTTAAAATATTTGACTATTCCTTAAGTACTGTATTTCCCTATTTCCTCGTATTTACAAGAAAATATGTAAGAA
The DNA here is from genome assembly GCA_030765055.1 of Mantis religiosa. Taxonomy (NCBI): domain Eukaryota; kingdom Metazoa; phylum Arthropoda; class Insecta; order Mantodea; family Mantidae; genus Mantis; species Mantis religiosa. The sequence goes on along the minus strand of CM060948.1, from coordinate 262,387,834 downwards.
AACTAATTCTACAAATGAATATTTTACTCGATTAACACGAAGTAGAGTAATAAGTTTTTGTAAGAAAATTTAGTGAAGAGTGGTAGAGAAAGTAATGTCAATGCACCATGCTGGATGTTTTTTAAGATCATGTTGCTTTAACTCTTAAAACTCTTCGATTACTACATATGTCTTAACATTTTCAACTACAGAATGCTAATCCACTTTTTTTTTCAGAGGAATATATTTTATTACAAATGACGTACACAAGTTCCATTAAGGTTCTCCAGTTATGTTTTACTAAGTTGCTGCTCTTTTTGAATGCGAAAAACAAAGTGTTATAACATTTTAAACCTTTAAACTGCTTTACTTTTATCTCTTTAGTCTACTGTTAACATACAAGCTCCCAAATCAGCACGTTTACTTTTACTAGAGTGCTCTCTGTATTTTGGTAACCATGATGTCAGAGGTTTATGCATGAAGTCAGCTCATAACTGTCAGTGGCAAGTCGTCTGTTCAACCTTTTGTTTTGCAGCCAACTGCTCCTTTATGTTATAAACCAACATGTTGAAATAATAGTAAAAGTCAGAAACCAGGCAGGTTCATTAATTTAAACTGTACGGGAAAAAGTTAGGTATGGATGAAGGTTTAAACGATTAAAATCAAAGAACTAAGCTTAATACGGAAAGTTTATGAAAAACATATATTTTCGTTAATGAACTTCCTGTTTCATACATAGCAAAACTAATGCCAATTCTTGATTTACATTTTTGAAACAGGCAATAATAAAAGAAGCAATAAGCTGTATTCAAAATTAAGTAATCCACATAACTTAAACAATTAACTATAATGTTTTAACCTTACTCGACCATTACTACCATTATGTCATAACATTTCCACGGATTGCTTATTTAGAAATTTATTTCTCTATCTACTTCAAACGCATTAATCACTATAAGCATTTCTATAGAAATCGTTCGCTTTAATCATGTGTTTCAAAGGGATAAAAGAATCTAATGTTTAATACACAAACGGAGTAATTCAATAAAACACGAGCACTCAACATTTCCTGACACTTAAAACACAGCATATGTCAGTGGTTAATCTCATTAGAGCATTAATTAATATAATTTGTATGTTTCACTGGAAGCTATAAGCTCTTTCAAAAGCCACATCAAACTTTGATGGACAGGTATAAATCAATATTATACTATTTATGGTTTTTGTTTTGCATGTAGTTCATTTCTCATTTTAACAAAAAATATTATTTAGCTAGTATTGCAGCAAGAAAATTAAGTCGTATGATTTGCGTTCTAGCCTAATTTGTTAAACTTTCGACTAGGGGTATTATAAATCAAAGGGCCTTTTTCACTATTTGAGAATATTTTCAGCATTTAATGAATTTAAAAAATTACCATAAATCATCTTCAAATTTCACCTTCGCTAAACAATAGCTATTGCATAGTTAGCAGTTAAACTCCATAAATGGAATTTTTAGAGTTTACAGAATTCAATCCATATGATTCAGTTGCTTGTTTGGATTCGTCAATGTCCGAGTTTTAGTGCTTACTCTACAATTCTGCATTGGAAACACTCCAAAACACTCACTAAAACAAAATTCTATCTACAGATCACAGAAAGAATGGTGCACACTGGACAACAATATTAGAGGCATATTCTCTATCCATTATGATATATGTCTATAGCAAACAAAGATGGTTTTGTTTCATACCTCAAGTTAAACAAATTTATAACGGTTTAAGTGTTGAAGTGACTTTTATATGTGACATAATATAATTTCGTTCTAGTGTTATATTAGATTTCATTAGATATATTTTTATCGCGAGTATTGGAATTTATTATGGGAAAAATGAAAACAAACTTTTTTAAAATACTCTAATGGATGAGCTACAAAAAATTCTCAAAATATACTTGTCTTAGTGTTCAGAAGATACTGATGTGAATATACAATTTAACACTTACGCCCCATTTTATTTTTTAAATTATACAGATAGAGTAACGTACACACAATTGCACTTGTTCCATCCCCCCTTCTAACATGCTCTCTTGTGGAGGATTCAGAGAATGTCGAAATAGCTGCTATATCTATCTTCTGTGTCCAGATAATTTATATGTTAAAGATGACTTTGACGTGACATTTTGAAATTGCAAACGTTAAAGGCTGAAATTTATTATGTATTATGTTAGTATGAATGAAGTGTTGTGCACACTGTGACTAATATACACTAATTAGTATAATCTGAGAACTTGGCAACCTTGACACATACTCTTCTCTCAACTTGCCATCAGTAGATATGCAATATTTGTGCATTTGTGAATTACAGTTCAGCGAACTGAGTTTTCCCGTTAATGTTAGCAACACATGAGTGTGTCCTATTTATGCACTTTGAGGCATAACTATGATATTGATCATAAATTCTTCATTCAAATGACGACGAAGCCTAGGGTGAACGATGAGTAGCCTGCACTGGGAAGGTAAAATAAAAACTAGAAGGTAGAAGAAGACTTGGACTCACCGTTCTGCGACTGTTGAACACGTCACATCCCAAAGTGCACTAACCGACATCAGATGCCGGTTTCCAGACGACAATCCTAGGTGACAATGAGGACCGTGCACAATACAACTACGTTATGACATATAAACCCGGGCTCCTTTTCTTTCCTTCCCTGTCACAAGATTAAGTATCACTAATTTATTGTCCACGTTCTTATGAGCACGTATCAGGCTTGGGGAAGAAAAGGAGCTCTCCCCCTTACTTGGGCCGGGTAGCTTGGTAGTGACAAAGAAGGGCGGCTAAAGGTCTTAGGTACCGCAAACATGAGGACGGATATACCCAGAGCTGTCAAGAGCTTCCATATCGATTGCTTCATCCATTGAATCAATCAAACTAGAAAATGCCAACATACGCTTCATTCTTACAACTTAAGCTCGGTGGCCGATCGAAACAGCCAAGCTGCTTTTGTCGAATTAGATCCAAGGTGTCCTTGCGTACAACCAAAACAATTTGTCATTTGATACTTTTCTTCAAGCAAGATATACTCGTCTTTAGTACCTCTATGTTTTCTATTGCAGACGAAGATAAGGATGTTCCGTGTCATTTTAATAATATTTAGAGAATACTTATAATTCATCACATCAAATTTAGGGACACCATGTTGCAAAAATCTTAAATATCAAACTTATTTTTAAGACAGCTCCAAAATTCTCTATTTCATTTATTTGAAAGGCACTTTACTTCCAAAACCTCGTTAATTCAAGTAAATTTTTATAAATTACGCAAATTGTGTAGACCTTAATTCAAGCAGAAGGTGACGGAATTTGTAAAACACTTTTTTTTTCATTCTGAAGAACGATTATTTTTTGTACTCTTTGAAAAAATAATTCAAATATATCATTGTATGAGAAAGTGTAAGTTTATTAACAAGATTTTACTTTTATCTCAGATAGACTTTAAGAGTAAATGGAAAAATCATTTATGTAGCTAATGGTCAAAGTTGTTCTCAGATTACGCATTTTGGTTCTCAAACTTAGTAACTTAAAAATCGTACATACTTGTGTGCGTGTGGCGGTTATAATTTAGTGAAACACCTCAGATAAATGGTAACCAAAATAAGTCCCTTGGATGCAGCAAATCCATAAGGGGGGGGGATACCATTCAGAGTACTTCAAGACTGCCAAACAGCAAACAAAATCCTCAGAGATTTACAATATTATAATTTCGTACTATTTTGTTTGCAAATTATAAAACATAAAAAGAGTACTGCTGAAACTTCTCTGCTATCCTCGTCACACTAATGGAATACTGCTTATTATATATAACTAAATGTGTAATGAAGTTCTCGGTTATACCGTAGTTAATTACATTTCTGTGCCTTTTTTGTTGTAATTTACGTCCTCCAACGTTAAGTCATATCGGACGATGAATGGAATGGGTGAAATGTTGCTCAAATGAGCCCAGGGTCCATAGAGCTTAGAGTTACCCGACATTCGTCTTTCAGGATAAGGGAAAACTCCGGAAAATCCCGTATCCATGTAACTCCCCCTGAGCGAGATTCGAACTCGGGACCTCCTGAACGTGAGGCAGACATGCTACCATCTACGGTACCAAGGCGGGCCATTTCTGCGCCTGTTTTCATCAAAGTGAGTAATAGTTATATTCAGAAGCAATTGTGTTCTGGCACGTGATTGCAACAGCTAGATCGTAGGTAAGTGCCTGCGCATTATGTAGACAGTTGGCCACACGCAACCATCAAATCCTGCGTGCATCTGTTGTAAGTAGCACAATTTCTAGGAAACTATCTCGTAAAGCCCCCTCCCACACAAAATAAAAACGGACCAGTGATTCTCTGGTCTAGCTGAGCGCATCTCGTTAAGAAGGTCCCAGGTTGGATTCCCGCCAATGGTGTTACGTTCTTCTTTATTCGGAATCATTTCATATCCTCGTTGGATATCGTTGGAATGTTGGAGTGAATGCATGTTCATTGCAAAAGCGAAAAGCTTTGAAACGATTACCCCTCTATATGTTTTGTTGTACTTATAAAAATACCTGCACTCTTAACATTTTAAACGCGTGCATAGAGACTACGAAATTTAATAATTTAAAAACGTGTTTTGCAATAATCTTGATGTACAAAATTTAAAAACATGTTTTTATAGTATTTTAAAAGCTGTAAACTATTTGTGAGAGTTTATAATAATCAATTATTTATAAACATTTTTGCACTAATATTGATATGAATATAATAAAAAAAAACATTAAAATTTATACCTTCATGTCAATAAGTGTACTAAGTTTTATTTAATATTTTAAAAGTGTGTTTTATGAAAATATCATAAAAATGAACGTGCAAGCACTTTCTGTAGGTAGGTAGGTAGAATATAAATATGGAAACAAAGAAACGAGGTTTTACAAATTTGGTTAAATGCTTAACGTACTGAGAAATTAAATGGGGATATTTAAATTCCCAGGTTAATAAACCTGAAGTGAATTATGAAAGTTAAATTATGAGGGATAAATATAACAAAAACATAAAAAGGGTGGCTGCAAAGAAAGCGACAAAACCATCAGAATCTTCCTCGAAGTATTGCACATTTCCGTTCCATTTAATATACAAGTACAGAATATTAAACAAAAGTTGGTTCAACAAAAGTAGTGTAACAGAGTTTAGAACAATTTAAAAAGTAAGTTATATGAAGTCAGATTCATCAAATTGTTTTGTTTGAATATATAAAGCTCTCTGTCGACATCAACACTCCAAATTAAAAATTGACCACACAAAATTAAAACTCGACAATCTGTTTATCACATCGTAGTAGTCAAACAGTAACGGAAGAGACCCGCTTCTGCAACTGCAGTCACCCAACGCATCTTGACACAATATACAGGGACTGACTGGTAAAAGTTTTGTCGATACAGTAGCTGCCTAAGCACACGTACCAAGTCACAACAGTCATCACAATTATTTGACATCAATTGCTTCTGCAAAATTAACAGCAATCAAATAATTAAATGATAAAAAAGGACCAAGTTTGCATTATTGCTTCAAAAATTGTAAACTTATTTCCATACTACAGATATATCGCATGAATCTTTGGAATATTTTTCTGAATGCTGAATTACTGTGTACATGATATTCTGTTGCAGTATGGAACTATTCTGACTTAATATATAATTTCTGTTTATTATTTATTAGTTATATATTAACTACTATGAGTATATTTTATAGTGGACTTTGCAATTAGAGTTACACCAGTTGTCTTCATAAATACTTAAATATAGTATTTAACATGTAAATGCATAATTATAGCATCGTTAGGAAATAATAACTAAAGTTACAGGCAAAGTATGTTAAAAGATGCGTGTTACAGAGGAAAGTACCCTTTTACCAATGTGCGCAATGTGTTCACCCCAAACCATAGTCTGCGGGTAACTTAAGAGCGGTTGATTCATATTGCCTTTTTTAGCAGAACTTTCGATTAGAAAAGTATTGTGGTACAGTCCGAATTAGCGTATTACTTTTGTCGTGAATTATTATTAAACGGTGTCTTGAGTTTAGACACATGCATTCATATATATTGTGTTTCTACAAAGTTTGTTGTCTGAACACAGTAGATCTGAGAGAGATGGTGGGTTGGAATGTCATCCAGACTTGCTTCATTAAATTCCGATGAACCGTCTTAATTACCTGACGTGATACTGTTCCATGTCTGAGCTCCTTCCCCAATTACTCAAGAATGTGTGGCAGAAAAATGTATGCTTTCGCGGTCTTGTGAGAGAATCAGCAGATGTCGGTATTGGAAGCTAATAGAGCAACAATAGCGATGACATTCTTAGCATGACAAAGAAATAGCATGCAGGCTATCTCTTTATCTACAGGCTGCTGGCTTAATGAGGCTCTCTCTCTCTCACTCCGCGTTTCGAGAGGGGGAAATGTAGAAACAGCATTATTATTAGCTGCTGAGAATCTCCAAGCCACGACTAACGGTAAAATATGCGGCAAAACGCTGGTTTTCTGCGCTTCATTGTGCGAATACAAGTGTTTTTAGAACAGTGGAGTCAGAATGAATAAATACAGTGCTATAATAGCACACGAAGTCGAAGATCTATGGTTCAATTTTCTGCGATGGTATTGCATTATTTAGTTTGATTTTACATTTTTAACTTAACCTACATTTTTAACTTTATTAACTTAATAGAGCTTAACTACAAAGCGAAGAGCTGAAATTACTTACGGTATTGTAAGTCACCACAGCAATATGTCATCTCAAAATTAATTTAAGATAATGTATAATAATGGTCTTGTGGTGGAAAATGCAAGTTTTTTTTTTGGATAATGCGAATTGATAGGCCAAAATGTCGTACTGTAAGCCGAAGATCAGTGTTTAAACTCCAGGTTATGGCAGTGAAGTGTTAAACTGTCCAAGCAGATGTTTTCTGTTAGGATTGAAGACTTAAATCCGTTCATCTGGAAGCAATCCATAGTTTTTGGAGCCATCACTTGTCAATATTTGACCTTTATGTACTCTCTTCATCGTTAGCCAAACCACTTACAAGGATTATACTTAACCCACTAGAATGGAATGCCATAAAAATGGGTTTCCTGACTGATTTCAGGGCGCCAAGCTCCAATTACGTTCTTTGGAAGATGCAAAATGTCCACTCGAGGATCATATAACATTGCATTTACGGTCACAGGCATTCCATCAGTCTAATATACATTGTATCATCGTGATATTAACTGCTGCCTACTTGAGTAGTGTTACTGGAGACAATTTGATATCAAATAGAAGAGTTACTTTGTTAGTAAAATTTAATTCCATTGTTTATTTTATTATATTCGTAATGCGAACTAGAAATTACCAGTTACCAAAACTTTCTTTATAGACTTTCATATATAATATCAATGAAAAAAGTTTCGACATGTCACATGACTATTTCTACCCATTGCAAAATTTTATAATACCCTGTTCACTGCAGTATTCATATAAATATAATTGTTCTATACATGTTACCACACTATATATTTTTGGATGAGAGAGTTTCAAGGACTATCACAAATATTCAAACTAAATATTTTCTTATTCTTATTAAGTAAATAGAATTAAAATGGTTTTGTGAGTGAATCATTACGTATTATAACTATGTACATTTAATAACGTTAGGCCGCGCCGTGGACCAGTTGTTAGACCGATTGGCTCTCATCAAGGCGGCCCGGGTTTGATCCCAGGCGACCGCAAAGTGAGATTTGTGATGGACAACACGGCGCTGGGGCGGGTTTTCTCCGGGACCTCCGGTTTCCCCCGCCATCTCATTCTACCGGTGCTCCATCTTCATCTCATGTATCATCAGTGTCACCGCCTGCGGTGCCGTATGTATTAAAAGCGGGCGTTAAACACTACACATTACATTTTCATTTAATAACGTTAAGCACATGTAAGACTGATGTGGAGGGTGCAGTTGAACACCCAAATTAAATGAAACAAAACCTGAAATCTGCTAACGATGGATCATAGGCTAGGCGAATAACAGTTACAGTGACCCTCTGTTCCGTTCCATACTATCTTCTATCGGCCGGTTATCCTGCTCGATGGTGATGGACAAGATGTATGCATTGTTGTAATTCGTCCAAGCTTCGGATTTTTGTAAATTTTGCAGTAGTATAGTATATAAACAAGAGTAAAATGTTAGTAGCTACTGATCTGAAATTCCTTTACTTCAGAGCTATGCAGCTGAAAATGCTTTATACTTACTGAAATAGTAGACAGTGTAAATGTTACCAAAGAAACTGTAAAGCCATCTATAAAAACGAACGAGTGTGGTCAAGCAACATAACATTATTACTGTCCCAAGTTCAACAAAGATATCACTACTTCAGTACAACCACGTAAGTTTAACACAGTGATGAGGTCGTCGTCTTACCATTCTTGGAATGGTGCAGACTCCATTAAACTAATTCCGCACAGTTACGCAACAATTTTCAATTCCCTGCTATAGTTGTGCTGCATTCTGAAATTCAGTTGAACCATAAATGAGTGCCCTAAGATGGCCCCAAAAGTAGAAGTCCAGCTGGTTAATATCTGGTGTACTGGCTGATCAAGAAACTGGTACCGCACGACCTATCCACTTACCGGTATATCCAACATTGAGTTACGCACTGGCCTCGTGACTAAAATGTGCAAGGGCTCCATAAAGCATAAGGTAATTTTCTTAGCGAGTCGGACACCTTGATGAGCTATAATACCCCACTCAGATTAAAAAACTGTCTTTGCACATAACCAATTAAACGGTGATAGAACATGCGGTGCCAAAAAGTTATCGTCCACTACACTACACCAAATTTTCACACAAAAGTAATGTTGGTATTCTCTAATAGTAATTGCAGGAGTATAGTCATAAGCCCAAATGTACGTACGAGCATTTATAATACTCCCACGATAAGCAGGGCTTCGTCATTAAACAGTACCCAAACAATGAACATTACATCAACAGTGTTGTTGGCGCCCAGGATTCAACTTATGTACTTCCTGCAGATGAAATAGCTGTATGTAAGTGTTGCCCCCAAATGAGGCGCCAGGGGTATCACTGCAGTAGCACTTGTAGTCGGGTCCTTAATGTCGGCTCTTCATCCATTACTTCCGGAATGTTTTTCTCAACACCCACTCTGTACATTTGGGGGCGACCGGACGACCGAAAGACGTATTCCCTCATACTTCCGTCTACAGCTGCAAAAGTCAGACGGTTTGGTGTCTTCGGTTGGGGAACTATTTCCTGTACGTTATTCTATGTCTCTTGAATTATCTTTGAACGAGGTACATGTCCGCGTATTCATTGTTTGTGTCAGCCATCACACAACATGCAACCTCAGCAATAAATATAATGATGAATTGCACTATGGTTCCTCTATAAAACAGACCATACGTATAGTGGAAAAACCTGAGTTTCTTAAACTGTGTGGAAGTGTGTTTTACGTATTACAGACGCTACACCGATGAATATCAAGATAGTTTATTACGATTCAAAGCTCTGAAATAAAGCAGTTTTAGATAAAGTACTACATAAGAGTTTATTCTTATTTATACCTCTAGATTACAGCCACGAAGTATGCATAATAGCTTATGAAACGTCCAGTATAAGAAATCGCAATCAATTTGATATATAAACTGAACAAGAGGCTGGCGAATTTAATAACAAATTTTGAAACTAAAAAGTAACCAAGCTGTATTGTTTGACGAGGACAATTTTATTCCAATCTAAACATTACAATGTTTCATACTTCAAAGATATAAGTGACGTGTGAAAACTATACATTAAAGTACAAATCAAAACCTTAGAGATATATAACCTCCAATTAAGCACATAGAAATTGACTGAAGGAAGAGAATTAATCCTATAGATAAAGGATGATTTAAAAATAAAAATAAATAACTTTTAAAGTCATTCTAACTCTTAGTAGTAAATATTAAATATCAAAGGTTAGTTTAAAATAAAATATAAGTTTTAGAAATTAATTACCAATAAAAAACTTTATAAATGGGTTTGCAAAATATTGATGTAAATTCGTATATTTGCAAAATTTTCTAAAAGCAATATGTGGTAGTGGAGTAATTACAAGAACACTGAAGTAATACTATGATCCATAGTTAAGTAACATGCATAGAAATTCTCAAGTAGTTCACTTAAGTTAAATGCTAACCATGAGTCACTGACGGCAGGTGAAAATGTCTTGGTTGTTCTACACACAATTCACTGAGCAAGAGATGGGGTGGTTTGTTGTCTACGACTTTCCAGCATAAAGTTGAGTAGTAGTTCGACCTATTTACTTTCGTCCAAAAAACTCATATGTCACAACGAAGGCAATGATTTAACTCATAGTACACATAATGAAAAGGTGGGATGTCTTATACTTACATGACGGTGTGCTCACTCTTGTACAAACTATTCTTTCTTACAAACGTCTATTCTTTAATCTACTTCACGTTAATCGGAATAAACATTTCGGAAATTGCTTTAGTATCCACACATTTTCTTGTAAGTACAGCAGGCTTATTATTTATTTATTTGTTTGTTTATTTATATATTTTTGTAATTTACGTCCTCCAACGTTAAGTCATATCGGACGATGAATGTAATGGGTGAAATGATGCTCAAATGAGTCCGGGGTCCATGGAGTTTAGAGTTATCTGACATTCGTCTACCAGGATAAGGGAAAACTCCGGAAAAAACCTTATCCAGATAACTCACCCTAACCAAGATTCGAACTCGGGACCTCTTGAGCGTGAGGCAGACACGCTACCATCTATGCTACCGAGGCGGGCACAGCAGGCTTAGCTAGGTAGGTCAAAAGCGTTCAATGGATCTGAAATTCTGTTCTGTTTCCTTACGTCATGTTAATCGAGGAAAACATTTTTGGAAATGGTTTTATTATTTACCTTCTTTTAGGCACAATGAAAATAGAAAATAGAGTAAACCTAAATAATATCAAAATCTTGTAGGAGCTAATCTCTGTGATGGCTCCGAAATTTCATTCTCTTTGCATGGTCAGGCGGGGGGGGGGGGGGGGGGGGAGTGTAGAGGAATGTGTTCCCATTTGAGAAAATGTGCTTGAAAAGTCAAAACAACAATGAATATTCCGGAAATTGTTTATTCCACAAAAATAATATATAATAATTACTGGATATAAATTGTGCTTTTACAAATATACATTCTTTGTGAAGTAATATTTTGTTTATCTCTTATAGTTTACCAGTTAAGTAAAATCATTCAGAATGAAGAGATATATCCAGGAAATCCAATACATATACTTCACCCACGTGGCATTTTGATTTAGTCCGTTAGTGCTATTTTTTGAGGTAATAAGAACTTTTCCAAGACTTTTTATATACTTATTAGTTTGGGGTGTGAGATTTTCTTGAAATCTTTGTTTCGCATTCTTTTAACATGACTTTCACTGTGGTATTTAACCAATTTTTCGTTTTCGAATTATCTTGTTAACAAGCACACACTACACGGATCATTTTATAAAGGTGCTTTTATTGGGTTCAGCCGTCTCAAAAATATTTACGGCGAAGTCTAGATATCCTTTTTTTTGGATCGAATGCAACAATTTACCAACTTATGGTAGGTAATAGAGAAGGTAAAAGGCTAATTTTCCAATTGCTTATGCACAAAAAGTATTCGTACACCAAAGGGAACTGCATAAAAAACAGTAATTACGTCACATACCACCCGTTCTTTCTGAGCAACCTGCACTCGTTTGTCTCACAGCGAGTGACCTGCATGCACAGTCTAATATCAAGCGCAATAGTTGGCGGAAGTGAAGTAAAATGGGCCGAAGAATCAATGAAACTACTATTGAAGATAACTGCAGTTAAAAATCTAATTCCCACAGTGAAACATGGTGGAGGATTCGATCTTGTTTGGGGTTGCATCCGAGTGTCAGGTGTCGGTAATATCCATATTATGGATGAAATAGGGCATCACAGGAAGTAGGTAATAAGGATTCTGAAGTAAGAATTGAGTATCAGTGTGGAGAAAATGGGACTCCAAAACGACTGGATGTTTATGGTCTATGGCATAATGCGCTTAATGAGCTCACTGTGCTCAATGTACGAGGTTATGGTTGCACCAAAACTTATATGTTACTGGATTTCTACAGAAATTATTTCCTTCTAAAATAATTGCTAAACTTCGTAAGCATTTCTGACAATATCCTCTCCCAACAGAATTAGTGCCAGTGGCATAATTTTTACCGTAAACATTTACGTGAATTTAGCCAAAACATTGTTATGTTGGCGTTTCTTTATAAGAAATTGACATATGGGCAGAATATTGGTAACTTGGTTTTAGCTTCGGTGGTAACAAAATGGGAATAAAACGCCTCTAACGTCGTCTTGGAAGACATGTGGGATAAAAATGAATTATGAAATATAGATTACAATGACACAAATGAAAACACCCAATTGGTAGCCCTCCTAACTCAGGTATACTAACATTATCACCAGAGAAAATAAATATGTATGTGCACAAACTCTGAAACCACTTCAACAATAGTAAAAATTCATTCATCTTTGTAAATTACTGTACCTTAATTTTTTCATATATGGTTTATAAAACTCTCGTTTAAATTCAGAGATTACTAAAATATTCAAAAAGCAATTACACCACAGAATATGTATGTAAAATAAGACACACATCAGCGACATTTCATATACAGACTAATTTAAAAATATTTTTACAATATTTGGGCATGGACTCATTATATTAAAAGAAGATAAAAAAGTAATATGAGCATATATCCCATAAGCCTTTGTTTTCTCGTTAATAACGAACATTTAGTTCAACGCTCTTCCAGGCCCAATCTCTTAACTCATTTATGCACTCATTCATGGAAGGCTTTGACCATTTGACTCATTGTATCCTAAGTAATGGATACGTGTTGCCATAGAGACTTATTTACAGTTGTAATTTGTCTGTCTTCACTTCTCAACTGCTCTTCTTTGTCAGTCATGGCACGATGTTCATTTTGTGACCAGGCAGATATTTTTATGATCGCACTATGTTAGTGGACACACGGCTAAATGGCTATATCAGATAAACCGACATAAACCGACATAAGCCGAGTCATCCAAACTTTACTGCTGCTTATCGTCGTGTTGCTCAGTCAGGAACCGTTTATACCTCGAACTTCTAATCGAGGAAGACGAAGATTTGATCGTGCGCCGTACCAAGAAAAAACTATATAGTGTGCATCTAGGTATCAGTACAAGACAATTGGCTGTAGCATCTGGTACATCTTTAAGTGCAGCGTGGAGGGTGCCTCCAGCTGCTCTGTATCCGCATCATCATCGTGCGCAGGGCCATTCGTCGGCTGATTACCCAACAAGGGAGAACTTCTGCCGATGGTTTCTAGCACAAGCAGAGAATTCATTGCTTGGCTCATCACTTTTGTTTACAAATGAGACGATGTTTGAAACTTATTTAATTGAAAATTTCATAGCAAAAACGTAAGAGCAGCTCTTAATTATTGTGATGTAGAAAATGGCAACAAATTGGGCTGGTGACTGTCTGGTAGGTTCATACGTTCTACCACCTAATTTACTATGTAAACTAAGAGGTACCCCTGTAAATGAGACAAAACATGCGACTTATTCATGATGGAGCTTTAGCACATTTTAGTCATATTGTTCGAGATGCATTGACCTTCCAAATAGATAGGTAAAGGAGAACTACTTCCATAGCTTGCACGTTCACTCGTTCGGAATTCTTTGGATTTATATCCTTGGGGCAAGTTAAACAATTGGTTCATGCAGCAAACATATGAAGAAACTTTTCATGGACGTGTCATAGAAGCCTGCGAAACCATTGGATACAATCCCGGAGTATTTGAAAGGATGCGACAGTCATGGTTCGACGAGTCATGGTTCAGACATGGTTCATGGTTCATGTCCAGAATCAAGAGGAGGACATTTCGAACATTTGTTATGAATTTTATGAGATGAATTATGAATGTAAGCTTTCATTAATAACCAAAAGCAAGCGATTATGGGACATAAGTTCATATTAGCTTTCATCTTCTTTTGATGTAAGGGATTCATGTTCGAAGTTTGCAAAATCATGTTTGAATCATTTTGGATATGGTCACTGTTTACCAACGCCTAGGTGGCGTAGATGGTAGTGCGTCTGACTCACGTTCAAGAGGTCCCGAGTTCGAATCTCGGTTAGGGTGAGTTGCCTGGATAAGGTTTTTTCCTTGGTTTTCCCTTATCCCGTAAGACGAATGTCGGATAGCTCTAAGTTGCATGGACCCCGGACTCATTTGAGCATAATTTCACTCATTTCATTCATCGTCCGATATGACTTAACGTTGGAGGACGTAAATTACAAATAATAATAATAATAATAATAATAATAATAATAATAATAATAATAATAATAATAATAATAATAATAATAATAATAATAATAATAATAGCAGTTTATAGCACCCCGATACGCATGCGAAACTACTACTTAAATATTTTAATATCTCTCGTGAAGGTGAGGTTCGCTTTATCTGCTTTGTATTTAGTAATTAAGTTGTTAGTAGTGTAAGGAGGAAAGTTTACGTGAAGTATGAAATACAACTTGTTAAGACGCAGAATGTTACTTATATCACCCTTACAAAAATTTGAGCAAGCGTTTGCATATTTATTATTATAACTTTTGACAGAAATACATGAAGCACATACAACCAATCGATATTTGACTGTCGTTCACTCTGTAGTTGTGTAGGTAACCAGGTTTTATAGCAGTGTTTAATGCTTACTTAGGGTCCTTAAAAACATTAACATTTGTTTCATCTCGTAAATTGTATAAATTTATAGAAATAAGATTAATGTCATTAATTACTCGGCGTTTCTCGTGGTTTAACGAATTATTCACAAAACACATTTGCAATTGACCAATAGCCTTACATCTTTTGAACGCATTTAACAATTTTTACACACGACATTTATAGAGTTAATGAAAACTCTCAGGGTATTATAAAAATAAAGATGTATAATATGTATAATTATGATACCGAGAAAATTGTATGCACAAGCATTTAAGAATCACAAATACCACAGTGCGTAATTATTATTTCTCGTTAATGCAGCTGAGTGACTTTCACGTTGTTCGCATTCGGGATATCTCGTTCTTATTTTTAGACAAATTCTCACCAAGGAAAACAAAAGCAGTTTAATGAATCTCAATATTACATTGGTATTCTTAGTAACTAGCTTTCGCAAAGCTATTATGAAAACACAAGAAATTCGAAACAAATCAAAGGTAGAATTTGACTGTTGTTATTTCTTGATCAATGTCGGAGAGCAGATAAACGAATATGAAATGAACACACTGTTCCTTTTTTATTTTGACAGGCTATAAGAATTTTAACAATTATTCTTCTGCTGGCATTGTCCGAGCTACTACAATTTTCGTTGACAAAGTTAGAAATGGTTTTGTGGATTCTATAGGCGTTGCATAAAATGAAATAATTAATTGTGCGAAATGAAATGAAATGTGTAGTGTTTAACGCCCGCTTTTACAACATACGACACCGCAGGCGATGACACTGATGATACATGAGATGAAGATAGAGCACCGGTGGAATGAGATGGCGGGAGAAACCGGAGGTCCCGGAGAGAACCCGCCCAGCGCCGTGGTTTTTTTTTTTTTTTTTTTTAATTTACGTCCTCCAACATTAAGTCATATCGGACGATGAGTGAAATGGGTGAAATGATGCTCAAATGAGCCCGGGGTCCATGGAGCTTAGAATTACCCGACATTTGTCTTTCAGGATAAGGGAAAACCCCGGGCAAAAACCTTATCCAGGTAACCCACCCTGACCGAGATTCGAACTCGGGACCTCTTGAACGTGAGGCAGACATGCTACCACCACGCTACCGACGCGGGCGGCGCCGTGTTGTCCACCACGAATCTCACTTTGCGGTCGCCTGGGATCGAACCTGGGCCGCCTTGATGAGAGCCAAGCGGTCTAACCACTGAGCCACGGCGCGACCAATTGTGCGAAACGAGTTCAGTTTCGCATCCTAAGCTAAATAGCTATTTTCGGTTTGTGTTAGAAGTACCAAAGGGCCTAGTTAGATAGAAATCGGTTTAACGGTGTAGACTTCAATGAGGAACAAGTAAACTTGGAAGTCTATTGGGAGAGGTTAAGCCGTTTTAAGTGGCTATATGAAATTAAAATTATATATAAGCAGTGAAGATGAAGACTCATCCTAAGCGTATTCTAGATCACTGTAAAATAATTTCAAAAGCAACGGGTCAAGTAAATGAAATTAAATATACTGTAATTCAAGTTTGGAAAACCACAAGAATAACGAGGGGCAGCTAGCTTCTATTACCTACACCCAAAATTCATATTACTTTAAAGGTTGAAGTGAAGTTGGAATGTGCTTGTATAATGTTGCTGCTTAATAATCATTTACTAATGGAAATTAATTGTTCTTTTCACACTGGCCGTGTGTAGGCTAAATTATGGAAACGTAGAGTCAGACTGAAAAATTCAATGTCATAGCCAGGATTTGAACCACGGATCTTCTGGTTTCCGTCCAGCCGCACTACCATTGTGCTACTATGGCCAACGTGCCGATATGACATTAAATTCTCCAACTGACTCGTATTTTCCCGGTAAACCACTTAGGAGTTCTCATAAACACATGAGACAACTACCTTAATGGCGACTTACAACATGTAAGTACTTTAAGGCCCGGGCTTTATAGTTAACCACTATTAATGTCATATCGACACGTTGGCCATAGTAGCACAATGGTAGTGCGGCTGGACGGAAACCAGAAGATCCGTGGTTCAAATCCCGGCTATGGCATTGAATTTTTCAGTCTGACTCTACGTTTCCACAATCATTAACTAAATAAACCGAGTTTTGTTCTTTTTATTTTTTGTAATCATTGTGATCGGTGAGAGGAGAAGCAGAAACTATGGTCTTGTTTGTAGATATTCTGGAACTAATGACACATTCTTCTGGAAGATATCCAAAAGATTTGAAGCCTCAATTATGCACGCTTGCAAATCAGTGAGGATAACAATGATATTGATAATCTATCTCTGTCGAGCACCTAACAAAAGAAGGAAGGTATGAATAATTGGCAATATCCACGCACCGCAGCGCTTGGAAACCCGTCTCCTTCCCACATATGTCCTCTGGAATAAAGGAAGATTAAAGATGGAGGTCTCTGTTCGCCGCTACCAGGTATACAATGGGCCGAGCCACAGCGGCGTGGGAACGACCGACTATAAAATATGCAAGAGGAGAAGATTGTTATAGAGGTGCTCAAATGATGCATGCATAAGTTCCTTCTTCTTCTTCATCTTCTTCTTCTACTCCACCACGTGTGCAAGGGGGACAAGGAGAAAGGGTTGAGAACAAGGGCGAGGTCTACCCCGCTAACACAAATACCCCTTTCCTAGTGTCTATTTTCTTTATCTTGGCACGGGCATTGTGTATCCCTACACAGGTGTGCTCGGTACACAATACCCTACTGCAATTTCCTACCATATTTATGACATTTCTTCAAGAAAAAATGTGTATTTCTGAAAGGAATTGCAATCATGTAAATGTTTCACTTTTCTGGTATGTAAACAAAGTGTAATGATGTTAAAGATAAGATACGGAAATAAGCAAAGCCAGCGCTTACTGAGAATTGTATTCATAACATATTTTAATTATATTCAACCGTTTTCTCTGTTAACGACTTATATATTTAAATGGCGAAGTGCTATTTTCTTTCATGGCCAGTTTGTTTACTTTTTATACTCTTATAACATTTATGTGACCGAGAATGTACTGTCTAATTTCTGACCGAGCTGTGTTTATGGTTTAGCTGAATTTTACTCTCTCTCTATTTCTTTCTACCATTTATCTATAATGAATAGGCGAATTATTATATTTCATGCAAACATTTCACATTGAGTCTTTACCAGATGTAAATACATTGTTTGAGGTCCCCAGAATAAAAAACGATTATAGAGAAAGTCTGGTGCGAGCTTGGGTGTGTGTTTGTGTGTATGAAGGGGATATCCCCAAAATGAAACTTCGGATAAATAACAGGCTTGGTATCTATGTTCAGCATCTTTCAATGATGCAGTATTTAAGATTTTTAAGACAGTTCCAAAGCCAAGCTACCAGTTAGATGGAAAATGTTTGATTATTTTGATTTGCTGGACATTTCTGTAAAGATTTAATTTAAATAGTACTTAATTATATGTTTTAAATATTGATAAATAATGTATGTTACGTGGTTAACTTGATTCTAATCGAATGTTCAGTTATTTTTCATTACTACGAAATTTAAAAAAAACAGAGATTCAATTCAATAAAAGAACTGAGTTTATGCAGGAAGTGCGTGATAGCATCTGTGGTGATACAGCCCTTAGGGACCTTTGCCTACTATTCCGTTACACATTACGTCCATATGCTCAAGGCAGCAGCGGTGAATGATTATCCAATCGATACGGATAGATGACTTATTGAGCATCATCATGCTCTTTTTTGACGCACATTACTTACGAACCGCTACCTGTTGTACCTACTCAAACGGAAACTTATAAAAGGTTTGAAAACTGTGCACCCGTATAATTGGTCTCGAGTCCAGATTCATTCCGTGTCTGGGAAACGGACACACGTTCCAACCCTTACATGAGAGTGCAGTGTAACTATACCCACACCGAACTTTTTCCCAAAAGGTTTTGAAAGACTTGTTTACATCCTGAGTTTAATGAGATGATGTAAAATTCAACGCACGACAAACATTTAGAGCTAATTCACCTGGCCAAAATTATTTTACATTTCAAACGCAAAATGTAGTTCAGTGAAACAAAAAGCAAACCCACAATTTATATTAAATATAGAGACTTTAATCCACAAATCGGATGAAATTAGATCCATTCCGCCTCTATACCGTAAGTGGTAGCGTCTCAGCCTCACATTCAGGAGGTCATGAGTTCGAATCTCGGTCGGGTTAAATTATTTGGATAAGGATTTTCCCGGAGGTTCCGCTTATCCTGAAAGATAAGTGGAGAGTAACTCTAAGTTCTATGTAACCTGAGCTCATTTGAGCATCATTTAGCCCACGTAACCTATCAGCTTAAAGGACGTTAATTAAAAAAAAGTCAGATCCATATTTTCGAGTGAGATGGTTGCATATGTTATATGAACGATCTGATATGAAAGCCATTCAAATACCAAATATACCAATAAGTATGAGTTGTAATATCATCATCATCATCATCATCATCATCATCATCATCATCATCATCATCATCATCATCATCATCATCATCATCATCATCATCATCATCATCATCATCATCATCATCATCATCATCATCATCATCATCATCATCATCATCATCATCATCATCATCATCATCATCATCATCATCATCATCATCATCATCATCATCATCATCATCATCATCATCATCATCATCATCATCATCATCATCATCATCATCATCATCATCATCATCATCATCATCATCATCGTCGTCGTCGTCGTCGTCGTCGTCGTCGTCGTCGTCATCGTCATCATCATAATTATGATTATTATTATGATTATGATTATTATTATGATTATGATTATTATTATGATTATTATGATTATTATTATTATTATGATTATGATTATTATTATGATAATTATTATGAATATTATTATTAATATTATTATTATTTTGCTATCTGTTTTACCGAGCGGAATGGCTCAGACGGTTTCATTTGTGGCCCGCATTCGGGAGGCCCGGTTCGATTCTCGTGGCTGACCTACCTGACCCTTGGGTATTTTCGGGGATTTTCCCGGGTCACCAGGTGAATTCTGGATAAGTTAATTACATCCCCCGAATTTCCTGTCACTCCATTTCATCTCCATTATAATTTCACATCATTTGTCATCTGGTGGTCTCTTTCAGGGTAGAAGTGTCGGCGGGTGTCTCGGCGGTGTATGGCAGGATGATATGCTCTGAGTGAACTACTTTCTCCTCGGATAGATCGGTTGCCGATCTCCAAGCCGACTGCTGCGACCACTTCCGAACCACAGTATGGGGGCGTGTCCGTTGTCCTGGCCTTACGGGGGAGGTTTCCATCTAAGTAAAATGTAGAGACCCTGTCCTCTGCACTGTCGTGGCTCCTTGGGACGGCCACCCTCTTTCTCCTCTCGCCTCATCCTTCGTCCAAGGGATGTCCCACTTGGAGGCATAGGTACAATAGATTAAGACTGGTTGCAATGCCGAATTCCCGCCGTAATAATCTTAATCCTAATCACACTGACGAATGTGGAGCCTAAGTTTATAAACCCGAGTGCCTCTTGAAAAAAGAATACACGTTTTCAGCTTTCATGAGATGCTCAATATATCCCAAAACACACACACACATATAAAGGTGAGATTATCTGTAAGCAAATGAACTTTCATTGGATGCTAGAGAATAGAAATTACATTACTGATGGTGGCAACTACATGGAGGGTGATATTAGCACCAGCTTTCAGAGTCCCACTGTCCAATGTTACACTGTGAGAGAGAATGGCGTTTGTTCCAAAATTCTGGAGAAGGTAATAGACAAAGAAGAACATGTTGTATATAACTGCTTGTTTCATTAATATATGTATGAGAAATTGACGTTAATGATAAAATTACAGGCTAGCTACAATCAGATGCTGATTCCTGAAGGTGTCAGATATTGCAGCTTCAAGTATGGACAAGTTATCATACGTGCAATAATGTTTAGGAAATCGCCCCACTAGGCCTCTAATGTTCCCCTATCATGATTTACAATCGCCTCGGGTTATTCGATAGATCACTTTTAGTTTCTAGTCGCTTTTGGTACTTTTTCTACTTTTATTTTTTCATCATATATCTGGAGGATAATGAAAGAAGCTGTATTTTATCCAAAATTTGTAACCCATTTTGCCCAATATAAGTTTTGGTGCCTCCTGAAATAAATAATTAAATAAAAAAATAAAAAGTAGGGGCATAAATGAACAAAATATAGGGAACGGTACTGTAAGTGGGTCCGATGCTGCCAACAGCATAGTCGAAACAGGAATGGCGATATTTATACTGAAATGCATATTTAAGTTCGGCTCTTACCAAGGGTACGACACTAATTTGTTTAAGAAAATCCCCCCTCTTTCACATGAAACCTTTTTTTTGTGCTTTTTTATTTGGTTAAGGCACGGTACTTTTAGGATATAAAAGTAAATAACAGAATGTATATTTTTATTTAGCCTTTAATATAGGTAATTAATTTTGCCAATTTCTAAGTAAGTCATTAGTAAATCGATTTTTGATATATGTATTCGCAACTGGCTTGCGAATATGTACTGTGTATATTTTTGGAGTCACCATTCTTTTGTTTCTCATTATTCAGGGAGCATGGAATTTCAAGGCTTCCATATAGCGACCCGCTTTTTAGTTCTGACTACCATTGTAGTTCCCTATATCCCCCTTCTGACTACAACGAAACATGTTGGCAGCTAGTGGAATGAATAAAACCTAAATGCATGACAAATTAGGGAAATTACAAAAACAAAAAGAAAAATAGTGAGTTTGAGGTATACATCAACTCTGAGCTCATATTATTCCTACACCATATTCCTTGGAAGAAAACTATTAAAGTAACATTCCTATCAATCTTTACGTATACTATTCTGCTTTGAGTTAATCAGAGCCACTTTTAAGAAGCATACCTTTCCCTAAACGTAATAGGATTTATCCATGTATATTGTAAGTTTTTTCTTCAAATTTAATGTCATGAATAATTTAATATGCAGAGTTTAAAAACAATGACATATTTTAAACGTTTTTTTTTTAAACAAATTCGAATTCATATAAACCTCATTTGAGTGGATTGAACTTTATTTATTTCGCGAAACAACAATAGAAGACGTCTTTCAAGACTACTGTTCATTGGTTATAGAGTTTAGAGTTGCTTCTTCTTCTTTGGGGCCTCTTTCCTTTCCAAATACACCGAATGATTTGAGCAAAGCGGTTTTATAAATATACTTCAGGAATGCTCCGTTAAGTCTGGTTCACCCTTACCACCCAAGAACATCAATGGGTAAATGTTAGAACGTGATGTGACAATTTATGTATTCTGCAAAATAGCCTTATAGCTTCTAATTGTATTAGTCAGTTTAACTAACGAAAACACTACAGTTTCATATTAGCAATATTGCGCTATTGTTTACTTAACAAAAATTGAAAAAGACAAATGCTTTCTTTCCCCAGAATGAAGAAGTACGTACTCTTCGACTCACACTTTTAGATATACGAGGTTGAAAGGGTATACTGGACTGCAAAATTCCATACCATAACTGGGATTTTGATCATGGATCTCCAGCTTATGTTCTTCTGCTAGCCATCTGAGCTACCACGGCAACATGCCGGTACAACATTAAACTCACCAGCTGATTGCCGTTCGATTTCGGAAAATCTAGAAGAACCGACTTCTACATGGTTCATTCCAGAAAATATCTTTCTTTTTCTCGAGGGTATACAATAGGAGGCAAAAATTGACCTGTGTTTAGTTCTTCAGTTATGAGTTGGCCAGAGAATCAGATGTCAGAGAGTCGGCAAACGTTAAAACGTTAAAGTCTGCGAGCAGTGAGCGTTAAGTTCCAGCAGCGCGAGTTGGTGTGTTCAACAGCGGGGGGGATTAGCATTGACATGTCCACTCTATGTATTTCTAGAAGTAAAAAGTGTAAGTTAGCACTGCGCTGTTTTGGTAAGAAATAAAGTGTGTTTAGTACACCTTTATGTTAGCATTTAAAAACAAAATCAATAAATGCACACAAATACGAAGAACTAGACCAAGTAATTCCAATTTTCCCATTTTTTCCAAGTTCGACATACATATTTCAGTTGTAAATTATCTGAAAACTGATGTTAAGGATAGAACAACCACGCTATGCATGGTAGAACAGTAATTGTATTCTATCCCAAAAATTGGATTTATGAGAGAAAGAGAAGAGAGAGGGAGAAAGAGGGAGTATTTTTTTTAAGGATGCAGAACAAACATATAATAATAGCAAGCTGTACTTCATATATCAACATTTTAGTTATTTTATGGTTCTCTAGAACGGCTCCAATGGTTTTAATTAAAATGTCTATTTGGGATGTTCATTCGAATAATACAATGTAGATGCACATTGTTGTTTTGCACAACTTTTAATCCACAACAGATAGTTAATGTTACTACGTAACTCATTTAAACTTACAATTTCTGTAAAATATTTTTATTAATATATTTTTGATATGATACGGTGTGTTATCTGTTGGCACTTTTTGGAACATTTACGTTGTTCTTTCTTTCTTCGTTCTTATAGTTCACTGCCCAATCCACATAAAACCGGTGATGTGTGTAACCACAAGTTGTAACTGGGTTCATTCGAATTAATTTTCTAGCAAACTGAATAAGCGTTGTGGATTTCACATTCACTTTCTGTTTAAATTGTGTATTATAAATGTAATATAAAGGGATACCAGCGAATTTTTAATGGCAGATAGACCGAGCGGGATAGTTTAGGTGTGGCATCTGTGGCCCTCATTTGGGAGTCGTGCGTTCGATTTCCATGGCCGAGCATCCTGACCTACGGTTTTCCCGGATGTTTCCCGTGATCTCTAGGTGAATGCTGCGAACGATAATTACATCTCCTGAATGTTATGTTCCTTGATTTATCTCACTTCTCATTTCGCGTCACATTTCATTCTAGCCTATTTCGATGTTGGAGGGAGTTTCGGCGTGCATGGTAGGGAATTTCCTCTCTGTATATTCTCATCCTCTAGATAGGGCGAGGTCTCCACGTCCAGGGTCCAGGAGATGTATAACATCGCAGGGGGAAGGGGAGCCGATTGCACGAACTGCTAACAGGAAGTTTAAATCCGTAGTTGTTAGGGAACCTGCCCTCTACTGTCATGTTTTCTCAGATCGGACCACTCTTAGTATCCTCTCACCTCAAGCGCCCTTCCGGGAGGCACTCGGTCAGGAGCTTATGTACAAAGGGTCTTCTATAAGATCTAAGGTCCTTAATCTTTCCTACAAATTTTGTAACAGAATGGGTAGAGAAAAAAAATTATGAGAGTGTAACTAAACGATTATTACTTTCCCTACAACATACTTATAATAAGTGCAATTATTGTATTCCACCCAAACATTCTTAGCTAAGTTTCACCGGTAATACATCTATGAGATTCTTTGGGAAAAAATGTATTTTTTTTTAAATAGGTTTGCGTATGTGTGCCTGTGTGTGCGTGCCTCTGTGTGTGTTTGTGTGTGTGTGAGAGAGAGAGAGAGATAAAAATTCTTTGAATATTATTTTTAAAAGCCTCTCTCCAGCCAAAACTACTTCGTAAAGTTTAATTTTTGAAAATTCCGATTAAATTACAATTTTCAGGACAAATGAAATATATATTTTTAGTTTTCTGAAAATAACCTTCGAAGTCCTCACTCTGAATTATTTCTCCAAAGGGGTATTCCGCATCATACACAGAAAATTTTACCACACAAATAACATAGACCTCGTTAAACGTCACAATTCATGTGAAATGCAATTTTAGAGAGTTATTCATTTCCTAGATATTTATTATATTAGTTTCCATTTTCAAATACTTATAAATTCTTTTCTCAACTGGGAAGTCCCTAATCTTTTTCCTCTTCTTCTCTTGCATACAAAGAGAAGAATTTCAACGCTATAACATAGAGACCAGCTCTTAAAATATTAAAATCGCTTAGAGCCGGCTACGTTCCGATAATCATTTTAGCTACGAAGAAACATGTAATAAAACAAGTTCTGTAAATGTTTCTGTCTATTAATATTAAGTAGGTATATAGAGAAATAAGCTTTTATTACAACTTGTTGAACAATGTGTAAAGAAAGTCATATGAATGTAATACTCATTGTTTTTTTTTCTGTTATGAAACTGTGCAACAGGCTTTATATGTGGTTTATAAATTCATAACCCTTTGTCGGGTTTTATTAACATAGTTGGCTGGGATCGAAGGCGGTTATTGTGTCTCAGCTATAATTGGAGTAACGGTTATATTTGTAATTCTTATCTCCTTCTTGATTACGCAGCATCCGGGGGTATTGTTAAGTCACCCTCATACTGACACCTCTACAGGGGAACAAATACAAGAAACTGTTTCCCCCAAGAGGTGTGCGGGACACTTACTGCGCATGTGCAGGGAACCGGTTCTCCACAGAGCTTTTAATAGTTGGAAAAATCACTACGCAGTCCGTGCCGCTACTACAATTACACTTTTTAACAGAGCTAATCGTTGAAGGAAGAAAATCAAGAATTATCTAGTCCAACCCAACTGGTTTCCTAACAATGGTGGAAGGAGGGAAATGTTGGGGGATTTTGTGGGTAAGGTTGTCACTCTTGTTACAGATTAATTTCTTTTCGAGAAGGGAAGCAGCCACTGTATTTCTTGACAATGCCTCAGGACTTGTTTTCTTTAACAGTGGCTGCTACCGGCTGGAAGTAAACCAAATACTTGTTGGGGGGTAGTTTTGGTAATTTTAAACGGAATTTTCAAAACCTGATGTTATTTGCTTACTTCTCTGGGAGAACAGAGGGATTTCGGCATTATGATATTTTAATAGCTTAAACTGCTATTGTGTATTTAGGAAGACAAACTCTCGGAGGGGTCGAAGGTATACCATCCTCTTCAAGAACTGGATGACTATTTTTCCTTATACTGCTAAATACTAATACATTTACGAAATTATGTGCAGAGAGAAAGAGAGAGAGAGAGAGAGAAAGAGGAGCAAAGAGAGGGAGGGAGGGAGAACGGGAAGGAAAGAGACCCAGTATTCTCAACTTCAGACAATTCGTGCAATGCCAATAAACAGTCTACAGTCAAGGCCTTTTAATATTTATATTAGAGACATGATTGACTACTGAAAGAAAATGGGTTAAATTTATATGCTCATGGCATTTTAATAATAGGTGAAAAAAATAAATTACAAACGTAATTAGTATTTTATGAGGTACAGCCAGCTGTACACCCTTAGAAAAAGGAAAAAAAAAAAAATGCATTTAAAAATGTTTAACGTATGGATGATTTCGAAGAATTTAGACTTTTCGGAAGAGAATGTTTAAAATTACATTGCATTACGACCTGAAAGACGAAGGAAGTGCTGGTATCCCAAAGAAGTTTAAGTTAAAACGTGGTACTACAGGGCCTGCCAACCCGACTGTCGAGGTGGACTTTCATCCAACCGATACGGGGAGAAGATGTGGTCACCATCTGGACACCCACAGCCGGAAAGTTGGCTTTCATGATCAGGGTCGCTTAGCTATCGCAAGCTCCTCAATTTCCACACGATGTTGAGTGGGCACCGTTCCTATACCCAGGACATAAAATCATAAAATCCCCAGGGGTGGGATATAACCCGGGCCGCATTCTGCGGCAGGAAACCAAGGCAAGATGTTTTAGTCCACTGCGCCATAAACAAAAGGAGAGATGAATCAATTTGTTGACTAGAACTCTGTGAGAGAGAATCAAATCTTCAAAATTTGGACTATTAAAACTGTTGATGATCATGATTAAATTATTACGTTCATTATATACTATATAAAAACAGCTGTAATGCGTGGAATCCTAGAACTTCCAGCACAACAGTAAAATAATAGCACTTAAAGGAAAATGCATTAGCAAAAATAAAACCATGGAGTTTACAAGTCACAGTTATCATGGCTCAATGATATCCTTTCACAAATAAAGAGCCATAGAAGTAATAGACATATATGAGAATTGTAATAAGAAAAGCTATTTAATTGAAATATTATGACACTGGCAACTTGATTTTTTGGAAGTACAACATATATTTTCCGCAAAAGTGATTATAAATAAATGGGATTAGCTAAAATGAGATTCCGGAGAGATCTGAAAGGTTGTCAATGTATTGCTAGAATACCAAACACCAGCATAAGACCAGACTTAAAGTAAGCCTATAAATTAAAATTCAGAGAGAACTAGAACGAGAAAGTCAAATATGTCCTAAAACGATGTTACAGTATCAACAGTCAAGACGATGAAACGTTGGAAAAGCCAAGAACGAAAGTGTGAAGTCGAAAGTCTGAAAGAGCAACGATAATGATGCTAACATCCTCTAATATTTTCTAACATTTTCAGCGAATTTTTTGTGTAATTTACGTCCTCCAATATTAAGTCATATCGGACGATGAATATAATGCGTGAAATGATGCTCAAACGAGCCCAGGTTCTATAGAGCTTAGAGTTACCCGACATTTGTCTTTCAGAGAAAAGGGAAAACCCTGGAAAATACCTTACCCAGGTAACTCACCCTGACCGAGATTCGAACACGGGACCTCTTGAACGTGAGGCAGACACGCTACCACCACGCTAGCGAGGCAGGCAACATTTTCAGAGATTCTGTAATTCGTGTGTGAAGCTCCTTCCTTCCTTCTTTCGCTTCTCTCCTTCCTTCTCTTCTTTCCTTCATTTTTCTTTCTCTTCAAAGAAGCCACTTAGCAAGTAACAACGAATGGTCTCATCAACTTATAGCTAAGCATTGTAACGGGATTTTATTTTCGTTCTTCTTCAACTAATAAGAAGCAAGCCAACTTTTTGTAAGATCCAAGTCGAGTTTTAATCTACTGAGAGTCGTGAGATCTTTTCTCAGGTGTGGATGCGGATTTTTGGTGAAAATAAAATTTTAGATGAGTCCAATTTTGTAATATATTATTTAATTATATAATATGAACTATGATTCACTCTTATCTATTATAAATATTGAATAACACTTTTTGAATCTTATTAATTTTCCTTTACAATTACAATCATCGTAACATCTTTCCTCGTTCTCCAGCAAGACACAAGATTCTCACTTTTTCTAGATTATTGATTTTCTTGTCCCCATAGCAATTCCCACTTTATTGTGTGATTGGCCGATTCACTGACACGTCATCACACCACGTCATACCACTACTACTTCGGCCAATCACACAACTACATACATTTTTATATATTTATTATTCCTTCGAACATTACTAAACAAAAATACTGTTACAAATGCCCCTCTTCGAAATATATGGAAAATAACCAAATAAAGGAATTAACAATCTGTTTCCATATATTTCGAAGAACAGCCCCAATTAACAATTTCGTTTACACCAATATTACACAACACCAATACAACATACATAAAATATAATAATATACATACATTGGATGAAATATAATAAATGAACATTTAACAACAATAAATTAACATTAATTAAAATACAACAATATATTGATGTTTAACAATGTTTTATTTTTATTATTATTTAACACACACATAGTATATATTCAATATTGTTTCAATTACTGTCAAGGCTTTTATGTGTATAGGGATCAGTATCATTCACTTTAAATGTGTGTGTGTATTTGTTACACAGTCCAGGTTTTGAACTAAAGGCTTTTCTATTCTTTAATATACACAATTTCAACTGTTCTTTTCTCGCTTGGTCTAAATTGTATGTGTTTTCTAACTTTACTTGTAATATTCTCTGGAATTCTATTTCTTCCTCCACTTGGCTTCCGCCGTTCTTATCTTGTATTGTATATAATTGGCAACAATGCTTTTCAAGGTCAGTTACATTATTTTGCAATCCATCAATAATTAAATTCTTCCCACAATTTTCATTTTCATCGTATTCAATATTACCATTTTCTTGCAAAAGTATATCTTCCACAAAAAAAAACTTTCATTATTTATATTATCCATATTCTCTTCTTTTCTTCCATTTTCTTCCGATAATTTTATTACTAATAAATCATTTTCTGTCTTAACCTTCATTTCATGCATTTCGAAATTCAATACACTTTGCCATTCATATAATAAATCATTACCCACAATTACATCTCTTGCCAAATGTGGAATTACCAACGTAATGAAATTGAAATTCCATTCACCTATTCGGCCCTTAATTAATACTTTCATTGTTGGTTAGGTTGGTGCTATCGTTTATATTCGCATCATTCTCTGTGCTTTGTGTATTTTCGACTCTTTCATTTTGATTACTTCTTTCAAATCTCACACCCCTAAAATCTCTTTGATTTGCACTAAATAAACTAGTACCTCTACCCCTATTAAAGTTACTTATTCGCTGATTATTTCCTCGATAAAATCTTACATGGTTTATTTGATCATTTCTTGCAATTCTCGTCGACTGATTGTTATGATAATTCCTTTGCACATTATTTTGAACTCCACTTCCTGTTCCGGGAATTACAGATTCATAAGTTCGTCTAGGATCATAACCTCTTCCTTCAAATCTTTGATTTCTCACGGGTGCCCCGCCCCAATTTAAACTCGTCCTATTATTCCTATTATTTGTAGGTTGTGATTCCTGTCGATTTCTTCCTCGCTCAATATGGACGTTATTATAGTTACCATCACAGGATGTAGTATCATTAATGAGGTTATGTGCTTCAAATTCGGATAATAATTCAATCATATCAGAGAAATCGATAGGCTTAGCCACAATTAAATGATTTCTGATATGTGGTGGATAATGACGTATTAGCATGTTGACAATTTCTGTCTCAGAAATTTCGGGATTGATCAACTTACTTTTGTTTGCTAATTTTAAGAAATATTCAGTCATAGAAATCCCTTTTTTAAACTCAAACCTACCCGTTGCTAACTCAACTTTTATTCTTCTTTGTCTCTCAGGTCCCCAAAATCTATTTATAAACAGATTTCTGAAAGTACTGTATGTTTCATGTGAAGCCAAAGTTAACCTTAACCACTCAAGAGCATTTTTCTTCAAACAGCGTTTTACTATTACCATCCGAAATTCATTGGGAATTCTCTTAATACGGAAATATTCTTCCAATTCCCTAAGAAATACTTTTGGATTATCACCTGATTCCTCATCAAAACTTGGTGGACTAATATCATTTAGTGAATAATGTACACATTCATTTTGACCTAGACTGTGGAGTTGTGTGTGTGAGGACATGTTCTGTGTGTTTCTGTGATAATTAATATCATTATCTGGACTCACAAAATCACTACATTCACTTACTACATCACCAGACTTCTGATGATTGCTTAATTCACCTGGTAAGTCACAATCGTTTATATTTGTAATTCTAGACATTTCTTTCCCGTTATTTACTTTTCTAGCCTGTAATGCAATTACAACTTGTGTCAATTTTCCTAAGTTATCCTTTTCTTTTTCAAAATGTTCTTTTACCTCTTTAATTTGCAAAATTACTTCTTCTTTTGCTTTACTTATCTCATCAATTTGTAACTTTATTTCCTCTTGGTATATCTTACTTTCATCATGTTGTAATTGCATTTCAGAACAAATTACATTGATTCTTTGTTCTACTTTATCTCCTAATTCTTCTCTTTGTTTTTGTGTTATTTCTGCCTGTTGTATCCTAAATGTTTCTAACTCTTTGTTTAATTCCATTCTTATTTCTTGTTTCACAATGTCCTGACCTAACCTAGTTTCCTGAATTATCTCTCTCAACTCATTGACTTCCTTTCTATTCTCATCCTTATTAATCTCTATGATCTGCATGAGCCTTTCCATATTATCCCTACACTCTTTTCTCCCTTCTCTAATCTCCTGTGAAATTTCAGATTTTAATTCCTGTTTTAGCTTCTGTAATAAATTAATTTCTAAGTTACTCACATTTTGTGCTAGTTCCTGTCTTACTCCTACATCTAAATCATTCATTTTCTTAGTTAAATCATTTACATTTTGTTCTATTTTAGAATCTAAATTACTCATTTCTGATTTTACATCTCTCATTCTAAAATCTAAATTCTTTGCATTTTGTTCTATTTTAGAATCTAAATTACTCATTTCAGATTTAACATCTCCTATTTCTGATTTTACATCTCTCATTCTAAAATCTAAATTACTCATTTCAGATTTAACATCTCCTATTTTAGAATCCAAATTACTCATTTCTGATTTTAAATCATTTGCATTTTGTTCTATTTTAGAATCTAAATTACTTAACATTCTCGTTATTCTTTCCAACATTGACTCATTATCTATGCTTAATCCTGCATTCTCCCTATTCATTCCTACACTATCAGTAACTTCTCCTTCCACTATTATTTCTTTTCTACTAGCCATCTTTTTAACTATTTTCTGATTTCTTAACAACATAAATCTACTACTACTACTATTATTATTATTTTTTTTTTAATCTCACTCACTTAAACCAGTTCTCGTTTTCTTCTTTCTTCTCTCTTCTTTCTTCTTTCCTTTTAAATTCCCACGGAGCTGCACGATGCTTTAATCTCCTCTTCTTTATCCTATTCGAGCCCCACACGTTGCTGCGCCATTTGTAACGGGATTTTATTTTCGTTCTTCTTCAACTAATAAGAAGCAAGCCAAATTTTTGTAAGATCCAAGTCGAGTTTTAATCTACTGAGAGTCGTGAGATCTTTTCTCAGGTGTGGATGCGGATTTTTGGTGAAAATAAAATTTTAGATGAGTCCAATTTTGTAATATATTATTTAATTATATAATATGAACTATGATTCACTCTTATCTATTATAAATATTGAATAACACTTTTTGAATCTTATTAATTTTCCTTTACAATTACAATCATCGTAACATCTTTCCTCGTTCTCCAGCAAGACACAAGATTCTCACTTTTTCTAGATTATTGATTTTCTTGTCCCCATAGCAATTCCCACTTTATTGTGTGATTGGCCGATTCACTGACACGTCATCACACCACGTCATACCACTACTACTTCGGCCAATCACACAACTACATACATTTTTATATATTTATTATTCCTTCGAACATTACTAAACAAAAATACTGTTACAGCATGGTGCAATATTTAAGAAATCGAAAGATTTGCTAATGTTACCTTAAAATGTCATTACACAATTCCAAATTTAAGCTGTTGCGTGAGTTATTTAATGACTAACGCAATCATTAAAACAGTGTTGTATATATTCGGTTAGGCATCTGCTGTAACTGGCATAGCTATTTAATGGGACTATTTTACATCATTGTGAAGCTCCTGGTATTTAAATCCTTAATTTTTGGTGGCAATTTTTCAATTTTGTACCTTGATATCACTGTTAATACTATTGACTAATGGATGATATTGTAAGCCTAATAACTTCGAGTTCCTTGCGTTATGTAAGTGATAATCTAATATGATTGAGATAAAGGCTTATTTTTCTGCACAAAATAAGCTATTTCATATAAGTATATGCTATATACAAAAATGATTCTTTTTAAAAATTAATGCTTAACTTAAATATCCCATTTTAGTGATTTCAGGAAAATTAATTATTACTTAAGTGGCATTTTTGAAAACTACCTTTGCTTATTAAACGAAGTGAGTGAGTGTGTGTGTGTGTGTGTGTGTGTGTGTGCGTGTGTGTATGTGTGTGTGTAGTGTTTAACGCCCGCTTTTACTACATACGGCACCGCAGGCGGTGACACTGATGATACATGAGATGAAGATGGAAAACCGGTGGAATGAAATGGCGAGGAAAACTGGAGATCCCGGAGAAAACCCGCCCCAACGCCGTGTTGTCCACCAAAAATCTCACTTTTCGGTCGCCTGGGATGGAACCCGGGTCGCCTTGGTGAGAGCCAAGCGGTCTAACCACTGAGCCACGGCGCAGCCACATTAAACGAAGAAAGTTGTATTTAAGAAATCAAGTATAAGATGCTTACGATGAAATGATGCTTATGTCTTAATATTTTGCACCCTATAAACCCACCACCACCACCACCACCACCATGACCACCACCACCACAACCACCACCACCACCACCACCACCACCACCACGACCACCACCACCACCACCACCACCACCGCCACCACCACCACCACCACCACCACCACCATCACCATAACCACCACGACCGCCACCACCACCACCACCACCACCACGACCGCCACCACCACGACCGCCACCACCACCACCACCACCACCACCACGACCGCCACCACCACCACCACCACCACCACCACCACCGCCGCCACCACCACCACCACCACCACCACCACGACCGCCACCACCACCACCACCACCACCACCGCCACCACAACCACCACCACCGCCACCACGACCACCACCACCACCACCACCACCGCCACCACCACCATGACCACGACCACCACCATCACCATAACCACCACCACCACCACGACGACCACCACCACCACCACCACCACCACCACCACCACCACCGCCACCACCACCATGACCACCACCATCACCATAACCACCACCACCACCACGACCACCACCACCACCACCACCGCCACCACCGCCACCACCACCATGACCACGACCACCCCCACCACCACCACCACGACCACCACCACCACCACCGCCACCACCGCCACCACCACCATGACCACCACCACCACCACCACCACGACCACCACCACCACCACCACCACCACCACCACCGCCACCGCCACCACCACCATGACCACGACCACCACCACCACCATGACCACCACCACCGCCACCACCACCACCGCCACCGCCACCAACATGACCACGACCACCACCACCACCACCATGACCACGACCACCACCACCAGGACCACCACCACCACCACTGCCGCCACCGCCACCACCACCATGACCACCACCACCACCACCACCACGACCACGACCACGACCACGACCACCACCACCGCCACCGCCGCCGCAGCCGCCGCCACCGCCACCGTCACCGCCACCACCACCGCCACCGCCACCGCCACCACCACCACAATCATCATCATCATCATCATCATCATCATCATCATCATCATCATCATCATCATTATTAATTGTAATTTACGTGTTTCGCGGTTAAGTCATATCGGACGATTAATGAAATGGGTGTGAAGATGTTCAAATGAGCCCAGGGCTCACAGAGATAACAGTTTTACCAAACTTCGTCTTTCAGGATAAGGGAAAAACCCAGGAAAACCTTATCCAAGTAATTCACTCTGAGCGAGATTCATGTATCCTTAGAATATCCAAAGTATTTGGTAGATTGTAAAAAAATGGTAAAAGTTTCTTTATTTGGGGTTTAAAATTCATTAAAAAGCATTACTTTTCATCCTTTAAAGATACCGGCTAAATACGCGCACACACACACACACACACACACACACACACACACACACACACACACACACACACACACACACACACACACACACCTTTCTCTAAGCATGCTACCTGCTGAATTCAGAAGACTAGACTTTTCTAACTGAATTTTGATATAGATATTTTGGATCAAATGCAGCACTTCCTCTACCTATGTAGCTAAGCGGTAGAGAAAGTTAAAATGTTCAGAAGGGATATGGGAGAAGACTACTAAAAAGAGAGAGGAGTAATAATCGTTTGAAACGGTTCCAAATCTGAGGAAGGTAGCGTTAACTACAGAGGTGCGGCTCAGCAGCAATATAAGGAAACTGGCTGTTTGCCAAAACGTGTATACTTGCATAATGATGTTGCAAAGAAGATTCTTTCAGTCGATGAGTCAATAGCCAGCTCTTGGACATGACCTCGTCTGAGAGACGACAGAACATGTACATATGTATGTGACATTTAGTCACAGGCGGTCTACAAAATAAAAATGTGAACTGGAATCTGAGTCATGACTTGATATGATTTACGAGACAATATTTTTTATTATATTGGCATATGTGATCGCTTAAGATTCAAAAATCAGAAATGATATGCAAATCTTTTAAGACTTCGATAACATTACCATATATTTTAATTAATGCTCTACAAATGATTCACGAGACATTATTTTCTATTCAACTTGAGGTAATCATAACAAATATTCACAAGAAATGGATTAAATAAGATAACGCGATATAAAGACATATTTTGGGTAAACTATTTAAAAAGGCAAATCACTATGTTAGGTATAATAAATGAAACCTTAGGACGTGCTTACGTGAAGCAAAAGATGGCTACTTAATGTCTCAAAATACACAATGAAGACAGTGGTTACAGCAGAACAACGTGTTTTTATTACTTTAATTTATGTAGTTTGAGATTTTTTTAATTACATAAAGATAATGCTGTATTTTCCATACAAATGGCAACACATGGCACGGAACGTTCCCAAATATATTTCTTTGGAGTCTTCAAAAAATCGTCAGTGAAGTATCAAATTTGGAATTTGGAATTTAGTTTCGAGTTGACCAGCGCGTATCGGAGTTGTCAGTCGGCAAGAACAACTATGTAAGTAGATTATTAGTCGGGGGGCGGTGAATGTTAAATTATATGATCAACGCAAGTTGGTGCTTGCAACAGGGATATAAAGAAACATTAGAATGATGCTTACTTTGTGCATTTATTAAATATTAAACTCATAGTATGCTAGCACTGGGCTAAAGAAATTAATGGACGTTTGAGGCAACTTCTGTTGTCATTTTTCTAACACTGGTATCAGGATTGGAATACGAAGCCAGATGGAGGAATGCTTCAGAAATTATTGGCTAAAATGGAAGAAATGAAGGGTGAAATAAAGAATGAAATGAATTCCCAGGTGATGAAGATAATGAAATTTGAATCCTAGGTAGAGGAGATAAAGGAGATGACGAAAATGGAATTTATAATTGAGAAAATAGAGACCAAAACTGAGGAACAACAGACTGGCATGAAGGAGGACGAGGAAGTGCATAGCGGAATAGGGGAAGGCTCCGAAGGACCTAAGGCTTAGCGTCCCGGAAACGCCCAGAAACCGTAGTTGCGAAGTGATCAATGCCAGTAGATGGACTGGAAAGTGCCGGCAATGATGACTAGAATATCAGGAGTATTCTTGTACATTGAGAGCAGAGGATCAGCTTATGGACATCGGCGATCACCCAGAGATGTGTTTTGGGTAAGCGGCCAACTGGAACGGGTGGTGAAGGACCGTCAACGGCCAGGAAAAAGAGCAGTGAAGAAACGAGTAAGTGTTGTCGTGGCGTCGGCGCAGCGTCTTCGAGGACGCTGCATATCTTAGACAAGAGGCTGGAGGATCAGACCTGGTGTGGTGAAAGGTTTGCAATCAAGAAAACAGCGTCCTGTTACCGACGTATGACTTCAAAAGCATTACATAGCGATCACTATTTTAAATAATTGACTATCGCTTTAGCTTATCATATTCTTTATTTAGAATCTATATATAATTTTGATATGTTGTATAATAAATTAAGTATTCTTAAGTATACCACCCGTCCTAAAAGTACGGAAAATTGCATTCTAGCTCAATAAGGAAATATCTAACACAGGACGTATATCTGACACGCTGAAAATTATGGAAATTGTACCATAAGAAGCATTTAAAAAAGTTCCTTAAGTTTGTGTTTTGAAATGCATATTTGGGATTGACTTAGTGCAGAAACCTCACATTGCATATCGACATTAGGTGTGGTAACCGAGAGGGATGGCTCAGGTGGTTTCGTCTGTCCCCCGCATTCGGTAAGACCGGGTTCATTTCCCATAGCCGACCTAACTGACCCATGGTTCTTTTTCGGGTGTTTTCCCGAGACGCCAGGTGAATGCTGGGTAGGTTAATTACATCCCCCGAATCTCTTGCCCCTCCGTTTCATCTCCATTATCATTTCACAACATCTCTCATCTGGTGGTCTCTTTAAGAATGAAAATGTCAGTGGTGTCTCGGCCGCCCTCTATTTCCTCTCACCTCATTCTTCCTCCCGAGGTTGCTCCACTTGGCGCTTAGGTACAATAAACCACAGGTTTCGGTGCCCAATCCCCTCCGTAATAATCCCAATCCTAAGGTTATGGTAAAATGTTAAAATGGCCCAGTAGAGTACTTTTGAGTTCTGCAAAACTCAAGGTAAGCCATCTTAAATGAAAAAAAAAAAAGAATAATATATTTATAAAATGCGCCCATAAAATTAGCAGCTGTGAAAATTAGTTGCGATAAATGTGAACAAATAAAGGCAATATGGCAAAGATTACTGATTTATTTCTATTGCCTATGCTTATTATGCTACCAAGACATATATTCGTAATAAAACTGATAGCTGGAGTGTTTATTTCACCGAAAAATATTAACTGTACGTTCTCTTGTTTCCAAAATGAGGTCTGGCAGCTCTGTGTGTTGTGGACACATGTTTCTTCTTGTCACATGTGGTTCAGGGGTAGGTTTACAGTGTGCTGCAACGGTCATATATTTCCCCCACATGTGGTGAACAATACACGAGCAGGACATCTTCGACATCCGCCTAAAGTCCCTCTCCATTCTGCTAATGGTCACGAATACGTACGTGCATGAAGTTCTATAAACGTTTGAATAAATTCTATAGTCTTAATATAAAGTTTTGGAAAATTAAATTGATGTAGTTCCACTTAGAGAAACACAAAAACTGAACTCAAGAAAAGCAGTTTTCCAATAAATCTTAGTGCTGTTAATACTTAATATTTAAAAACAAGCAGTACTGAACTGTTACTTTCTTTACTACGTACATAACAGGCAGAGAAAGTAAGGCACTTAAAACTTTGGTATCCAAACTTCCCTGAAAATAAATGTTTTCAGAAAATCTAAATACGGAAAATAAAGCATTTTTAAAAAGGCAGCATGCCCACGTATGTGTGAACAACTACATAATTTCTGAAGAAAAGCTGGTTAAATACTAAACATGGCAATTCAGTTCTTTATTTTCCTAGGATAGGATAGAGAGATTTTAAAGGCAATCTCCCTGCTCTGAACTAGCAATATAGAAAACGCTTCGAAAAGTTTATTTTCTCAAAAGCAACCTAAAGTTTTGATCAAAGCACTATATGTTTAACATATTTGTATTATAAATTACATATATACCTTGAATTTTCTGGTTGCAGCTTCTGAAGTTCTCTTCATTCTAGGTTGATTTTGTCTAAGTACCTACCTGGAAAACTGATATATACAACAAAGATTCGGAACTCATTAAAGCACCTACATCCTTTTTATTTGTTGGTTTCTAAAATACGTGTTCTTTTCTCAAATAGAAAACCATTATTCTTCTCTCTTTCTCACTCTTAGTCACGCAAAGAGAATAGCATGTTGAAGCCATCACATAGAAAACACCTCTTAAAGGAGTTGCATATCGCTTAAAGCCTGCTGTTTTTCCCTAATCCTATTGTATCTACTAGGAAATATATAATAAATACTTGATGCATATGTTGATCTTCATTAATATTACGTAGATAGAGGAATAAGCGTTTGGATGCATAATAGGTAGTAGAGGAGTGTGCAGTGAGTGCATCACATCATTTTTAATTAGTAAAATATGTCTATAAAACTTCTTTAATATTTTGTGAAGAATCATGCAGTTTTACCTTATTTTAAACGTTGCAATGTAGTTTGTTTAATTTTTAGATTCAGACAAAAGCACAATGTAATAGATGTGTTATACAGCTGGAATTCATTTGGATCTCTATTTTGCTATCGACAAATTTGATACTGATATTTTACCAGGAATACATATTTAGTATAAAATTAGTAAAATATAATAATAAAGAAGAAAAGAAGAAGGCTTTCATAAGGACTGAACATTATGTGTGTATATCTTTTTGTCTCACGGTTTTATATCTGACTGTCTGTGTGTATATATGCCTGTCAGCAGCATAATCCAAATGCAAAATTAGGCGAAATAACAAATTTGATTAAAATTCTAAATGTTATGAATTTCCTCATCATTTATGAAGTTCCCTTCATTCCAAATTAATTTTGAATACATTTGTATCTATGTCAACTCGTAACGGATATAAAACAGATAGTACACAAAAAATGTAAATCTCACTAAGCCACAATGAGACATACCTAACGCTTTCCCAACATTTATTTTAAGTAGTCTGCATTCTTTAAGTCTAAGTCACCATTTGTTTGTTACGCATTACCAAGTGAAGAGAATGCTGATTCAGTACGTGCTTTCTAAACATTTGGCTCTCATTTCAGCCCTCTATATTTCTATTGTACCTACAACGAAGATTGTAGGTATGAGTCAGTTGGAGAATTTAATGTCATGCTGGCATGTTGGCCATGGTAGCTCAATGGTTCAGAGCAGCCAAACGGAGACCGGAAGATCAGTGTTTCAAATCCCGGCTATGGCGTTGAGTTTTTCAGTTTGACTCTACCTTTACATATTTTGGCCTACACACGGCTAGTGTGAAAGAACAATTAATTTCCTGTGATTAAAACATTTATACAAACGTTCATTTGATTAAGAATATGTCATATTATAAGGATGGTTTGTAAAAGAGGGCGTAGAAAGAAACATGTTAATGTAACGTTTCATTTTTCTGTGCATTATTGATGTACCTAATTTACTTTATTCATTGCGCTGGTTTTTAACTTTAAAATAAATAATTAGCATAAGATCTTCCTAAAATGTGTGATTCTTTAGGACTAGAATTACTACGGAGGGGATTCGGCCCTGCGACCAGTCTTTATGTATTGTACCTATGCCCCCAAGTGAGGCATCCCCGGGAGAAAGGGTAAGGCGAGAGGAGACAGAGCGGCCGTCCCAAGGAGTCACGACAGTGTAGAGGTCAGGGTCACTGTATTTTATTTAGATGGAAATCTCAACCGGTAGGCCAGAAAAAACGGGTATTCGCCCTACTGTTGTTCGGAAGTGGTTCCAGCAGCCGGTTCGGAAACCGCTAACTGACCTGCCGGAGGAGGCTGTGGCTCACTTAGAGTTTGTCATCCTGCCATGCACCGCCAATGCACCCGCCGACACTTCTACGCTGAAAGAGACCACCAGATGAGAGATGATGTGACATGATAGTGGAGGGACAGGAAATTTGGGGTATGTAATTTATCTACCAAGCGTTCGCCTGGCGACCCGGAAAAACACCCGAAAGACACCATAGGTCAGGTATGCCGGCCACGAGAATCGAACCGGACCTCCCAAATGAGGATCACAGACGAATCCGTCTCAGCCATCCCGTTCGGTGTGATTCTTTAACTACTGGGCTTATTTTTCTTTTTAAATGAATGGTTTGCCTGCAAAATAAAATCTTTTGGCAATGCATTTTATATTATTCGATATAGAATAATGTGCTCTACATAACATTGTATTTACAATTAGTACACTTATATGCTGCTGGTCCTTATCAGGTCTGTTCAGCATTTTCGTCCTGACACTCCACTTTATTGACTTGAAAAGATCAAATATGGCATTTTTTTTTATCGAATAACATAAAATGCATTTCTATAAAATTTTATTTTGAAGCAAATGTTTTACCAAAAGAAAACGCCAGGAGTTATGGATCGACCCATTAGGACTTTGTGTCGGATAACATTTTGGGATTTATTTCGCTAATTCAAGCCAAAGTTTCACTTGGTAGGCAGGAACAAAGTGTTGAGGAATGAGTGACCACCACGGTACAAAGAAAGCCGCGTTTGTTGTGCACTTAGCTGTCTCTGTGTACCCATTTTCATCGTGGAGTCTCTCTCTCCTCCCGTCCAACAGATTCTAGATAGTCCGGAAAGGGCACTTGTGGGGAGAGAGGAAGTTAAACCCAACACAAAAGACGCTTTCTTTTGCCGTCCTCCAGACCTTCGCTTTGAAGTCAAATAAATAAAATACCGCGCAGTTTAAACAAAAATAAAACACACAACAAACGGGGGGAGTAATTATCTTTTATACTCGTGCTATTACGTTGTTTTATATCTACATTCAGCATTACACAAAACGGTTTGATGTGTAAAAGTCACAAGAATTTCTTTCCCATTACCATTTCATGGCATAAAACAGGTCTGTATACAAGTCTAAGAAATCTGCTGTAGCTTTCACACATATTTCTCTACCTATTACACAATGCAAGTAAAACCTTCACCACCCTTGTCACGTACAGTCTTTATGTTTGCCTAGTTATTTAAATACAATCAGTAAGGGGTGGATTCCTATGAAATATCATTTACTAAGTCTTAATTGTCATATTCTCACTTTTCAGATCTTTAGTCATATTTATGCTTATTTCCATGATAAAGTCATATTTTGGCAGTATTTTGGGGATTGTTATAGTGTAGTTAGAGCTCATTATAAATAAACCAATTATAGCTCTTTAGAAAAAAGTAATTCAAGATTTTGATTCTTCTGCTTCGTCATCCTTTA
Organism: Mantis religiosa; assembly: GCA_030765055.1. Taxonomy (NCBI): domain Eukaryota; kingdom Metazoa; phylum Arthropoda; class Insecta; order Mantodea; family Mantidae; genus Mantis; species Mantis religiosa. The sequence goes on along the minus strand of CM060948.1, from coordinate 262,346,680 downwards.
AGATTGTGCAAGATGCATTTTCTTCACCGAAATTGGCAGCAAATTTGGCATTTATAAAATCGAACTTCGGTCGAATATGAGGTGCGAATATCCGTCTAGAAACTTTAGGAATTTTACTTAGTGATGCATTAAAAATTGTGAAAGAAATTGAAAGTCAAAGTGAACGAAAGATAAAGTGGCTGAATAAAGTACTGTAATGCTGCAAAGACTGCTGGTGTCTAATGCAGGTTATATTTACCTTTCCAGGATCAGTGACGTTCTTTGTGGGCATGAAGCAAAGTTTGAAGATTCTGAACCGGCATTTTCCTCAACTGAATTAACTTACTTCAAATATGTTCCTATAATTCACGTGATGTGGAACGTAGTTTCTCCAGAACATTCTGTCAGACAGTAGAAGAGACTTCCAATTTGATAACCTAAAATGCCCACTGTCATTTAATGTAACTTTGCTGCTGATGAAAACTAGCTCACAGGTACGAATATTTTATTTTTCTTAATTATTATTTTCTTAAGTTACAATAATTTTTTTTCTATAATTTAGGGCATTTTAAAATTACGGGTTCCATAAAGTGCTGCAATGCTGCAATAAGAAGTAGAGAAGATTTATTTCTACAGAAACGATTAAAAATAGTTATGCATGGACACTTATTAATTGTTAATTAAAGTATAATGTCAATTAATATAATATGATTAATAAATTCATTAAATTACAAAGTTCATATTTTTGTCTTTTTAGGTCATATTTACGCTATCTTTTAGACCATAAATTCATGCATATTTTCCATTTTTTAGGCTATAGAAATCCACTACTTCATAATCAATATAGTCAAACATCATGTATACGATCAAATATTTATCATATTTGCTAATTGGTTTAAAAACCTCTCAGAGTTTTTAAAACTTTACAACGTTCTTGTCCAGTTGCTTCCAATAATCTTAAAAGCTTTTAAAGTAAATAAGGATATGATCTAACCCAAAAGAGGTTTCACAATGATTTGATTGCCGTGGCCAATGAAAGTATTTACAGTGCGCAAATACACAAAATCGTCAACATGGCTGAAAGCGAAAAGTAAACCAAAACGACTAACTGGGCAAGGTTTGTCGTATGCGTATTTTTTCCCTTCCGATTCTGCAATGATAACGAAACTTTCAAACAACCATATAGCGCTTAGCTCTTAAAGGAATTGACTATCGCTTAAACTTACTGAATTGCCCTATGTCTGTTGTACCTACAACGCAACGTATAATAGACGCCTTTCTTGATTAAAGACAAGTAGATGGATGAATAAGCATTTTTAAATATTGTTTGTTGAAGAATGTGTGGAGAAAGTAATGAGTTTGTGGTCTGAAGTTTAGAAATGGAACAACGTAATCACCTAATAAGTATTGTTAAAATAAATTTACTACTCACTATAACCAAGTATAAAACATATTCCACTAATTTCTGTGTAATAATATTTTATAACATCCATTCCTATACATTTTGTGCTTAAACTTTTTATCGATTTAAATACCTTAAATAGTAATATTTTATATGTTTGGGACATTTATAGATATAGGTAGGATTGAAGTGAAGGAAGCACAGTAGGCTACAGGTCGCAGGAGACAGCCCACAGAGGCGAGAAATCACTAGCTTCTTCAGGTAGAACACCCGTCCCACTGCTGTAGTTGCCCGCCCCTCCCCCCAAAAGGAACGAACGGTCTCGATCCAGTGATCAGTGTAAGTGACTCTGTTAGTAGGCGCCGGCCTACTGATAGTAAGATTTCGGGTTCATATCCGGCCCTGAACAATGCTTTTTAAATGTAATTACAAGCTACAACCCCATTTTAGTCATTTGCTATCACATAAACTAACTCGTGCAGGAAGAAATTCTAGCAGAATGGTGGCGCTGAATAGTCCTCACAGCGTTGATACCAAACATTATTTATTTATTTGTTGGCCAAATAACCTTCTAATGTTCTCTGAGGAAGCATCTACGCAATCTTTCGTCGTCACCATATGTCGCGAAATTTAAAAGCACGTCTGAAAGACCAGTCTGAAAGGAAAATGACTGGAAGGAAATCGTGGTAGACGAAAACTACCCCTGCATTTATCTGCCGATCAGAGAAACCAAAGAAAACTCCAAAGAGTGGGTTGATAGGATGGAATTCAAGATCACCCGAATGTTTTACCGTGGTTGTCTTGCTCGATTTGAGACTTTAAGAAGCATCGAAAAGGCAAGCCTTTTGAAATCGATAAAGTTAATAAGAATCGTAGAATTCCCATTTAAAATACATCGTTTAAGATCTTGTACTTTGAACTCAAAATGCACAGAGAGTTTTTCTACTTCAGTGTTGAGTGCACTGATTGCTAGCTCAAAGCTGTACACGTCTTAGTAATGAAGGATGCTGGAAGACAAGAAGACGTAGCTAGCGACCTCTATCCCCTAACTACCGCAACGTACCTGTGCACAGACAACTTGCTCTCTACTTTGCTATAATTAATTTTGCATTACCAAGATTTCCCCGAGAGATGGCAGCATGGGAAAGGTGAAGGGGGTTACAGGAATAATTTAGCTAATTAATGATACCGATGGCAAAGTTTATGCAAGGGACACACACACACACACACACACACACACACACACACACACACACACACACACACACTCACACACACACATACACATACACGAGGACGTCCCAGTTGTATGAAGCTATGCAGATACAACGTTAAAGCTAGCAAAATGAGAAGCAAAGCAAAACTCATTACGTGGATTTGTATCCCATCGAATCGAGATTTGATACCATTAGAGTAGAGATATAACTTCTCTTAAAACCCCTTCTTGCACAATTTGTACTTTTGTGAGCTTCCCACTAATATTCACATTTTAGACAGGACGGTTTTCCTACATTCAGAGCTACCGAACTTTTATATATACCAACCGAGCGGGAAGGGTGGTGGTAATGAATGAGGCTCCATTTGGGAGGTTCCGAGATGGATTCCTGTTTCATGGTGTTCCCTGGTCAGTAGGCAAGCACTATGGTTTTTTACCTTCTAGCATGATTTCCATTCAATAATTTTCCTTTTGTTCTGTTTCCTTATCATCTTTCAGGTGTATCACTCGAGGTGTACCTTTCGAGTGTACTAAAAAACCCAACGCCTATAGCTACTTTTAATGTTTTCCACCCTTGAGTGTTGGCACATCCTCCTCATCATTTTGTGTTCCATGCTTGCCTTAGATCAGCCAACATTGGTGTTAGTTGAAGCTGACTTAGCTATGTTAACACTACCATAATAAACACAGGTCAGATATAGGAATGAATAAGGTTATAGCACTGATAGAACTGCGAATATATATGGAATGTATCAAAGAACAGCGTCTGACTGGAGGAACAAGAACAGGTTTACTGGACGCGAAAACCAGGTAGCGCAGTTAATTATAATTATACTATGCTGTTTTGATGACACTTAATGCCTACACTAATAATTAAAAATAATATTATAACAGTGCATCATTTACAGGTAGCGAACGTCCTGCAGCCCATATGCCTCCTGTGGTTCCTCCATCTCATCCGTTCCTCCAGGGGATGTATGTCAAAAAGATCCGTTGAGGTCTAGATGTTACTTGTTCTATCTGTAGACATATTGTGTTCTAACTATATGTAAATTCCATGATGTTTGTTTCAGGTTATCATTATTATGATCGTTATTATTGTCATCTATATCATCATTAATTTTTTATACAACTTACAGATCATTCTTGGTGAAAACATTTACACAACACCATTTGGGATTACCGAACGTTAGTAGTATTTTGTACATAAAATTGCAAAATATATGAGGGGGACCCAAAAGAAACAGGATTGTTGTCATAAAAACTTTATTGATGAAACTTTTTACAAAATTACTTCAGTTACCTTCAAAATACTCTCCATTACATGCGATGCACTTGTCAAGTCTCTTTTCCCACTGTTGTAAGCATGTTTGGAACTCTTTTAAGTTTGATATTGTCCAGTGCCCTTTGCGAAGCTGTTTTTACCGCCCACATCGTCATAACGCTCCCCTTTTAACGTTTTTTTTTTCATTCGCGGAAATAGGAAAAAGTCGCACGGGGAATATGGAGCGTGGGGAACGACAGACCACCTCTGAGATGCCAAATAGTGGGTCACTCGTAAGGCCGTGTGTGCTGGAGCGTTGTCGTGATGCAGAAACCAGTCACATGATCGCCAAAGTTCCGGGCGTTTCCTCCTCACATCCTCTCGCAGACGCCTTAAAACATTCAAGTAAAAGTGCTGGTTAACCGTCTGGCTAGGGGGTACGAATTCCCAATGCACATTTCCACGAACATCAAAAAAGACTACGATCATCATCTTCACATTTGACCTCACTTGCCTTGCTTTATTTTTGTCTGGGAGAGTTGGGAGTTCACTGGTTTGACGCTTGCTTGGTTTCTGAGTCTACCCGTAACACCAACTCTCATCCGCTGTAATGACTTTGTTCAAGAAGTTTGGATCACGTGCAATCTCTGTTTTCAGGTCCTGACACACATTCATGCGGATGGTTTTGTGCTCCTGTGTGAGAAGGCGCGGATCAAATTTAGCAGCAACACGTCTCATGTGCAAATCCTCTCTCAAAATCCGCTGGTACTAGCTCCAACTGATTCCTGTCGCTGCTCAAATTAGGTCGATCGTTTGGCAACGATCCTCGTTAATCTTTTGGCGGACCTTTTCAATGTTCTCCTCATTTCGCGATGTTGAAGGGAGTCCAGAACGAGCTTGGTCTTCAACACACATCTCACCACGTTTAAAGCGCCCAGACCACTCAAAAACCTGTGTGCGGCTGATAGCGTCCTCCTGGAAAGCTTCCTGAAGCATTTGGTGTGTCTCCGTTGCAGTTTTTTAAAGCAGGAAACAAAATTTCACACACACTCTTTGTTCTTTTAAAGTTGCCATAACGACTTCGCAGAGGTAACCCGCCAACAGTCAGAGAAACCCAATACCACACTTGCACGATCAGTTCTACACTGACGCCGTCTGCACAGCTGTTTCATGAAGGTCTCTACTGACACCATCCAGCGTGAGAACCGTGCACTACGTCTACGAGTGGCAGCGCCCTCGGAGTCCGGTTTCTTTTGAGTCCTAATGCATATGCGTTTGTTTGGCAACAGTTGCCGATCAGAATCACATTAGTAATCATTGTGGAAGAAAAAAAAAGAAATTTGTTTGGAATGCCTTAATAGTATTAATAGCATGCGGACGAGTGGAACTGGAACTTACTGCCAGTCAAATGTATTTAATACGGATACTCAAAGCTTTCAGGTCCAAGACAGAGAGGGAGGGAGAGAGAGACATTGAGAGAGAGAGAGAGAGAGAGAGAGAGAGAGAGAGAGAGAGAGAGAGAGAGAGAGAGAGAGAGAGAGAGAGAGAGAGAGAGAGAGAGAGAGAGAGAGAGAGAGAGAGAGAGAGAGAGAGAGAGAGAGAGAAAGACTTTTGTCAAAGTAACAAAATATCACCCAACTATTATTCATTATCTGAACACAATTTTTTTTATCTAAGGTTACAAATTACGTGCAAAGTCGAAACATATTTTAAATGCTAGCTTGCTTATATCATTCAGTTCAATAGATTTTGGTCCTTTTTCTTCCATATTGAGGATTACAATATTGTGAGTCACTTAATAAAATAGGGGACCGTAGAGAAGGTAACAACGTTCAAAGTTGTATTAAAATCATCCGGATGTTCGAAAATGTAAAGCTATGAGAGATAAAAGCGTGTATAGGACTATAATAACCTTATTACCGCTATAGTTTCTTATAATGCTACTTTATGTAAACTAAACTGCCAAATGTAACTACACTTCAAAATAATTTTGTATTATTTTAACCCTTTAACCTAAAGTGATCAAGGATGTGTAAGATATTTCATGCCATAACCCTTTTCAGGAAAAATGAATTTTTATTTCTGTTTTTACTCAAAGAAGGCTCAAGCAACTTTGTTTAAAACGGCTTCAAAAGGCAAATAACCATTAACTTGTATCTCCTATAAATAGCCTTATTACGTACGCCTACTGAGACATATGAAAACTGTTAGAGAGAGAAAAACCATAAACGTGAATGTTTCAAAAATACAATTATTAGCAATATAAAATTCGATAAATCGTCCAAGAGGATGAATGGCTTTATTTTTATTTATTTATAAAATTTCGGCAGAAATATAAGTTTTGAAATTGATTAAGAACTTTAATATATATTGATTCGTGTGTCTTTAAATTACATCTTTACATAAGAATGAGCATACTAATTGTATAAAACTGGATGTATATAACGTATGTTAGCTCCAGTTTCTAAACAAGAATATAGCTACGAATACGCGCGCACACATATCGGATTTAAGATGCAATTTTGGGTTTCAAGGCAGCCCTGAAGAGAAGCTCAGAGATTACTACCAGAAAATTCAAAATGCACATTTCATTAGACATGAACATATCTTAAACATACTATATTTCAATCAAAATGGTTTGAGCTAATCCTGAGAAAAATATTTTCAAAATAATTTTCGTATAAGGAGTAGTTTTAGGTACAGATTTTTTTTTTTTTTTAAATCTGCGTGTGGCATCTTTGGAAGATAGTGAAGTTAAATATCAAGCTATAACCGACTTTCCTTTTTGGAATTATATTTTTCACAAATACACACATATAGAAATATAAACACACCACTCACCTACATACACGGACATTTTCCTATAAATGCTTTTATATTTAGAGGTCATCAAAACGTGTATTTCTAGTGAAATAGCGACGTTGAATTACTGGTTGGACTAGAATATGTCCTATACGTACTATCTATATAAGTATGTAGTGGACAAATTAGTAAAGGATGCTGAACGGTTAAATGGTAAATTGTGTAAATGGAGGAGGCAACTCGTGCACAGACATCTATTGTAACTAACATTTCCAGGAGCAAGGGATGGAATGAGGGGATATCAGGAGGCCACTGGGTCGCAGATAGATAGGCCCAGAGACGCTCGGAAATCCCTAACAAGTGCTGAGAATTCAAGCCGGTGCCAGTACTCACTGCGCAATCACCAACACTTCAGGTCTGGTGTCGACAAGCGTCGTCCCCTACGTGGGCCATTGATCACATAACGCCATCCAGTGTCAAGAACAGCTTATACAAAAAGCACGCATCCGCGTCATCTGCCGTGCACTGTTATACACCACGAGCCTGAAAGCACATCTGAGAGATAAGGAAATGAAATGTAGGGATATGATGAAAAGAAAACAATGGAACGAAAGTAAGCACCATACATTTGCCTAAATTACAAGGGGAAACGATGAAGAACCTAGAATTTTGCAGCTGACGGGGATGTAACCCGTGACCTCGTCGCAAACGTTACCAGCGCATCACCTCGCCCGCTGTAAATTAATAAAGTATAGTAAGTGTACATATCACATGAGTTTAACACATCGAATTATTTTCCTTTTTTCCTGGGCGCCCATGGAGCACTATATTTGGGGAGCGACTTATGTAAAGGAATGTATACTTGTTGCGTAAATAACGATTGTGTTGGTGGGATTTAGCTGGTTGACGAGTATAAGGAATATCGCCGAGGTGATCCAAAAACAGCTGCTGTGAGAAGGGAATGGCATTCATACAGTCAAGTGTTTGAAATAATGAGAGTTGCACCGCGACATGCGGGACATACTGCACACACTTTCTTTCTCGTCTCCGGTGAAGAGCTAGAGCTACTGAGTTGGTTCATTAGTTTCGTGTGTTGTCACATAGGAATGGCTTTACCTCCCCCAGAAGAAAGGATTGCGAGTTCATTATTGTGCAGTTCCTCTGTTCTAGGCAACCCTCGCTATGGTCTCCTTAATTATCAACTTTGCCAATTTGGCTTCCGTTCCTCACGACTCCCTTTCCTTTTCAATCCTCTGTCTCCCTTCCTCCAGTTCAACACTTTTCATTTCACTAGTTTTCCACAAAGTTCTTCCCCCGTTCTTTCGACAGCAAGAAAATGACAAATACCCCTCAAAAAGTACACCGCGCTATTTCCAACTTTTTGCTTGTAAACCTGAACTTCTGAAGTTTCCTTTATTATTCCCAAGCGACTAAAGCGTCGTCTTTACAGAAGTCCAACGCTTAAATCTGTCACGAAACAAACGCTTTCCCGCAGAAGAAATGTATAAAACTATCCAACTTTTAAACTTCCCAAAAATTAAAGTAACGGGTTGATGACTAATCTGGACGTAAGTATACACAAAACAAAACTAATGCTTTTATTTGAAATAAAAGTGCTCTGTCCCCAATACCTTCTACGATGTTAATTGAGAAAACATTTAAACAAATAGCTTTCTTAAATCCTTGTAGGTACACGATAATAGTGGAATGCAACAATCTTAAGGGATTGTCAAACCTTTTAATAGCTGGTTATGTAATGACTCTAAATTTCTGTGCTCCTTGTCTGAACAGAAGAAAAAAGTAAAGAATTTCTACTTGAAAAACATATCAGGTGCTAGAGAAGAGAAGAGAGAGAGAAAGAGCGAGAGAGAGAGAGAGAGAGAGAGAGAGAGAGAGAGAGAGAGAGAGAGAGAGAGAGAGAAGAAAAGACATAATAAGGAGTATGACCGAAATGGTTAACTCTACAAAAAATGTAACTGAAATAAGATATGTTCTTTCACCAGATCTACCTTTGCACTAAGATTTTATCTATCTCTTATCAGCTAATTACTCTAAAGTCATTCAGATGAAAGAGCACTTCAGAGGCTATTCATAGAAAATGTAATAAATATTTAATTTGCTATAAAATATCTTAAACCCATAATATTATAATAAAACCGTTAGAAACGTTTTTAAGAAAATTTAAAGTATTTAAATAATCTTCATGTAAAGATTAGAAGGGATGTGTGGATGTGGATGTTTATTTCGTATTCTTGGAGAATGCTGAATTTAAGTTCACTTTTTGGTACACTTTCGTTTTTGGAATTATGCTGTTCAGACAGAGACACAGACGCAGGCACAGACACACACAGACACACACATGCACGCACGCATACAGACACACACGGAGCATTTTCTAAAAATGCCAAATGCCTATTTGGTTTCAAGGAGCTTCAAAGCACGTATTTCGGATGAAATGGTGGGCATCGATTTTTGGGCGCAATGCAGTACTTCACTAGGATAGGGTGTGAGTGTGTGGTGTTTAAGGGCCCGTCGACAACAAGGACTAGGATAGGACAGTGCAGATTCGGCACTGCGACTAGTTTTGATCTGTTGTACCTGTGCCCCCAAGTACGGCATCCTCGGAAGAAAGCATAAGGCAAGAGGACATAGAGGACAGCTGACCCAAAGAGTCGAGACAGTGCAGAGGGCAAGGTCCCTACAATTAATCCAGCTGGAAACTACCCGGAAGGCCAATACAGCCGGCATGCCACCCACCGTGACACTGAAACGGCCCATTAGGTCGGTCCGGAGAATGGAGACCGTACTACCGGAGGAGGAAGTCTTTACCAGGAGCATATCATCCTGCAATGCAGCACCGAGACACCCGCCAACACTTCTAGCCTGAAAGAGACCAGCAGATGAGAGATGATGAGAAATGATAATGAAGATGAAATGGAGGGACAGGAAATTTGGGGGATGTAATTAACTTAACCAGCATTCGCCTGAGTACCGGGGAAAACCCCCTAAAAGCTCATAGGTCAGGTAGATTGGCCACGGGAATTGAACCCAGACCTTGCGAAAGTGGGCCACAGACGAAATCGTCTGACCCATCCCACTCAGTTATACTTTCTCTAACTCCTAGGTACGTGAAGGAAACAGAACGAAAAAAAAAATAGAATAATTAACAAAATAAAGATAAATTCCATAGTTCAGAAAAGTAAACGTTTTCATCTACAATAACACTAGCAAGGTCCAATAATGTGTTGGTAATGAAGCATAGGCATTAAGAGGCTTGAATGAGAGAGAATAGCAACAAATGAAAGGCGTTTTTTGACTACAGGAGGATGTACGAGATGGGATCATATATAAAATAAAGTTATAATGAAAAAAATTAGGTTGGAGCTTGTTCTCTATGTTATATGAATCTATCAGAAGTGATGAGTGATTTCAGACAAACAAGATCTTACAGAGTCCCTAAAACTGTGTTGCATTGTGCGAAGAAATCCCTTGGACGTTCCAAGAAGAGGTGGAAAATTTATTTCTGTTTTGTGAGATCGTGAAAGGCTTATTTAGACTTGTTTAGACGACGACGGCGACGACGATGATGATAACGATGCTGTAAGCGTCAAGTTCTTGCTACTGGTCTGGACTCGAATCCCAAAAGAATCAAGCAGCCTGGGTGAGGTATTCCAGACTACTAAGATAAAAATAAAATAGCGTAAATATCTCTTCTTTTCTTGTTTACTTGAATAAGGTTTCCTCTCTTAAGGGGTTAGAAGTCCTATACTGCCAATGTTAAATCTTTTCTCGGCTTTTTTCACGACCAATTTTCTCATAAAGTATTTAAGATACCAGAATGATACAGGACTATGGATGCATGACCTCTATGTTCACTTTTGTCCATTAAGTTTGTTTATTAAGACCTATTAGATATTTAATCAATTATATTCTTTTTCCATTAAATATATCAATAATTATGCGTTTTAATTAATAAGGCATCTTACTAATCAAGATATATTCAAATCATCCATTATAGGTCGTTTTAATCATTCTAAAATTTGATTTAGTATTTTTATAATTTCAAAAGACAAGACACATATCAGTAATTGTCATTTACGGATGAAAGCTAATTAAAGCAAAATGGGTAAAAAAAATGGCACACATTTGAAAAGCAACTAGGAGGCTTAACCATACAGAGGCTGGCATAATGAACAGTGGTAGCAATGTGAACAGAAAACCTTTCTCTAAAAGATGGGCTAAAGTTTCTTTCTACGCCAGATAAGTATGGAGGGTTTATGGTTTGATATTTTCTTCTGTGAAGAAAATTTATTTGAAGAAATTTTAGTTAAACTTTTCAATGCCACTTTACTTAGTTTTCACTATCACTTCGCTTTCTTGGTTACATAGTGGCTTTTTAAAATACGCACGACGTAGCTTACGCTTCCGGATGGTTCACTCACTGGGAAGCCGATTAAAAGACTTCTCTAACCTCCTTTGAAACAGGAGTACCCCTGCATGTCTCTCATAGCTGTCGCCACACATTCGCTTGAGAAACTTCAATTTCTGTCGGAACATAAACGCACTTATTGGCTCACTTTCTTTCTGACTAACGTCCTCGTGAGAGCAGTCGCTTGTAATAGCCTTAGAAAACTTTCACACAGTCCCAGAGCGTTCTAGAACCTACCAGAAGATTCCGGTAATCTGAGAAAAGCGCTTCGCTGAGCTTTTGGCAATTTTTACCATTAACCTCCCTTAAATCATTCCATTTGTTCAGTATTTCACTATTTTATTTCCTTAGTTTACAGTAAATAAATCTTAATATGCTTCTATAAACTTTATTTGATCATTTTTTTTTCTTCATTTAATTCCTTCATCCCTAATGTCTCCTATCAATAAGTCTGCATCACCTATGCTTTTATACAGATATACCATAGAAAAGGGAGACTGATTTGCGTTTCATTGTTGATTATTAAGACCTACTCAAAGTAAAACTTAAGTATTTAAAAATGAGGTACCTAACACCTAGTATACACATTTCAAGCATATATATATATATATATATATATATATATATATATATATTGATAGCTAATATGCCAGTCTTTCTTTGCTTGAGACCTTTCACATGAGATATTGAGTTTCCACATTATTAAGCATTACAAGAGCCTGAATTAGGATTTTACCAGTAGAACGCACACAAGATCGAGAAAATTAAGATTTGGAGATAAAACTCATTATGTGACTGGCAGGAATTGCCTTCATCTGCTATGATGCGAGTACTGTGGAATAGTTTTACTTGTGCTGAGAAGTACGCCGAGCCAAATGGCCTAGTCATTCCCACTGGATTGGGTTGGACTCCGCAGGATATTTTTATCAATATCCATGACAGACTGTATACTTCGTTAGGGTTGTGAGGCGCTCTTAATGCTTCTCGTATTAACCGGAAGATACTGGCGGTTGTAAAAATAAGGAGGGGGACAGAAAGTAGTTATTCTCAATTCTGTGTAAAAATATTGTCCATATTACTTTACCTTGAACTATCTATCTAAATGTCATTGTGTGCTATAACACCCTTTCGCATTTAGTGCTGTGCGAATATCTGATGAATAAATAGCATATCATGTAGCCAGCATTAAACTGTATCTTTTATAGTACTTGAGCCTACTAACTTTCCTTTTTGAGTTTATTTGTTTGGTCTAATAAAAACATCAAGATGAATAAATTTTTGAAACGTTATTGGGTAGTTCGCTTAATACCTTTCAAAATGGTTTGCTTTTAGTTTCATACTAGGTTAACAAAATCTGTTGCGCCTGTTGCAGCCTATACTGTAAATATTTGTGATATCTGTTTGCTCATATTCATTCTGTCTTTAAATGCAGTCATTAGTTTCGAGATTGGCTCTAAACATAGTAAGAAATGACACAAAGTTTATTAAGAAGTTATTTCACACGTTAATTATTTGTCAAATTGTGACTTGTGCGAAAAGTTAATATGTTAGAATAACGCGGTAAAAAGTTACGAAAACATATTCAGTAATATTATTTTAAAGTTTAAGTTATATGTGTTTAAATCCAACAGTTTTAAAATACTTAGAAATACTCTTAAGGAGAGAAAAAGTATTTGAAAAATCCTATTTTAAAATCATTTCTATTTACAAATTATTAATCAGTATCAAATTATATTTGGAGTAATTGGCTGCTACATTTTAAACTTATAGCGATGCATTTTCTTCCTACAACATCTTTATACAGTCTCCACTACTTATATTGAGTACAGAAGTATTGTATGCCACTCGAATATTTTTTGATACCGGAATTTCACCAGAAATACACTTTTTGATGCTGACTTGATTAAAAAAGACAACTCTAGAGAAAGTGGATGGGTTTGTGTGTATGACTTGTTTGTATGGTGTGTGTGCGTGCGTGTGCGTGTGTGTGTCTGTCTGTCTGTCTGTCTCGAACAACATAACTCAAAAGCGAAAAGTCGGAAAGAATCAAACTTGATGTTTAATTTCAGCATCTTTAAAGAATGCCACACGAAGATTTTCAAGAAAATCTCTCACTTGTAGTTATTCTTTGCATGGAAAATTGTTTGAATAGTTACGACAGATCTTCTCAAAAAGCTCCATCATTTTATTTATTACAGAATAAGTTTAAGATATTTATGAAATGTACATTTTGAATTTTCTGGGAGTAGTGTCTGAAGTTCTCCGCATTCTGAATGACTTTTGCATAACTGATACACCTAAGAGAGACAAAACCTTATTACACAAAAACATCTAGATATCGTTGAAGCAGACAGTTTATGCCAAATAAATGTTTTGTACAGTTTGCCATCTCTTATTATTCGGTTGGATTTTAAAACACTCATATTTCTCAAATAGGTAGTTATTTTCTAGTGGTCAAACAAAGAGCTGACATTTCAAATCCATTAAAAGCGTCGCGTTCTTTAAATATATGAATGTTCGGTAACCAAGATCAGTAGACTCTGAACTCATTTGAGCATAGCTTGACACATCGCATTCATACGTCATTCAATTCGGCCTACCAAATCAGGAAAGTTACAAAGAATATTAAAAAAGTTGTGCAAGTGTTCACTGAAATTCACATTTACATTTGTTTTCAGGACTAATGGCCAGAATAGTATGATTTTAAGAATAGCTTGAGAATAGTGAGTATAGAAAATAAGGTAAATAGAACGCAGTTTTTAACATCTAGTTCCCATAAGTACTACAAGGTGCACAATTGCTTTTGGTTAGTTTCCGTATTTCTGTTACAGGAAAGTGAACATTACCCTTTGCTTGATATACCTGTTTTAATGTTCATAAGATCGAGTAGGGAATAGATTTGTTTTACTTCAGGAGTTCAGCATTCATACTCGTCTGGAGTGCAGTTTGTATTTTGAAGTATTTATCATTCACTTTATCTTGCAGGCTTATTGGAAGAGAAACGTGGGTTTAAAATTTCCAAACATTTTTCTTGCTGGCCCGGGCACCTCATTCTCCGCCCTCTAGGGTACCTTTCTAAACCTCCACCTCATCCTTCAAAAAATAATTTCAAAAGAGTGCTTTTTCCCTTCCTCTGCTCACCCACGATCAAAGTTGGAATTTATAGCGATCGGAATAATGCTGCTGCAGACTCCCTCTAGTTAGAACAAAACGATGTAAAACAAGCCAGGAAGAGGTCCCGTGGGACTCGTAACAAACCCAGCAGCGCCTCCAATGTACCCACTTAAACTCGCCCTCTTTCCAATCGATTTAAGTCGATCGACCACACGATGTATGATCGCTGTCCCGTTGTTCGAGGCTTTGGAATATCGATGCGAGAGTCCTGGTTAACGTTGTTGTTTATTCTAACAGCGCCAAGTTTCCCCAAACGTCTATACGGTTATGGTTATCGCCTCATACCAAGTAAATGTTACCAAACTACTTAGGCAAAATATGGAAACTACAAAAATATTTGACCAAAATAGTGAAATTAAAATGTATATTCTGATATTATACATTCACTTGGCACATCTACCTTTCTTTAACGAAGTATAGTTACATAAACTTATCCTTCTACCTATCCAGTTCATGATACTAGAGATAAACATTTGTGGAAATTATACTATTATATATTATTAAGCATTATATACAAAGTTCAATGGAAATAGTGGAATGCATGGGTAGGCTTAAGCGATAGTCAGATCTTTTGACTGCTGGTGCCTATGTGTTGACTTAGAAATTCTCTTCCCTATCCATGAAAAGTAGTAAAAGGACTAATAAAGACTTCTCATTTGAGATGTGTAAGTGTTGCAAAATTCAAAACTAAAACAAACAAATGTATCTTAAAAATCAATAACTCCACAAAACATCTGAGATAGGTTGCGCGAAATCTTGTTTTCTGGAAGATTTTATCCAAATGTCCTTTCGTGTAGAATTTAATTCCCGTTACATTCATTTGGCAACATTCTACATGCGGTTTAATAGAATCTTGTTCCTAAGCATGTAGTCTTGCTGCAAGATTTGTTGTTCTCCAAATACATGAACAATATTGCACGAGCTGTGGCTTAGTATCACAACATTATATTAAGAGCATATAAACTGACAAAATAATTTATAAGACGATTTTTAAACAGTTGTGTGAAATTTGACAAATTAAACAGCACGGACACGTACGAGGGATCCTCAATTTTCCACGCCAATACTCTATCGCTGAGCTACCATAGAGAGATGACCGGATGAATATTATATTTTCTCATAAGAATAAAGTATTCCGGTAAACCTTTATGGTGATTACGTGTATTGTCAGACATGCCTCTGAAGATCACATGTAACGTTGCAAGTACTTTTAATTTCTATGCCCTATAGTATTATTTAACTGACATTCACACTAATCGTGTGCTTGTTATAATTAGTGATTTGAATCTCGGTTATGATTTTGAATATTTCAACTCTGATTCCACTCATCTACTTTAGCCTACAAATGACAATTATGAAGGAACAATTTATCACATAATGACCTCAGAAATTTTAAATGAATCTTAAGGAAAACGAGCTGCACCCGATATGACTATTTCACTTATACCTTCAGTCTATACAACTGATAAAATGGAGTATAAGCTTAAAACACTGCTCGCAGCACCAATGATGATACTATGCAAACGAAAATATTTGATTGCAGTACATAAAACGGTCCCTGAGTTTAACAATGAAAGCTTCTAAACTTCTAAATGTATTATCCCCATATAAGTTTTCTAATCTAATAAAATACTTGCATTTTCTTCGGGGGGATTCCGCACTGCGACCAGGGTTGGTCTATTGTACCTTATGCCCCCAAGTGGGGCACCCCCGAGAGGAAGGATGAGGTGAAAGAAAACTGGGGCGGCCGTCCCAAGGAGCCATTACGGGACAGAAGGCAGGCTCTCTTCATTTCACTTAGATAGAAACCTCCCCTGGCAGGCCAGGGCAACGGACACTCCCCCGTACTGTGAGTCGAAGACGGTCCCACCAGTCGTTATGGAGACCGGCAACCAACCTACCAGAGGAGGAAGTGGTTTACTCATAGCATATCATCCTGCCATACACCACCGAGACACCTGCCGACACTTCTACCCTGAAAGAGACCATCAGATGAGAGATGATGTGAAATGATAATGAAGATGAAATGGAGGGACAGGACATTCCCTCCTGGGGATGTAATTAACCTATCCAGCATTCGGCTAGCGACCCGGGAAAACCCTAGAAAAACCCATGTGTCAAGTAGTCGACCAGGAGAATCAAACCCGGGCCTCCTGAATGCGGGCCGCAGACGAAACCACCTGAGACATCCTGCTCGGTTACTTGCAATTTACTATGTTCGGTTTTGCTTTTCCGGTTCATACCCTTTCTTTCGGCAAAATCTTGATTTTTATTTTAAACACAACACTTTTAATTCATTTGTTAGGTTTAATCTGTCAAATTTATTGATTTGTCTACTGTTTAGCAGCGTTAAATCATACAGAAATTTTTATTTCCGTAGAGCACGTGCTCTTTATACAGGTCGTAGGGAAACATGGGATAACTTTAGTGTCCAGGGATAATAGAAATACATTTTAGCACACAATTAGCCTGTATTAAAAGATTCCTTTAGAGCGGTTTTGAGTTACTGAATAAAAAGTGTGCTATGCACTGTAAATTTTTGCTTAATTAACCTCTTAATCTCGAATGCTAGTTTTACAACTATTTCAAAAATGAAACGATCTAATTGCGGTTGTTACAATAAAATACGAAGCATGTTTTTTAAGTCAGTACCGTTTTGCAATTCCGCCGCCGCAGCGCTACCATCGGCATTCCGCGCATGCGCGCTGGTTACCTATATCTCTTGTCCACGCACTGACGCCTTACAGTCTGGTTCTTCATTGTATACGTTGGTTAAATTGCCTCCGACAATCGTGAGTCCCGCCGATTGTGAAGTACGGGCTGTTATACGATTTCTTAGTGCTAAAGGCGTAAAACCAATCGATATTCACGGTGAGATCTGTGAAGTTTAAGGACAAAACATTATGAGTGATGGAATGGTAAGGAAATGGGTGAGAGCATTTAAAGATGGCCGCACAAATGTGCATGATGAAGAACGGAGTGGGCGTCCTTCGGTCGTTACTGAAGATTTGGTGCAGAAAGTGGACGAAAAGGTGAGAGAAAACAGACGCTTTACAATTTCATCATTGTGCGACTATTTTCCTCAATATTCTCGTAGTGTTTTGTATCGCATTGTGACCGAAAACTTGAAGTACCGGAAATTGTGTTCACGTTCGGTTCGGAAAATGTTGACGGATTTGCACAAAACACAACGTTTAGGCAGTGCATTGACTTTCCTTGAGCGTTACCACAATGAAGGTGAAGATTTTTTAGACCAAATTGTTACTGGTGACGAAACATGGATGGCCTACGTCACACCAGAATCGAAACAACAATCCATGGAATGGCAACATTCATCATCACCACGGAAAATCATGTGCAAAGTTTTTTGGGACTGAAAAGGAGTATTGCTATTGGAGTTCCTGTTTCCTAATGAGACAATCAATGCAGCGTCTTATTCGGAGACACTGAACAGTCTGTGCCGTGCAATTCAGAACAAAAGACGTGGCAAGTTGAGTAAGGGTATCGTTTTGCTGCATGACAATGCCCGTCCACATGTGGCTAATCGGACCAAAGATCTCATCAAATTTTTTCAATGGGAAACTCTAGATCATCCTCCATACAGCCCTGATCTGGCGCCCAGCGACTACCATTTGTTCCTGCACTTGAAGAAACATCTGGGCGGTCAGCGTCTTCAAGACGATAACGAGGTCAAAACAGTTGTGATACAGTGGTTAACACGTCAGGCGACAGAATTTTATGAAGAGGGTATCCAAAAACTGTTGCCACGTTATGACAAGTGCCTCAATATTCACGGAAATTATGTATAAAAATATATTAAGGTACAGGCTTTCATGTAAAAATAAAATTATTGCGATATCTATGCACGTCTTTTTTTTAATTCCAAAACGGTACTGACTTAAAAAACATGCCTCGTAATTTCTACTTTTGTTTCTCAGTGTATACTCTTAAAAGAAATGTGTATTTCCTTTCAGTTATATATAAGTTATATGAAAAGTTAAAAGAGGAATAAGAAAGAGAACGTTTCGAGGGAAATCGTTTGTGATTACTGCAGCTTCTAAAGAAAATGGTGCACTTGTTAACGAATAAGTACTTCGATACGGATAAAGCAATTAACACTTACATAATTAGCATTCTTGGCTCTTACTTAACATACTGTTTCCACCATCATATGTTTTCTTGGTTTTACAGAGCACTGAAATACACAGACACACACAGACACACACACACACACACAAACACACACACACACACACACACACACACACACACACACACACACACACACACACACACACTCTCTCTCTCTCTCTCTCTCTCGTTATAATAGGTTGTTTTGCTAATTCTATTAAAGAAACTTTTCATTAGTACTTAACCCTAATTTTAGTACGTAATGGCACTACAGGAACTAATTATTGATAATGATGTTTTGGAAAAGGAACTTCGTAAAGGAAAAATTTCAGGTCTAATTTAAGATACTTTCAGGGAATTTCCAGGTTATGAGAAATTACAGAAACCTAGAGGAAGCCTTAGTTGGGAACTCGTAAAATCAGGAATTTTATCAATAGGTCGAGGAAGTGCTGCATTTGATGTAAAAATTCGACCCTGAGATTTCAGCACAAATGTATACTTTGAAGCAACTTAAACGCATTTTTTTGAAAAAGCCCATGTATTTGTGAGAACAGCATAACTGAAAATAAAAACAATTGGTTAAGTACCAAGTGTCATATTTAAGATCGGTATGTTCCAAAGGTACTTTCACAAATAAAATCCTTCGCAACTTTTCATTAATTTTGTTTTTCCAAAAAGGGGTTCCAATGGTTATGATTATAATGCCATATATTTAAGAGATTTGAGTAGCAAATAAAATAAGTGAAATGCATATTTTGAGTTCTTTATGAGTGACTTGTGATGTCCTATTCATTTGGATGGAGTTCTACAAAATGTGATACCTATAAAGGAGAAACCATAAAAAGATAGACGAAAGTGCGCGGTACAGATATTGTACGTCTCTTTAAAAAAAAACACAGTTAAATCCAAATACATTTTTCGTGGCACCACCGTTTCCGAGCTGCTCAGCTGTTATTAATTCCGTTTGTGTGTCTTTTATTTAATTTTCTATGTAATTTCTGACGTGCTGTCAGCGTTCAGTTGATCCTCGCAAGGTTGTATAAATAGTAGTTTTCCAGGAATGCATATAAACTCCTGCTTTCGAGCATTGGAGTAACGCTTCATTTTGCTGTTTCCGTGTTTTACCTAGAATGAAATTAGAAGCAAAACGATTTGTGCCAGCGTTAACATGAAACTGGAGTAATATGTTTGCGTAAGATTATTTTTGGAAACAGTGTGAAGAGTATCTCATCAGATGTTTCTTTTAAATCTTCGCATACGTTTATCAAAATCCACATTACATTGATTATTACATTTTAAAAGTTCTTTATATCATTTTGCGGAGGTTTTCAACATAGCAGACTTTCGAACAATTTATTTCCTTTCATTTGTAGAAATATTTTAAGTACCACTTTAAATAATTTACACACGAACCCTCCAATTCTTCCTGGAATGTTACACGATATTTCTTATTAGATATTTATAAAACCAATGTGTGTAAGTATTATATTAGGAAATAAACTATAGTTGAAAATTGAGTTACATTTTAATTTCCTATATTTTAATACATAAATACCCTATCATACTTGAAGGAAGAGAAGCTGAATCTCTAGACTGGCTTTTATTGAGAAGGAATCCCTTCCTATAGTTTCATATATGTATATTATATCAAAAATCTAGAAAAGCAAGATATTCAGTGTAAGAAATGGTTTTCAAGTTTAATAAGCTGTCCTTCGTTAAACCAGTTCAGTACCCCATCAGCGTTTGGGACGATAACTTCTGTAAAGTTAAAAAAGTCCTCAATTTGCCAAATGGTTGCCTAAAGGTCACTTAGGACCTGAAGCTCTAATTAAGCAGTGTTGCCTTAGGCTTGTTGTCACTATGATGGAATACGTGGCTGGAACTCCCAGATCCGGCTAGAAAGTAAGGGCTGCTTTACTTATAATAATACAAACTGTCATCCACAGCCTCCACAAAATAGGCCAAAAATAATTTAGTATATCTATTGTTACCCAAACGGCAAGCCTACGATGCCAATCAATAAATGAAGCCCGGAGGAGGGAGGGGAGATGCAGGGATAGCTGGGTCTTCGTTTATCCCTCCTCCTGCTGCTCGAAGGAGCACGAAGCTTCGAGAATGTTTTCCCCCTTCATAAAAAAGAGAACCGAGAAACTTCGGGCCGCCGATCGATACAAGCGAGGCGGCAGTTAGTTGTGTTTAGTGAGCCGTGGGAGCAGTAATGTAAGGCGTGCCGAGTGTACGTGGAAAGACGAACTGGCTTAGTTTTAATTGTGCACACTACGTAATTGTAATTGTGACATTAGAATAAGGTGGAGATAAAGAACATTTTGAGTGGTGTAATTGAACTTTTTAATTTTACGAAACCACAAAGTCACAACTGGCGTCAGAAGTGGGATAACGGCCATGGAATTGGCATTGGAAAAGCTTTTGGAAAAGATGAGCGAGTTAACAGCGAAGACGGAAGCGGCAAATAACAACCTGTCCGCGGAACTGAAACAAATGAAGACGGCTAATGACATCACCGAGAAAATGAAAGAAATGAAGACGGCCAACGATAACATCGCCGAGAAGATGGAGGAAATGAAGGCGGAACTAACAGCAAAGACGGAGGCGGCAAACAGCAGCCTGACCGCGAAGATGACCGAATTGACCACGGAGATGAAAGCGGCAAACGAGGTCCTTGCCGAGAAGTTCGAAGAGCAGCTGACCGGGGTAAAAGCGGACGTCACAGAGATAGGCAAGCGCGTCGAAGACCTGGCGAGCCCCGTTGACGAGCTGGAGGGAAAGGCTGACAGCAACGCAAAGTCCCTGAACGCCATGGTGGAGGACGTCGTCGGCAGGAGGTTAAAGGATTTGATGGTCGACGCACCGGACAAGACACAACATCGGCGCGCGTCAAACCTCCGAAATATGACGGCGCGTCAACGTTTGAGGTCTTCCGCTGCCAATTCGACGCAGTGGGCAAGCACAACAAATGGTCACCCGAGGAGGAGGCCACACAGTTAATAGCCAGCCTCCAGGGACGGGCCGCGGAAGTCCTAAACGCGGTACAGACAACGGTGGCGCCCAAGGACATCTGGGAGGCCCTAGAGAATCGTTTCGGAAACCACCGCATAGACGCAGCGTACAGCAGCCAGCTAAAGGCAAGGTCGCAGCAGCCAGGGGAGACGCTGCAGGAGTTCGCTCTGGCAGTTGAACAACCGGCTAGTAACGCCCTAGTCGAACTCCCACCAGAGTTCGTAACCCGGCAAGCTGCCTACACATTCGTCGACGGGGTACGAGACACGGAGATTCGTCAGCACCTAATGCTCGGCGATTATAAAACAATCCATGAGGCGCTAACGGCAGCATTAAGGATGGAGGCGGCCAAGGTAACAGCTATCCCGTCGTCGAGAACGAGGAGTGTGCGCTACGCCGGAGACAGAAGACCAGCCGAGGGACGCCGGCGAACACCTAGTGGCCTGTGTTGTGGGTGTGGACAGCCCGGGCACCTGCAGAGAGACTGCCCACACCAGAAAGGGCAGCCGGAAGAACGAGTAAGGCCCAGCGTGGAGAGGGGCACGTCGACGCCATTACCACCATGCCCTTGAGTGACACTGCGCGCCGTCAGCCGGCGGATGGATGACAGCCTCATCGCAGACGGCTGGGTAAGAGGAAAGCCGTGCCGCGTGTTGGTGGACACGGGGCGGCCGTGACCATCATCAGACCTGACGTGGCGAAGAGTTTGCCGACGAGGAAGCCGAGCCGGCCATACCAGCTTGTGTTGGCATCGGGCAACACCTTGCCTGTGGAGAAGGAGGCCCTTCTGGAGCTGACCTTGGGACGGAGTGTCGTGCGTCTGTGGGTGTTCGTCGCGAAGTTGGCTGAGGAGGTGATTTTGGGACTGGATGCCCTCAGGAGCCACGAGGCGACGGTCGACGTCGGCAGGAAAGACCTGCGGCTCAACGGAGAAGAGGTTATACTCCGTCAAACCGAAGAGCGCCTTGGAATCGGTAGGGTCATCTTGAACGAAGAAGTGGTTGTCCCCGCGAGGAGCGAGGTGATGGTGACGGCGCGACCGGAAGGCGCGACCAGAGGCTGCAGGAGTACGACTTCACCGCGGAATATCGCAGAGGGAATAGCCACGGTAACGCGGACGCTATGTCCCGAAGACCCTGTCCAGAAGAGTGCGGCCAGTGCACAAGAATGGAAGAGAAGGAGCGTGCCGCAGCAGTTCGAGTAGTCACGGCAGTGCCTGCGGATGGCTGGGATAGCGCAGGCCTGAGGAGGGAGCAGCTGGCGGACGCAGACTTGGGGCCACTCTTGAGAGAAGTGGAGGCAGGGACGAGACCATCCTAGGTGGACATCGCACCGAGGAGCGCCACCTACAAGTCTTACTGGGCCCAATGGGACTCGTTGAAGACCAGAGAGGGCGTGCTGTTACATCTTCACCTGATGGGAAGACGCAGAGAGAACAGTTGGTACTTCCCCGGAGTAAGATTCCGGAAGTCTTGGAAGAAGTGCATGCCGGTACTTCAGGAGGACATCTGGGAGCCAACCGGACTATTGACAAACTACGGCAGCCCGAAATAGTGGCTGAGGCTCCGAGCAGAAGCTGAGAGATGGTGCCGTCAGTGTCACGTGTGCGCGGCGAATCGCGGCCCCCAGACTAGGAGCCGGGTCGCATGCAACAGTACAACGTCGGGGCGCCATTCGAACGGATCGCCGTTCCCAATATCCGACCTAGGCAACAAGTACCTGATGGTGGTCATGGACTACTTCACTAAGTGGCCGGAGGTGTATGCCATCCCGAACCAAGAGGCAAGGACAATCACAGAATGCCTCGTGGAGCAAGTGTTTTGCCGATTTGGGGTACCATTAGAGCTGCACAGTGATGAAGGCACCAATTTTGAGTCCAACCTGATGAAGCAGGCACTAGAGAGACTTGGGGTTAACAAGTCCCGCACAATACCTCTACATCCCCAGTCGGATGGCATGGTCGAGAGGTACATCAAGACCTTAGAGGAACAATTGAGGAAAGTCGTGGCCAGCCATCAGCGAGACTGGGACGTCAAGGTGCCACTGTTCTTGCTGGCCTACCGCTCATCAACAAACGACACCACGGGGATCACGCCAGCCAGCTTAATGTTCGGCCGAGAGTTACGCCTCCCCTGTGACCTGGCTTTTGGTAGCCCTCCGGGGGTGAAACAGCCAGCGACCGAGTATGTGGAGAACCTGGTGGACCACCTCCACGACATGCACGAGATGGCTCGCCAGAACATCCAGAAGGCGAGCGACCGCATGAAAACCCGATACGACAGGCAAGCCAACAGCCAAGGTTTCCAGCAAGATGACCTGGTCTGGTTGTACCGCCCTACCCGGACCAAGGGACGCTGCCATGGCTGCTGAAGCCATGGCAAGGACTGTACCGTGTGGTAAAGAGGATTAACGACGTGGTCTACCGCAATCAGAAGGTGCCCCGAGGAAAGATGTTGGTGATACATCTGAATCGCCTGGCCCACTACGATGGCGCTGTTCGGGACGACCAGCCTTGAGGAGGGAGCAGTGTTACCCAAACTTCAAGCCTACGATGCCGATCAATAAATGAAGGCCGGAGGAGGGAGGGGAGACGCAGAGATGGCTGGGTTTTCGTTTACCCCTCCTCCTGCCGCTCGAAGGAGCACGAAGCTTCGAGAATGTGTTCCCCCTCCATAAAAGGAGACTCGAGAAACTTCGGGCCGCCGATCGATACAAGCGAGGCGACAGTTAGTTGTGTTTAGTGAGCCGTGGGAGCAGTAATGTAAGGTGCGCCGAGTGTACGTGGAAAGACGAACTGGCTTAGTTTTAATTGGGTGCACTACGTAATTGTAATTGTGACATTAGAATAAGGTGGAAATAAAGAACATTTTGAGTGGTGTAATTGAACTTTTTAATTTTACGAACCCACAAAGTCACACTATACACACCAAGCTACGTGTACAATAAAAATTGTAGATGAAGTTTAAATTTCTATCTGTATCAATGGTATTAAAGTTTCGGAAAATTATACAAAAGGTAAACATGCGAAACAACAAGTACATTATTTGCATGTGTGTTTATAAGGGTTAAAAGTATTTCGTATTCTTTACTTCCTTTAAATTGTAAATATTCTGGCTATAAAAGTACAGATTTCTTCACAAAGAGTCAAATAATTGTAAAATATTTGTATCCGCTATCTCAATATGCTTATTATAAAAGTGTAATGTTTCAGACAAAATAAAACAAAAAATATTTTAATTTTGAATAAGGAAGTATTTTACATGCTTAATGTATTTATGCGTTATATTGTAATACAAACAGGTACAGTGAAATCAAATTCTTACAATTTTGTGGCAAGCGTTAATTACATTATTTTTGTAAATTAACAGATATACGAGATTAATGACACTATTATGTGTTTCAAATGGGAAGAGTTCTCGCCTGTAGCGAATCGGATGCGTTAGAGCCTTCACCGTTGCCACCTCGTTATCCCCACTTTTTTATATCTCTCTCTCTTACATACACTTGCGAGTGTTCGTGGAGCTAGGCGTAAGGGAACGCAAACTGAATTTTCCAAAGTTTTATAATAATGCAGTTTTTGAAATCAGAATTGCAACACCAATATTGGTATATTACGCAAATGTTTTAAATATTTAGTTTAAAGTTAATTATAGTTTATGAATTTACCTATTTTTCGTATCCAACGAAAATACCAGCGATGCATCCGTATAGCTGTGAATGTTATTTATGTTAAGAGATAATTGGTCATTGTCATTGTCAGTGTCTTTAACGTCTGAGTACTGCAAATTTATGATGATAGGTTCCAAAATCTCGCTAGTGCTATTTCTTTGCAAAAGTCGTCTTCTTGTAGTTCATCTGATGTATCACGCAGTTTTCCCAGCCTTGTTGTGTTGTGTTCCTCGTCAATTTCTTCGTGAGTAGGTCAGTCAGTTTTAAAAATATTATTTCTGTTTGCAACATAATTTGAGCCCACATTAACTCTATTGGATTGTTCTAGCAGTAGTAAGGGGAGGGGGGGGGGGGAGGTTGGTAGCGTCTCATTGATCCAGCTGGTATACTTTTTCATGGAAGAGTAACTGAGTAATGCTGTTTTGAACTCTAGAGTAAATAGAGATTACGAACCATTCATAAACAAAAATATAATGTGACCAGACACATTCTGACAGACCAGCAAGAAGTGTATCGTTTCCTCTCATCGAATTTAACAAACACATTGGCTTATTTCTTTTAATCACGTCATGTCAAATGTTTACATTTCAGTTCTGAGTAATTTCAAATATACGTTCACGCATACATGTCAACCAATAATGATATTCATTATAGTGCTTACGTCGCAATGAATTGTTATAGTATAATGGTATCTAATTTATTTATTTGCATTAGGAAAACTGAGATAAAATTATGGGTGTGGTTATATTAAGTACATTACACTCTCCTTCCTCATGGATCAAGTTTTGTAAAATCTGAATTTTTGTCTTAGCGCGAATAGTATTAGAGATTGATTAGCTATCCGCTCGTCACACACCACTTAGAGGGAATGCAATACAACACCGCAGTACTCCGACTGGTTGCTCACCTAGTAGCGCTCAAGGACAAACACCTTCCCATTTGAAACACATAATAATATACTATTTTACACAGCAAAGAGAAGCATTCCATTTCTTGAAAGTTATCTCTCACAAATGATTCATTTAGGCCACAATTATATATCAACCTTCCAAACCTCACAAGCGACTTTTGCTGCATTTCCAGTAAAATCCTTTTGAATATCACTTTCAAGATCTACGAGGGAACAGCCAAAAGTTTTCAGCCAGGAAGTGCTGCTAGAATGTTCATGTCAACTGGCGTCGGTACATTGCTAATCTTCATATAGAAAAATGAAGACATTGTGTGCCCTCAATGATTCCCAGGTTTTTCTGTCGTGAAAACTTTTTTTCGATGTACTTTAAGAGCAAAATTTGTTCATATCATCCACAAATGATATCATATTCGGATATCGTGCTCATATGGCACAAATAGTGCTGAGTAATTGATTATGAATATAATATTCGTGAAATATTAATTTTGTGTTACTCATATTGCTTACACACTGTAGACTTGGCACAGTGCAGCATGCAAAGGACATGGGATACTTTGCAACATATAATATTGTTGTGAACATGTGCTTCAATCTCATGACTGTGGATCTAATATGAAATGAGAGAAATGTGATTGGTAAAAGACGCCTCGGAAACGAGAGCATTTAAATATATTCCTTAATTACATCATATTCAGTGTCAGATAATTTTAATTTTGTTTGCATTTAATCTCTGGATAGCTTTATATGGTGGTGTTTGTAAGCGAACCCGGACGAGTGTGACACGGAGACAACATAAACATGCAATATATCTCCTTAAGATAAATCATGGTCATATTTTGTAATTTCATGTAACCAAAAATCCTGACCAGGAAATGAATATATTATAAGAAGTTTTAAGAACGATAGAGATGTTTTATACAAGCTAAAGCTCATTATACCCTTGCATTCTGCATAGTCAGCACTGTCTTTTAACATAAAAAGTACTTGAATTTACGTGCATTACTGCCCAACGTTTAGCTAGCTGAACATATTATTTTAATATAAACAATATCACATGACTTGTTATTTTATTCTGTAAACGGAAATCATGACCGTGCAATGAAATCCAACACATAGTATGCAAAATTGTCACTCAAATATTCTTTCATTTAATGACATTATAGAAAATATGTTCATATTCACGAGACAAATATTTTGATGTGATGCATTTATATCACTTTCTCGGATTACTATTGTGTAATTATATATCACTTCTATAAACTATTTTTTAAATATTTAGTTTTCTATCCACTTCATGTTAATGAAGATAAATTTTTGAAGATTAGTTTACTTGTGCATTTTGTTTTAGTTACAAAAAGGGATACAGAACACTGAATCAATAGTGAGATATTTGAAAGGTGGTCCCTATATGCTGACTCTGAAGTTGTTTACTATCTTCGTGATTTTATTTATTTATTTATAGTTTACGTCCTCCAACGGTAAGTCATATCGGACGATAAATGAAATGGGTGAAATGATGCTCAAATGATCCCGGGGTCCATGGAGCATAGAGTTACCTGACATTCGTCTTTCAGGATAAGGGAAAACTTCGGAAAAAGAAACCTTATCCAGGTAACTCACCCTGACCGAGATTCGAACTAGGGACCTCTTGAACGTGAGGCAGACACGCTACCATCTACGCTACCGAGGCGGGCTCCGTGATATTGTGAACAAGTATTGAAGTATATTATGTGTTTACTGATATATACATTTTTACAGTGGGTTTCTGACGTTTTCTTTACCACATGAATTATACCAAACTTCTTCCAAATGAAGATTCTAAAAATTGAAAATATACGTTTTATTTCACCTATAAATATCCTAAACATATCTTAATCAAAATTAATAGTAATTTTGAGGAAAGAGCGAAAGGATTTCTATTTAAACAGTGACTTGATCTTCTTTTAAAATTACTGTATCGCATCTTTGTAAGATGCTGAAGTTCAATAGCAAATTTGGTGCTTATCCAACGTTTTGTACTTGACAATACCGTGTATATTATATTTTAGCTATGCTTTTTACACATTATATATATATATATATATTATATATATAATATATATATATTATATATATATAATGTGTGTGTGTGTGTGTGTGTGTGTGTGTGTGTGTGTGTGTGTGTGTGTGTGTGTGTGTGTGTGTGTGTGTGTGTCCATCCCTACTGTTTTATAAAAATTTTCCATTTTCTTTCTCTTGGTATCAGTGGAAAATTTAAGTGAAATCTGGTTAACCATTTTTTTGTGGATGAATGCAATATCTTCTCTACCTACTAGAGACGAATTAAAGAAAATAAATGGATACTCATTCTGAATTTATTTAATAAGAAGGGAAGCCTAGTATTTAAGATGGAATTAAACTACCCTGCAGGAAATACAATGATACCAGCTAGTTTGGAGGTTTAGCACAGAGTCAATGTTGTTCCGTCCTTCTGCACGCATGCTTTTTTCAAGGAGAGGTTTGAGCTAACAATCATCCTGCACATGCACCACGGAGTAATTAGTTGATGACTCCTTATGTAACATCACGTTTGCTCCTTGGGAACTTATAACTGTGAAGAAAAATGGATTCTGTGTAAAGAAACGGCGGAAGCAATGAATGTGAATGAAAATAGAAGAGCTTAACGCGCGATTTTACCTACATGCTCAGTCATCAAATGGAAAATTAGTCATGTTTACTACGAACCCAAAGTAAGGGAGCATTACAACAAACTAAGTGGCCTTTAGCTTAAAATTTAACACCAATGAAATTGAAAATATCTTGAAATGCTGGTCTCTCTAATAG
Source organism: Mantis religiosa (assembly GCA_030765055.1). NCBI lineage: Eukaryota > Metazoa > Arthropoda > Insecta > Mantodea > Mantidae > Mantis > Mantis religiosa. Next base: position 262,317,863 of record CM060948.1, on the reverse strand, counting down.
CTACAACATTCACATTTCATTTTTACATTGAAAATGTAGTGCTTTATTTTAAACTATACAAAGTGAATGCAAATTCAAAATTTATTGCTCTTTGCACCATTAATGTTTAATTTTCTAAAGAAGATTAATGTTACTTATTCTGATACATATTATTTAAGTCATCCGATATAATTAAAATTAGTGCAACGAATTTAAAGCAGCTACAAATATAAAAATATATTGGTTATAGGTTAAATGATTGTTCTGCAGATATCTATTCATTTGCAGTATTTGATGAATGTCAAATGAAGAAACAGGCATGAGATAGCACCGATTGTCAGTTGTTAACGACCTCATTGTATGCTGAAGTGTTGCATCACGGTCTTTTCTCTCTCTGTTTCTCTCTCTGTTTCTCTCTCTCTCTCTCTCTCTCTCTCTCTCTCTCTCTCTCTCTCTCTCTCTCTCTCTCTCTCTCTCTCTCTCTCTCTCTCTGTGTGTGTGTGTGTGTGTGTGTGTGTGTGTGTGTGTGTGTGTGTGTGTGTGTGTGTGTCTTATTTACAGTAAAATGTAACTGATTTTTTATTTTATAATCAGCATAATGCAGGAAATATTTATATTCTATTGAGTAAGAGCAATTTTTCTATTCCATGACACTCTCAACCAAAAGTCAAGGCCTTCTTCGGAAATGTGTCTTTTTTAACAATTCCAATGTTTTCGTATTCAAGTACATAGATTAATCAAATCCCTTTTAATATTTTACTTTATGATTATAAACCAAGAAGTGCTTCAGAGCCCTATGTCTGTCAGAATAATGGAGATTTTTAATAGTGAAGGGATTATAAAATATGCTTAGTGGATCTTGAGGTTACTTTATACAGAAACAAATTCTTTCTCTTTGTAATATTAATTTACACAGTGTCGCGGCAACGGACATAAAAGATTTAGCGCAAATAGATAACAGTCGGATAGTGTTTTACGGAGATAAAGAGCTTGCAATAACAGATAAACATAGCGCAGGAGATAAACCTCTGCCGAAACAAACAAACAGAGATAAATGGAAATTTCTGGTGACATCTTGATTCGGTTTCTTGATTTTTCTGGAATTATTAGATGAGGTATTTAAGGGAGCAACGACTCGCCAAGAGTGGAGTCGTAAACAACTGAAAAGTGTTGTAACGAGAGCTGATGTAATCAGAACGCTGCTGTTGTGATAATCGACTTTGGTAGATTGTGTTTTGTTGTGATGTAATGTTGTTACGTGAGAATTGAGCAGAGTGTATTTCTACGGAAATAAAGAACATTTGGAATATCTGCAACTTGGACTTTTAATTCTACGAACCCACAAAGTCACAAATGGTGTCAGGAGTGAGACATACCACTATGGAGGCTACATTGGAAAAATTTTTAGCGGAACTGAAAGAAATGAAGTCGGCTAATGACAACATCATCGAAAAGATGGAAGAAATGAAGGCCGAATTGACAACGAAGACGGAAGCTGCAAACAACAACTTGGCCGCGACGATGACCGCGAAGATGACCGAACTGACAACGGAAATGAAAGCGGCGAACGATAGCCTGGCAACCGCAATGAAGGCTGCGAATGAGGCCCTCGCCGCAAAGTTTGAGGAGCAGTTTTTGGCGTAAAGGAGGACGTCACACAAATGGGCGAGCACGTCGAAGACCAGGTGAGCCGAGTTAACGAGCTGGGGGGAAAGGCTGACAGCAACACAAAGTCCCTGAACGCCATGCTGGAGGACGTCGTCGGCAGGAGGTTAAACGATTTAATGGTCGACGTGCCGGGACGCGACACAACATCTGCGCGTGTCAAACCTCCTAAATAGGACGGCGCGACAACTTTCGAAGTCTTCCGCCGTCAATTCGACACGGTGGCAAAACACAACAAGTGGTCACCAGAGGAAGAACAGCTAATAGCCAATCTCCAAGGACGGACCGCAGAAGTCCTGAACGCGGTCCAGACAGCGGTGGCGCCCAAGGACATCTGGGAGGCCCTGGAGCATCGCTTTGGAAACCACCGCTTAGCCGCAGCGTAACGCAGCCAGCTGAAGTCAAGGTCACAGCAGCCAGGGGATATGCTGCAGGAGTTCGCCCTGGCAATTGAGCAGCTGGCTAGCAAAGCCTTAGTCGACCTCCCACCAGAGTTCGTATTCCAGGAAGCCGCCTACACATTCGTTGACGGGGTACAAGACACGGAGATACGTCAGCGCCTAATGCTCAGCGAATACAAAACCATCCACGAGGTGCTAACGGCAGCACTGAGAATGGAGGCGGCAAAGGTGATAGCTATCCCGACGTCGAGAACGAGGGGTGTCCGCTACACGGGTGGCCTGTGCTGCGGATGTGGCCAGCCGGGACACCTGGAGAGAGACAGCCGATACCATGAAGAGCGGCCGGAAGAACGAGTAAGGCCCGGCGTGGTGAGGGGCACGTCGGCGGCGACATCACCATTCCCTCGAGTGATGCTGCGCGCCGTCAGCCTTATCGCGGACGGTTGGGTTAGAGGGAAGCCGTGCCGCGTGCTCGTAGACACCGGGGCAGCCGTGACCGTCATCAAACCTGACATAGCCAGGGGTTTACCGTCGAGAAAACCCAGCTGACCATACCAGCTTATGACGGTATCGGGTGACACCTTGCCTGTGGAGAAGGCTATGGAAGAGGTTTTGGTCTTTAAAATAACTACTTTAATTCCTAGCGCTGATTTTTATGCCAGTTGTGTTGTTTAGTTCAGCTCATTTTTTCATGCAACAATGACAGATCGGAATATTCATATCACTATTTTGATTTGAGTCAAACATTTTTTATTGCGAATGCTATAGGAGTAAATTTTCTACTAGCAAAAGCTGGTCTTTAGTAGTTACACCAATTTTGTGAAGCAGAAACAGAATGTCTGGTTCCTTTAGGTCTTTTATTATTCTTTGGTATATGTTGATGACTGCAGTGTATTAGAAATGCGTTCCAAAGCTCAATAAGACTCAATGTGGGCTTTCCGTTATTTCGTGAACCACATGGCTCCTTTCTTTTATTATTGAATGCTTCAGTAACATGTTGATCAATAACTAAAATACTTAATTAAATCTTTCACATTCTGGAAGAAAAACATACGAGTAATTCATTTTCTAATAGACTGTGAGACTGAATTTAGTTTTAAGTAAAAGAACGTAAATGTCATTAAGGGACAAGAACGTCCAGGATTAATATTTTGTAGTTATATAATTAAAACGTAAACATCACGGTAGCCAAAGAATCAAAATAGACGTTGTTAAAGAATTAGATCACTTTCTCCTTTTGGATCAAAGCCATCCCGCAAACAGTTTTTCAAAAAATTACTCTTGCCTCTTAAACGGCCATTCTAAATTCGAATTAAAGTGTTGATATGCACATATTTTCAGGATTTCTCCAAATTTCCTATGTTACATTTTGATATCTCTTTCGAGCACTGGTTTTGCATTGTTGTTAATAACATGCGTATTATGCTTTTCAAACATTATTTTTGGTGATGATTCCATATTAGCTCCACAGTTTTATGATTCCGATATATCAATTGTGTATTGTGTGTGTTTTTTTTTTTTTTTTTTTTTTTTTTTTTTTACTGTGATGCATTCAATAACTTTCGAGGGTGTCCTACTTTCTCTACTATATTCCTAGAGTAAGGGAGGATGAGCAGTATACAAACCAAGAGTTTGATGCCGATATTTCACTGGAAATACATGTTTTGAGACCCCCTGAATAAAAGATGCATTTTCAGGAAAAAGTAAGTTTGTGTTTGTATGTGTATGTGCAATACATCAGATTTTTTAACTTTTTACACAGTATAAATTTTACTAGCAAACCAGAAGTTCATAATTTCAGAGAGAACAAAAATGCTACTAAGATTCCTATAGTAAGTATGTAAATTTACAAGCTCCAACAAATTATAATCCCTATCTCCCAAATGGCAGATACCCCAAAACGTATGATTTACCTGTGTACCAAGGAGATTTATTTTAATGTCTTACAACTTTTTGTTTACGTATTATGATTTAGGAGCTGTAGAAAATTACGCAATATGACTTCTGAATGAAGAGGTCTTCTCTGGTTATTACAGGAAAATGTATGATATATCAACGTTTTATGTATTTTCTCATGTAAATGTTTTATATTTATAGGTTTCTAATCAAAATCGATAGAACCATTTTAAAAAATAAAGAATAGTTAAATGATTCGCATTTAAAGGAGAGTTTATGCTGTGAGATTTTCTTGAAATTTCTAATTTCCCATCTTTGGACGTTACTGAACATATTTTTAAGTTAAATATTTATCCAAATTTTCGTTTATAGTTATGCTTTTCACACTTACATAGGCGAATCTTTTTCCAGAAATTCTTCTGTTACTCAGCCAGCATCAAAAAATATATTTTCCGTAAACCTCGATATCGAATTTTTGTGAGAAATGCAATACTTCTTTTACTTAGTATACAGGAGGGTAGAGAAAGTAAGATGTGTTAATAGATATAGGCGAAGAGTTTTCCCGTGGTCGTAGTTAACAAAGGTGTCTTAAGATATTAACGGATTCATTCCAAAGACAGATTTGATACCATATATTGAGACACCCTGTGTCAAAGAGGGATCTTCTGTAACTGATCCGGTGATAGTGTCGGATGCCTACTGGTGTCAAGGGACCTGCAATTTTTTGAATAATTGACTGGAGTCCGGTTGAAAAATGAATTACTGTGAAAGGAAGGGGAGGAAAAGCAGATGCTTCTACAATAATATAGTATCGTCTTAGAAGACGCTGGAGAGAGTCTCAACAGCCCCCGGGTACAATATTATCCGTGTCAAATTTTAACACTTGGGGGCTTGGTTTATGCCGCCGGCCAGCTATACATTATATATACTATATGGTACACGAGTATCCCCTCGCGGTAGGGATGAGGTCACACCACCCCTTCCTTTTTCCTTCTTCGTTACTTCAATGGAAACTTGTTCAAATTTACGAGGCGCCTTCAATGGCAACTTTCCGATCCCTCGATTCAAAGATATTCTTCAGGGCTGTACATTGCGGAATATCTCTATCAGATTTTTTGTTAACTATACTTTCATGACAAGCAATTTGCACGGAACGTTTTCGCAAACTCTACTTTAACATCCAAAGAAATGACGCTGAAATTGTACGAATGAAAACCTTCTAGGTTTCCAAACATCTCTCCAGGTGAATATATCTTTACTTCCTCTACTGAGTATCCCTAATTACCAGAAGTATCGTATTCCATCAAAAATTTGATATTGATGTTTCACTAGAAATATATGTTTTAAGGCCCCCGAATTAAAAAGTACTTTTAGAAAAATTTTCGTTGGCTTGTCCATATGTGGGTGTTTTTTTCTTTCTTTTTCTTTTTAAATTACCTCCTCCAGCGTTAAGTCATATCGGACGATAAACGAAATGGGTGAAATGATGCTCAAATAAACCCAGGGTCCATAGAGCTTAGTTACCCGACATTCGTCTTTCAGGATAAGGGAAAAGACTGGAGAAAACCTTATACAAATAACTCACCCAACCGAATTTCGAACTCAGGACCTCTTGAACGTGCGCGCGCGTTTGTGTATGTGAACAGCATACCTATCTCAAAAACGAGTTGTTACGTAAGTACCAAACTTTGTATTTAAGTGTAGCATCTTCCGATGATGCGACTCGAGGAATTTCTGCACCCGAAACTACTCCTTATTTAAAACCTTTTTTGTAAGTTTTCATTACCTCAAAATATATTATATATTTAAAGATTTTCGCAACTGAAGTTTCTGACTTAAATTTTCTGGAAATAACCTCCGAGTTAAAACCCATTTTACACACACGCGCATGCGCGCACGAACACATGCACACATCTTTTGTTAGAATTAACCATTTCCGAAATATTTCTGATTGCTGATTTCATCTACAAATGAATATGTAATAAAAGCATTTCTATAAATGCTCATCTCTGTTAAAATAAGGTGGATAAAAGAATAAATATCTATGCAAGAGTGAGGGTGACACATCAGTTTCTTGTTCTACTTTGAAGTATTCCTTCACGACTTTACTTTTTCTGTGTATTTCATGTTATTCCAAGCAAAAAGAATGAGTATAAATGCTTTCACTAGACAACTGTTTGATACAAAAGACAATAAAATAAAGTAAAGGAAGTAGAAGTGGCATTGAAATAATTATTTGTTGGCGTTGAAGTGCCATTCTCGTTCCACGATATCGAGAGGAACAATTGAATGCTGCCCACTTCAACAAATTTCGAAGCATTTAAACATTCAAACCAATAATAAGGAATAACTCGGAAAAGGTTGAAGCTACAAAACATGTAAATAATTTTAAATAAATTGTATACTTTAAACAGATCTATATTTTTATGCAGTAGCTCTAATGAGACTACACAAATGTATACAAATTTATTTTCCTGTGAACAGGGCTTCACCAAAAACTTAAAGACATACATTTTACTACCAATGTAAATTTCAAAGGGTTAGGATTACTATTAAAAGTATTAACGGCTGTATTTGGGAAAGGAAAAAACAAATAAACTCGTTCTATATAAAACATAGTTTAGAGTAAGGAGTTGTTATTTGAAAACTTCTGTTGCACTTTGAATGATACTGAACTTAAATACGTAGTTTGGTATTTATTAGACACTTTTTGAGCTATATTGTTCACAAAGAGACAGAATATAGACTCACAGACCGACTAGCGACATGGGAAGAGTTGTTTGAATTTATTTATGCATTCAGGAGCCTTCAAAATATCATATAATTCCGGTAAAATCTCGATATTGAATTTCTGGTTGAAATGAAATACTTCCTCCCTTTACTATAACAGATATTAGAGTATGTCAGAGTGCTCTTCCATAATTTCCATGTAGGTATGTGTTACCTTCTACTGAGCAATACAAACTTGTTAGAACACTTCAAATCTACATTTCTGCGGGTGTACTCCTAGCTTGCAAACATACTCTATGGGAAATTGTTAATGAAAGTATTTTATTGGTTCTGTATCGAAACAATATTTTTCTAGAAAAAAAAAAAACAGCATATTTGGCTTACGGTAACGTGAACGGATTAATCTAGTGACAATGAGTGAAAGCTACTGTCTGCGGTAACAGGCAATGCGATAAGAAACCCCGTGTGTGATACAGGCCAGTCACCGTTCCATGCACGAAGAGTTGCCGACGAAGGCCGGCGTAAAATATTCGAGGAAGCCGTGGTTCTAATTGTACAAAATATACCTATTTTTAGTTTTTCTTTCAGTAGAACCACTATATTCCATACAAACATTTGATACCGAAGTTTCACCAAAAACCACCTTTAAGACTCCCTGAATCCCTCCCTTCCCGAAAAGAAAACATTATACACCCTTCTGCGTGAGTGTGCGTGCACGCGCGAGGATGTGCATGTCTGAGAACAGCATTACTGAATGGAAAAGATGAAATACCAAACTTGTTAATTAAGTGCAACCTCTTCCTAGCAAGCTAAACGAAGATTTTTTTTAAAAATCCCCTTATCCCAAAGCAACATTTACTTGATTTTTTTTAATATATTAATTCTCTGTGAATTGCCTAGGAAGTCCTCATTCTTCTAAACAACTTTTACATAACTTGTAAACCAAAACAGGAACAAAAATCTTACTACACATAAAAATGTGCACCTTGTTAAAGTACACAATTTATGTCGAACATTTTTTTTGTGGAGCTATTCTAGAATATTTCGGATATTTCTTGTTTTTGGATGGAATTTCCCCATTTATTTATACTTTTCCCAGTTGTAAAGTCATTATTCCTTTGTTTTCCCACCTACCTGTATACAAAAGTGACAATATTTTGACATAGCGACCACCTCTTAAAATACTTAATTATCGCTTAAGCCTAGTGCATTCGTCTGTTCTCAATGTACCGATAGGAAAATATCGTTAATCTCGAATAACATAGAATTTATTATATTGTTCTTTAATAAGGATAGAAATACAAATTGCCTAAACGTGTAACAACCACAAAAGAAAGTTTGTTTCGAGGATATACAGCATAATTAAAAATACGATGACTTACATTCACATGGTATTCCCAATATCTCCTTGACCAGCATTTCACAATATTCCTGTTACTCGGGGTACATGTTTGCAGAAATGCCTCTAAATACATTTACTTGCAGGTACATGGAAGAGAATTCTAGATTTTTCATTAAGTAAATATTTTAAAAGTTCACTATGGCGGATTTAAAATGACACTCTTTGAATGACAAAGAGTGTGTTGCGCTCAACGACCTTTTCCACACTCTCTTCATCACACTAGTCTTACAAAGGCGTATAAACTTCACGTTAATCGAGATAAAATCTTTGCAAAAAAGGTCTTATGACATATTTCTTGTAGATACAATGGGAAGTAAGAATACACTGGCTTTCCCATTTGAAAGTGTATAAGTATTTTTAAATAACCAATAAAATGGTTAAAGGTTGTTTGGTTTAACGTAATCTACCACTTTCAATGCAGTAAGATTTTATCGGTCTCTTACGCTTTACCAGTTTTGCAAAATTCATTTCGAATTAAGAGGACTTTTGTGGCTATTCCAAAATAGTTAAGTATACACATTTCAATTGTCATAAACATATTTTATACATGTGTTATTTCAATCAAAATCGTTAGACTTCTTTTGCGAAAACAAAGCTGCCTGGGAAGGGATATTTTATTGAAAGACTTTACTGAGCATCTTCCAGTGCAGTTTAATATTTAACTTATTTTTCGTTTCTGAGTTACTGTTCACAAAAAGGCTGACAAACACATACATACGCATGCAAGTCTTTTTCTAAAAATGTCTTTTTTTTAATTTCCAATGAATACTTGGTATCGAATTTTGAATAGAATGCAATACATATTCTATTACTAGTCGACAGTGAGAGAAAAAATTATAAGAAAGAAAAATTATACCGTATTTATTTCGAGTGAATACGTCATCACAGGACATTCACGTAAAATTCAATATATATATTTTACATCTCATATATTTAAACTTATCGTATCTTAATAAAAATAAACTTTAAGAGCCACATTTGATAAAATAAAAGTCAACGAAACATTGTTTATATAGCGAGGGGATTTTTATAAAAATATTCGTGTAGCATCCTTGGAAGATACTGTGTCAAAAACCAAATTTGATATGTATTCGATATTCCATTTTTAACATGTACTGTTTGCAGATACACAAATTGACAGGGAAACTGACATGTTCACAAGAACTTTTTGAAGAAGAAAGAAAAAGAATTATTCAGGGATCCCATAGCATATGTCCGGCGAAATTTAACATCGAATTTTAACCGTACTTTCTCTAATATAGCTAAGTGATCGGGAAAATATTAACCTTTACTGATTTGCGCCAGTTCCATAGTTTTAAGTTAACGAACTCAAAACATTGTCATGAAAGCGTCGCAGTATTATAAATTACTTATTATTTTTGAGTAGGTTTAAGTTGGTGGCAAGACTTTTCTTGACACGATAATCAATTTTTCCTCGTTCTGAGCGTAAACATTATGTATTAAAGAATTTGTGCAAAAGCAGCTTTTTGAATTACATTTAACTCCTTGTCTTTCTTAAATACTGGGAATGCATAAAGTACTCCGGGGTACTGAAATTCAATATTTTAATGAAGTCACAATTGAGGCACATATTGAAATTCATTAAATTGTTTTTAAAGGATTTACAATACGTATTATATTTGCCATCATGTATGAAACACAATCTTAGTCTTTCGTTTCTCTAAATGTCAATACATGAGAACTTAATACACCACAGTCCTTTTATGGAAAACCTAAATTTAGCTTCTTCTTCTTTTAATTCCCTAGTTTGACCACTATGGTGGTATCAGGGGATTATTGTTCCTCTATCCCTTTTAAGGTCGGGTCTGAGCAACTAAAGCTTTGGATCCGATAGATAACCAGGATAGGTGATCAGCCCAATGCCTGGTATGAAGGTGAAGGAAGTGGATGATATATATGAGGGCGAGATGAATGATAGCAAATATGTTGGAGCAATTGGTGTAATGCTGACAGGAGAAACCGGAGGAACCTCAGAATACCCGTCCAACGCCGTTTTATCCACCACAAATATCACTTTGCGGTCGCCTGGGATTGAACCCGGGCCAACTTGGTGAGAGCCAAGTGATCTAACTACTCAGCCATGGCCTGAATTAAGAATTTTATTATTAATTAAATTCTACTTTTAAACAACCAGAAATTCCCATTACCTGTGAGGAACTTTGCTTCTCGTTGAAAACTGTAATGTCATCTCTTTTTATTTAAAATTCTGCTTTCGTAAAAATACAACATCATTTGCTAAGTTTTATCGCACTTTCTATAAAATGTGTTTTGTGTTCTGGAACAAACATCATGCATCTGATGAACTGTCTGAAGGTATTGAGGTATTCTCAGATGAAGTGGAAAGTTCTAATTGTGTGAACAGGAAATTATTAACATGGGTAAGCGTAGCGCCTTTCACAGCTAATTGTATGCTATTTAAAATACAAATACCCAGAATTACTGTTTTGATTTCCGTGGATACGCCTCTCATTCTCGGTAGTATTACTACTTTATTTGCCTTCCCTCTACTAACAGAAGATTCTAGTACGTAGATCTGTTAAATAAGTGTTCTTTTCTGCTATACAGACGTGGAAAATATATGCAGCAAAATGTAAATGTAAACAAAGTATTCAGAGGTTAAGATCAAGGGGGTCGCAGTTGCTCTTTTACTGCGCTATATACTCAACACCAAATTCTTCAGATTAGAGTTTCCGGTCGTGAAACTTATTTTTGGCGTGCCAGGTATAATCAAAACCATTCTTGTACAGTACTAGTCACTGTCGCTAGGTGTCTAACGGGCAGCCTACTGAATAATATGGCAATACCGAACGCTCGTCTTGTTGAGTACAGTAAGGTCATTAAAAGACATTTCTCATTGTGTACCACTACTCATTGGTTGAAACAGTACCTACATATGTGCCACGTGATTTCAATTTTATTTTGACTCGAAAACGAAGATATTTCACAAAGTTATATTTCAATTATGCTCGTGCTGTCCTACTGTTAATATAGCGCATCTGTGAACCAATGCTCCAAATTCTTCAAAGCTGTTTGGCATCAAAATTTGTCAACGTAATTAAAATTTATGAAATAGAACACCAGGGTGCATAAGCTTTTGTATCCTTTGCTACACCCCGAGGAAAATAAAATTTATGTTACCTTACAACAAAATTCTTCCTAAAAACCCACAACCCATCCTGCAATATCCTGAAAAAAATCCTACTTGCGGTAAAACTCTTAACGGTTGGGCACACAGTGAAAACCTTCTGACTTTATACAGCCAGCCAGCACCACGGACGGAGGACGGACGAACCCGTTCTCGTTACACCAAAATCTTCATTTTGGTCCTGTTTTGCAACTATAGAATTTTCTGTAAATTGTTTTTCCGCATTCTTCAAATTTGAGCATTAATCTCAAGTAGATTATGTTCATATTTATCAAGTTTTAATTAATTTTAAAGCTTATGTGTCTCTGATCGTGTAGGTAACTTCACATATAACCCTAACTAATAGAACAAAACGTGTGGTAAATACCGGAGTTATGCATAATCGATTTACGGATGCTAGATAACTATTTCCTAGAGAATTAGTCTTCTCAAATAAAACATTACATTTAAATACTCTCGTTGTACTTTATTTAGACAAAAATACCTCTTGATTAAAGTATAAATTTTTAAATGTTTATTTTTCAGGTTCGGACACCATGAAATGTATATTTACATCTATACGTATAGAATTCCTGAGTAGAATGCAATACTTTTCTCCCTACTATGTTCATGAGTGGTATAAAGGCATTTATAGAAAGAGGCTCGCAGTGTCAGTGCACCTGTGGACTGACTTAACTCCAAAACGAAGAACTGGTTAAAGTTAAAAACTTGGGTTTTAAGTTCAGCATCTTCCAAGGATCCGACACGAAGGTTTTCAAGCAAATCCCTCCACATGAAAAAGTCCCTGACAATTCTGATTAACACTCCATATGCTTAAGATATTTTCAAGGAAAATGTAGGTAATGCATAGGTGTCTTGAGTTACCTTGGAAGAACTCCTGAAGTTTTCTTTATTCTGGATGCATAAATTGTAAGAGGTAGATAAAATAAAACGCTGCCACAGAAAAGATTTTGATCTAGTTAAAGCACACAATTTGCATAATTATTTTTGTGGAGATAACCGTCTTTGTTACTGGTTGAAGTTTTAAATACTTTTTTTCTACCTTCCTCACCAATGCTGGTGCTAGGAGTCGCTCGGGATCCCTCAGAGCGAGGGAGCAGAAGCATTTGACCTGAGATACCAGGGTTGAGAGGTCAGCCTAACGCCTGGGATAATGAAGAGTTGAACTATGGCACAATTGGTGTAATGATGGTGGAGGAAACCGTAGGACCCGGAGGAAACCCGCCCCAGCGCCGTGTTGTCCATCACAAATCTCACTTTGCGCTCGCCTGGGATCGAACCCGGGCCGCCTTGGTGAGAGCCAAACGGTCTAACCACTGAGCCACGGCGCGGTCAACGACGTCTGTGAGGTGCAGGTAAAGAACCACCTAATTTCACGCAATCTGCAGACATTCTGCTATCTAGAGAGGAGCAACTTAATGTCACAAGTAAGTTTTAAGAAGTACAATACTAGTCGATTAAGAGAACACAATACTTATAGGGAAAAAAGGAAAACATTGACAGCTGAGTATAGTCAATGCAGAAATTAAACATGACATACAGGTCCCGGTGTTCGCAAGGATTCTTCAGGAATCCTTAACAGCTAAAGGCACCTTAACATTAGCACTCTTGAGATTGTAAATATGCTTCAATTTCATGTAAATAGTTCTCCAAAGTAAGCATTTGTCTCATTACTCATTCATTTGTAGCTCTGCTAGTGATAATTTTACAATTCACAAGGTTTTATCCACACATCTGACGTTATCTTTTTCGCTTCTAGTATTACTTGTGCGTTGCAAAACATTACTTTTTCTCAGCAAATTAACTAACATTTCTTACTAACTAAAAAGGAATCTATTTTAACGTCAATAGAGCAGTTTCTAGGAAGCATAAACAACTATTTACAAATAAATCACACTTACAGGGATCCTTCCATCAAAATGATGCGGTTGGGTTTTCAAACTTCACAATTCACTAAGAGTTTCGTTCAATTTGCAGCCAGCGCTAACTCATATGAGACCAGAAGCCTACAATATTTTCACTTAAAGCAACGTCGGAATATTTACCTTCCCCCCCCCCGCCAAAAAAAAAAAAGAATGGAAAGGCAGGCGTAAAATAAAGCGATAGGAGAAAGCTTACAAATACGTAGTACTATTCTTATATTTATTATACTGAGTGGGAAGAAATGATTGTATCTTTCTCGTTTGTATTCCATTAATAGATACTAAATTTGAATGTGAATGGTTATTAATCGTTTCATATTGCCTTACTGTGATTGAATTTAGAACTAAATGACAATGCAATGCTCTTACAGTAAAACATCAACAATGTATTGTAGTGCACTATACCAAATAGTCAGTTTGTTTTCTAAAGTGGTTCAAGTATATCAGTTATTTGTATTAATAGGGGATAGAATAGAATATTAAATTATACTATTTTAGAATCCAAGACTAGACCAAGAAAAGTCTATTCTATTTCCTAATGCTATTATACATTGTACACACATGTAGTGCACACTATTTTTACACGATCATGTGTTTTATAATTTTTAGTAAATCATTAGTTAAACATTAATAAACTTGCCCATCGTTATTTCCCATTTTGGGTAACAAAATTAAAGAATTCAACAGATAAGTATAACTAATACAGTGACTTAGTAAGAACCTAGTTACCATAATTCAATTAATTTTATCGTTTGCTGTTGATATAACTCAAAGAGAGTTGTTTGAAATAATTTGTCACGATACATGGGCTTTAGAAATTCAATATTTCAAGAAATTAAAGAGAGAGACATAGATTATGAAAACGCAGATATTGAAGAGACGTGGAAAATTAGTTACGCATCATTAACTCCAGGCAGATCTAGAATGAAGTAAGGAATGCACAGTTAATTAGTTAAGTAGAAATAACATAATTTATTGTTTTGGAAGTGTGCTAATGGCTATAGTGTATTATTGCTGATTATTAAAAATATGCAATTAAAATCTCAAATTTATTTTACTTAACATCCTAGTGGATATTGATGCATTTCAGCCTTTGATTTATGTATTTGTTTACCCTGGTTGTATGTATTTAGCGACATGAGGTCTTGTTTTCCTCTTTGACAGGCAATACTACATAATAAAAATAAATATTCAGAGACATTAGGAAGGAAAATATTGAGAAATCAATGTAAAATAATTACTCTAAATGGGTTTCCTTAGAAACAAATAGGCCGCGCCTTGGCTCAGTGGTTAGACCGCTTGGCTCTCACCAAGGCGGCCCGGGTTCGATCCCAGGCGACCGCAAAGTGAGATTTGTGGTGGGCAACGCGGCGCTGGGGCGGGTTTTCTCCGGGATCTCCGATTTCCTCCGACATCTCATTCCACCGGTGATCCATTTTTACCTCATGTATCATCAGTGTCATCGCCTGCGGTGTCGTATGTAGTAAAAGTGGGCGTTGAACACCACACATTTCATTTCATTTAGAAACAAATTAATGTGCTGGAAATCTAAATTTCCTTTTGTGTAATTATCATTGCAAGACGTACAAAACACATGATCGTGTAAAAATGTAGTTGTTAGAACACTTCATTTCCCAGCAGTTACCTATCTGAAATTTTTTATACCAACAGTTAGGCGTTGTATAGAAGTTCTACTCAACACTAGCCCTCTACGCCTCGGTAGCGTAGATGGTAGTGTGTCTGCCTCACGTTCAAGAGGTCCCGAGTTCGAATCTCGGTTAGGGTGAGTTACTTGGATAAGGTTTTTTCACCGGGGTTTTCCCTTATCCTGATAGACGAATGCCAGGTAACTCTAAGCTGCATGGACCCCGGACTAATTTGAGCGTCATTTCACCCATTTCATTCATCGTCCGATATGATTTAAAGTTGGAGAACGTAAATTACAAAAAATACTCAACATTATCTCGTGTCATCATCTACATACACTAACGGCCTCATGGTTAAGCGGTAAATATGTCTTACAGTTAGTATGTCTATTCTCAAGTCATCATATATTTGCGTCACGCTACATTATTAGTTCCACTGCAAATATTTCACAGAAAACAAGCCACAAGAAATGCTCCCCTCAGACTACAAAGTCATAATTACAGACGTAAAACAAAGATTATATAAGATACACCCCTGTAGAGAGCGGGTTATAAGAACTGTAAGGGATGGGCGATGTGAGAAGGACCAAGTCAGAACGTGTAATAAACAGAGGTGGATAGACAGAGAGAGAGAGAGAGAGAGAGAGAGAGAGAGAGAGAGAGAGAGAGAGAGAGAGAGAGAGAGAGAGAGAGAGAGAGAGAGAGAGAGAGAGAGAGAGAGAGAGAGTAAAGGATCGAGGAAGAGGAGAAGTTGGGCGATGGAATTGACTTTATATGTTATTCTACAGCATATATTATTCTTTTATTCGCGAGTATTGGCGCAGGGTAAAAGTTATTATCCCAACAGTCCGGAGCGGGCTGCCCTCTTTCAAATAGCTTCCATTTCCACTGTGGGGCGAGCATACTTGGTGCAAGAACGGCATGTGCCTCAACTTCTTCCTCAAGAGGTCAAGCGATATTTACCGTTGTGATTTGTTGACCATGCGAAACATTTAAGTTAAAGCATTTACATCTCAGTGCTTAGTAAACAATAGTATGTATGAAACTTGGCAATCACAACTGTGCAGCCAGAACATTTAAGACTCCACTTCCTCCTCTAAATATAATAATCTAACAGAAGGCTTAGGTTAGTGCCTGTTCAATTTTTCAGAATACTTCCAATATTCTCGTGTCCCTTTGATTTATATTTTTCAGCAATTTAACTATATGTTCTTTATTTGTCTCGTTACATTTTTTATTTTTTATTTTTCTACTACGTAGTTAAAACAATTGGGAGCACTATCGTATTCCATCCAAAATTACGATTACAAGGCTTTGCCGAAAATAAATTTTTATGGTCCATGGAACCCAAAAAAGAAATTTTTAAGAAAATGTCCACGCAAGCATGTTTCTGTGTGTTTCTGTTAACAGCATAACTCGAAGAAAATCTCTCACCTCAAAATATTCTTCTTCTTTTCCTCCTTTTTCTTTCCATTATCCCTTTCAAGTGTCGCGTTTCCTCAGGTGGTCATGATCCATTTTTCATATTTTGTCCTATCCCTAGTAGCTGTTAAGCTTCAAAGTCTTTCCTTTCTTATTCACTGTTTTCTCTACATAATCGCTCAATTTCAAAATATCCTTTACATTAAAAATGTTTACAATTTCTGATTTCTCAAAAGTGGTCCTGGCGATGTTTATAAATACCATATGTCCGAAATATTTACTTGTGTAACATGAATTTTCTCTTAATAATCTATGAAAGGTTCTTCATCTCATTAATGTGTACAATTTATGTAAACAATTTTTATTGTGGCATTATCAATTTCCAAGATATTCTTTGTTATTGCTTTGAATTTTGAAATAATTATGCTGTTCTTAAGCAAAACTCATTATTTATGTTTTTAGGCAATGGAAAGAAAACGAATCTTAAAGAGCTGGCATAACCATCTGTTCTTTAAGATTTGACTATCGCGTGTCTACATTATTGCCCTAAGGCTCTTGGTTCTACAAGAAAATACACAATAAATATATTTATGAAAATTGTTATCTGCATTAATCTGGAATAGATAGAAGAATAAGCTTCTCTAGTAATAGTTTATTTGAAGAATGGGTAGTTGAGGGCACATGCATCCAACACATCATTTTTTTCTCTACACTTTAGTTCTTCTGTTGCTTTATATACTTCGGAACGTATTTTACAGTGTGTACTCGACTTGTATTTCTTTGTTAATGTCCAAGTATCAGTACCTACCACATAACAATGCGAAACATCAGTTGGGTACCGTAAATAATTTCTTTTTAATATTTGTTTAATCTGTAAACATCTGTTGGAATATATAACAGAGAGTTAAGAGACAGTTAATGTAATATCTGGTCTGTTATACGATTATGTTAAAATATACAGATTTAAATAATTTTAGGTGATAAAACATATTTTTAAATTACTTTCCGATTCAGAAATTAGAATCAAGTCATCAGTGTGTTAAAGTATTTTACCCGTAGATTAAAGTTATCTTTAATCTTAGTAAATTACTTTCATTTTTCTTACTGCAGCGTTTGCAGCTATACTGATTGAAAAGCATTGGGGACAACGCGCAACCTTATCTGACTCCTTGTATTGTTATGGGATAATATTTATTTACAAGAGTTTTCAGTTTGGCGTTTATTCTGGTATCTCTAGAAATACTCTCAAATACGAGGGCTGTTCAATAAAGAATAGTCATAATATATTATACGATCATAACTTTTCGCACTAAAATTCAATCTTATTATATTCTGTTAGCTTAATGTGAAACAGACACACCGTAGTAGTTTCATTTCAGGTACTCCTGGTTCCCGCCTGTAAGAACCAGGCAAATTCAGACATGTCCAGTATCGCCTACCGCTACAATGGAGTTAACACATGAGGAACAATATGCGGCTTTGAAATTCTACTTTTGTCTGAACAAATATTCAGTTGAGGTATGTGGAGAGTCTGCTCTTCCCTACACACAGCTCGAAGGTGGTTTAAAATATTTAAAGAAGGGAGAAAATCAATTTCTATGCAAGGTGGACCCGGTGCTCCAGTTACTGCTCTTACGGAAGAAAACATCAACATTGCAGCTGCCATTGTGAGAGAGGATCCACGAGCTACCTTAAGATCACTTTCTGAAATACTGAACATTTCATTGGGTGCCACCCACACGTTGGTGACAGAAACATTACACATGAGGCGTGTTTGTGCGCGGTGAGTTCCAAGACCGAACAAAAGGACATTCGCATGCAGGTCTGCAGGCAGTTAAATTTGATGTTAGAGGAAGATCCGGAGTTTCCTTCAAACGTAATCACTGCTGATGAAACTTGGCTACATCATTTTGATGCTTAGAGCAAATAGTAAAGCTCAGTGTGGAAATCTCCTTCATCACCAACCTCCAAAAAAGCAAAAGTGGTTTGCTTCTGCTGGGAAAGTTATGGCCATCTCATTCTTTGATATTCATGGAGTGGTTTATCAGTATGTTGTACCTGCACACACATCAGTAACTGGACAATACTACAGGGATGTCCTGAAAACATTGCAGGTTCATATCAGTCACAAAAGACGACATTTCCGTGAAGCAGGCTGGATGCTGCACCGCGATAATGCGCGGCCGCATATTGCTAATGTTGTTGCTGAATATCTTGCAAAAGTGCATCCTTCACCCTCCCTATAGTCCGGGTTTAGCCCCATGTGACTTTTATCTACTCCCTAACTTGAAGAAACGTCTTCGTGGGAGACATTATCCATAATCAGAGGCAGTGTTGAAGGCTGCAGAGGCGATTTTGAAGGATGTCTCAAAAATTGGTTTCCAGCATGTCTTTGAAAATTGGCAGAAACGCTGGGAGAAGTGCATCGCATTCAGGGGAGACTATTTCGAGAAGGACCATCAAAATTATGAGGATGAGTAAAAGCACATTGTGAAAAAAAGAATTGTGATAATTCTTTATTGAACAACCCTCTTGTATTAACTAAATGCAGCGGCATGCCTTCTTTCCTGAAACACTGAAGAATGAAAACCATATTCAAACTTAATTCATCAGTACAAAATAAATGACATAGTATTTGTATTCCTTCTCAACCTAAGGAATAGATTATACATTCAAGGTGATCAGCTCACACACTGCGACTACATAGGTCAATTGAGACTAACACACCCTGGTAGGAAATGAAGGAGCCCCAGGAAGACATAGGCTGCAGTTGGACAAGCTACAGAGACGTACAGAAGTCTAAAAGTTCCAGTTCAGAAGATGCTTCTCCTATCGAAGCTGCCTAGAGGGCAATGAACATCCCGCTGACCAGGAAGTCCTCTAGAGCGTACTCTTCCTTTGGAGCTAGTATCCACGACATCTGCCCGGCACCATAAGTCGTAAAATCTATAAGCACATCTGAAAGATAACGAGAGAACGAAATGAAAGAGAGATGATACAAAGGAAATCGTGGTAGATAAACTGCATCAGTTACCTTCGACTAGGAAATACCTAGTAAATGTAAAGGGTCTACAGGAATCGAATTGGTACCCAAAATGCTAATCTCACAGCTACCGCGAACCATCTGTGGTGGTTCCCTCGATCTACTACTTGCGACCTTTACCTTAGTTAATTTTAAAGTAACCTAAAGAAAGCCAAGCAATATTCACTAAGGAAGTATCGGTGTTCAACGTGAAGTACAAAGAGATGAGGTTGGAAGCCCATCGCCCCACTTCTCTTTATAAAGTTTTCTACTTAAAGTAGTGCCATTGCCTTCAACAACATCCACAGAGTTAACAAACACCGCTCCTGTCGGCAGCCCAAGTACTGCCGATGGATGAAGTTAACAGATTTCGGCTATAATGAAGTATGGTTTCCTTCCCTACGTCGGCAGCTTTATGTTGCAGCACTGCGAAACCTCAATATTCGTTTCAATTATAGCTATTCTATTAAGAACCGAACAAAAGAACATTCACTTATTAGCAGAGTTTTCTACGAATGCTGAACGTTCTAACAAGCGTAGAAAACTAAAGATAATTGTGTGCGGAAAGAAAGGCATGACAAAATAAAAGTACAGGTAATAATAAAGCAAACGGTACTTAAATACGGATCTAGGTGCAACGATGAGTAAAGTGAAAGTCGGAATATTAATTGAAAGTGTGATTTTAAAATTACGAACTATTACATTTATAAGACTATTGTAAAGAACTAATGAAGAGAACGTGGGAAAAATTTACTACTTATTGCGTCTGATGCTATTCTGTATAAAACTCTATGCCAGCATTTTATGGATACATGTTGTAATCAACGCTTACAGAAAACATTAATTAAATTTAAGTAGTTTCCAAATCTCTTAACATCTTTACAAATTAAGACAAAAATGTCAGTTGTTATGCATTAGGTTCAACGGCAAGTCTCTTAGATATATTATTCCTCCCCACCCTCCTCTATATATCTACCTCTCTTTGGAACCTAGTTGATTCTAAAGCTTCTTTTATATCAGCTTATTATTTAGAAACAGTAACTGCGTGTCTAAGCTGTGTGTAGCTAACTTACAGATAGCTGAACACTAAAGTTTACTTCCTTCTTTTTCTTCTTCAACCATTATCCTTGTATTTGGAGAACTTACAGCCCCAAGGAATTAAAAGCCAATGTCTTAGGTAAGTAGCAAACTTTGTAGCATGGCATATATAGGATGGAAAATCTACCCCATGCCCAGTATGGCGGAGAAGAGGAAAGAGATTAAATGCAGTGATAAAATGTTGATAGGATAAAATAATTCAGCCTCCTAACAACTGGAAAACACACAGGTTACCACGGCGCCAGCTCGATCGAAGAATGAGTTAACTGATCCTAGGTAAAACTAATTCAGAACAAAAATGTAAGCTTTGAAAACGTGTAGGAGGCCTAAAAGATACTGAGTTCTAAATAAAACATAGCTAAATAACTAAATAAATAAACAGTGAAATGAATGCATGATGGCTAACAAGCTTACTGAGAAATAACACATAAAATATGGTATGTACCGCATTAATACCACGATGCATAGAAACCCTTGCGCATATCATCACGCCATCTCCAAGTGGCAACTTTTCTGAAATGAGCCTTGTGAAAATCTTCTCCCCTCCAGCTAAATGCTTCCACTCCATTAGTTAGGTCAGATTGAAATGGGACTCGTCTGTGAACAAGAACACAGCGCATTGTTCATTTTTCTAAGCACTACGAGTCACTCACAAAATGCAATCATTCAACTTGGTGCATCCTGAGAATCCTGGACCTGTTGGAGGTTACTTGATATCACTTCACTTGCTTAATTGTTTTGACTGAAATTGGGTATCCATTTATGTAAAATTGCTGAGCTGCGGTCGTAGTTGGCAGGTTGTACTTCCGAAGAATTGGTAACACCGTCCACTACATGTCCTCGTTTTAATTTGTAGCTCTCAGATGACCCGACCTAGTCTTCTGGTACATCTTAGAAGCTCTCTAAACCGATTTTGTCATGGAGTGTGCACCATATTCATCATATTTGCAATACAGCGTGCACTGCGTCCATCATCGTTTAGGGCTAACACTCAAACTACATCTTCAGGTCAGCTGTATTTAAAATAATATGTGAAGACCCACTTTCACTCATAACATGGAAAAACAAAGAAATAATGATCATAAGGCACAAGATGTTTGAGACCAATTTGCTTTAGCTCGGACATTTTACACGTATGCGCAATAATTACACATAATGCGCTACAATGGTTTGTTTAAAAACAAAACAAAAAACAAAACAATGCACATTCAGTGTAACCTATATGTACCCATGATAACTATCCACCGTAATATTTATGACAATATTGCAACATACAAGCACATACAAAATGTTCAGTATTTTGTACCTGCGTGTATTGCCTAGGCCGTACACTGTGGCATTTAAAAGTTTTTATTTTATCTGCACCACTGTTAGGATATAATTTGACTTAGAAAAAGATTATCCTAGCCGCATTTTATTTTATATAATAAAATAAACCAATGAGTAGTTTTATCAGTAGGTCAGCTACCACAGAAAGCCTATTAAAATAGTACAGATCCCCAAAATTCGTTAATTATACTAAGAAATATCTATTCATAGCCAATAAAATTATTTGGGCGAGAGAAAATATAATACAACGGAACAAGTGCTCGTAATTTTCCCCAACGGATTAGCCTTCATTATAAGCATGACTTACTGCTTTCATTCCCATTTATCTCAACACATGAGCCATTTATTACTAATCCATCATCTTTCTACTCCAGGCCATTTTCTTGTTCAGCCCTTGTAATGCGTCTCGCAGCAGGAAGTTTTATTCCATCTAAAGTTCCAATAAATTTCATTTACTTTTCTCGATGATTTTCAACATTATTTCACTGCTTCTTTCGAAATAAGCGTGTCTGCAACATCCAGATATGACTTTTTTCACATTTTTTCCACGCCATGTAATGCACACAAGGAAAAGTTAATTTTTACTTTCTCTACTACGTATAGTAAGAAAAGGAAGTATTGTATTCCACCCAAAAATTTGATGTCAAGATTTCATCAGAAACGATCCTTATTATTGGTTTGAAATATTCTCATAGTTATACTATTCTAAAATGGGAAATTTTGTTCGTTTTCCTCCTTCCTGAAGAAAAAGGACAAGAAGCAAAAAAGAAGACCCACAGAAACAGAAGAAAGTGACTTGTAACGCTGTTGAGCTCAACCATTACGGCGGTCAGCGTCAGGAAAAGCAATGGATGTTTGATGGCTCCCACAATTCCTAAGTCCTGACCAGATGCGACCTATGTGTCCACCCTCAACACTAAATGGTTTTTTATTTGATCAAGAGCATTGAAGTAGCTGCTATAGCTACTGATATCTTCAACTAAACAGGTGCATTAACATTGTTGCGTTAAACAATTAACAAACAGTGACGTCCTGTGAAGTTTCCTAAACCTGAAGCATTTTAATGCATGCCTGTATAAAGAAATGTGGCTGCAAATGTTGGTGTATGTGTTAAGTCACTACTAGATTATGCACTTTATAACACAAGTCTAAACAATTTAACAATAGAATCTTCTTAATCTTCAAATAAAATTTCAGATTATTTTTGTTACCTATTAAGCTAGAAAGGGAGTTTTATAATATATAGGTAATCCTTTAAATTAATTGGTTTAAAACTGTGTTTGAGTTTTGCAAATATACACATATATGTAAATACAGACATATACGTATACATACGCACACAAATATGGGTGAACTTGGGAACGTAACATATTTGCCTTATATTATTAACTGTATGGCAAATTTTTGCTAGCAAATACTGGGAAACTACTTTAAGGAGTTCCAGTTTCCTAATTTAAAAATGACAGAGGGTTATGTTTCAGGTAAATGTCTTGTAATCAAAATTAACTGCTGCTCGTAGAGAACATCAACTTTACAACATTACTTCTGGAAGAATGAAACAAGCACCATCACAAAGATTCGGTCAATGGGTAAATAAACTGATGAATGATATATATATATAATGTTTGAACTAAACACTATTTGAAAAAGTGGCAAGAGAAAATATGGAAGAATACATACCACTTTTAATTAAAAAAAAAACAACATAAAAAACATGTGGTATGCTACAACAACGGTACTTTCTCAACCCACTAACATTTGTTTTCACATATATTTTCCTAAGTATTTGCACAGCTCCTTATTTTTCTGTCTGTTTATTTGAACTTTTTCTACTACGTAGTAGGTATATGTAGTATTGTATTTGACCCACAAACGAGGTTCGACGGAGATATATGCTTTGAAAGCTTCCTGAATAAAATAAAAAGCAGTTTTAAAAAATCGCCTGTGTATGTGTCTATTTGTATGTCCCTCCGCCTGACTTTCCATGAACAGAAAAACTAAAAAATGATAAATGGGTTATATATCAAACTTGGTATTTTAAGTTCAGAGCGTTCCTAGAATGTGCTCTAAAGACTTAAAAATCCCTAAAAATGACAGTTAAATTGTCATATGTTTAAGATATTTCCTTTAAAAATAAAATGTTTACCTAAAATTTTGTTTAGTAATTTATGCAAGTAATTTATGCAAAATACATTTTTTAAAGTTGTTTTCACGACTGTTGTTGAATTTAGCACACTCTTAAGTTCCCTGCTCCTCCCTCTCCTTCTCATCCTCCTACATATTATTCTAATATTAGCTTGAACACTGTACGATGTGTTGTATAAACTGTAATTAAAGAAAATATGCACCCAAATTATATATATTTTTTGTCTTGAAATGAATATAAAATATTAGATTGTGAGAGCCAAATTATAAACGTAACCCATGGCGTAATAGCCCAAAGCGGGCATGAGCCTGTCAAACCGACTGCCGGCTTCACGCCCACATACGCAAGGCAGACGTGGACCATCATCCAACCGATTCGGCGAGTAGATATCTCGACACCCCCAGCCGGAAAGTTGGCTTTCTATACCATGGTTCGCTACCTATCGTAGCTTCTCAATTTTCTCACGATGCTGAGTGGGCACCGTCCTATACCTAGGAATCTGCACCCCCAAGGGGTGGGATCGATCCCAAGCGCTTTCCCGGCGCAGGAAACCAAGGCACAACGCTCCAGCAGTGCATTACGCCACGGCGCAGAACAGAGCCAAATTATATGAGATAAATATTTTAAATGCAACTTTTATATGCTTTTATGAATAAATGAAAAGTGCCATAGAATTTTTCTTTTCCATTTAAGTGTAGCCTCATATCGGCGGATTTGCATTTAGAACAATCGCTAATCGGCAGTGAGTTCACTCTTTAACTATCGTGTTTTGGGTTAGTTTAGTTTGTTTTCTTTAAAACCATTAAATTCACACACACACACACACACACACACACACACACACACACACACACACACACACACACACACACACACACACACATTTACACACTCACTCATACTCCAGACTTTAGGAATGATGGGGAATAATTGTGGCTAAGGAAAACTTCCCAGGCCCCAGCCGAGAATTGAACACGGGACTTGTGCATATAGAAACTAGCTTTATAACCACCAGACCACAGAGAGAGTATTTATTGAACAAATTGTTTTATATACGTATGGATATATTTTCAAACCATGATCCAATAAATTTCGATACAAAAGCAAGATTCCCCAGCCCCAATGTAAAGCTGAAGGAAGCTATCGTCACAGAAGACTTGCCAAGGGTTGTAGGGGGAGTCACCCTTATACACACGAGTCCTTCCCTCACACTTACGAAGGAATGACTATTGATTAACGCTGTTGACATCGCCACATCTAGGTCAGTCACGTTTTCTTATACAATTTGGTAGCCCCATAAAACTCGTACACTGCCAACTGGGTCCATCTCCATCAAGTTACTGGACACCCCATAGTTTAATCATCGTCCAGGAATGAGATGAGATGGAAACAAACACGTCCTCGCTCGCATCCTTCGCTTTTATCGGGACTCTTTACGAGACTACCTTGACGGAATATTAAAGCACGTGTCTCGAATCTAAACAATGATATATTCCTTATATATACACGGTTATTAATGGTAACTACTGGGTTTGACTCTATCATAGGTAAATAATTTAACCTTTAAAATGGAAAGCTCATCGTTAGCTGTATTATTTATGAATTAAAATCTATCGATATAATTATAAAGTAAAAGCAGAACACGCAATTCAGCTCCAATATTCCCCTAGATGTGGGCTTTCTTCTGCCTCTCTTACTTTCTTACTGTCCCATTCCCTTTTCCCCTCCCCATTCTCTCACTCTCACATTTTTATCCACATCTCTCTCCCCCACTCCATCAACCACTCTATATGCAGTGTACTTGTGCATCTAATATTTCCGAAACCGTTAATAAAACTGGATTTTTCCTTGAGTTGAATCAACAGTGAAACAGAAATAAAGGTTTCAAAAGTAGACAAATTGTGCTTATTTTCAAGTGCCCGCAGCTCACCCAAAATTATTGCCCTAAATATGGATTTTATTTTTTGCCTGTTTTCCTTTCTTACTATCTCTCCCTCTGCTCTCACTCCCCATTTCTCTCTCTCTCTCTCTCTCTCTCTCTCTCTCTCTCTCTCTCTCTCTCTCTCTCTCTCTCTCTCTCTCCCACTTCAATCCCTACAATATTTGTCTCTGCACAATGTACATGTTAAGTGATGTTCTAGAAACCAACAATAAAACTTTTTTTTTTCTCGGGATTTTCATTTTAAAGAAAAAGCAAAGATTTTAAAGAAGAAAAGTGGTAGTTCTTTCTTAGGCTTACAGAGTAATGAATCTACGCTCTTTTTCTGCTAAATAGATATTTACTAATAATGCAGAATTGTTGGTGTAACATTTCCTAAACATTCATCCTTTTAAACAATCATTGTGAGAAACAAATTATTATAAGCTTTCGCTTTGTATCAACTTTAAAAGACAATATCTAATGAGATATTTCAGTTGCTTTATTTGCCCTGCATTAGAAACCCTTGTTTTGGGGTTAAATAATAGGTAGTTTTCTAAGTCGGTCTAAATTCGTAAAATCGTTTGGGCTATTCATCGATTTATGGCTACAAGATAACGCAGGATTATGAATACTCGTAGCAATTGCAACTAGCCTGAGATGAAGCAGACCACATGACCTGCGAAACGTCGGCAGCTATTATATGACAGTCTACACTGGAAGACCTAATGAAAATAATGAATTGCTCATCAAAAATTAGCAGAAGCATTTTGGTTGCAGTGAGTAGAACCAGACTCAAAAATTCAATGCCATAACCGGAATTTGAACCATGGATCTCCCACTCTCCGTGCGGTTGCTCTAACCCACTGAGCTACTACGGCCAACATGCCGACATGACATTAAACTCTCCAACTGATTTGTATGTTTCCTGGTAGACCATTAGGGGTTCTCATATGCTACGAGACACGCACCTTTAGTGACGACTTACTATGCTGTAAGTACCTAAGTCCTGGGCTGCATAGTTAAGCCACTATGTTAATCAGTTTAATTGATGGAAGCAATCATTTCTTCCACATTAGTCGTGTGTGGGCTAAGGTTTGAATGAGTAGAGTCAGCCTGAAAAATTCATGCCATATCCGGGATTTGAACCATGGATGTCCCACTCTCCGTGCAATTGCTCTAAACCACTGAGCTACTATGGCCAACATACCGACATGACATTAAATTCTCCAACTGATTCGTATGTTTCCCGATAGAAAAATATAAGTCTTTGAAAATTCAAACCACTAACAAGAATAAATCGGAAACGGTTGAGCCCAATTTGTACTTTAAAGAAGTCTTACTCTTTTATTAATACTTTGTCCTATTACTGTTTACGAATTATCCAGGTTATTAATAAGTTCGTAAAAAAATCAAGTTTCAGTGATAGTGATTTAGATGGCTAAATTCTCCTTCCTTCCTTTCCTTTTTTCATTCCTCTTCCCTACCTTCGATCCCTCTTCCCTCTCCATCTTCCATCCTCCCTAGCTTCCTTTTCGTGTTCCTTCCTTCCCTCTTTTTCTACATGAAATCTCGCGTTTAGTGACCATGATTTACCGCTAGTTTACAGCTGCCGTGGCTGCAACATGTATGGAACGAGATGAATTTACACAGGAATATCTGCATACCAGTCAATAATAGAGGGTACAGGAGCATTTGCGAGATATGTAGAGTACTTCTATTTATTTTAATATAAAATGGTGCGTAATTCGTTGTATTTTTCGGCAGTTAGGTGTCCTTTAGAAGTTTTATATACTGATGAATAACATTCCATTAAAGCAATTCACAATGAGGTCTTCGTAGGCAATATTTACATCTCGTTTGGGTTGCAAATATTTTAAACATGCATTTTAAACAAAATCTAAATATCTATTTGGAGAAAATAAAAAATATAACAAGAGCTCTTCCATTTAAATGGCATTTGTAGGGATATCTTCCGAAAATCTCTAGGTTGCATTCTTAGAAGATGCTGAGGTTAAGTATCAAGTTTGGGGTTTAATCGAATTTTCGTTGTCTGACTTACACTGTAACAAACACACACATAGAAAGGTTTCCTAAAACTTCCATTTTTATGCAGTGGACTTCAAATAGTCTGTCTGTAGTCGGTACTGGAATTTTTGATGAAAGGCAAATGATACAGAAAGTAATTATAAAATGCTATGGCCAGTCCTCTTCAGTTGATCATGGGAGGAAGTATATCTGGCAGCCAACTATTCGCAACCAAAACAGCGACTAATTGTACTTACATAATATTGTATATTTTGGGACTGTAGGCAATGTCAACAATATATGTACGTTTAGGAAATATTCTGTTTCAAGTAGCTCTGCAATGCATTTTATTTCTTATAAGACAACCAGTTTGGGAGAGGAGTTAAAGTTGCATAGGCTTTGTAAAAGGAATTCCAGGATTACGTGTGACAAGGCACACCTTAAAATGCTTCGAGAGTGCAAGCTTTGTTTGTATTTCGTTTGAGATACGTCTCGTATCTGTTTGCAGAACTGACACAATCGGCATCTTGTCGTGGTATTGTGCCTCAACACTGCCATTTCAGCACAATTCGCTCATTCAGTATTATAGTATTCAATAGCAGAACTTCTTCCTCGTTTTTATCTTACATTTATATCTATATCTAAGTACATATATACTATTTCAGTAAAGATGTGTGTGTGCATGTGTGTGTGTATATGTGTGTGTGTGTGTGTGTGTGTGTGTGTGTGTGTGTGTGTGTGTGTGTGTGGGTGGGTGGGTGGGTGGGTGGGTGTGTAAAGCACTCAAATTTTCTCATGATTCTGTCACCACTGAAGAAACGTTATTCTTTCAGATGATCATACGCTATATATACCACCGAAATTTTGAAGTCTGAAGGGTTAGAGGTTCCTTTACAATATTTATGTCGCCAAATTGAATACCGTTTAGTTTAACATGGACATTAGCTGCTGCTTTGTGCACTATATTTCAAAATAGAAGACTTAAATAACTTAAAGACCAAAGGGGTAAATCGAGAGGCTTAAATGTTTAAAAAATTGTGTTAAATCAGGGAGCGGTTTGCATATAGTTAATATTATTGTGTTTCACTGACTGTTTATCTAATTATATTATCTTTGATTTAATTTTGACAAAATTGGGTACATTTATATTTTAGAAAATTAAAAATTGATAAATTATCCTATTTTTAGCCCCTAACATAAAAATCAACTCTTTGGTCTATCGAGATGAAACTTAGTAACCTTATACTATAAGGCTCAATGGAAATTACAAGATACTTTAAAGTTCTGAAAAACTAACTCTAACAAGTTTTGAAGTCCTAATGTTGAAACATGAACTGTTTTAACTATACGGTCAGAATACTGCAAAATTATACAATATGAAAACTTCTAAAGTTCTCTGAGCAAGTTTTCTGTGAAGTTTTCTTCAAAAGGAAAGAATGTTTTACAATTTTGAATATAACTGGTAAATCAGAAAGACAGAAGAAGGCTTATTGCACAGAAAATGTGTATCTTTGTAGAAAACACACACACACACACACACACACACACACACACACACACACACACACACACACACACACACACACACACACACACATATATATATATATATATATATATATATATATATATTTCAAATAATATTTTTGTAGTATCATTCATTTCCCAAATATCCATTGTTATCTGTTTGAATCCTTCAATAGTTATTGTTGACGAGTACGTAATTCAAATATTTCTCACCATGCTACGGAAAGAGTATGAAGTTATAAGGTCAGCATAAAGCGACCCCTTCTGAACATCTTTGGTATTTTGAAGCCTCCTTTTTACCTGTGGAATGTGTAATGGAACTATTTCTGCAAATGCTTATGTTGAGTAATATGAAATAGAAAAATTAAATTTGCCTCAATTGTTTTTATGGGCTATTTATAGAAATATTTGAATACAGCCCTCCAGTTGATGCCTGCCATACACAACAGTTCTTTTGCGCTGTAAAAGACTAAGTTAGTAGTGGCGAATAATATTTGAAACATTCATTGCCGTTATCGAAAAATTCACATTTTCAGCTTACTGTACTGACGCGCTAGCTTACGTCTACCTGGTCCATCTTTTGAATACGCGAAGAACTACACTCATCAGCTGATTTGTACTTCCCATCGAACCTCCTAGGCAATCTCAGTTACTCTGATTTATCCTACTCTAAACGGCCTTTGCAATGGTACAAGTGCACTTTGATTTTTGAGCTTCCCCTTAATTACACTTAGGATACGTTTATATCTAGTTATTGGTCTTTAAGAATGGCCGTTTCAAAATCAGGATTGAAATTTCAATTTGCTCGGTTCTTAAATCTCACAAAAATTGCTTTTCTTCAGCTCAAACTTTTTTCAATCCAAGCTCTCTAAATACCTATGCAGGAAAATCATTCAGATTAAGTGGACTGTTTCAAAGATCCAAAAGATATGGTGTTGCTTACTGAGCATGATCACTTCGCGGTAACGTGCGAGGCTAAATATTTGAGAAGTCCTCGGTTCGATTCCTGTGGTTCCATTCTTACCATAGGATTTGGTTTTCTATGGTTTGCAAACAGAATACAGGTGTGGTACCTTTAGTTTTCCCGAATCTTGTTTCCCCTTAGCTGTTATCATTTCACGTCGCTTTCACACTGCAAGTAAACTTAGGGGCTGAGTAGTGTCGGTCGGTATTGGAGGATGGTGCAAAATGAAAGAAAGGTTGAAAAGCTCTTCTCGGTTCTACGACATGACAGCCTTCTCTGATCTGTCTCAGATTGGTCGAGTCCTCCCCGGTTCCGCCAGAGAGAAAGTTCTCTTGGCAGCCTGACGGGTTCATCAGTATTGGAATCTTAAGGCACCTCTGCACGTTTCTGTCGGTGGCATGCTGGAGTGGCATGCCGGAGACCTGTATGCTTTCTAGTCATAGTCGCGATACTTCTAACGACTGAGTAACTATTTTTCGGTATTTGGTAGGTAAAGTCACGTTTATATAAAATTAATATAAATAGGTGTTTCTGGTAATAGTTATTTATGCAACATGTAGATAATCCTGATCATTATGTCACAAGTGTGGCATTTTCACGAGCATTAAGAGCATCCAAGATTTGTATACATGTTATGTATCTGCATAATAAACTGGATGAAAATAAATTATGAAGTAATTCGACATCCATATTGATATAACCTAGAGCTTACCAAAAGCTCGTAAATTAGGCTTTAGCTTCCTACTGTTTTTTATTTCTTATTAGTATTACCCTGCTTATTAAACCAAAAAGCATGACAGTTTGGGTGGGAAGTGAGCAGGTACTACGAGTCTGTTTTCAACACAGCTTTATTAGGTAAATATAAATTTACATCTTAATTATTCTATATTTAATAATACACAGAGGCTTTTGTATCTTCGTTTTTTCATAGAAAAAATGTATCACAAAATATTGTGTCCGGTACTGCTATTGTATTATTTGTATTATTGGTATACAATTTGTCTTCCATTGTACGTCAATTTTGGGCTAGTTAAATGTAACAGCAACGTGCTGGGGTTATTAGGGATGAACCTAACTGACCTCCCTTAATTGTTTACAGTAGATTGGCAAACTTCCACCGTACACTTCTATTGAAATACAAAACTAGCCATTCTGCATTAAATGAAGGTTCTATATCGAAACAAAGCTAATTTGGGAACACAAATTCCTGAATTACAGTTCTTGTGCATTATAAGCATCTGATAATAGCCACCAATGTTCGCCATCTTGGTGTAATCGAAGAATTTAGCTAATATTTGAAGTGGTTGTCAAATCCCCATCTATCTCACTTACTGTCATTTCCATCTGCCTGAGCAGGAGGGTCAGAGAGCCAATTTCTTTTTCATTTCCGCGAGATACGGTGCCAAAGAAAGGAAAGATAATATAAAGAATCAAGAAACCTCGGAAAGTAAATAACGCCGGGAAATAGAGGCAGTAGACAGTTCAACCAAAGAAAGAATCAAACTGCTACAAATTTCCAGTCACGGAAATTGAAGCTTGTTTAATAATAAGTTGCGGCTTTATGCTCAGAACACTTCCCGTCGGAAATGGGTTAGCTGTTTACCAGGTATGATTGGTACGTTCGAGAAGCCATTCCAAGCGTCTAAACTTCTCCAACAAACACGTATTTCTTGTCACTACTTTCGTTGCGTTATACTTCAGCTGGCTTCAAGTGGGAAAAATGATGTTCATTTCACGATCATTTAATCCTAGTCATAAACATATTTGATACAATATGATCTTGAATTAAAGTTTGGCACATGTTTTAATTGTTTTGATTTTAAATTTATTTCTTTAATTGTAAAAATAATAACTTTTTACCACTTAATTATTGTAGAAGAATTATTGTTTTGGGGTCTCCCCCCAAAAGAAAGTAATACCAAGCTTTGTCAGGAAATGTATTTCTTGAGGCTGAAAACGTCTCTTAGCATTTTTATCCATTTTCTCGCCTTTTTCTAAGCTTAGAATATAATGAAAGTGTAACGAATTGGATGTGACTACAGATGTAAGAGCATTTGTGTTGTTGGAATAATAAGGGAGATTAAGCAGCACATCCTATATTTGATACCTGTTATATACATGATAATTGATCTCTCACACAGTGTGCCAGCGTAGGTAAAATTCAAAGGCATAAGCTGAAATCTGAACCAAGGATCTTCCTGGTTACTGTAACTTCTGAGCTGCCATGGCAATATGCCAGCACAACATTAAATTCCCTAAGTGATTCTTATTTCACCCGTGAGTGCATTTTTCCGTTTTTCAACAATACAAACATTTTTGAGATAACATATTCCAAAGGCCACTAACGATGTAAATACATTAAGTCCCGCGTCTTTTTCTTAGTATCTATTGTCTCAATCGATAATCACTCTTTATTTCAAGAAGCTGTTCATGCTTTAGAAGTTACTGTATAGTGTTACTTATATATTACATATTTGTTCTAAGAGAAAGTAGCCCAATATTTCAGCAAACAGAAAAAGTTAGAGAACATCGTCATCTCTAGACTGAGGAATCAAAATATGGAAAACACAATATTCATGCAAGATGGCGTTCCACTCCCCAGCTATGTCCCACAAAATAATTAGTTTCGCAGATGTTTGACGCTAATGTTATGAATAGGCACTTCCCAAAGCCTCTTTCACGATATCCAAATCATAATCCCGCTGAATTTTCATCTTGAGATTACCTTAAAGAGCGAGTTTTTCTGATATATCCAACATTCCCATTGCAGCTAGAGCATAAATTTTGTAACAAACTGTGAAAATTCAAGTCATTATCTGAAGAAAGCTGTGCTTGGTATTTCAGACAGAATGCTGTACGCTGAAATAGAGAACGGTGCGTATTTTTACATTGTTCCGTAAACTCCATTATACCTAATATTTATAGCAGTTTAATGTTTGAACTACTCTTAAAAGCCCCTTCACATTATTGTCTGACTAATTAGTAATAGGGACGGGCAGAAAATAACATAGCGGCTACTTTAATGCTTCGCTTACTGAAGAAATGGGTAAATTGTTATCCATTAACTGCAATAAAGAGCGTATACAAATTTACTAGCTATCCAATAACGAATACCAAAGTAACGAACACTATGGCTAGTTATCCTGTTAATGGTTACCGAACCTGGGTGATATCGCTTATCAGAAACTAGTTTCTTCAGCCATTGCACAGTGTTAATAGCCTCTGCAACGTATCATAAGTGGCATTCTGGATCTGATATACCACTGGCGAGAAACACTCCCACTATTTATCCACTTTGTTAAACATCTGCAACTAGTTGAGATAATCTGCATATTCTGTGATGTAGATAACAATGTGTGTTTCTGCGTTAATATCTCATTCCTATAGTATCTTTCGCCTTACCATGTTGTATCTAACATCCTACATTAAAATTTCAGTTGTTATGTACTTATCTTCACTCATGTTTATATTGGTAATAATCGCTTATTTCACTTCGTTATATCTACGTCAAAGGATATAAATATTTAGGTCTCCATACAACTCAGCTTAACTGTACAAACTGTGTACACGTGCAGACATATAAAAGCAGTCGCAAATGCATTTTGGGATTATAAATCATCGTAGTTATCAAAGCGCTGTCACAGATAGAGCAACTTATTTTTAGATTGTATCAAATAATGAAGTTAATCTGTGTCGACATTTTTCACATTGAAAACTAGTCGCTAGTCATTACTGATAATCATTACTGCAGTGTAACTGCAAACAACCATGCTCTTGCAACGTCGAGAGCCAAGCTGGACAGCGGTTAGCTTACGAATGTAAAAGAGAACAATATTATACGAAATGAAACAAATAACAGATGAATCTGGCTTTCACCTTCAATTAATTTAGCAAATAAATGTTCAAAGTTATCCTGAATGTACAAAAAAGCACAGACTTCAAATACTTAGTCACACACGTGGTATAGAAGATAAATAATATTAATATTACTAATAATGATCATGATAATGATAACCGACTAAGAAGAATCATAGAAGATCCAAAAAGAGTATTGATATAGTCTATATTCGATGACAGATGCACAATTGTTATTGCCAAAACTATATAAAACTATTTTAAAGCATGCAGTATTGCTGTAACGATAGTATGAATAATTTGTGCAATTTCTTTTTTACAATCTTTTAAATTATTCCTTATAATTGTTTATCTATTCCACACTATTTTACCCATTACTTTGTTGCTGCCCTGGCTTACATGACACCTTGGCCTTCTGCTCTGCCAGGTAGCTCTTAACCTCCAAGCCTCCTTGTTAATTAATTAGCCCCTTTCCTGCCTCCCCCCCATCTTCCTTTCTTGTATTCCTTAGAGCATAATATTAAATACGTAAATACAACGAAGGAAAAACATTAAAAAAACTCAATCGTTATTGGCAACTACTGCATGGAACCGTTAGACAGAGGTAGATAAGATAATGGAGGGGACACCTAGAAGCTCGACCAACAATTGGTTCTTTTGGGCGAACACACTGGGAGGAACGGATGAGATTAAGGTACCGAAGAACACGTACGAGCTGCAGGAAGGAATGGGGAAAGGGGCAGAGAAGCGCATAGTTCCCTAACAGCCTGACTACCCGGCTGAAAGGCGCTCGTCAGCGACTATTCCAAGCTGCCGGGGGATAGTTCAAGGTCCCCTCCAACGAGAATCGAGTAGTGGAGGCTAGAACGGCCAGCATCTGCTGGAGCCGAGAAGTTCGAAATCGCAAACCTCCACGCCATCTCTTCGGTGCCGACCTACACTCAGCCCCAGGGTTGTCCTCTAACATGGAAGAGAGAGACGAAGTGACAGAAAAACTGGGTGAAAGGGGAGTCGTGGTAGAATACAACACTGCAGCATTCGCCTCACCAACCAGGGAAAACCATGGTCAGAGTGGGCGGTCAAAAAGGATTGAACCCGGGACCTTCCAATGCTAGCCTCACATGTTACATGTATCTCTCTCGCTTTATGGATTTAACTGCGACAGTATAACCGTTACCTGGAAAAGACTGTCGTATCCCTAAGAACAGGCTTAGCCCACAAACCACTTTCAGTATATTAGCGATGACGTTAGGACTGACAATAGTAACCCACACGGTCAGGCAGGGTTATCATTTCAAGCACTGTTATTATTATATATTTATCATAAATAATTTTATGAAATAATATTATAGTTTATCCTTATAAAATATTTATTTAATTTTGTAACGTACCCTAATACTGGAGAGCCGTATACATAAGGGAAAATTTATCAAAGAAGAAATGACCTATAATATACATGTATTAAATTTTGCATACGGTAACTGATGGGACCTACAGTCACACAAGGCACTAGATCAGAGTGGATTGTGACGTCATTCCTTGCCTATTCAAAGTGCTCACTGCCCGCCTGACTGCTCGCTGCCAGATTTCCAACATTTACACATAGCTCTTAAAAGCATAGGAAGCTATAGGAAGGATTTGGAGTTTTGAAGATAATTAAACGAAAATTGACACCAAGGAGGTACAATTCTTGTGTATGTAGATGCAATCTGTTTTAACGGAATATAAATGGTGAAGTGTGGTGTACTCACCGTGACATGACCAGGATTGCAGTACCACCGCCTCCACCGCTTCCTCGGTGCTGTCTCCAGCGTCACAGCGCCTCTCTGCCAACAGAAACACCACAACAATAGTCAGACCAATGTGTGCACTAGCTAGCCAGGATCTGGTAGCGCTGATTAGATACGTCCGCGGTACCTTGTGATATCTATGTTTACTCTCTCACCCTCCATTCACTTGCTTGCTGATTCACTCTTCCTCGCTCATTCACTCATTAACTGCAATACATGTTGATATTAGAAAAACCACAATTGAATTAAATTTATGGTTTTACCCATAAGTACTATGTTACTTTTCATAGCGAAAATTTTTCATGTAGAATAAGATGTTTTGAAAATGCGTTTTATGTTATTCATTATGTGCCTTACAAAAAGGTGTTTAGCTTTTGTATGCTTATATACTATTTATTCTTTCCAGGCCAATAAGATGAAGTTTCAAGTTGAAAACAAAAAACATTTACCACGTTACCTGGGAACAGAATTATTTCGATCATATAATAAATCTATGGAATAGGCATGGAAGTTTGCTAAAATTTCTGAATAATGCGTCAGCTTTTTTATGATATTTAGGAATTAAAACAATGCCGCTGCTGTTTTTCATAATTCCAAATAACGTCTACTTTGATAACAGACATTGCCAGATATAGAGAAAGAGAGGAGGCAGAATGGGACACAATTTGAAGACGTTTTGGCAGAGAAGAAATTCCATGACCCGCGAAGCAGTGAATTATACTATTTAAAAATAAAACATTACAGAGAGTGATGTGCTATGGAGTTTATTGATAAATTAATATATTTAATGTAAATAATATTGCATTCCCAATGATCACTGAAGCAGGTGACCTAACTGCCAATTCTTTCAGGTAAGCAGATATCCCTTCGTGCGTTAACACAGTTGCAGAACGAAACGAGGTAGTTCCAGTTAAATGCATGCCAGTGGCGTGTGCGGAGTTGCTTCTGCCCCGAACGACAGGAGACAGTTCCCAGGATTGTATTAGCCTGTGTGGTTCGTTCACCCCACTGCCTTTAACTGGAATTTCCCCATTGCGTTCTGCAACTTTTTTAACGCACGAAGGGATATCTGCTTAAGCGAAGGACGGGGCATCTGGTACAGGTTTATTGAAGGATTTTGTCTTCTTGAAGCTTCTGAAAAGAAAGCATTGCGTTTTCACTTTCTCTATTTCTTATTTATAGAATTATTCAGAGAAAATATTCCAGTCCATCCAACATTTTAGTATAATTTCACCAGAAAAAAGGAAAGAAAGAAAAAACAATTTTAGAAATGTGTGTAATTCGCTGTGCATGCACGTGCATATCAACTGCAATCAGCATCATTAGAATACGTGAAGTCAATTTAAATATAACATTGGTATTTAAATTAAATATTTTCCAAGCGTGAAAAAGGAAGATTTTGAATAATATTAACCATCCCAAACTACCTTTTGTACTACAAACATTTTTCGTTATTTTATTTGTTTTCTCAAACATGGCTGTAAAATGATTAAAGTAACACAGATTTAATATATTCGCATTACGAAAGAAATGAATACATCGAGTTTTGTGGAAATAGCCTCGAAGCCATCTTCATTCTGTATAACTTTCATACAGTTTTCAAATCGTAGGAGAAGACAAACTATTACTATGTATACAGAAAATATAGATCTTGTTGAAGAACAGAAATTATGCCGAATAAAATTTGTATGAGGTCAAATACTTTCTATATATTCTTTGTTATTGGTTTGAATTTTAAAATATTTAGACTTATTAAATGGGAAGACGTTATTTGCTCTTCCTCCCTCCCTCACCCCCCCACTCTCTCTCGCTTGGCCATTGAATAGAGGGAAATTAAAAATATTACATAACGATCTGCCATTAAGATATTTAAATATCCCTTAAAGCATACTGTATTCACCTACTCTCATTTTACCTACAAGGAAATTGTAATAACTATTCTGCAAATGTTTTCGACTAACATTAAGCAGATAAAAAACAGATATAATTAAAAGTCAGAAATATTCAGCTATATAAATGGAAGAATAAAAAGTAGTCCAAAAATAAGGCAAGTAAAGATACCATTCCAAAATTGTAGAAAGTTAAATCAGTACCTAAAGTACTATATGGCAGCGAAGTATGAAAAAGATAAAACAAAACTTCAGGAAAATGAAATGAAATTTCTAAGAAGTATTCCTAAATATAGAAAAGTCAACCATAAACGAAATGAAGATATACGTGAAGACCTAGAAATATTCGGCCTGAATGACAGAGTACAATAATATAGAAGTAAATGGGTAACCCATGAACAAAAAATGGAGAATGAAAGATTACTACGTTATTTTTATGAACTATGGACCACTTGGAAAAGAGGAGCATGGAGAGACCAAGAAAATGGTGGAACCAATAAAATAAATTATGTAGACTGCGACAGGCAGTAATGCCTAAAGTATGAAGGAAAATGAGATAAAAATACTGATTCTAAGAAATAATAGTTAATATACGAGTGGATAGAGAAAGTCATGTGAGTGCAACAGATCAGCCCTGTTTTCCTCGTCTTCATGCATAGAACATAACATTTCAGAGATATTGCATACGATCCGCTTTTTAAAAATTTAAATATCGCTTTAGCCTTTTTCTTATATATATATACAATGAAATTGTAAACATTTTATGGAAATTACTTACATTGATGAGAAGTAAATATAAGAACAAACCTTTGTATGAATAGTTTATAGAAAACTAAGTATGGAAAATCACATTAATATAATACATCATAAAATGTTTTCTCTCAATGCTAAACCAAGTTTTGTAAAATAGTATATCTTATGGAATGTGATTCAAGTTAGAAGGCAGTTTTCTTTCATGCATCATATAAATATCACAACGTTCGTGAAAATGCATCTTGGTAGTGAAAGCAGCTCTTAAAAATCGAGAATATAACAAGTTTCGAGTTGTGTTGGTTTAAGTAGCTATTCATGAACATTTATTTATACCAAAAAATGTGGTGTAAGCAATCTGTTCCATTGTAATACTGGAGTTTCCATCATCAGGTAGGAGTATGTCACAGCGGATAACAAGACACCGAGGAGAAGAAGAAGAGTCGAGGTTTTTGTTGTGAAAAATGCATGCACTCCTCTATACACAACAAAAATCCCATCCTCCGACATTGTCAGGTTTCATGAAACTACAACGAGGTCTTGGTCCCAGACAAAGCCACTTGTTGTCTGCCGGTTAATGAGAATTTGAATTTTTATTCAACGCTTCCAAGACAAAAGAAGACGATGGCGATGATAATGATAAAAAAGAGGAAGACAGGAAAAACTGGATGCGGAGAACAAGAGAAAAAATGGGTTGGGGGTGGTTGGAAAAGTCAAGGGGGGAGGGGAGCTAAGTTGAGGAATACAGTGCCACCCTCTTGTGTCGCGGTTGGAGGTTAGGGGGTGGTTATTTTTTACGGGTTAGGAGAAAATAATAAAAAGAGAGCTGTGTCATTAATGGTAGATGGTCCAAGAGATAGCTTTGAAAAGAAAACTGATGTTGGTGTGAGTGGTATGGTCTTCCTTCAGCGATACAATGTACATTATTAATAGCAATAATTATACAAGGGACAGGCTTTGTTTCCCGTCGAGGGGGACGTTGTATCAAGTGGTTCTTCAAAACCAACTATGTGCCACCCTTATTTTGGTTGAAATCGAAATGAAGATCGTTAATGATAAGGTTGCTGCAGTTATATTGCACTGAGTATCTTACTTACCTACCTGGTAAAAACAAAAGAATTTCGTTTGATAAAACAAAAGAACAGTCATAGGAACCTTTTCCTCTCATGGAATATGTATCGAACCAGTGCTAATATTACTGCGTCTTCATCTTATCCTCACGGATACCTGTGGCGTCCTCTGCATGTACCTTTTCTATCACCTATCTATGGTAACTAGGCAAAGTGCAGTATTTAACTCAAAAATTCATTTTTGAGACCTCAACACAAACGCGTGTCGTGGGGTATCATAGAATAAAAAAGTTCTAGAAAGAAATGTGCATTAAATGGAAAGTACCATAATTGGCAAATTTCCTACTTGAGATGCAATGCTAGGCAAAAACTGTAAAAATATGTTCTCTTATCCCAAAACAATATTTACACGAAAATCTGTTCCTGAGAACACGTGGCGGCACTCAATCTGGAAACGCAAGGGACCTCGCTGCGACTGCTGCCCATCTCTGGTTTCTTACCTCATGGCTTCCTCCCGCAGGATTGATACACGTAATAGGCCCAACCTTGGCCGCGGTACTAGTAGTAGTGGTAAGTGGTGTTCACACCGCACTTCGGTTATTAGCGCCGAAGACCATGGTACTTGAATTCTATTTCATTGCTATCCTCTAATATCTCTTAACAATTTAATTAGTATTTGTTGTCTCTTGAAAAATAATTAAGAATAATTATAGTGGAAATTATGCCAAAATGTTCTTACAATGAGTTTTTATTTCGAAAAACATACTATGGACTTAGCTTTAATGCCATGCTAGGGTTGGTGTTCCCAGAGCCGTTTACAGCTTCGATACGTGACTTGAACTTATTTCTTATATCTCAACTCAACTTATTTGTTTCGAATTTTCAGCAGAAACTCTGAAAGAATGCAGAGAATGAAGTTTAAAAGTCGGAATATGGCTTTTTATACATTATTAAATTGCTTAAAATATCATCACATAAATAATTTTCCAACTGATAATAAATTGTTACAAACTGTATATATGAAGGTTTAAATTTGTTTTCTGAAATAATCAGAAGAGTAAAAAAAAAAAAAAAACATTCTGTTTGCCAGTTTAAATAACTTGGTGGCCATTTATTTTTCCAAAATTTCCATTTTTATGCAGAGTGTAACACTCGATTTATTAATGTGATGAAAATAAAGTGTTTTCTATAAAAACTATTAAAGATATCAGTGTGACTTTAAAACACCTTCATCGGACAGCAAGAGACAACATTTAGAGAAACATTGGATAGAAACTTCAATACTTAGGCACTTTTCTCCCGTATACCCTTAAGAAGTTAATAATTAATATTTTCGAAGCAATAATAACTCACAGTTTCTTTTGTGTTTACACAAGTTTTATTACAGTGGATGAATTGTAGAATGATGTCGAAATTGCACTTAATACCTACTGTGACGTTCCTTGTATCGATATTAACTATTTGATAGTTGCCCTAAAGCTTCTGGCTTTAAACGACCCTTTGTGTTTCAGTTATTGCAGAGTAAGACCGCTTAATTACTTGTTTACAAAAATTATTGTGTATGCAATGCACGTCTGAGAAGATTTGTATGGAAAATTCAGTTCATGGTCGACTTCCTAACACCACATTCACTTGTTACAATTAATGTCATATTGGAAAACTGGAACATGTGTGGGCAGACTGCTTTGTGCAGGTTCTTTATATGAAAGAAGAAAGCGAACAAAACAATTATCTTTTCTGGGCGAGGCGTAAATCCCAGTACACGTAAACACCTTGCAGAAACTACTTTCTGTTTTCTAATGCTGCTGGGAACAAATGATTTTAGGTACTGTATGACACCTGCTAATACTTAAGGCTATTTCCTACTCAAACAGGAGGTAAAGTGTAAGTGTAAAGTGAGTAAATTTATCCTCAAATTGTCTAATTATGTCACACCTTGAGAAATTTAAAAGTGCAGCAAAACACATATGCCAATTTTTAAAGTTCATCCCCTCCTAGATTGTGGTGAAAAAGGTTGAAAACATAATTTGGGAATTTTAGTGCGTAAAACTGTATGAAATATAAATAAAAATAAACAAATAAACTATACAGATATTAGGTCTGTGTTCTTGGACATTAAATGCTCACAGGTTGAAGTTTTAAAAGGAAATTGAGAGCAAACATTACATCATATAATTGAAGCAACAGCTCCAAAGTATTTTCTGGACATAAAAGGCTAATTTTTTAAATTTGGAAATGTTTGGCGAAATTTAATCTAAACTTTTAAGCTTTTTTGACATGATAATAGTAACAACAATTTATAAATTATAATTTATTTCATTATTTACATCGGACCCATCACTAAAACAATAAATAACTACTTAGAGTAGACTTCTGGCTAAACTACAACGTATGATGAAGTTCATGATCTTTGATCCTAAAAAAATAAATAAATTGATTTCTTAGTAATTCCTAACTGTTTAAATTCAAGGAATCCGATTTCGAATATAGTACATTCTTTATTGGCTGCAGTAAAGTACGTTGCTACCCCGCTTCTACACAGTAGGAACCAATTCATGTGTAGCTTTTAGTCAGTCAGAGACATCAGAATATTATCCCCGTTTGGAGTAAATCACGTGATAATAGCTAGCTTCGCTCCACTGCTGTGAACACCTTAGTTGCGATGTCAGTCTAATTATATAACGGACTATACTAAATTTATAGGTTCCAGTTTCATCTTTACTGAGAGTGCTAATGTTCCTATTAAGCTGTGAAGAATTATAAGAATTAGTACGAACCTGTCTGGTGCTCACTAGAATGACGTGTTTTCGATGTCACACACATAAATATCTTCAACTGTATGACACTGGCAGTCGGGCTGCTTGTGTAGATCATTGTCAAACAAGACAATACAAAATGAGCGTGTGTTACAAGACAAAAACTCGCGTGGTAAAGGGTTGACCTTGTAAACAAAACACTTAGTATTACACGTGCTAGAATATGTAGATAACTACCAACGGAGATCGTGCATTAGTTTAAGTTCTTGTTGTAACATCATACAATTAATCTTATTGTATGTATAATTAAAGCGTAACTAAGAATCCTCTGTAGTATTAGATTTCGGCCAAATAGCCGATGTGTTAGCCGAAGCATGAACGCACTTACAGTGGTAACAATGATTTATTTATCGGTTGCAATTTTTGTCTAATTTTATTTGTTTCCGAGTACTAGCTTCAGATAAACGTACCAAAGCAGTTCTTCCAACAAGTAGATAATTTTGATGACTATGACGAGTGAATATTTATCACACCAATTACTTTTCAATATTAAGATTATCCACTATTTGGAGAAAACGTTTTCTGCAGTCTTTGCATTATAAATTGTAGAAATATCACGAAGTAATTCGGTATTTAGAGCTGGCAAAAATGAGAGTGGCTTCATATGCCCGTAAATGATACGTTAGCTGCTCTTCCTACATTTCATTTATTTCCTGCTTTGTTGAACCATTAAAGAAGACAACTATTAAACATGTATTCTCTCCCTAAGAGAAAAGTGAACAGATGTTATGCTCTGTGATCTAGCCTATTATCACCACAGCATGCTAAGTAATTTTAAATTCAAATCTCATTTATTTTATACTTAATAACGTTTAGAGGTCTGTGCTTATTCATTGCTCAGAGAAAAATATTATCACAAAATCTCTTCACCTTCTCTCACTAAATCACGGGAACTTGCAATATTGGCATTGCCTTATTACTATAGAAAATAGGTATCTGATATAATATTCGCAGGCATACAATAATGGACCATTTATGCATGGTATAAAGTACAGTAACAACCTATTTATAACAGTGGGGTTGCATAACGCTTATGAAATTTAGTAAACTCAAACTCAAACTCTCTTTAGTCACCTGTTCAATTTTCCTTGAGGCATTGCTTAGTCTAACAGTGCCATTTAAATAATGTGAACCAGCTCTACTATTCACTACCACTTCACTTTGTGTTCACAAGCATTTCACGTACTTAATGAAATATCCCGGCGTAGTCTTAGCTTCCGGTCGGTTCACTCTCTGGGAGTCAAAAACAAAACGTCTATACCTCTTTGCAGTATCAGCAAATGCTGCATTCACTACAGTCCATACAAATTCATTTGGAGAACAGCGTGTTTTAATGTGTTTTGTTCTTTAATTTTTCGTCGCATCAGAAACACACTAACTCGTTTACTTGCTGACTTACCTAGCAACTAACTTCGCGAAACTCCACGAGACTTGCGAAAG
Source organism: Mantis religiosa (assembly GCA_030765055.1). Taxonomy (NCBI): domain Eukaryota; kingdom Metazoa; phylum Arthropoda; class Insecta; order Mantodea; family Mantidae; genus Mantis; species Mantis religiosa. The sequence goes on along the minus strand of CM060948.1, from coordinate 262,273,992 downwards.
CGATGGAAGTTTCCATACAGTTGTGGAACATTCGAGGGGAAATACCCAGAAGGTTGTAATTATCCGGCGGTAGCGCTTAAGGTGTTTACGCTAGGCAAGAGCGCTGTTTATCTGTTTATAGTTCTGACTGCCCTGTGACAACCATTCAATAATCGTGGCCATAACCGCGCGCCATAATATAAGCTGCTTTTGCCCACTTTTCACTGTAATTTTATGAACGGTTACAGAAACTTCGAGGCTAGTAGCTCTTTAAGTTCTCTTGCTATACCACCAGATTACGTTTAGAGAGCTCTTCAAAAAGTGCAAGCAGCAGTATTGCAGACAACTTTGCTGTTTAATCTTAAATATGATGAACGACTTGTCAAAATTTGAAATCAAGTATATTTTTACACTAACGTTTACAACGCAAAAACATAACAATGCCTCAATTTTCGTTGCACCTAACGGAATGTTGACACCTCCACTTGTACTTGAGTACTGCCATATAAATCGTGTCAGGTAGATATCCTTCGAACTCTACGAAAGCACTGCATTCTTATCCGCGTATCTTAGATGTGCCACTACTAGCAGAGTACGAATTAATATAGTTTAATAGAACAGGAAGCTCCACCAATGTCCTTATGTTAGTAGAAATACAGATTATGCTAATTATATATTGCTCTTTTAGAAATTATATTTTAGAATTATTTTCTTCCTTTTCTTCTTTCTTTAAAGAAAAGAGGCATTTGTCTTTTGCAGCTAATGTATTGTCTTCGCTTTCTTCAGCGCAGTAATCTTGAACAAAGGTAAATTAAAACTCTGTTTAAAGAAGGTATTTCAAGTTATTTGTTACGGATCTATATTCATGAATTTTCAAAGAATTTGAGTAATTTATTTTGTTGGGTCTTCTCAAAAAATTAACTTAATAATTAAACCAGAACTGAGTTACAATGCAAACCCACATCCTTATGTGCATAACGGTAAAATCCTAAGATAGGAAACAGCAAATGTAGACCTAGAAAGTTCAGGACCGCTGGATAAAAAGAAATAAAAAAAACAACACGATATAACATATCATACTATTAAAGTCCTCCGTCAGCATTTATGTTCATTATAGAATGATGAAATAATCACGATAAATACGTTACAAATTAATCAAAATCAAGCGTTTATTGTGTTTAAGGAATACGTATTTAAGAATCCGATGGTTCTTGGTGTAAAGTGTATGTTATTGGAAAGAGGTTGTCTTAGTGTTTAGCAGGCAATGCTAATTTACTAGAATTCGTTTGGCAGTTTGGATGACTTGGTATGCTAAGTAATTAGCACGATTCTTGCTTGTTCCACTAAAAGTAAAGCATGCAAACATAACAAGCTTGGTGTTTTCGGACAAAAGTAAAAGCACTAATTTGCAGCAAGATAATCCAGACTCGGAAAGTCGTTTTAAAAGCACGGCAAACTGTCAAGAAAACTTTTCCAGTGACGCGTGCAAGTTGGATGTTGTTTATTGTGCCAAACTTGGCAAAGCGCTCGAGTTTTGTTTGTTTCCAAGACGGCGAACTTATAATGGAACCTGAGAGGAAAACATTTGCCAAATGCTGGCGAAGTTTGGCTCCGCCTGCCAAACGCAGACTTTGCTAAGGCAATCTGCCTTGTTATTATATCGTGTACAATGAAGAAGGGGAGGAAGGAAAAGAAAACAGCCGAATACGTACAAATAATTGCGGCAGGATTGAAGTTGGCAGTGAGACAACTTGGTGTGGAGTTATTCCAACTTGCTATTTACACAGAAGACAGCTACAATAAACTCCTTAAGACGTTGAAGATTATGCTCGCTACTTGTGTATGTGTGTACCCAGGTTTGCTGACGGAAGGATAATTTACAAGGTTAGCGATATATATAGCAAAAACAAAAACAAGGCTTTTATACAAACATTGCTAACAGGCAGGGACGTAGCCAGAGAGAATTACACGAAAAGTTATACTGCCATCAATTCGGATTGGGCTTAGAGAAATCTTGACCTTTTATGGTTATGAAAAATATACGCATTAGGTTTAGCCAATTCAACTACATGTGTCGTATCCTAGTAGTACTATTGTTTCAGGGACGCTTTGCAGCTCTGTCTGTCTGTCTGTCTGTCTGTCTGTCTGTCTGTCTGTCTGTCTGTCTGTCTGTCTGTCTGCCTGCCTGTCTGCCTGTCTGACTGCCTGTCTCTCTCTCACACACATACACACCTTTGCTAAAGTTGCAGAAACTTCACATTTCTTATCACGATTCAACTACATTTGACGTATCACAGTCGTATGCGCCCACCTTGGTAGCGTGGTGGTAGCATGTCTGCCTCACGTTCAAGAGGTCCCGAGTTTGAATCTCGGTCAGGGTGAGTTATCTGAATAAGGTTTTTCCGGGGTTTTCCCTTATCCTGTAAGACGAATGTCGGGTAACTCTAAGCTCCATGGACCCCGGACTCATTTGAGCATCATTTCATCCATTCCACTCATCGTCCGATATGACAACTTTGGAGGACGTAAATTACAAAAAAAAAAAAAAAAAAAGAAGGAAAAAAACCAGTCGTATGACATAGTACTACTGTTTCAAGGACTTTTTGTCTCTCTCTCTCTCACACACACACAAACATACACACATACCTTTGCCAAAGTTGTAAAAATGTCACGTCATTTCTTATCACATTGCTTTCAACACTTCCAAAATCTGGAAAGTAAGGTTATGCTCTGAACTTCAAACATTTCATTAATGATTACATCAGCGTTCTAAGTGTTGGCCGGTGTTTCGGGGTGTATGACAAGTAAATGACAGTAAATCGTCGTCCTCCGGATCGGGGGAGGTCTCCGGTTTCTTCATTCCAGGTCTATATGCAACACACAAATTTCGTCTAGAGCGTGATCAACAGGCGTTTGCAGCGTTTTGATCTTTTGTTGATTCGCTAGCAGTGCTTATCTTACACCAGCCATTGTTTTCTGGAATTCCTGTTAGCAGTTACAATGTTACCCTTCGTCCGGCTAAATGAATTCAGTTTCATCTATATTCGTACCTGCTACCATATTAACAATTATCGAGGTCATAAAATAATTAAAAGTATAGGACAGCACACTGCGACAAAAATGAAGCATAATTTCAATTGTAAACAGTTAATACTAGTCATGCAAAATTAATCAACTAAAACGACACAATGAAGTTGAAAGGCTATTATAATTATGTCGATTATGTGAAATACAAATGATAATCGTCTTGTGTCTACATGAAACTAAATTTGGTAACCGTGGAGTGGTATAAATCTTTTAATCCGAGCACTTTGTATTAAAAGTTCTAGTTTTAGCTCCAACTTTATTTATGTACATTGATCTAAGTGTAAAACTCTAAAAGAGGAGACAGTTGTTTCTTGACCTATGTTGGAGCAAAAGACGAGACTTTCCCTTTTCGCAAGCATACGATGCAGTAAAACGCCTTTCTTTATAGTTATTCTAAGGTATTTTGTTGTTGTTGCTTCCATTGCACATTTATTAAGCGCTACATTTTTAGTGTTACTTTTGCCAAGTAGCCGAATATAATGATGGGTTGTAGTCCATTTGATGACACGTAATCTGCAACGATCTAAGTACAACTACTTCATTTGCGGTTTCATGGTTTCTGCGGCTTTTTCTGCGGTATTCTTTTGTCTTGTACCGTGTATTTATAGACAGGGTTTATTGTTTTGTTGTTGCCATCCGGAAATCTGTATTAAGAAATACAATGCATGGTTAGAACATCGTAAACACTAAAGCTTATGAACTCACTCAGACAATAACTTCAGAAGCTTGTGTATGCAGTGTTATAAAGGAATCCCGTTTTGGTATTTAAAAAATAATTTAAGAAGCTGCAAAGCCAATCTTTAGACCGACCACAAAAGGTTTACTTAACGCAACATTATATGCTCATGTGTTGAACCTTATATGTATCTAATGTGTTACATTCACATGACTTTCTCGACAATCTGTTGTCTATTAATGGATATACAAGCTAAGCCTATGTAAGCTATTTATATTATATCTACTTCAGTTAAATCAACGTAAAACTTGGCAGAAATTGTACACTATACATTGCGTTATGGATATAAAGAGAATAGTGATAATCACAAGTTTAAGAGCTATATGTGTTTGTTCGTCTTACACTTTCATAATATTTCCATGTAACTGCTACAAGTAACTCATTATTTACAGGATAAGAAGGCAAATGTATTGAACAATTTAACTATTGATTGTTGATATCTTGGAAACGGCTTATGCCACAAAACCTTGTCTAAAATGCGTATATTGTGTGTTTTAAATTGATCTAAATCTGTGTGCACCACAGTTTCGTCTGTCTCAGCCTGTCTCAAATTATCAGTTGGGCTGGCCCCGTAGCCCAGTCGGTAGAGCACCTGCCTGCCGTGCTAGCGGTCCCGGGTTCGATTCCCGGTGGTGGGGATGGGGATTTTTCTCCGACCAAGATAATTCCCCAACTTCCCCAGAGTCTGGAAGTATGAATGAGAGTGAGAATGTGTGTGTAATGTAATGATAACAAAAAAAAAAAAAAAAAAAAAAAACCTAACGAATACGAGTTAACAGCTTCGAGATGTTCCAAAGGAGAACGGCCGCTAATATGACCATTGTAGTTAAAGGCGGGGAACAAGTAAAAAAAAAAAAAATTATCAGTTGTACAAAATTATTCAACATACTTTTCAAATAAAGTTAATTTCGAAATCTATTCCCACAAAATAAAAATATACGGTTCATTTTTATATACATTTCTTAAATAGGTATGTTTATTAACACTGTCTTAAACGTTAATATTTCCGTGGAATCTCAAATCTGAATTTTTTAGTGAAATATACTATTTATATTGGGTCCGAAGTGAATTAGCAGTTCAATAATAACCTCTGATAAGCAAATTATTTCTTCATTTTCAAAATATAAATCAATCAAGAGCATAAAAAGTGCACAAGTTTAATAGATAATTGCGTTTAGTGTTAACTTTCATTTTGTGGTAGGTGTAATAGGGTAGAGTGAATAACATCATTTTTAAATTGATTAAGAGATTAAGAGACTATACCTAAACCACTCTTAGTTTTTGTACTGATCTTAACTTGCAGCAGTTCGTGAGTGATGTTATGGATACAGATAGATGTACTAAAGCGGGTCCAATATATGCTTTTCAGTACGAACGAACATATAAAACTTAATGATTTAATAAAGATAAATTCTGGGTTAACACAATTTTACATCTGTAACACCCGCAACAGTTTGGATCTAAAGCTCATAAGTTCGTATCATTAAATAGGATGTCAAACTCTACCCTCCTCATCGATGGCTTTATGCATAGAAAGCAAGTCTTTTCATTGCTAGGGCATTGTGACTGCCTGAAGACTTCAATTAGCCCACGTGGTTGTCAACAACTTCCAGCAGGAGGTAAATCGCTCCGCATCGGCGATTGTTCCTCGCCGCAAGAAGAAGGAAACCAAAAATGTAACATGAGAAAAAAAACTAATAATGCTGTAGCCGAATAAAAGACTGGAAGATTACTCCTAACAGAAAACCCTCCCGATATTTTAATTTTCCTCCTGTCATGAACACCGGGAACATGCTGACTTTTGTTACGAAATTGTTTTGCCAATTCCTTCCTCTTTATTTTTTGTCTGAGCAATGGGTTTTTTGTAGCCTCTTTAGTGAAAAGAAAATGCCTTTTAATACCTTAGTGAGGGGTAAAAAATCATTGAAGAAGGGAAACTGGTTTCGAGACATACGAGACGCACAATTTCACTTTCTTTTATGCAACGACATTACTTGGTAATAAAATATGATTTCAAGAACTTTTCTACATATACACTTCTAATCTGTGTTGCATATAATTTTACTACATATATCTTAATTGTCACTACTTATTGACCGCGTTGTGCAACAAAAACTAGTTCTTTATTCAGCATAATCTTTTATCTCAATGTACATTGTCGTATAGAATTCTCAATTTTATATTTTCATGTCATGAATCAAATATATTACATTACGTAAGTAATGCACCTGGAATGCATTTAAATTCTTGTCAACAAATAAGCAGGCAATTTTTTTCAGTTTAAAGTCAGGTAATCCTCAGCAAGACAAAAGCGCATGCATCTAACATGACAGTGCTTTTATTGCTTGATTTTGCACATTTCCCCATAACAATCATGTGCATTACCCAATCAGAGGATTGGGAAAGGAAAGGGAGCACAGAACTTATCAGTAATGCAAGGTTGTTGGGACGAATGCTTTAGACTCTCCAAGAAGTAATCGCAGTTAATGATTTGCAACTTTTCTGAATGAATTCCCTTCCAAATTCTACATACTTACAGATTCTTTGAAAGGTAAGCAATGGTTCCAATTAAAAAAAATTAGCCAACTCATATGGAAATCGAACCCGGTACCACGGGGTTGAGAAGTCGGAACATAGACGCCCTCTACTGTAGAGACAGTCCACTCTTTTTGTAATTTCTATTTAAGTCTAGCTTACAGACGCATACAGAACGCTAGTACACACATAAACGTGTGATATATGAAGCTTTATACATGCATACTGAGCTATTTTAGTACTCTTTACACTGCATGACACTAAAAGGGTGCATCTTGGAGTTTTGTAAAATTCCAATTAAGACAGGAAACACCTCAGTTTATAAAACAGTATTTAACACAGAGAGTATATTATAAGGAACTCCACATTCTTTCTGCAACAAGTTTTTGACTATTATTTACGGTTTCATTGTTATATGATCTGAATGAGAATGGAGAAGTCTTCACAGGCTATTCAGGCAAAATTCAGCACGCATTTTATTCGTCGTGTCAATATGTGTACTTTAAGTTTAATTGAAAAAAATAAGTTTAAAAGATAATTTTGGGTGAGGAATGCTGAACAAAAATAGCAAAGTTGGTATATATCTGTCCCTTCATTTTAGAGGTATGTGCAGTACAGACATCTCCTCTATCATTAGAGAATGGTACAGTATATAATTAAACTGATAGCAGTATATCCAACGAAAAGAGGACCACAGCAACCTCAAGATCACTCAACACAGGAGGCAGAAAAGTTGCATGAAGTTGCAAACGTATGAAGAAGAAGCAGAATGTAATTAAATAAGCTAGTTTGAGAGAAATATTATATGCCTTTAATTTTAATAATATGGTTAATCATATTTAAAGTACTTGCAACAGTGCAAGCCGATTTTAAATGAGGTCGTCTTGTGAGGACTGACATGAATAAGATGGCCAGCCTCGGTAGCGCAGATGGTAGCGTGCCTACCTCACGTTCAAGACGAATTTTGGGTAACTTTAAGCTCTATGGACCCTGGGTTCATTTGAGCACCATTTCATCCATTTCATTCATCGTCCTTTATGACAACGTTGGAGGACGTAAATATAAAAAGAAATGAATAGGACGAGAAAGTATTGTGCACTCAGACTTCGTCAGAGTAGTTAAGGAAAGAGGAAGGTATAAAAATTAAAATCTATGTTACGAGTACTGGCAAAGACATAAATTTTAACTTTTCAACATTCGTAGAATCACTGTGAAAAAGTCTTGAAGGTTGCGTTCTCAATCAACACTAACCAAAGTGCCACGCAATAAGAACAATTAACCGATATTTCGAACCCCTTCTACTCATAACGAAACAGAAGCGACCGACCCTTGCTATAACTCTCTTCCCCACATTTCTCACCCCTTCTTTGTGTCAATTTATTCTTCAGAGTTAACTCACCCTCACAAATGTAATTTCCTTGTCTTCATATTGGAAACAATTACAATGCTTCCTCGCCCACAAGCAATCATAACGCCGATATAATTAAATGACAAGATGTTTGGTGTAGGCATCTGATATTAATGTCAATTTAAAACGTAAAGGGTGCTCCACAAGTAGGTACATGCCAAAGCCTCATGATTTTACTGTAGTATTTACATATTGAGCATTTCACAAACTTCGTAAAAAATTAGCTCTTTGCCTATGTTATTATGACTGTTGAGGCTTCTTTCTGCATATATTGGATTTTCTTCACCACATTTTTGACGTCCACTTGACGATATCATTCTTAAAACTAATGCGTTAGATTATGGAGAGCCTTATGCAAACAATGCAAATGGAGTTAACCTTTCGTTAAAAACTTTGTTGATACATTTATAGTTTGTTTGAAATATCTTACATACTTACTGTTAGTGTATACAAAGAACTTTGTAAGAAAGAAAATATTTGGGGAAATTGCATGCACAGTCAATTGACACAGCTGTAATTAAAATAAAGTCCACCTTTTAAATAGTTAATACCATCGGAGTAATCTTTCTAAGTAACATTTGCGTCTATATGAGACTGCCTTAAAAACATTGCTTCAAAATTTGTATTTCATTTGATTTCATTTGTTAATGAAAAAAATGTTGTTCTAATTGTCTTTGTTTTATTGTACATAATGTTGATTATGTATATCAATGGTAAATCGGCTGAAGAATTTATTGATTAAAAATAATAAAATAGCTTAATTCCTTCCGGGAATACATATTCTATGGTTTGTTAGCTTGTCTTAGGTCAGCATGTAAAGAAACAGGTATACTGAGAAGTGCAACCAGGGCTACACAGAAAGCACCTTAAGAAAAAAGTCCCCGCACGAGTTAACACCAGAATTCAGAAACCAAAACTGGATCCGTAGAATTGTCGATAGGTCTTGCAAAGATTATTTCAAATATCACGGAGAGTGCACATATAATGGGCTACTTATTAAATGTATGACTGTCGTACTACATCCTTTATGCTTCTATGAATATAGAATTATATAAATTGAAACAATTTGGAAACAACTATTACGGTGAAGAAAACGTAGAAAAACTAGCCTTTCTTTGAAAATAACGTGCACAATAGACATGAAAATACATTGCAGTAATAAATAAAGTTGCGCCATTGGAATAATTTTTATACCTTAATATAAAACTTGTTAAAGTTTTTTATAGTGTAAAAAAGAAAAAAGTATTCAAATCTAAAAAGGAGTCTAAAGTAGATATAATCCATTAGGTAATGAACCATGCTTCAAAATGTTTGCGTTACCAGAAGATAGAACGGTAGAAACAGCAGTGAATCATCGCATTTGTAATACACTATGCAATAATTTGAAGTCAATAATAACATTGTGACACCTTTTCCTTTTTATGTTTTTAATTTCTTGGATTGTATCCTTCCTCCCTATCGAGCTTAACATTGGAATTAAATAAAAGAAAGAAGGGGGCCATCATTCGTAATAGTCCATTAATGCTTTGCTCAAGAAGCTACTAAATTTTACTTTAAAAACTCCAACCAAATCTAAAATAACTAATAGCACAAGCTTAGAAAGCCGCACTCTCAAATATAGAAGGGGAAACAAAAGTAGGCGCACAAATCAACTTACCACTTGCGCCCTTCAGAAGCCAAGGGAGGTTAAGGGAGGACAAAGCCCTACAAATGACACTCCTTCCCGTTTCTTTCGTACATGGAATGGGAGGAGGGAATGCATGCTCGCTTTGTTGCACTAACTAAGTTTGCTGCAGTCCCTTCATACTTACAACCCCTTACACATATTTCTGCTCCATACGCATTCTCATTTGGCACCGACCCTTCTCTTGCCTTTCTATTTTATTCACTCTTCATTTCCGAAAGGTCGCGAAGTATATTGAATTCCCGTTCATCTTTAAGTAGCAACAACTAGTGAGAAAACAACAAAAGGATTGCTTATTTCAGATGAGGTTTCACTAAGGCCTAGAATCCCAATGCTGGTGCCATGCTTAAGAGAGTCACCTAGTGAACAGAAATGACCAATTAAAGTATTTTGATGCCTCCAACCAGTCATACAGGCATCTAACTTTCAAGTATTATACTGTTAGGTGGGTTGTCACGAAGACACAGTACATCATAAAATAAGAAAAGTAAGGTACTGGCTAAGTCTTGTGCAAAGAGAAAATCCAATTCAAAATATTATAAATACCTGTCTCCTTAAGTTCTGGACAGCTGAACTGCTAAGAGGTTTGAGTATAATAATCACAGGGTCAGTATGGCAAATAATTGGCATAATTAACACAAGCATATCTGTCGAAAAAGTCTGCTAGATATAAGCAATAAAACTGAAATGCGCTAAAGATGTATACAATACATAACTGGCCACTGATAAGTCCGTTGAAGTTAAAGGGGAAGATATAAATGGAACAATAAGAAAAGCCAATCTTAGGAAGAAAGTAAATATCAGGAATTGCATTATTTAGATTGGGAGGCTGGAGAACACAGAAACTGACTGACCATTCTGGCACGTGCTGCCCATTCTACGGTTGGATGAAGACTGGGTACGTAGTTTCTTCACATGCGAACAGTGGAGGAACTAGCGAACAATTAACACTCAAAGAAAAATGTAAGCCCTGCTAGAAAATACTGGCATTTTAGGATCTACTGCCTAACCAGAGGACCCTAGCGAAACGTGAGCAATTCCCTGCACGAAGCCAGATCAAATTTGTTCAGTTAGAGCCATTTAACTCCCACAATCTTTATCTCTCTTGTTTATTTTTTCACCTATAACTTGTATCTCGAATATTCATGTGCAGTTCATGAAACATACGTTAAGTATTGTGTAAAAATTTAATAATTTGACCCTAATAAAAGTGCCTTATCTATCTAAATAAAACAATACTTCGACCAAAATAACATGGTAGCCCAAGCCATTAATATGAGAACTTATAAATGGGAAGATTGAGGTTCAAATCCTTTAGGACTGCCCTCGTTTGCTGAATCGTTTTGTAGGTTTTCTCAGTTCTCATTATTGATAAATGTCACAGAAAGGACTTGCGCATAAGCCTTGAACGTTTTCTTCCCAAAGTACCATATCTTACCTGAACCAATATCATATGTGGTGCCATGTGATGTAACAGAAGACTTAAGCGCCGTTTAATGTTGCTAATTATTTGCTTGGAAATTGTTAAAAGTAAGCAATAGGTATTTGGTTACAAGTACCTTAGGAAAACAACTTTCAGCGTTTTGTATCAAATAAAATTTTGTAAGTGAGCGGATAAAAATGAAGGAAGAAAGGTTTATTATATTATAAATGACGCTGTGAAGTAAATAATAATCTGAAGGAGAAAATAATAAATGTACAAGAATAGGTATTCCAAAAGCGATTTTGCATAAATAACTTTTGGAACGAGTTCTCTGCTTTTATAAAGTAAGTGGTCACAGTTTATTTTTTCCTATACGTGTCAAATTCAACAGTAATTAGCTCAAAATATATTTGGAACAAAATCCTTAAATTCATTATAAATGAAAATAAGCAAGCAAGAAAGCAAAAACATAACCTACTCACTGCTTATGATTGGTTAAATTTTATAAAACGGTTTAACTTTCATTATTTATAGGAAGCTAGCTTAGAGACCGTTAAAATGAGCTAAAGTCACAAGTTGTTAGCTCTTTCAGAAGTACAATGTTGATACAGTCTTTAAAGACGGAAGAGAAAAAAGAAAAGAAATAAAATTTTCACTGTCTGCGATGGGCAAATTTATAAAACGGTTTAACTTCAACTACTAAAAGAACGTGACTTGAATAATTATTGAGTATTCGTTTCAGCTTTTGTATTCTTAGCTGTGCTTCTCTCGCTCTCTCTGTCCCTCTCTCTTTCATACGCACACATACACCCATACGAGCGCACACATACTATTTCTGGAATTATCTTTTTAGATTCAGCAACTGTCTGTCTGACATCTGCCCAACCTCGCTTTCTCCCTCTTCTGAAAATAATAATATAAATAAAAAACATAGTATATATACATTCGGTAGGCTTTAAGAACAAATTGTGGACTTTTTCAAGGAATTTCTCCCACTCCAAATATTTTGAAATATAATTATTTTGTTTCGTTACACGTTCTATGACGACTTAATTAGTTGTTTGTAGAGTGTTATTTTGTTCCTATGCTTCAGTGTTCAAGGTTACACGTAACTTGTGTCTCTTTGTTGTTTCTGGATTGCTTAGCTCTCAATTGGGTGACCTTTGTTTCGTCCAGCTAGATTTGACTAACTACATACTTCTAAAAGGTTACGAGTACAGTTGGCTCTTGGCTTTCCTCAGAGATGTATGGTTTCTGGCTTGACTTATTCTATGTGGTGATGTAGATCTCAGTGGCGGGATGTAGCATAGGTATGAGCTGAACTTGCTGTTCGAAATTTTGCCAGAGCTAACTCCTTGTAACTTCGGTTTAAATGGCAAAATAGAAGGTTATCCTTAAATGTTACTACTATGCGTACATTTAATTCTCAATGTAGCCACTTAGGTGAAAATGTGTAGGGTAAGAAATGGACATATAACTCTTGTACGTTACTATAACCTTGCTAGTAATTTTGGGCGTTTTTGAGGTATTAGAAAAATTCCTGGCTCGTTATATATGTCCCAGTGTATTAAAAATAAAGTAACGTGTATTTGACAGTCCCACGAAACATATAGAAGTGGCGAGGAAGGTTCATCTGAGTATTACTGTCATTCTTGGAGATCGAGCAGGATGGTTCAGGTGGTTTCGTGGGAGGTCCGGGTTTGATTCCCGTGGCCGACCTACCTGACCCATGGTTTCTTCGGGGTTTTCCCGGGTCGCCAGGAGAATGCTGGGTAGGTTAATTGCATCCCTCGAATTTCCTGTCCCTACATTTCATCTCCATTATCCTTTCACATAATTTCTCACCTGGTGGTCTTTTACAGGGTAGAAGTGTCGGCAGGTATCTCGGCGGTGCATGGCAGGATGATATGCTCTGAATAAACCACTTCCTCCTTCGGTAGGACGGTTGCCGGTCTCCCCTGCCCTATGCACTATCGTGGCTCCTTAGGACGGCGGCCCTCTGTCTCCTCTCCCCTCATCCTTCATCCCGAGGATGTCTCAGCTGAGGCATATGTAAAATGAGCCAAATCTGGTTGCCGTGCCCAGTCCCCTCCGATATAATCCAGTTCCAGTTCTCCTTGGAGAGAAGCGTTATAAGAGAACCAAGGCGTTTCAACCAACATTCTGGAGATCGTATTCTGGACTAATTCTATTTTCTTGATATTTGTCTGATTTTGTTTAATTATTATTTACAGTTTATCAGTTTCTTATATCTCGTAATTGTAGATACTAATTGTATGTGTAACTTAACATTAATAAGACAATGTTTAACATGGTAAACGCAAATGTTAATATAACGGCTACAATTGACATGCTTACGTTCTTAATTCTTTATAGTCAAGGGAAGAATAAATGGTAAAATTGGCAAAAATTACACTTTTCGTCTTATGCAGTCTTATTTCCCCTTTTTTGTCGTTGAACATAACTGAATAACCTGCTATAATTATAAGAACACAAATTCAAAGTCTCAATATAACTTTAATATGCGTATATGCGATATAGTTTTAAACATTGTACTACATCTTTCATCTTTTGCTGTGAGTGCTTCCCTCTTTTAGCCCTCTTTAGTGGGAAACTTTGTTCTAAACATAGATACCACAGTATTGTAACGGGAGCGCTGGAACACCCTGTGAAAGCAGCTGGCAGCGGAAGGCAGGGGAGGTTCGGTTAGCCACACCTCCTCCTCGTTCGTCTTGTAGTGGTGACAGGCTGTGGTCAGGGAAAAAACATGACTGTGTCGCCTGTTTTCTCTACACCTGTTTCTCGATCTTTCTGTTACTAGAACAATCCTGTAAACACCAGAAGGCGGGATATTCCGATATAAAGAGGGTTACAGACAGACGGAGTTAGTTAGTCAGTTGTTGGTTTGGTCAGTCAGTCAGTTGGTTAGTGAGGACAGTTCTTGGTGTAAGAAGGCAGTGTTAGTCAGTGACGTGTTAATGAACGAAAGGGTTGTGCAACGGAAGACTGTACGAACTGTGTATGTGTATCGGAGTTTGTGTAATCGCGAGTACAAGGAAATTGTAATGGACGGACTGGTGAATTGTAACTGTGTGCAGCAAGTAGTTCTGTGTAATTGGCAAGTGTTAAACTGTAAGTCGGTGGAAATAAAGAACATTGTTGAGTGATGTAATTGGACTTTTCATTTCACGAACCCACAAAGTCACAGTATTATGGCTTGGTTAACGACCGTTACACATCAGATTTCATTCTGAGATCATTAAATTCTTTCAATGTAAACATCTGAAGCCCACAATGTATTACGTCTCGTAAAAACTGAAAGTAGACTAGCAAGACCGAAATACACTTTTCCCCTCTAGCAGTTGCTGCTTGACCCTTTCTCTCCCCAGTAACTAACGAAGCAAGCAGGAAGCATTTTGCTTTTTTATTCCTTTTTTTTTTTTAATCACGGCATTATTCGTCTGCATGTTCGGCAGAAAACAGGGAGAAGTGGCACCGGTGGCAGCCTTCTATCAAACCAATGATGATAGAAAATTAGACCCCTTCGCGAGAATACGTTTACAATCTCATCTAAAAATTGATACGAAATAGGAAATGCGCAGGAAAATGACAATCAGTGATCCGCACTCTGATGGACAACGTTATTCTCAGGATATTTCCTATTCGCCAGTTCCTCCCTTCTCCTGCTTTTTATTTACCCCTGTGAGGATACTCTCTCTTTCTCTTCGCTGTTCGCACTTTTATTCCAATAAACACACACACAGGCACGCCATCGCGCAAACACACACACACACACACACACACACACACACACACACACACACACACACACACATTCACACACACACATTCACACACACATTCACACACACATTCACACACACGAGCCTGTACTTCATCTCTTCCTAAACCTTTTCTGAAATAGCTTTGCACGCACGAAATTTGTTTCTATATTTGGACCTTAGCGCCGCTTTCGTAATTATACGAACAGGTCACCATCTTTGAGCACACTCCTTTTCAGCAAATGATTCTTATGAGATACATATACATCAAAATCCTGAAATAACACGAAAATTTGGAAAACCAGGGCTCACATTCACGTGATTTTCGCCAGCTCTTCTATTCTTAAAGTTTATATATTTTCTGAAAACTTTCTTACAAAAAATTATTTTTATGTTACTTCATGTAACAATTTACATTTGCGATGAGATGCCAGAAACCGGGAAAAACTAATGCAGATAAGCAAAATGTGGCCCCCTGTGCATCGAAAGCGTCGACTAAGAGGGGGGGATGAGAGTGAGAGACCTCAAGGGCTAGCGGATCTAAGGGATGACGTGAACAAGTACTCATGAGGTCCCTAACCCTTACAGAATTAAGGAATCCATACCGCTTAAGACCGTCCACAGCCTCCAAACAGTTTGTTAAGGGAAGCCTGCTCACCCAAAGGGTATTTCCTCGATGCCTGAAAGAAATCTTTATAGACCGTTCCTCAACCGCTCAACGCAACATTTTGAATGTCGCCAACCCTGAAACATATGATGATGAAGGCAATGATAGTTACAGGAAATGAAGGTAGCAGAAGAGAAAAACCTCAGTGTTCATCTAACGACTTGGAAATACCACAAAATAAATCATGAACGGGGTAGGTGCCTCCCGAAATCTCCCGAATGCGAGATGTGATAGGTTAAAAAAAGTTGATTTCATTATGAATTTCTATATAGGTACGTACGTACAAAAAGTACACCGAGCTGTTTAAAATTTTACACATTTGAAAAGCAGAAACGAAGGAATGTACCTTAGCGAAATATGCTAAATATTTTTTTGGAAGATAAAAATTACGAACATCTTGAACATGCTTAATGTTGAAAAAAAAAAGATACTCGCTTGATTGCCCATAATAACGAGATATGTATTTAAAACAACGAAAATAAATGGTAAAATAATATTTTTATGCAACTACAAGTTTAAAATAATGGATGTTTCCCTAAAATGTTATAAGAACACTTTAAGATAAACCGTACTAATACTGATTCCCAGTTTATTAGGCACATATGTCGCTGAAGCTATTTGCAACCCATTGCAACGTTCTCCCCAAATCTTCCACTCCATTCCAAAATGCAATAAACAGAATTCCAGTAAAGAGACCGCCTGAACACGATATCGTCATGCATCCGTTGATTAAATCTTTTCTTAGAAAAACCCTAGTACTCTGACAAACAAACAACGCTACGATTAGAGTTACACATATTCAGAGAGTCTGTAGACATGCCTTAGTGGTAAAGATACCAAGTCTAAGTTAAATATAAGCAGACACTCCTTTTAAGATTGTAAATATTTTTCAGGATAGATGAAATGTTATTCCATCATCTCACTGATCCCCTACAACCACTTATCCAAGACTCAAGTTAGAATTCAGATTTAACTATTATTCTTGTCCTCAGCAGCTATCTTTACCACTACAGAATGCTGGGATTTTGCACAAAATAGAACTTTTCTTAGTGGTTCTAAATTCTTAGTAACTAAATCTTAAGTGTCTGAAAGAACGTTTTGTGTAAAATGCAATGATGCACTATCTTCACCTTAGAAAATTCTATCAGAAGTCGCCGAAGTCGGGGTACTGGTTATATTCCTTTATCTGGTATTTAGCTCTAATTTTCCAAAATATGGCAAAGTGCTAATCTCACAGTTTTCTCAGACGACCTTGCAGCTATCCTGACTAAAAGGCATAAGTTATAGTAGCGTAGACAAAGATCACGAGTTGTGAAAACCTGGAAAATGAATATGTATCCAAAGAAATCGAAACACATTACATTCGTCTGCAAAAATAATATAGCCAATTGTGCAATATGACTTAGTAGTGAAACAGTGCCGAAACAGTAAAATACTTAGAGCATTCATCGTTTAAAATTCCTGATATCGAATACTTTCCTTTACCATTATCTCAAAAAAGGACGATATGCTTCTCGCCCGCCTCGGTAGCGTAGATAGCAGCTTTTCTATCTCCGTTCAACACGTCCCGAGTTCGAATCTCGGTCGGGATGAACTACCCGGACAAGTTTTTCAGGGTTTTCCCTTACTCTGACAGACGAATGTCGGGTAACTCTAAGCTCTATGGATCCTGGACTCACTTAAGCATCAATTCACCCATTTCATTCATCTTCCGACATTACTTAACGTTGGAGGACGTAACCTTTTTATTTTTTATTTTAATTTTTTATATATACATCTACTTCTCCCTAATGAAGCCGTCTGAAAGTATGTTCAATCTCGGCATCTGCATCCAAAGCTCAAGTCAACAGAATACAACTAGTACATATATAGATTCGCGTCCTTCACCTTCCTGCATTCGCACTACATCACATCATAAAGGTATTCTCACACCGACAGTAGGTACTACCCTCCAATCCTGTTCCTTTACCGAACCTGAAAATAAAACACTAGCACAAGATTTCGCAGCATATGCCGCAAGAGCGAGCACTAATGAGGCTGAATTAAAAAATACCTACAGATATATTAATATGGCATGTCATCTAAATACACCATGTATCGACTGAGAATATTATTGACCTGCAACTTAACCACGTGTCTGCTATTCCTTGTGAATAATTGCTACTCTATCAGTAGAACTAACATTATTTCAACATATAAAATATTTAAATAAATTACGAAAAAACAAAACAAAAAAGAACTTACTTGAAAGATTTTAGTCCCTCTTAAGAAGACCATGAATTTATATACCAATGTTTATCCCTTACATCTCTTTCACTCTCCCTCCCTTCCTTCCTCCTTCCCTCCCTCCTTCTCTCTCTCTCTCACTCTCACAAATATCTACATTCACCATAGCCTTTTAGTTCTTAAAATTAAATTTCGGAGAGGATTACAAAACAACATTTCGTTGACATCTAATTTTTTTGTGGAATGCAATACTTACTTTACCTTCTAACAAATTGAAACTAGAGAAGAAAAATGTTAGTTCATAATATATAATTTACTTTATATTCGTAAATACTCAGTTTGAAAAGAATAAAATATTTTTAGTACATCACTTAAATCACTTAACTTTTGAGTGAGTGCTTAACAACTAAGGAAATTAGAAATTATGTAATTTTATAAATAGGGTATATTTATATCAATATCTGTTCAACTTTCTGCTGTACATTCTCTTATGAATATATGTTGATTTGGGCTTTTGCACTTAAAGGTGAATCTGTAAAACGACGGAAGAGTGTGTGAGTTGTTTAATGCTTATAGAAAACAGCAAGAATGTAGTCATGATCATTCAAAAGCTTCGAAATCCTTCACGAAAACTAAAACGAGAAGTATCAGTGAAGTCTACTTCAGCATTAAGCATGATATGCAAATAAATTAATTGCAGAAAGGAGTTTCTTACAGCTTTATATGAAAGAGTAACATTTCTAAGATTCTAGAAACAATTGAATTTGAATCTCCGTTCAGCATTTCTCGAGTTCTGACTTTCGAATATTTGAATGCTTTTTTAATTTCATATTATTTATTATTTTGCTAAGTGAAGTTACAGCTTCTGCCCATTTCTTTATATTGGACTAAGACCTGAAAAAACAACCTAGGTGCCTCCCGAGTTGTTTTACAGAGATTATTGCTGAGTATAGACAAGAACCATATGAAAATGTTATAGAATACAGGTCACAGTTCAAATTAGCTCTTATGAAGTTCTCAGTTTCAGCTGGTTTATTAGTTTTGGCCCTTTTTTGGTGTGGGAATAAAACATGTATATGCATATTTAAGAAACGTTCGGCTTAATCACACAAATAATATAGCAATTTAAATGTCCTGATTTTTGTGGTCTTACTTTAGTTTCAGGAACCAGGACCAAAATAGGGAAATTAGAAAGCTTTCCTGGACGGAGACTCGCTATAGACTTCTTGCCATTGACCATTTTATTGCATCCGATTTTTTAAAGTATAGTAGAGAGGAAACGTGGAAAGTTCAAAAACCTGTCGACAAATAATGTGGCTTAAAATCACACTATTTCAGGGAAGCAGACTGTTGCCAGATACGAAGCTATTTAGTTACAGGTCTGAATAGCAAAGCTGCCACTTACTACGTTTAACTTACGTAGTAGTGAACATGTAAGTGGTTAACGTGTTTGTTTATTATGTTTGTCTGTTTTAATAGGATTTTAATATATCTCCAATTAAAGCTTCTAAAACTGCACTATTTGCACAATAACTTAAAGGAAAGGATTTATTAGCTCGACTGGAAAGTTTATTCTGTGGTTATTGCAGTAAAGAATTAAGCACTACTATATTTCCAAATATTTTATATGGCAGTTGCTCTTTGTAAAATCAAACTAAACTTCTTTTAACATGATTAATTAAATTAGATCCGTTTTAATATGTCTAGATAATTGTAAGCACTGTTATAACTGCAGTTAAAATGTACTACACAATTTAAAGTCAACCACCGTATTGCTACAGACATAAAAGAACTAAAATTGCATATTTTAACATATTTTTGCTTGACCATGGTAATTCATAGTCTGATAATGCATGACACATGATTAGGGAAGCTCTATGGACAAAGAGTGTAGGTAGTACGAGTTGGCTGTGGAAATTAGGATAGTATGTTGATAAAGCTAGTATCCTCGAGATAGTATGCCTTTATTCTTTTAAAGGTGGGTGTATCCTCATCGAATGGAGTACTTAATTACTATAGTGTATATACTAATGATTACTGATTCAGAGCAAATATTTAAGTACTTGTTTTTATTAATGAATATCGTGATACACAGAGACTACAAGGACTTGCGGAGGTCCCTAATAACTCCAGACTTAACGATCCGTCCTGCTATTCAAGATGGATGACCCGTCGGCAAAGCAGATCTATATTTTTTCTTTGAGCAAACTTACTCCCTATATATCCAAATGCCAGATAGCTCGAAGCACATCTGAAAATTGAGAAGCAAACGTAATTAATGGGGAATGTTAGAAAGCAAATAACCGTAGATGAGATACCATCGCAATTTTGCCTACCGACTAGAGAAAATCACTAAAAAGGCAAGCTTGATGGGAATCAAACCAGGGACCTTCCTAGTTGTAATATATTAATTAAAAAAATAGACAGCTTTGCTCTTAGTACATAACATATACAAAATCTTCTCGAATATTTTGTATTTTGAATTCTGTACATGTAAGACAATGGTTGGTTATTGTGTATAACGAATTCTGTTTCATTCCATATAAGAACTTACAATAGAACATTTGCTAGTCGGCCTCGATATGACTACGCTTGGTGGAGAGTGTACTGTTTTGTTGACAATGCATAAGTCACCAATGTCAGCTGTCTCAGTGGAATTGGGACATTAGTTCCGACAGCCGGAACTTAACAGTGCACAACAACTATACTGTGTACACTTACAGGCCTCGCCTCAATCGTAAATTCAACTTGCAACTTCGAACGTGTTCTTTATGTGACAGCATTTCCGATTTTTGTTTTGTTTTGGAATTTACGTCCTCCAACGTTAAGTCATATCGGACGATGAATGAAGTTGGTGAAATTATGCTCAAATGCGTCCGGGGTCCATGGTTCCTCACTTGCTGCGTAACTGCTTAGTTCCTATCACCGAACGCACTCATGTATTTAGCCGAGTAGTACATTTAGCTTTTCCAATATAATTCGTATCTTCTTTGCTTCCTCTCACATTACATTCCTCCTTTGTCTTACGGATTTTATTTCAGAAATTACCTTTTACCATCCATGATTAGTTACTATATATTGTTTTAACAATTTTACTGCTGTTTTGAAGAACGTTTAATGTCCAAATTCCTCCGTATAGATTGTCTCTGTACTCGTTCTCTCATTCTTCATGATTTCTGAAGAAACTACTATATAGGTTAGATTTTTGTCTAAAAATTCACTTATTTTTATTATTACTTTTTATACTTGACCAAATTATTCCAACTATACGCCAAGCCAATCATTTTACTGTCCTTTTATTGGATTGCTGCAAAAATCTCTTTCTGACTCTATTATTTTTAAACTATCCATAGTATTCACAAGTACTCTCATCTTCTAGACTACTCCATATATTTTTTTCTTTTCAATGACTTGATCCTTAACTTCATTTTCTGTTTTACCGCCTCTCGTCTATTTCTTATCTGCCGATTTTGATTTTCATTCTTATCAACTAGCATTTCAACATCAATAGACTAGAATCAACTGCCTCTTACAATTCCAGTAAATTGTTCTTATTATCCCTACCTTGATCATTCCATAATTTTTTGTAAGCAAAAGATTCTTCTACACAAGTATCTCCTTTTAATTAAGATCATCCATTAACCAAGGCTTTAAGGCAACCAATGACCACAATAATCTCCGTTGTGCTTGCTGAAACTCCGAGCGTTCCTCAAAGAGCACCGCCGTAACTATTTCTAACCCCTATTGTCACTGACCCGGGTTACGCACAGAATACACAAGGATTCTATCAATAATGTACCAAACAAGGAACTACCGAAAAGTGTCATTAAAAGAATGGCACATAACAGCCCCTTCACATTTTTAACTTCCCTTTTTATGTTCTCGGGCTATGCATATTCCCCAAAGACTGGAGAGAGAACCAAGAAAGTACAATCCCTGGCAAAACTCTGGTGACGAGCCGATCAGAGACTAGCTTTTCAACGAGCCACCCTGCAAAGCATGTTTCTTTTGATTCATTGAATTTCTATTGGAAATATTGCCAGTAATATGGACTTATTACGAGCGGAGTGAAATAAAAAAAAAAGCCTGGGTTCTACAAAAGCAACTTAAAGGTCATACCTCCCCTCCTTTCCTAAGTACCGCTCCGAAAAAAAAAGTCTGCTCTCTGAAAGATTTCATTGTCATTGGCCCCTCTTGAAGATATATTCTCACACTTGAACAATTTCAGCATTTCATTTCAAATAACAGATGTATCAACCCTGGACGCAAATGAGAAACTCACTGTTTTCCGACAGACTAAATATGTGAAAAATTCGCTGCAATGCAAGCAAACACGTGCAAAAGCTACAATGCCTTTTATGCTAAGTATGGCGGTCAATACATCACAAAAGGGCGCCGGGGTAGCGCGGTGGTTTCGTTCGCGGCTCCCGTTCTAAGGGTCCCGAGTTCGATTCCCGGCTCTGGGGTTGGCGATTTTAAGTCGGCCCTATCCACGCCTTCACCTCTGTCTAGCACACGTGAAGTATCCCCTATGCCCAACGTGGTTCGGAGTCCACGGTAAAAACTGTAGGTCCTCTCACCTCACCGCCATCTTCACTATCACCCTATCATCGGAGGTAATGGACACCGCCCTCTGGGTGCCTCCACCTGAGAAATGGGTCCGGTCATCGCTTGGTGGGGTGAGGTTACCCCGAAGGCCAAGGTTGCCATGTGGGGAGCGTTAGTAACTAACTAACTAACTAACTATACATCACAAAATGGATTACCAAACAGTATTATGATCATGAATTTATACTCTCTTTACACCACTGTATTTTAAATGTAAAAATTAGACAATTTGTCCAGTAAGGTTAAATTTGCTGCTTTTCTAAACCATTAGCGAGGTGATAAGTTTAGATACCCATAAAACAAAAACATGTCACCAATTTCTTGCCCTCTAAATTAGCATATTTGATACAATTGTCGTTTACAAACAATGATATATGTTTCTTAAGTATACAATGTTTTATTGCCATCCCTTTTTAGAATATTCAACCGTATTTGTAGTAAGTTCACAACAACAAAAGGATGTTTTCATCAGTCTAAAATATTTATTAGTTATATCTATTTGTTTCTGAGAAAACGGGATACTTATATACGTAAGAAAATGCCATTCTCTGGAAACTATGTTCAGAGTTAAAACGAAAAAACCTTGAGTGCATTTGCAAATAAAACACCCTCATGGTCTCGAGACATTGAAGCTATAATATTAGCAGTGACGTCAATTTTTAGAGCAAAACATACCCGAAAATATGAGCCAAACTTTACCTTCCTAACCATAAAAAATATATAATACATTCCTTTTCCTGTGAAAGGAACAGGAATATATTGTTCATACTCTATAAATAGGGCAGAATTCAGAGTATAACGTGGAGATACAGCAGCATTTTTAAAATAGAGAACTATGCTACATAATAAAATGTATGTTAAATTAAACAAGAAACAGCAAATTATAGGACTGCACAACAAACTCAAACATATTGTGATAGAAAATATAGAGGAACATTTCGTAACGTAATTTTACACAGAGTACTAATGTTCATATCTGCTTGAGTGTGTATAATTACGCAAACGCTAAGTTGTAGGATGCAATTGGACATTGTCAATAACATTTGAGGAAAGATAGGTGCATATATATTTGCTTATGAATATGTGTACTGTATATCAGCCACAAGAAGGCAAGAGAGGAATGAAGGGGAGAGGTGCTTGAACTGTTTATCTGCTGTGGTAGTGGATCTGTTTACTACGAAATGAGTGTATATGTGTCACCCATGTTGCCAGATCTAAAGCTTGTTGCAGTAACTGCAGTGATGGGTATTATGTATGGGTAAGTTATGTGACAACACTGGCATATTCTAAACGAACCTAGTATCCTTGTCATAGGTATTCGGAAGGTGAGCATAAACACCGTGCGAACACCAAAAGTGATTACCTTACACGTTCCTCTAGCTTGCGTTCTTGTGCTGGGCAGATTTTACTCTGACATACGAGTATGTTTAAGAAGCCGTGTCCGATGACCTATTTTTCGACGGGCCCTTACTCACTCACTCTCTTAAGAAGCTACGGATTTTAAAACCCATAACTAAGATTTTTTTTTTTTTTTTTGCAAATGAAGGAGACTTATCGTCTAAGCATAACCTATTATAAATTATATTGAGACCAGCTACTGATTCCATAACTTCTGCAGCTAAAAGACGATATACCTACATATCTTTGTGATATGAAAGACACGTGATTCTCATCACCTTCAGCTTTGACGTGCGAGCATATTTAATCATTGTGTTCAGAAAATGTTGTGCAGAAAGAGATGGACTTTCTCGGCCACCTTATCAAGCACTACGGAAAATAACCTGGCTAGTAAGGTTTGACAATTAATGCTGCATCTATTACGACAGGCACATTTTAAACACATTTTATACCAAAATGTCAGGAGTATGATAAGACGATTTACTTTTATCCGGAAAATAATAAAATAAAAACTAAACAGTATTACGTGTGAATTTTGCCTCCTTAACAATGCGTATTGGAACTCATGTCCACATCTATGTGACTATCATTCTTCAAGATTTCTCGGTTGGGTATGGTCCTATTCTATAGCCCAATAAATTTCCTTTCCCAAAGGAACAACCTTCCTTTCGGAACAACCGCATCATTTTTTCAAATTGCCGTAGGAAAGTAGCCAAGTAGGACAATCTTACGCTTCGTGCAGAATCTTTGCCCATATGAACTGAAGTCCAGTCATAGTGCATATGTCTCTTTTATAGTACAGTAACAAATACATTACGTAGTTAAGTTTGAGCTAAGTAATGCAAAATTCCTTCTCCTCTCGATACATTTTTAAATTGTTAAACATACAGGAATAATGGTCACTTCGCAAAATATGTAAGCTACATCATACAGTGGACTGTACAGGGGAAGGCCGTGGACAAAACCAGGGGAAGTTATTCATTCATCGGCAGCAAGAGGACGTGGTAAACTCACAATTCGCTTATAAATTTTAGATGCGTTGTTGTCTGTGTGGTGTTGTCCCATTATAGCTCCTCAGCTGGAGTACCTCCCCGCGGGGCTCACAGTAACTCCAGTCGCCAGTGACCAATACGAGTCCCTCGAGAAAAACACTCCTTCCATCTTCTCCCTCCTGTATAAATTTTAATTTTATCCACCATTATTTACATCTTTTTTTTGTCAAAATCTCTCGAGAGGTGGGGATTTGATATGCTAGTTTTAAATAAGGTTGGTTTGTTCTTAAGGTCAGCTTGGTATAAATAATCTGCCACTTATTCTCCTGTAACATCTACGCTTCATGGATAAGCTAAGCTTCCGTTCATGTATGTGTTCACATAACTTTACAAATTCCTTGTTTTCTTGATTGCAAATGTGTTATCAATGTCAATGTTGTATTTGTCCAGTAGAATACAAAAGTTGTAATACTAACATACTGATATAATGCACAAACCAAGCATCCCTCCTAAAGAATGTGTCACTCAAGGTCCGCCATACTTTCAATATAGTTTTCAACACAATTACTTTAATTAGATCACAGGATAACTAGGTAAACTAGGTAAGGATAAGATTCTTATTATTAATCGTCAAAGCAATATTTATTTGATAAATGATATTAAAAAGTTAAAACCCAAAACTCATATCTGTTTGTACCTTTTTAAACTGCATGTATTATAAAGGCTTCAACGAAATATTATTTTATTACTTTTTGGACGATACTTTCCTTTCTTCACGTACAGGTTGAATACCATGAATGATTTAGCAAATATAAAACATAAAATGACACCTTAAAAGTCACCTTAAAGCTAAATTTAAAGTATATACTTTTAGAATGTATATCATAGCTATAGCTTCAGACAAAGCACTTTGCATACTATATAGGTGCAGAGTACTTCAGGTAAACTGTTTTCTCCCCTCACTCATATGAGCTAAACCAGATTCGTTTCAATTTAAGCGAATATGTTTGTATAATTTTAAAATGCACTAACCTTAATCCTCATTATATCATATTTTGGGCATTCTATGAAGCCATTCAAGATGGTGAAGATCCTTTAGTACTACTAGAACATATATGGAGGCAAAGGAGACTGCTGCTGTGGAAGATAATTAGCCTTGTGCGAGAAGCGATCCAAAAGCTCTCGGGTTGAAACGAAAGTGTTTTCTTAACTTTCTTTTAGCGCAGTCGTCTTGTAAACCAGTACATTTGGTTCAACGACATTCCAACTTTTAAATAAAATATTTGTCCAAATGTGGAAGATAAATGTCTGTTTCAGCTTTAACCCTATTATTTGAGGCAAATCTTTGTGCACTCGGACGTTTCTAGAGGTTTATGAGCAAAAATTAATCTCTGGAAGGTAAATACAACAAATAAGTTGAAACATAAGTGGAAACACTTGAAAGCGGTGCCGCCTCAGTAGTATAGAAGTAGCGTATCTGCTTCACATTCAAGCGATCCTGAGTTTGAATCTCGGTCAGGGTGAGTTATGTGGATAAGATTTTTGCTGGGGTTTTCTCTCATCCTAAAAGATTAATATCGAGTAACTAAGCTCTCTGGACCCTGGACTCATCTGAGCAACATTTCACCCATTTCATAATTATGACTTCCGTTGGAGGATGTTTTAAAAAAGAGCATTGAAAGCGGGAGACATACTCGTACAACGGAGCAGCAACAATTCTACACGCGCGTGAAGGTCTACTATTGTGACCACAGAAATTCTTTTTCGTATGATGCGGATGCTTAGCCTGAATAGTCTTCAGTTGTCCAGTAATTAACAGTTAATCTCGCGTGCGGTGATTTGCCTTTCTCGAGGTAGTCAATGAGTAGCACAAAAATACTTAAAAGAAACTCACTAAGATTGCGCTTATGATAAATCTACGCCTCGGTAGCGTAGATGGTAGCGTGTCTGCCTCACGTTCAAAAGGTCCCGAGTTCGAATCTCGGTTAGGGTGAGTTACCTGGATAAGGTTTTCCCGGGGGTTTCCTTTATCCTGAAAGACAAATGTCGGGTAACTCTAAGATCTTTGGATCTGGGACTCATTTGAGCATCATTTTACCAATTTCATTCATCGTCCGATGTGACCTAACATTGGAGGACGTTAATTACAAGGAAAAAAAAATTAAATAACGTTCATTCAAATGCGGCTTTTTACCGTTCATTTGTTAATCGCGGCATTTATTGATTCTAAAAGTCTTCTCATGCCTTAAACTTCGTGTAAATTGTAGTGGTCTTTCCACTATCAGCCAATAATCTTAACTTGAGTTGGCGATCACTGAGCGTGACATAAATATTTTTCACAATCTCATTGGTTGGAGCGTTTTTGGGACACCCCGTGTTGAATGAATGTGCGATCACTTATTCAGCAGCCCATTTTAACCGTGTAAAGGAGTTGAAAGGATGCTTTTAACACTGAATATAATTCTTTTCATGTTTCTTCTGCTTGGGTTAAACCGATAAAAAAGTACCAAATTGGAGATCTATTTTATTTTTAAAAAGTTTGTGTAAAATATGAACACTAGTTTGTTTACATGTTCATTAAAACACCGCCGCGTTGCAGCGCGTCTTATGAACTATTGAAACTTGGTCATCTCCCATTATACCCGAGTCAGCCCAAGAATCTTTAAAAAACACCTCATACCGAAGTGATAGAGGACAGTTCATGCGATAATTATACGAAAAGTTAATGCTTACTCTTTGAGCAGCAGTTAAGTGCTGAATACATAATTGTAGATATCCAATTTGTATATTGATTTTCAAAGAAAAAATTACTTTATAGCAAAATATCAGTACATCTTCTTCTGTAGGTCTGGCCTAAACATAGGTACACATTTTGAAGTGTATGTTACATATATTAACATAGATTCCTATCAGTCCCTAAACTGCACAGGTTATAAGGCTAAATCCTCTTAAGTGTGCCAGATGGTGGAAGGAAAACTATGAATATAGGTTTGTTTTCATTGTTGTTTCAAACCATTTGAAAATTTTCTCTTTAAGAAGAACAATTTCTTTGGTAATAGGTTCCCATAATATAGTCATTTGCAAAATATATACAGCTTAAAGTAGACTGGCAATTAATCAGCAGAACGGAGATATTATAGGGCATTACATCTTCAGGGGGTTTCTCTTTAGCACTGTCGATCGTTTTTTCTCTGTGAAGTCGCTTCTTCTACACCCAAGCTTTGGGATAAACAAAAATAAAAAAGGAAAGGCTCTTTTACTGTGGACGCAGAAGTTTTCAAACTTAATGACGCTAAAAGCTTGTGGAGTTGGGGTAGAAAAGGGTTAAAAACGGCACACAAAACGGGCAGAGTGGCTTGCTGTCTTTTCGATGGCATTAACTGAACACAGGTCCGGGAGTTGGTTTTAAAACAGAATGGTTAAGCAAGCCAAGTTGGTCTCTCAACCTTTGGCTGTTTATCTGTAGCTCTTCTAGATCCGGCCACCCAAAGAGTGATTGTTTGCTGGCCGCGTGTATTATTCAGATGAGGAACAGTCAGGAAGAGAGTTAGTTGCTAGAGGGGAAGCAGAAAAAGGTGCATTGGTACTCCCGAAGGGAATTCCCTCGATACTCGGTAAACAACTGACTGCGTGTACATTTGAATTGACTTAACGCAGCAACATTTTTAAAGCTAGAAAAAAAGGTAATGGTGGTAATGAAAGAGTAATATATATTCTTAGATACAACTAAGTGAAGCACTTATTAAATCACAGAACAGCATCTAGATATCAAAATCTCTAGCTATGAAAACTAGAAGACGCTTTTTGCAAACTTAGCGAAATATAACAGAGCTCTCAAAAACCATTGCTGTTTTTTGCTTATGATCGAACATATGTAAAATCTTAGCACCAAATTAATATTCGATATTTGTTGTTTACCTAAAGCAGTAGAGAAATGCGATCGCCAAAGATTCATATTAGGCAAGAGTTTAATATACTACGTATAGTCTGCTGGTATAAATAGAACACTATGAAGGAAATTTAAATTATCTTCATGCAAAAGTTTAGGTGATGTGGGGGAATATTTGTTTATATTAATCCTATTCCTGTGACGTAATATATAGAATAGGATTGTTATAAACGTTATTACTTCCTCCAGGTGACCTTATTTGGGACATATTTTAACCTAAGAATATTTTCAAATTACGCAAAGCGTGCTTAATTTTCTGTAATGTAGAGAAACAGCATTCAAATGTTTAGTCATAGTACAAGAAGTTCTTGCAACGTAGACCAAAAAGAGAAGGTATAATGGTTCAAACAAATCTGTCAATGACATGCTTGAAAAAGTGTAAGCTTGCAACATAAATAGTTCGAAACCGATTAATCCTAAGAATAAATATTTGGCACAAAATGCGTACTTTAATGAGCTCTATGCTTTTGCCCCAAGTAAGTTTATTCATGATTATTTGGTTTACTTCACAGAAAAAGTAATGCTATTCTTTTATTACCCATTAAAGTATGCAGAACATACGATATTTTGGTCGAAATTTGCCAACTTCTTTTTGAGATAATAAAAACAATGAATATCTTTCCAGCAAGAGTTAATTTTCTATGAATAAATTTCCTTTAATAACTTTGTGTGGGATACTTGAAAAGGATGAGTAAAATATAACTCGAATTTACATATTTTTCAGTTTATATGTGCCACTGTATTTCACTGCCTCTGACACAGAACATTTTAAAAATTATTTTTCTTTTTCGGTGTGTTTAAAAGTTTATTTCCGGCGATATCTCGATATAAAAATTTTGGATATAGTAAAATAGTTTCTCTAACTGGTATACATATGTGGTCGAAAAAGTAAAACAGAATGTTAAAGGTATAAAAGTGCTCCTTTATCGCAATGTTCAACGAAATTAGAGGGAACTTTGATGATATGAATAACCTAATTTTAAATTAATTTGAACCTCTTCATTCACCCTTTTGGGCTATATGTAATAAAATATGCATATCTACCACGAATTATCAGAAACGTTCTTGGACTTACATCAGTAAATTTCCCATGATATTCATTTTCAGTGAAAGGAAATTGAAATTTAGTGAAAATAATTTCAAAATCCCACTAAATTCCTATCAAGGAAACTTAAGAAATCAGGTTATAGAACATCATGGTACTTGGAATGGTTTTGGTAGAAATTTAAAATACATTTCAGTTAATTGATTGAAATTAATCATTTCTTCATACTAGCCGTATATAGGCTAAGGCTTTTGATAGTCAACATGAAAAATTCGATGCCACGGCCGTGATATGAAACACGGATCTCCTGGTTTCCGTCCAGTCGATCTAACCCATTGAGCTACCATGACCAACGTGCCGTCATGACATTAAGTTCTCCATTTAACTCGTATATTTCCCCGGTAGACCACTAGGGGATCTCGCATCCGAGATACACCGTTTGTGGCGACTTACTATCGTAAGTACTTGAGTCCCAGGCTTTATCATTTAACTCTTATTATTTCAGTTAATTGATGGAAATTAATCATTTCTTCATACTAGCCGTATATAGGCTAAGCTGTTTAAAATACATTTTGCAAGCCTACCACCAGCATGATAACTCTATCATGGTGTTGGAAACCTGAATTTGTATGAACTCGCATATGATTGTATTTGACATTTGGACCCTTATGTATTTGACACTATATGTGTATTATTACTTTCACAGTTGGTTTAGTCAACTATCTTAGTTTGTAGAGTTAGGTTAGCATACGAGGTAAGCCAGGCACATACGGGATATAGCTTTATTTTTTTTAAAAACTATATTTGTGAATATAATACTCCAAGGAGTTTCAAACCCGAAGTAAACAACATTTAAAAATGCAGTAATTTTTACTCTACCAACAGATAAAGCGTTAATAAAATTAAAGAAACTAGAAAATATGCTAGGACAAAGTATTTGAGTTAGACAAAGATAGTAAAGTAAAGGAAGTAAGCAACAAATTCGAAAGAACTTATGAAGTAGTTCCGAACCATAAAAAGAAAAGTATAGCATTTAGAAGAGAAGAATAGATGACACAATCTGACGATTTAAGGAATTGAAAAGAATGCAGCAAGGGATTCGAGACGTAAAGTAAAAGGAGTTCTGGAAGGAAGACTAGGGGTGGAAGTGGGAAGATATAAGATCTGAATGCTTTTCGTTTTAGGAAGAGAAATAAGACACAGAAGAAAAATATTAGCAAAATTTCCCAGTACACAGCTAGTTCTTGAGACGATAAAATAGACGAAGAATCTAAGAGGCACTGATATATATATATATATATATATATATATATATATATATATATATATATATATATATATATATATATATATTAACAGAGATATAACCTACCAGCAAACAGAAGTATTAAAAAGGCAAAAATGACGCAGAAGAGTCGCATATTAACAAGTGAAATTGGCACAGAAACGAAATTTTAAACTATGGATAAGTGAAACGCTGGCAGAAGAAGAGAACAACGATAAAGATAGCTTACAAGAATTGAGCTTGGAAAACTTAAAGTTGTTGACAAATGAAAAAATTTTGTACATTATCTGACACAAGAGCTGATCGACCAGGAAGGGAAAAAATACGGGGAATTCAATGAAGAAAACTACGTTAAGAGCTACGTGAAGCATAAGGAGACAGAACGGAAAAGAGGAGATGGAAAGAAATGCTGAAAGACCACAGTGGGAAAGAAAAGGATAACTACAAAAACAACAGAAACATAATCATTGCGAGCAGATATGGCTTGGAGGTTACGTGGTTAACTAACAAAAGTACTTGAGCAATTCGCATGGCATTTGGAAATAAATATGGAAGTGAAAAAGTAGTTTATGACAGTTTGAATGGGTAAATATCATACTGGTGAGAAACACGCTGACTGAGTGGGAAGGAGGAGACATTAACAAATAAACTAGGATATAGAAGGATGAAGAGTGTTGGTGGAGGAAGTAGCAGAGGGAATTTATTTTGGGTTATATAGGGAACCCAAAAAGCATAAATAAATTGAAAATTGTACACCATTTGACAAGATAGCAAGTGCGGTAAGAAGCTGTGGAGAAAGTGAAGAGGGACAATAAGCGATAACGAAAGTGTAATAATGAAGTGAATAACGGTAAAGTTTGCTTGGGAAGGCAATAAAATAAGGGTAAAGGCAAATTTAAAGATATAAAGAAATAACCGAAGAAATTAATGATTAAATAGAAATTAGTAAGAGAGTGAGCTAGAAATAGCAGTATAATATCACCTAATAAATTATAGTCAGCAAAAGATAAATTGTTGATTAGTAAAACTGATGCAACATAGACAAACAAAGACATGGATATGTAGTAAAAGCAAAGCTATACCTAGTGAAATAGTGAATTCGAGGTAGAGAAGATTAGTTAAGTATATATAAAAATGAGCAATAAGAGTGAAGCTAATGGGAAAAGCTGGGAGAGTGAATAAAGATGGAGCATAAAACAGAAATTAATGTTTTTTTTTTTTTTTTTTTTTTTTTTTTTTTGTAATTTACGTCCTCCAACGTTAAGTCATATCGGACGATGAATGGAATGAGTGAAATGATGCTGAAATTAGCCCGGGGTCCATAGAGCTTAGAGTTACCCGACATTCGTCTTTCAGGATAAGGGAAACCCCCGGAAAAACCTTATCCAGGTAACTCACCCTGACCGAGATTCGAAATCGGGACCTCTTGAACGTGAGGCAGACATGCTACCACCACGCTACCGAGGTGGGCCAGAAATTAATGGGGAGAGTGGGGGCAGGAAAATGATAATGAAATGGTAGAAAGCAATGGCACTCAAATAGGAATTGGAGATGGAAAAGGGTTTCGACACAAAATATAACCAAGGTATTTGGTTGCATGGGATGCTAAGATAACCAAATGTAGCCAATAATATATATCATAGGCATTCATTCATACTCTCTCTACCAGCTATCCAGGAAACATATGTATTGTATTCAATTCAAAACTCGATCGCGGTATCTTACAAGCCAATTAATTCTTATTCATCGACGACATCCACCTATTGTTAGTTATAGATTGTAATTAATTATAGAAATCGTTTATACTCTGTGCTGCTTTTGCCATACCGTTCAGAATAGCAGGATGCAGAGCAATAGTTCCTGCTTTTCGTCGTCGATTTCTTGGAGGAGCATACACTTTCCATTTGGTTAAGTTTTCATGCCCTGTATACTCGAGTTCTCCAATTATAGGGTTGTAGCTTCTTCATTGGCTAATTGCTCACTCTCGGTATCATGATCACTATTATTTGCGATTTGCACATTTGAATCTTCTTGGTCATCAGTGAAAGCTTCATTCATTTTGGAAAGTTCAGAAGGAGGTTCATTTTCATTCAAAACTTCGTCTACCCATTGACCTTATTGAAGTTCTTTACCGCGCAATCTACACAATGCGATAGAAAGCTAACATGCATCACTATTACCAACTGTGGTTCTTTCTCGGGTTATCATATTTTAAAAGTAGAAGTGAGTGTCGCGCTCATCCCGCGACCAACGACGGGTTAATGTGCTGCAACAATTTCGCCGGAAACCCTACATAGAGTTAATCGCGGACATGCACATGATAACTCAATTAAAACACAGCTGGAGTAAAACTCGCTTTTTCTCTCTTTCTCCCTTATCTTCATCTACTCCTTTACACATTATCCGGTGAAAGCCTCGTATATTTTGCCCGTTCCCCTTTTTGTAAGATGTGGACTGCAAAGCTTTGGTTGCGTAATGGCACGGAGGGACGGACAGTTCCGGGGCATACGATTTTTCCGCTTTTGCCTCCAAGGCTCTTTCTTGGATCCCCTCCCCGGCTATGGTTCGTGGACTTTTAAACGTTTTAGAGAGACCTGCTCTCGGTAAATGGAATTTTAAATGTAGTGTGTGCGACGACAAACGGTGGCAGGTTTTCGAGTTAATTCCATGCAGCTGTTAACATGCTGGCGGCCATTATACGGTCAGGAGAATCTTGTTCTTATTATAGGTTCTTACTCTCGGCTGCAAGGCATCATTTCATTTAATATACTTGATGAGCTAGGTCTAGTATACTGGTTTCAGAACACAAACTGAGCAAATGATCCAAAACGTGTAATTCTGGGAGGAGATACAGATCTTAATGCCCTAAAGCAGAGATTCTTAAAGTTTCTGTCCTTCTTTGGCGGAAATTATAATGGATGATATGCAGGAAACGTTTGGTTAGAAAATTGCTTTAGAATTTTTACTTTATTTATCGATATTATTAAATCCTGTTCTAGAGAAGTATGAGCAAATTCTAAATTCCAGCTTTACCTTGCAAAATACTTCTCTACCCCATATTCATACATCACTGAAAGGATTGTAGTTAATCATTATGACTGGCAAATGAAGTTTAAAAGCTTTTGGAAAAAAATAGTGATTGTGTGGAGCTCCATAATTACGTTCGCTTCCATTTCCCCTATTTCTCTTGGCTTCTTCGTCTCAAGAAATTTTAAAAGTATTTCAGCTTTGTATGTAGGTAAAATAAAATATAGGGCACATGTTTAAATTATTATCATAATTAACTGAAAAACAAGAAATCTCACATTTTTTGGCTCATAGAACTTGCAAATTGTTCTAATTATCAATACTATATGCTTAAAAATACTTCTCCTGTAATACCCTATAAGAAGGCACATTTAATATCATATTCGTAGATCATGTTTTTTTCTTATTTAACCGATTTTTCGTTATTTCCGTTTATTTTCTTACGTTTTCCAGTTTCACAAATATTCACTATACACATAAACACCCATGCCTAAGACGGGACTTGAACCCGCGACCCTCCACGCGGCGGAACACTAGAGACATACGCTTTAGCGACCATGGCTACGAGGGCCGGCACTGTTAATCATATTCTGAAGATATAATATCTAAGCATAAGAAAGGATCACAGTTAAATTTGCGGAGACAAAAGTAGAAAATCTTGTTTCTTAATAGAATGAAATAATAATAATAATAATAATAATAATAATAATAATAATAATAATAATAATAATAATAATAATAATAATAATGATGATGATGATGATGATGATGATGATGATGATGATGATGATGATGATGATGATGATGATGATGATGATGATGATGATGATGATGATGATGATGATGATGCAGCTCAATATTCGTAACAAATGCTTTTTTAGCAATATTATTATAAGGTGAAGCAATAAAAGGTGTGCAATCAAATAAACGGATTATGAGTAGTCAATTACAAAGTTATTGCAAATTATTTAAACATATAGAATCCTTAGAATTATATAGTATTATAGGTATGACTTATGCTTGCAGCTTTCAATACTCCATGGTAGAAACATTTCTTGTTCATGGTGTGACACTACTGTGTATCTCCGCCGATCAAGATCGTTCTCGACTGAATTAGTTATTGTTGCACTCCGAGGGCTACAGAGTGATTTGCAGTTAGAGCTTCTATATGATTTTAGTATATTTCTGCAGTGTCGGAATCTTAAGTTATGACTTAAGATACATAATTAGTCTAATCTGGTTAGAATCAAATTTTTGAAAATATTTTTGGTTCCTTACTTTAAATTGCTTTTCAAGCAGATTATTTTATGGTTTCGTAACTGGACATTCGCAGTTCCAAATCAAATAAACGTAAGTTGCCCTTTGATGTTGTATTTCAACTGTAATGTCTATATCAAGTTTATCTGGATCTTGTTTTACATCCAAGTTCCCTAAACTTCCATAATGTAACGTATTGCTCAGGCAACACCTGTATATTTACTCTGTATTTTTCCCTTCACCATTTAGGCTACTGGTACTCCTACAGTCATTTAATTTATTGGACAGTATTGGTGCATAATGAACAATGGTTTTTCAGTACGATGGTTTGTAAATTGTGAACATGGCTTTTCTGTGTAACGGAACAGTATTTTATTAGTTTTGTAGCAGATAAACTGTGACTGTTATGTACGTGTTCCTTTTTTCCTAGCCAACATTTAGCAATTTTGTAACACCCATTATTTCTCAGTGACTTCCCTGGAATGAGAATAGGCGCATGTCGCGAACTGCATTATTTTTGTTTATTCTATGATAAGCTTCAACACAAGCCGTGTGTAGGCTAAGCGGAAAGTCAGAATAATATTAAAACTTCACTAACACAGCCCGGAGTTGAAACACAGTACTTTGGCTTTTGGTGCCGTTGCTCTAATCAATTAGCTACTGAGTCAACTGAATGGACTGCCTTATGGGTATGTTGCTATGGTAGTTCAACTTTTTAGCTCCAAGCCATCTAAAGGCCTAAATTCTATGGTTCGAATGCCAGCCATGAAATTGAATTTTGTAGTCCGATTTGTACTTTTCACATTTATTTTATATCTTAAAAATGGAATTACTGTGAACTGGCACCATTCATCTGCGGTTGACAGGGAATTTCAACGCCACCATTATCACTGAAAGATCTACTCAGATCACACAAGTTGCTTACAAGTTGCTAGACCCCACATTACTTCTGTTAAACAATAGTTTTAAATTTCACAGTCACAGTTGAAAGAACTAATACTTCATCGCCGTTAGATCTTCTTGGTAAAGGTACACATCACGTAGGGGCAAAGCACGTGGTCTAACGTGGCTCTTTTTGGTTCAAACGCTGCCATTGGGAGGCGCAGAGAGATGAGTAAGAGTTCTAAAGGGCAACCAGATCCGAGAGATGACGTGCGTAAGCGTGAACAGGGTTCCTGACGATTTCAGATTGATCCTACGTCTTTGTAACTTGGCCACAATTTTCAAGTTTCCCAGGGGTCGCTTAAAGAACAAGAAAGGATGGTTCTGGAAGCACTTCGAGCGACGCACCCTCACTGCTAAGCTACAGCAAGGTTTTTCGTAAATCTTGAAGGAAATGATGCACAGGAAAGTTGTAGTGGAAAACGTATCACCTCAGGATTTGCCTGTCGACAAGGGAAAACCACGAAAAATCCATGTTCGAGTGAATAGTCGTCAGAAATCGAATCCAGGACTTCCCAAATGCCAGCCTCTCATATTACCGCGCAGCAATCTTACTCGTTATAGCTTGCTGGTAGTTATTGTTGGTTGTCTAAATGCACCCATCATTGCTGTATATTGTCACCAATGGCATTTTTATGCTGCCGTGACAAAAGGGAGTCGGGCGCGTGGGCAGGAGAGCTGGACGCTTGCCAAGAGAAAGAAAGAGACAAAATAAATAAATAAATAAATAAATAAATAAATAAATAAATAAATAAATAAATAAATAAATAAATAAATAAATAAATAAATAAATAAATAAATAAATAAATAAATAAATAAATGAATGAATGAATGAATGAATGAATGAATGAATGAATGAATGAATGAATGAATGAATGAATGAATGAATGAATGAATGAATGAATGAATGAATGAATGAATGAATGAATGAATGAATGAATGAATGAATGAATGAATGAATGAATGAATGAATGAATGAATGAATGAATGAATGAATGAATGAATGAATGAATGAATGAATGAATGAATGAATGAATAAATAAATAAATAAATAAATAAATAAATAAATAAATAAATAAATAAATAAATAAATAAATAAATAAATAAATAAATAAATAAATAAATAAATAAATAATAAATAAATAAATAAATAAATAAATAAAATCTGAAAATCTTATCCCGGTACCTAATTTCTTATACCGGGACATGATTTCCAAATTCTAATTTATTAACTACCACATAAATACAAAAATACAATTTAAACAATCATTTTTCAGATAATAAAATAAAAAAAAATTAAAAGAAAAAAAGAAAAAATTTTAAACAAATACAAAAACTACCAATTTAAAAATTTACAATTTAACTAATAAAAATTTACTGGAATCCAGTATACAAATAACTGGCAACCAGCTACAATTACAAAATAAGACTACAATACCGGAAACCGATACTTAATGTACTGGTAACCAGTACATTTAAAACTTATAACTGATAAAAAACCTTCTTAAAAACTTACAAAACATTTAACCAAAAACTTATATAAAAATAATTCATAAAATTTACATTACAACAATCACAGAATTTACAAATTATTAACTCCAAATTCTTTAAATAAAATTTAAAATACATTATATCAATTTATACAAACAAACAAATTCAATTATTATTTTTAATTCTACAACAATCAATATTTTTTTTTTCAAATCTACTTTATATCAAATAAAATATAAATTTCAAATTCAAAAATAACAATACAATTCAAACATATTAAACAAACAATAATTATACATTCAATAACTTTCATATATTTCAAAATTAAACCATTACAATAACCTTCAAACAACCAAACCAAACAATTCAATTTAATTTATTTATTTCATCTCTTTATAATTTAATTTTTTTACCTTATTAAGACACAAATATCAAATTAACATTATACCAAAACACATTTCAACTATTAAATCTCCTAAATCTTCAACATAATTATATATATATATATATATATATATATATATATATATATATATATAAACTCCTATTCTATAATTTCTCAAAACACACTTTCTCAAAATTTAACAATCCTCATTTTACACCAAATTTAAATAAAATAGCATCTCCATAATTTATCAAATCAACTCCTTAAATCCATTTTTCCAGATATCCACTTCTTAAAATAATTCATTCAAATCCTCCTTCATCTTTCACTCAAATTATCCATAATAATAATCCATAACTCAATTCACCAATATCCTTCACTACAAAACAACCATCCATAAAAAAAAAACTTTACTCATCCATTACTACACCACATTATTACTTACAACACTTCTCTCATCATCTTACACCGGGGAAGGAAAATCCCTCCCTAAACTAAACCACAAATAAACTTCATCATTCACTTTAAACACCACGGGCAGGGGCAAAGCCCCTCCCCCAAAAATATATACTATTAACACTACTCAAAATTATATTTAATTTGAGGGGAGGGGGTCCCTCCCCTAAAGATTTCACAGGATACTATATTACACTGAAACACTAAAAAACTTTCATTTCTGCGATCACCTCCTCATTATACAGATTGTTGGACATTACTGGATCAGTTGCACCAACAACCTTGAAGCGGGTATCTGATTCGCCGGCAGGAACTCTATGTGTCCTCCTCAGAACTGGTAGACATGGAAGGGGAATTGCGCCACCCTCATCCTCTCTGCATCACCTTCGGATTCTGCTACGGCTCTAGTTCTCCTGTTGCCCCAATCTCGTCGACCAAGGGAAACACAATATCCTCTTCTTCTACTATTTATATTTTGCTAATCATTAATATCCATACCTTCTTAAATAATAATATTTTCTTCATTACGTGGATTAATACGTCTTTGGGATCTTCTTAATTCAATTGGTGGTTGAATTTCTTGAACAGGTATACATTTGGGTAGAATTGATTTCCATGCTAATTCGCTGATGGTATTTGCTAATTTGGCCAAGATATTATATAATTCTGGGATTCTTATTATGTTCCATAAATTAAATCCTCTTAATTTATTTCGTTCTTCAGTAATTAGATGGTCATACTTAACGCATTCAAATAAAACATGTTCTGGATTATCTACTTTACTACATATATTACAAATGGAACTATTTAACTTCTTCACCTTATACCAATATGTACCATAAGTCCATGTCCAGTCAAAAAATGAATTAGACCTTTTGTGGGTTTTACATGTTTCAATTTCAAGCGTTCGATTATAAATGGAAAGAATTCATGAGTTCTTCTACCTTCATTTATACTATCCCATTCATTCTGCCAATCCTTCAACAAATGTTTCTTGATATCTTGTCTGGTGTTACACACCTTTCCAACTATACTATTTACTTTATCAAAATTATTTTTCTTGAACCAGAACATTGCACCTCTCAATCTAATTAGAAGATCGATGGGCCATATTCCTGTCGTTACAAGGAGTGCTACTGTAGATGTCGTGCAAACAGCACCCGTATGGCGAAGCAGGATCTTCCTCTGTGTACTTCTTAGTTTGTTTCTAATATTCAAATTATACAATTTTTGAGCCCAGGTTGCTGCGGCATATGTAACAATTGATCCAAAAATAGTATAATGATAGGTGATAATGTTATTTAAGGATATTTTATATTTTATATTGACAATTTTGGCTAATTTATTCATAACTTTTTCAGCCTTCATTCTAACATACTCTACATGATTTATAAAATTAAATTTTTCATCCAGCATAACACCTAGGTATTTTACTTCTCTACAACGTTTAATTTTTTCATTATTACACTTAATAATCGGATCTCGTTTTAATTTTCCTTTAAATAAAATATATGATGTCTTTTGGGGAGCAATTTGCAGTTTAGTCTCATTACACCAGTTGGCTAATTTTGATGATATAAAATTTGCCTTAGTTTCTAGTTTTAATCTTGAGTCGCCTGCTATCAGAAAAATTACATCGTCCGCATATGCTATTATATTAACTACATTTTCATAATTTTCAAAATTTTCGAACAAGGTTTCCATCACAATGTCCCAAAACGTGGGGCCCAGAACAGATCCTTGTGGACAACCTTTACTGATACTTTTATAGATCTTCTGGTTGATTCCTTGAATATATACTTTCCTATTATCACAATAACTCAAGAGTAATCTATATATGGGATATGGATAATTAAGCTTTCTTAGCCTTTCAAAGAAGAAAGGCCACCATAGATTATCAAAGGCTCCTGAAATATCAACTGATAATCCAATTATATACTTATTTGTACAGCGAGTCACGGAGTCCATGATATTAATGATAGCGTCCTCGGTAGATCTTCCTTTTCTAAAGCCATACTGCCTATTATTCATTCCTATCATAGTCCTATATTCTATTATCCTCTTATTAATTAGATGTTCAAAAATCTTGCCCATTGAGTTTAACAGGCAGATTGGTCTATATGACTTTGGTTTCATCGGATCTTTATCAGAACCTTTCTTTATGACAATAACCCTAGCCTCTTTCCAACAATCTGGAAAATATCCTCTCCACAGACAATCGTTAAAAATGCTGGTAAGTTGTGGTATTAAGGTATCATGGAGGGTCATTAAGACTTCATTCGGTGTATTGTCCGGACCACAGGACTTCTTCTTCTTTAACTTTTTGAAGATTACTTTTACTTCTGATATATCAAAAGGATATGTTAAATTGAAGTTATTATAATCAAATTTCATATTAAGTCGACATAATGTGTTTTGGATATTATCCGAGGATATATCATCATCGGGCAATAGAGTATCCAAAAGTAATTTCGTGGTTTCCTCCCAATTTGAGGTCATACTACCATCATGTTTTTCTAAAGTACTCAAAATTTCAGGTTTCTTAATCTTGTCCATAATGATTTTATAAGGAATTCCCCAAGTGTTATTATGTAAATGGATTTCCACAAATGTGATCCAGGATTTTTGTCGAGTATCTAACAATAGTTGTTTAAATTTAAATTTGGCATTTCTATAGCGATTTAGGTTTGCTTGTCTATCTGATTCAATCACGGATCTTTGATAAATTTTTCTAAGTTTCCTAATTTTTCTCCTTGAAG
This sequence comes from Mantis religiosa, assembly GCA_030765055.1. Lineage (NCBI taxonomy): Eukaryota > Metazoa > Arthropoda > Insecta > Mantodea > Mantidae > Mantis > Mantis religiosa. The sequence goes on along the minus strand of CM060948.1, from coordinate 262,232,871 downwards.
TTTCCAAGGCATCATTCCAAATATTGTCTGAGAACTTCTTTACTCTCGAATGAGGTACTGATTGCTTAATAGCATAGTCAATATTATAAATTAGATTATTTAATTCAAAAACACCAAAACATCTATTTGAAGAATTAAAAATCTCCTTCACTTGGTTCCAATTTGCTTGGGAAAAATTTCTTCTTCCACTTTTATCTTGACAGGCAAATTGTGAATTAATACTTATGGTATAGTAAAAATAGATCATTCTATGATCGCTGGAAGTCATATCCTGTCCTACTTTCCATCCAGAGAGAACCCAAAATTTTCTCCATGTCAAACCCCTAAAAGACGCGAAATGGACAATCAGCTGTCTTCAAGGTCAACTCTGTGCTCCGCCGCACGTAAACAAATGAAAGAATTCACTGCCGTACACTTCAAACGTTGACTGTCGCAATAACCATCCCACACTGCTGCTTCTAACACTTGTCGGTATTTATACCTCCCAGTCATTGTTTATAGAAAACCGCAGACCTTACGATAACATTCGTGGCGGCAAGAGAGACAGAAAATTCCACAGTCTCTCTCGGTCTCTTTCTCTTGGCAAGTGTCCAGTTCTCCTGCCCACGAGCCCGACTGCCTTTCGTCGCGGTAGCTCAACAATGCCATCGGTGACAACATGTTTACTTGTGAATTACAGGAACGCTGTGGTCTCTAGACATGAGGATAATAGTGTGTGCAGAAGGGAATGAGAGAAAAGCAATGCTCTAAATTCTTACATATATGTTACTACCGAGCATTGAAGTAAAGGTCTTTATGTTTAACGCGCTACTCGAACCATAATTGAAATTATAGTGAAATAGGATGTGACTACTCGACAAACTGTGTGAACTAGTATCTAGATGGTAAATCTAACATTCGCAAATATAGCTAAGTATTAATGGTTGTATAGGAAGGCAATATTGAAAGCAATGAAAAGTGAAGCAAAAATAAAACTACATTATGTCGTATTCAGAATAACTCTACTTAATGCCACTGAAACATAACTCTTATGAGAAACAGATAAAAAGGACATTTAAAACTTCAGAAATGCAACTTTTAATATCAACTCTGAAAGTATAGTTGTGAGGCAGAATTAGGAGTCAAAATATGACTCAACGACTTAATATAGCCAGTAGTAATGAAGACATTCAAAAATAAGAAAATAAATGCTTAAAGTATGTGGGCACTTCACTTGAAACTAAAAATATATTTTTAATATTTAATTATTATAGTGTAATAACTGTACATTAATGGTATGCAATTTCAGAATTTCTTGGAGCAATACGTAAACTCTAACTTGCATTTAAAATGGGTAAGTGTTGATCTCTGGCCACGTCCCTTTTATAAAAGTTTGTTAAACCTTCCTTGACTTATTAGTACTAGACTCAGATTTCTGAACTCCTTCTTGTTCTGGAGGGCAAATTTCAAGCTCTGACAGCAACAGAGCAAATAAAACCCATTTATAAAAATGTAGTGCATCCATACCGAACCGTTCATCCAACCCGTAGGTGCTGAAGAGGCAAAATATACCTCCAGCGTTTAACACCTCCAAGTGTATCAGTTGCGAACGAGAAAACGAATATTGCGTGAAAATGGCAAATGGTTAAGGAAAATTAAGATGAACATGTAGTGAACTAGATTTAACATTACCTGTTCAAAAGAGTGCTAACTTCGTTTTCAATTACCAGGATCATATCAGCGCCGCAGGGATACTGGAATTCCGTCCGGCAGTAGTTCCTTTACATGCCAGTAGATCCCGCCTCTCACTTTTAAGCGCTCATAAAAACCATCAGGCTCTGCCGGATTTGAACCAGTGAATTTGGGATTAGATAAGTGCCCAAATAACTCAGTTGTCCAGACGAACTCAACATTATATAGCAGGAATGTTCTGAATCAACTATCAAGGTAAATAATTAAGGCATGAGCTACCGCTGTTTTTCTCACATTTACATTTTGTTTCCATGTTTGGTATATATGTTTCTCAAAATATTAATCCAAAACAGATAACATTATTCTGTACTTTAAGCAGACTCAAGAGACTACAAATATGAAACGTTTTTGCTATGAGATTCATACAGTACTTTGAAAAATATAGTATCAATAAATTATGCAACTTGAAAAGAAGTCAATAACTGTTGCTATAATTTTTAAACTAATGTCAGGTACATTAGAAGTTGGAGACAGTAGAAATACTCCTTGAAAACTTTATTTGGATATTCTCTAACAGTTTTTTAATAATATATACCCAAACTTATTAAATAAACATTTGACTAAAACAACGAAGCAGATTGTTCCCTGTTTCCTTACCCTTAAAAGTGTTCAGTTATATAGCCACAGGGAAGACGGTTTAAATAATCTCCTAGCTTGTGAATAGGTCTTGAAGAACCCACTACTTGATACGGAAGAACAGAGGAAGAAAAAGTGTATGTAGTGTTGAGATGGAAAAGTAGTAGACATTGTCCATGTTGACAGCAAATTTTGCAACGGGACATCCTTCAAACCTAATACGCTAAGAAGAGATAGACTAGAAGTTTTCAATCCATTAAGATTACTTTTAGGCTGTATTAGTATGTTATATTAATTTTTCATTTGTAGTATACCGATACAAATGGTTGTGTCTAGACCTTAGGTTCATATAGAACTTCATTTTATGTTAGTTTTCGCAACATATAACCCAAGAAAGGCAAAGTGTTTAAGGAATACATGGAGGAAGGGGTGAAATGAAATAGGTAAGAGCGACTAGATTTGGGGCCCTTAACGCCTCCAAATATTACATTTTGAGGCCGGCAGGATGTTTCACATACCCACATATCATCTTAAAAGTGTGGCTGTGAGGTTTGTTTGTTGTAATTTACGTCCTCCAACGTTGAGTCATATCGGACGATGAATGGAATGGGTGAAATTGTGCTCAAATGATGCCAGGGTCCATAGAGCTTAAAGTTACCCGACATTCGTCTTTCAGGATTAGGGAAAACCCCGGAAAAGCCTTATCCAAGTAACTCACCCTGACCGAGATTCGAACTCGGGACCCCTTGAACGTGATGCAGGCATGCTACCAGCACGCTACCGAGGCGGGTGGCTGTGAAGTTCATCCTATGTCAAACGTTAGACAGCACCATAAAGCAATTACTTAAAGCAGCCGAGTCAAACGTGGTTTATAATGAGATTTGGGATATTCCGAATCGGTTTAGCACAGCCCTGCTTATATTACCACCAACTACGAATTAATAATTTAAATGCAGAAATCTAAATGAATTCTGTTTTATTCAAAAGAAAATTCCGTCGCGGTTTTAATATACTTGCGCACCTGACTGCTACTTTCTTTGATATATTATCCTTTACAGGAATTCTATCAATGGAGATTATTTTCTTTAGAATGAAGAAAAGAATCATTAAGTACCTTGTGGTTACTTAATACCATTTATTTCAATCATTAGGCTCCCTCTCGCTCCCTCTCGGCATTAATATTTTGCGCACTAAGCAGTTGGAAGTATACTGCCGGATGAGGAATATAATGGCCTTCTGCTAACCGGCGTGTTTTCTTTAGTTGTTAGTTACTATACGCTCTTGACTTTTTCGTTCTCGTACAGTGTTGCCAACAAACGAACAGCATTTGACGTTATCTTGATTGCATAAAGTTCTCAGAAGGTACCTAAAATATTAAAATATGGCAAAAAATTGCTGAATAATATTAAAAAGTGGTCAAAAAGATTCTCAAAAAGGAGATGGCGATAAAAGCATTGGATATATGCTACTTTGCACACAGGTATCCTCCACGTAGGAGAGGATAACTGTACCATTATCGCCAGAATCATCTTCCATTCTGATGGTAGATACCTTTTTTCTGTAATTTACGTCCTCCAACATGAAGTCATATCGGACAATGAATAACATGAGTGAAATGATGCTCAAATAAGCCCGGGGTCCATAGAGCTTAGAGTTACCCGACATTCGTCTTTAAGGATAAGGGAAACCCCGGAAAAAACCTTATACAAATAACTCTCCCTGACCGAGATTCGAACTCAGGACCTCTTGAACGTGAGGCAGACATGCTAGATACTTATTTTCCTAATCTTACTTTCGCTTTCGTTCCTTAAGTCGAAGACGTAGCATCGATTCAGTGGGCTATATTTAAAGGAGTACAGCAGTGACATCGGTCGAAAACTCCCAATTAAATCAGTAGAGTTAGAATTTAAATCCCTTCTGGAACTCATGAAGTATATATTAGGTAAAAAGGTGCAATCAACAACTGTATTCAACTTAAAGAGATAATGGTTATTTATGGTGGCAATATATTACAGCATTTAGCGATAACATTTCGAAATTTCGCCGCATTATACCAAAAAATGGCATCACATGTGTTATTAGGCTCTAAACGAGTAAATCTTTCGCTAACAGAGGATGAAACTTATTAGAAATAGCGACAATATCTCATTGCCTTACTTCTTAAGATGTAGCTCAGCCCTTCCACCCCTCGACTAGAACGGAACGCGGGCCCGCCTCAATAGCGTAGATGGTAGCATGTCTGCCTCACGTTCAAGAGGTCCGGAGTTCGAATCTAGGTCAGGGTGAGTTATCTGGATAAGGGTTTTTCCGGGGTTTTCCCTTATCCTGAAAGACGAATGTCGGGTAACTCAAAACTCCAGGGACCCCGGATGCATTGGGCATCATTTCACCCATTTCATTCATCGTCCGATATGACTAAATGTTGGAAGACGTAAATTGCAATATATATATTGAGAGAGAGCGGAACGTAGCTCAGATGGTAATATGTGCAATAACGGGCATAAAAGGTGATCCTTTACTCCACATATGTTCATTTTTCATTTAGGCTACGTGTCAATGAATCATCTGAGAAAAGTTACCAGCTAAACAACATTAAGTAACTGTCACTGTTTGTAAGTAGGCATGATGCATAATTGGCAACTTAGCAGTTGATTTTTCCTATATTTAAGGTTACTACATCATCTGTAGTCTTAGTTATATTATAACTGATGCCAGATACATCAGCCCAATGCACGACCGAGATTTTTTTTTCTTTTGTTTTAGTAATTTACGTCCTCCAACGTTAAGTCATATCGGACGATGAATGGAATGGATGAAATGTTGCTCAAATGAGTCCTGGGTCCATAGAGCTTAGAGTTACCCAACATTCGTCTTACAGTATAAGGGAAAACCCCGGATAAACCTTATCCACGTAACTCTCCCTGACCAAGATTCGAACTCGGGACCTCTTGGACTTGAGGCAGACATTCTACCACCACGCTACCAAGGCGGGCACGCACGAGATGAAAGCTTGCGCAGTAGGGTATCCTGCAGTGGAGAGTTAGCAAGATGTAACTGGTGAGATCCTCTCACCGTACCTTGATGGGCGGTAAATGTGTAAATTATGGGAGAAAGTGAACAGAAATTATCTGGCCACTCTTCAGCAAACAACAGCGTTATGAAGCAAATAATAATTGAATGACTCCTCTCCAATCCTCCAAGGATGTTCATATTATATTCATCCAAAAATAAAGAAAATCAATAAGAAAATTATTCAGATAAATGGTTGTATTTTTATTTTACACACTGTCCAAATAAAGTCTTCTGGTTATAGTGTGTTTGCATAGTTTAATTTGCTACTAATGTATAAATATCAAATGCGATAGAGCATTTGTCAGTAAGTAAAACATATTTTATTTTAACGGCACTGTCAATTAACATAATCACATGCATGAATTTCGTCCAGCATGAGTTTCTTGGTATACCAGTAAGTCTATTGGGGGGTTATCATTTCCAAGTAACCTTAAAAACCATCCGTCTGAGTCAGGTTTGAATCAGTAACCTTGACGTCAGTTGGAGAGCTTAAGAGAATAAAAATGCTACGTTGGACAGCATTCCACACTTATTTCCAAGAATAGCGAATGCACATTCGTTATTAAGAATACCGCGAGGAGTTTATGAAATTACTTAAAAAATCTAAATCATTGTGCTATAAATTCATAAAGTTTCCATGGGAATAGGTAAGTAAATTAATTAAATCATTATTCGGAGTTTAAAACACTGCGCAGCGAATATGCAATTAGAACGTAGATATAAAGTACTCAAATAATTAACTACTCTTTAGCAGTTAATCTAATATTCAGTTCAGTTAAGCATGGATAATGTTTTTCCAATTTTTAAAATGCATATTACCGTTATCTACCGATAGCATGCCTGAAATTCCCTCTTTTTTGCAGTAAATCCTCTTTAAATGAGTTTGGGGCCATTACAGTATTAAATCTATGGTAAGTGTACAACTTTAGTGGATATAGTTTCCGATGTTTGAGGATAGTTCGACGCAATAGACTGAGGGTTTTAAAGCACAAAGTATTTCATGCTCATGCAAATGTTTTATTCCCCTAGTTTATTACCATACTAACTTATATTTTATACCTAATTTGTTAAATTAATTTACCTTTTTTATTTGGGATTAAATGTTTTTGTAGTGTCCGTTAATAAGGGATTTGCACGAGTTCAAATTATTTTCACTAAAATAGAAAAGCTTAAGTACCTTTACAAACTACAAAATATCTTTAAAAATATATTCATATATGATTCCGGTCTAGTAAACCTTTGTGAGCTACAGCAAAATAAACGATTAAGCCCTTTTCATCAAATTGGTGTAAATATTAATTTGGCTAAACATTCTCCTACTAACTTAATAGATAATAAAAATTCGCATTGTAAATGTATATAATCGCTAATAATGTTAGAAGGGAAAGAAATGGAGTATAAATAAGTAGGTAAACCCAACCGCCCTAAAAGAGAGCTCCCCGATTTGAACTATCGGAACTCTCTTACACAGCTGAAGTTTTTATTTATATTTTGCTCGGTGAATGTCGCGGAAGATATCCTAAATTTACTTCTGAAACGTTTGCTTCCCAAATTTTCGTTCAAAATTATAATTTCATTTTTATATCATTACTTTTCAATGCGTTTCTGTAAAAACGGACGTTTATCGTCACGAAAAAAAGCCCACATTGGTAGCGTGGTGCTAGCGTGTCTGCCTCACGTTCAAGAGGTCCCGAGTTCAAATCTCGGTCAGGGTAAGTTATCTGGATAAAGTTTTTTCCGGGTTTTTCCCTTATCCTGTAAGATGAATGTCGAGTAACTCTAAGCTCTGTGGACCCTGGGCTCATTTGAGCATCATTTCATTTCACCCATTCCATTCATCGTCCGATATGACTTAACGTTGGAGAATGTAAATTGCAAAAAAAGAAAAGAAGAAAACACTAAAAAGAAAGGAAATAGCCTGGGACTGTGAAATAACTTCGATATAAACCATGAATATAACTGAAAATATAGTGTTCCAATACAAATGTGTTTGTTTCTGTTCTTGCTCATCGAGTTTACCTTCTCATGGAATGATCTAATGAGGTTTAATGATAAATAAGAGGTTCGATTTACTTGGTGAAAAAGCGAGAAGAGATGAAAGGATGCGAAGAAACATTTTGCGTACATCAGCACTAGCTGCTAATCAACACTGGAATTCTCAATATATCATAAAAATCTACAGTTTATTTTATAAGAGCAATTTATTGCAAAAGTAGTGTGTGTTAACAACTACACATCATATCTCCATTCTTTGTTAGAAACCTCTCTGACTATATGACCGTAAACTTTGTTTTCTTTTTTTAAATAAACAGAGAACTAAACTTAAAAACAAAGACTAACTGTATCATAATCCTCAATTTTTATTACCCACATAATTTATTCAACCGGGTACTTTTGCAAGTCAGTCACTAAAAATCACTTCTATATTTTTCACACACATTAAGATCTTTTTGTACAAAATTTTTCAACACATACTCGTATTTCGTTTGTTAAAGGTGCATAGACATTCAACCAAATAGAGACAACATTCATTTGTTTAATATCTAAGTAGATATAAGTTAATCTTGATATTAAATGTTCAGTACGCCTCATGAGGAATAAAAGAAGGATTGTTTAACATAATATATGAAGAACCAAACTTACAACGTAAAATATAATTTAGATATTACGGGATCTACATTTCTACTGTGCTAAATGTTCTATGATTGTGTGGTTTTCATCTCTACAAAAGCATTAAAGGCAAACAAAGCCTATTTTGAAAAAGTACATTGTATAGGTATATACTATTTTTATGCCGATATTTCAGTCATATCACTTTTAATCAAATCAATCGAAACAAATGTTACAATCATTTTAAGGAAATAAAAATGGATAACTTCAATGTTCAAAACAGTGGCCTCCTTTTTGTTCCATTTACCTCTATAATGGTCATATCGGCGGCCTTTTGCTAGAACATATTGCCTACTGGAAATGGTACTGACTAAAATAAATTAGATGCTATACCTATTCACACATTCTTTCACACTGGAAACAATTTTGAATACAGAAAAATTCCCACCCCATCTGGAAATCGAAACCGGAACCCCTCGCATAGCAGCCAGTAGTTTTACCGTCTTAGCTACGAGGCTAATATTGGTATTGTAGAAAATAAACTGTAGTTTTAAAACTTCAATGAATGAAAAACTCATTATATTTTTAAATTTATTTTCTAGTTTTATGTAAACCACCCTATTATATTTTATAATTAATATTAAGAGTTAGTTTAATCTTTAGAGTTACCCCTTTTTGTGTTTAAAGGTCATTTGGGGCGAAACAATTTACTGAATGTTTTCCACTTGCAGAGTTAAAAATATGAAAGTATGAAACGTTACGTTATTTAACATTTAGATTTATTGTGGTGTTGCTCAAAAATGCAAAAGCGTACACAAATAGATCAACTTTTGCACTAAAATGCCATTTGCATTTCGTAAATGTTAAAAAAAACCTACAACAGTAAAATTCCAATATTAAATTCTTTTGGCTGGAATGCAAGCTACCTAAAGTGACATAGATTTCTTTTGGGCTCGGTGCACGAGTAGTAATACTTGTGATCGCATTTAAGGGCACGCTAAACGCTGAATCAAGTACGCCAAAGATTATACATATTCAGGCAAACAAAGGGAAGAAAGAAATAAAGAAAGGAAGGAAGGAAGAATCGAAGAGAAGAATGCATTGCAAGGAGAAAATAGCATATTCCTAGCACCTGGACGACAATAATGAGGTTGTTCAATGGTCCGCAGAGAGCGGTTTAATTGAAGCTCATCCTTTCTTGTTTTTTATGTTGGCAGCAATGTAATAACTGTACGGCGCTACAAAATTAGCCGTTACCGCAAGCCCTTGGTTGCGGACAGGGGTGGAAACATAACTTCTAGATTTGTGGTTTTTTCTGACCACAAACAGGCACTTTGTCTAATTACATGTATGTTGGCGGCGCTCACATTTCACATCGCTCCTGCATACACATTAACCACCGCCGTTTAGAAATACATACCCAAGTCGATAACTGCAATTTTCTGGTCTTTGTTTTCATTTCATTGTTTCTTGCATTGTTCGTGATCACATTTCTCTATACTTGTGCAATGGGTTTCATGTTACGCAATTACACAAATAGGGAAGTAGGAAACAAACGGAGAGCCCTCCAGAAATGGTGCACACCACCGCAACTAGGCCAAAATAGCACTTTTTCCTTTCAATGGACCATTGCGTGGTATGAAGGAGGTGGGAGGGGGGAGACCCGAAGGGCAACAAATCCGGATGACGACGTACGTGAGCATTAACGGGGTCCCTAAGCTTCCCTATGCCGGCTCTACCTTTTCACCGTGCACCAGGGGGCCCGCAACAACGAGATAAACTTCTAGGAGGGCTTTCCAGCAGACCCACCAAATGCTAAGGAGTAAGCTTTCCAAAGCGTAAAACCCACCGTCCAGCCAAAACACACAAATCGCCATCGCCTGGAACTTCTACGAGGCGTGTCCGTAAAATAAGGTCTCCAATTTTATTTAATATAGAAAACATATTTGTTGTCAATGAATGTTACATTGAAGGAAACGCAGAACTTACAGCTATTTTTCAACGCAATCACCATTGCGATCGATGCACTTTTGCATGAGCTGTGGCAGTTTTTGTATACCCTTGTCATAGCACTCTCCTGCCAAGTTGCGCAGGTAGCGCTCAACCTCGTTTTTCAAATCACCGTTGGTTTGGAAATGTGTTCCACACAGATGTGACTTCAACTCAGGAAACAGATGATAATCACAGGGTGCTAAGTCTGGACTGTAGGGGGGATGGGCGAGGATGTCCGATCCGACTGGACCAGGAGATCAGCCGATGCGTGTGCAATATGCGATAATACAAATGTTCGGTCAAAATCTTGTCAATCATAGACTTAGTGACTTCAGGAATAAGTTCGCACAGCTCGCGAACCGTCACACGCCGATCTTTAAGCATTTCTTGCTCCACTTTTGCAATTGTTTCGGCTGAAACCGAAGGCCGACCAGAGCGCTGTTCGTCATGGATGTCTGTACGTCCGTCTTTGAACTCTCTGACCCACTTTCGCATGTTTTTAACGTCCATGCACTATGGCTCATAGACTTCGCATAACTGACGATGAATTTCAGTGGGATAGTGCCATTGACACTCAAAAGACGTATCACTGCACGCAACTCGCACTTGGGGGCGGAAGTGATAGGAAGCTCCATCGCAAACGGCTGCCCATCCAATACTAATGGTCGCAACAGGTTCGTTGTGGTGGGGTTTTGAAGGGGTGAAACCAAGCTACACGACAATGTTACCGGATCTCGCGTAATAGCGTTCCTCACGGCTCTAGCGCCTTGAAGACCTTATTTTACGGACACGCCTCGTACCTTTAAACGGAACAAAACTAATAATATAGACAAATGATGAATAAAAAATATGACAGAAGGGGTACTAACCCAAGATTTGCTACAGACGGAGAAAACCACAAAAATTTCATAGTCTTAATAGCTGCTACGGTATTTAACCTGGAAACTCCTGAATGCACATATTGCTGTGGAGCCATTTCTCTTGGTATATGCATATGTAATAAATGATCAGGAAGACACGAAATAGAAATCTATGTAACATAAGCTATTTCTGAAAACTGTCAATTAGAACGTCTTGTGCTGTTTGGGTGGTCAGTTACAACTTAGCACTTGCATTTCCAGAAGTGAGTATTTTTCTGCTCATGTTTAGGCTGAAAGATGTGTACAGGTCCCTAACTTCAGGAATAATTGCACACGATATGTACTGAATTAAACTTTGAAACCTGTTTTATTATTTCACTCCGAGTGGTGTAAAATTACGATAGTTTATATAAGAATTGCATGTCCTTTATTCTGTAAGGTCTCTGAATATCAGAAAACGCTTAAGCGTATCTATTTCAGTTCAAAGGAAGCCGAATACAGACCTTTCCTGTGCATATATTTAAATAAACCTTTCTTTTTTGAAATTTTTGCAATAGCATATTTTTTGTTTTGTGTTGCATCTAACAACACAGTCCACCCCACATCTGTTACAACATGACCGCTCCTGTGCAGGCTGGGTGTGAGGTACTCCGTCACATCAATAAACCAGTATGTTCTTTTAATTTACGTCCTCCAACGTTAAGTCACATGGGACGATGAATGAAATGGGTGAAATGATGCTCAAATGAACCCAGGGACCATAGAGCTTAGAGCTACCAGACATTCATCTTTCAGGATAAGGAAAATCCCCGGAAAAAAAAAACCTTATCCAGATAACTCACACTGGCCGAGATTTCAACTTGGAACCTCTTGACTGCGAGGCAGACGCGCTGCCATCTACGCTACCGAGACGGGCATGTGTTCTTGTATTCACCTTACGCTACTCAAAATAAGTTCTTCCGAGAACTAATGTCATGTTAAGATTATGGACTGTACACACGACATAAAAGCACACACTAACTTGCGCATCGTACGCTAGCTTTTATTACTTTTGCAACCTACAGTAAATCATTTAACGGTAACGCTGTTGTAATAACGCAGCACTGTATCTTAGCGAGAAGGTTTGCGTAAAACCCTATACATATTTCACTCAAATCACTTTCTTTACTCACTCTTGTAAAACTATTCTTACAACCACTTTTCTATAAACTTTTGTACAAATAAGTTTATTACATATTTTTTTGCAGGTACAACAGGATTAAGTGGATACAGCAGGCTTAAGCGACAGCCAAACCTTCTAAGAGCAGATTGCCACGCGATGGCTTTGGAATACCGTTCTCTTTCTATGACCATTTGAAAAGAGTGTATTGCAAAACACAAACTAATAACAAGGAATATTTCAGAGACCTTTAACTACCCCAAAATATGTATTTGATGCAAATTATGGGTTTAATGGGATAGTGTAAGACTACTTTTCTATTCCTTACGGTTTCCCAGTTATGCAACAGTTGTTCAGAATTAAAGAGGACTTCAGAAACTGTTTCTAGGAAATTTAGGAATTACACATTTCATTTATTGCGAAAATCTCAATCTTAATGTTAATAAAAATCATTAGAGCCATTTTTAGGAAATCAAAATTATCGTGGGGAATTCCATGTCAGCGGTACTTTTTGGATGGGCAATTTTTTAAAACCTTCGTGTCAATTCATTGGAAGATGAACTAGTATCAGGTTCGGTATTTAACCGCCGTTTCGTTTTTGGATTTTGCTGTTTACAGACAGTCAGACGCACACAGACACACAGATATACACATACGTTTTTACAAAAATGCACTTGTTCTTATTTGAGAGTCTCAAGAAATGCATTTTCGGTGAAGACTTGGTGTATTGACTGTTTTTATTTTTTTTATTTATTTCCTTTAAAGTTATACTGTTTACACATGCGCGCACCTTTAACTCCAATAGTCATATCGACAGCCGTTCTCCTTTGGAACATATCAAAGATGATAACTCGTATTCTTTGGGTTTTAATCATTAGATCACGCACACAATTCGCACTCTCATTCATACTTCCAGACTCCGGAGAAGATGAGGAATTATCTTGGTCGAAGAAAAATCTCCACCCTCACCGCCTAGAATCGAACCTGGAACCCCTAGCACGAATGGCAGGTGTTTACCGACTGAGGTACGGGCCCAACCAATTGACCGTTTTGGTGGAATCCAATATTTCCTTTATCTATTGTAAGTATACAAGAAGAGAAAATAAAATCTATGTTGCAAGACAAAAAATGTAGATTTATTACAACATAAAGGAGAAATCCTTACCAATATGTAAGCTTATGGGGGGAAATTTATATAGATCCATGAAATTTGATGAACTATCACCTAAAAAGCATCAGCTGATCTCTGTGACTCCATATTTTCGAAATGAAAACACAGTTTTACTCTCGTCGTTTAAATTATGTAAATAATATTTTAAATTTTCTTTAGTGGAATCTGGTTTACTCTCCACCTAATATACTGGCGGTCGTAGGTATGATGCCGAAAACTTTTATCATAGCAAAATGCATAATTCTGTGTACGGTATGGCACTTGATGAAATATTATACCGTGTCAGTAAACATGCGACCTACTGCGTAAATCCTCTAGCAATCAACACGTATAAGAAGAAGTGAAGAAATTAAATAAAAAATATAAAATATAAAAATGGCTTTAAAACTCTTGTATAAATGTTTTTAATTATTTAAATGAACTGTAGTTCTTCTTATAGGAGGTTTATCTACATATTTTATGGTTTACCGTTACAAAATATCTTCGGAAGGAAGAGAAATTCGCAGACAACTTAAGCTATACTCTGTGCGTGTTTCTTTTTTTTTTTTCTTTTTTCTTTTTTTTTTTAATTTTAACCTCACTATGTTCTCAATGTGATCTGAGATCTAGTTCCAGTTAGAACTGTTGCTTCACATAGTTTTCGCTATCAGTTCACTTTCTTCCCGACCTAGCCTCTCCTTCCGGACGGCTCATTGAGAAGTAGAACACAAGACGTCTCTAATTCTCAGTAGTAGCAACACTTGCTGTACAGCACAGTAGTCATAAACTTGCTCGGTGAACAGCAGGATCACACTCGCTAACTCGTTACCTCAACTCGCCTGAACGTTTGCATACACAAACTAAACCGGGAATATTTGAACAGTCCAATAAAACTAAAAGTGATATAAGAAAACATTTTATTCATACATAATGGAAACCTTATATCTTGTTGTTTAAGATATAGTGATTAAATAATTCTCTGCCAACTCCTCATGGCTGCCACTATGCATTTCAAACATTCCCATATTTGTGTGTGTGTTTGTGTGTGTGTGTGTGTGTGTGTGTGTGTGTGTGTGTGTGTGTGTGTGTGTGTGTGTGTGTGTGTGTGTGTGTCAGATTGTATTTAATTGCTGAAAATTTTTGGAGGTCGGAGAAAGGGAAACTTCAGAAGATTCTTATTATCTCTTGATATCGCTCCCTTTGTTTACACTATAAGAGAGGAATACCGCGTACTTGTCTCTGTTTTCTCTCCAACTGCTCGGCTGCTACCTCTTGATATTTTTGCATCATAACAGCAGCACTCCAATACATTTCATTAATCAAAAATATGTCTTAAGCACGCTGTTTTAAACAGAATCGTTAGTGCCATGTTTGAACTAATAAGGTACTATAAAATATATTGCAAGTAAAGGATCGTATAGAGTGAATAAATTTTGTACATTCGTGGTGCACTCTTGAATGTTTCTAGATTTGAAAAGGAGTTTGGTACACATACGACTTTTCGTTTTGGCATTTCAGTGTTTACAAACACCGCCCAGAGAGAAAATGAAAGACGTTTTCTTAAAATACTTCTTGCACGTCAGAAAGTTCAGCGATACATCTTGTAATTTTACTCCCTCCAACGTTAAGTCATATCGGAAAATTAATGGAATGGGTGAAATGATGCTCAAATGAGCCCAGGGTCCATAGAGCTTAGAGTAACCCGACATTCGTCTTTCAGGATAAGGGAAAAAACGCGGAAAAAAAACCTTATCCAGGTAACTCAGCCTGACCGAGATTCGAACTCGGAACCTCATGAACGTGAGGCAGACTTGCTACCACCACGCTACCGAGGCGGGCAGTCAGCGATACAGTTCTACAAATTGCTTTAAATGTTTAAAAAGAAATATACGGTAAATTATTACAGGGTATGATAATCCCTTGCGTGTATTTATCTCACGATGTTGTAACTATTGCTCTTTGTTTTTGTTTCTGGGTTTACTTCTCTGTTTCTATTCATATTATAGATATTGGATCACTTTTCCCTCTTTTACTTATTGTGGTTGACAGTATATTGGAAATAAGCGCAGAAAGGATACTCTACCTCTTCCTTTGTTGACACTTCACAGAAAACCAGGGCCTATGATTTTGCACTGTTTGCCGCCTATTGCAGAGTTGCAAACGAGGAGTTGAAAACCACAATTGTCTTCATCCACAAACATTTTACTTCTACTGATCTGACATACTCATTACTATGATTTCCAATTACGGAGTGTAAAAAAATCTTTCTAGAATATATAACGGTTCAATGGTGATTATTGGACGGCTGCAATTAAACGTGATATGGAGAGGACAAAAAATATCCGGTGAACATCAATCAACCGAGTATAACAACATTTGCCTTGCAATCTCTTTTTTATAACAGACCCTTTCTTCCTGTACAACCCGTCAATTGCTCTTACGGTTGAGATCTGGAGGAAACGCATGATTGAAAGCTTAACCTCAACAAAATGAATTGTTTCCATTTAGTAATGATACAGGAAGCGCTGTACTTACACACCTCGCTGGGCAGAATCCAAGCGGCTGTGACGGCAATAATGATATTATGGTCGTTCCCCTTTTTCTGCTTTCTTTCACCGAACACTTGATGCGTCAGTGGCGATCTTCAGGCCTTATAATTATTTCCACACTCCCTCACAATTATCCCGATGCAGCTTATATGCATGCGAAGAGAGAGCTGTTACCAGGAATCTTTAGGTCCTCGTAAATAATATATATATAGAAACTTATTTCCAGGTCACTCGTTACTTTAGTTTCTTAATTATCAGTTGAGGTAAATGAAAAAGTCCGGCGCATTTTGCAGTAAATACGGTTTTGAGGCTCCCCAAATACCAAAATAAATATTTTTAGAAAAAAGGTTCATGAATATGGTGAGTGCGCGCGCGTGCGTGAACAGTATAACTTAAAAGGAAAAGCATCTTTCAAGGATCCGACATAAAGATATTCAATAACATGCTCTATTTAAAACTAATTCTCATATGAAAATGTTTTCCAAAATTTAGATTTCCTTAATATAACTGTAATATATATATATATATATATATATATATATATATATATATAAAGATATTTTCATGACAAATGAAATGTACATCTTGAATTTTCTGGGAGTAGTCTCCGAAGACTTCAAATGTTTGCATAATTGGTAAACCGTAAGATATAATTAAAACTTACTAAACAAACAATATAGATCTCGTTAAAGCGCACAATTATTTATATCAAGTATTTTGTGAATGTGTATTAGTGTATGTATTTGTGTGTGTGGAATGAGCCGTTTACGATATATTCCTTTCAAGTGCATTCCTCTAATCTTCTCTGATGGAAAGTCATTTATTTATTTACTTACTTATTTATTTACTTACTTATTTATTTACTTTTTCATTCATTTATTCATTCATTTATTCATTTATTTATTTATTTTTGCTTCTCGTGGTCGTGCTAAATAACTTCAAATGAATATATAGGTAAGTATAACAATAACAAAGATTGAATCTATAGATGGTATACAAGGTAAAACATACCTAACCTGTAATTAGTTGCTACTACTAGCAATAGATGTTAAATAAAATGAATTTCGAATCTGTCACGTAGTGTCGCACTCTTTAAAAAACTGACTATTACTTTAGCCAAAACAAAATTTTTAAATTTGAAATTGACCGAGCTCAGGCACTTTCGTCTGTGTCCTGTATTCGGTAGGCCCGGGTTCAATTCCCGTGGCTGACCTACTTGACCCAGGGGTGTTTCGGGCGTTATCCCGGATCGTTTTCCCCCGAATTTCCTGTCCATCTATTTCATCGCATTATCATTTCCCATCATCTCTCATCTGGTGGTCTCTTTCAGAGTCGAAGTGTCGGTGGGAGTCTCGGCGGTGCATGGCAGGATGATATTCTCTGAGTGAACCACTTCCTACTCCGGGGGGACGGTTGCCGGTCTCCGAACCGACTGTTGGGACCGTCTTTGAATCACAGTACGGGGAAAGGTCCGTCTTCCTGTCCTGCCGGCGGAGGTTTCCATCTTCGTATAATGTAGAGATCCTGCCCTCTGCACGGCAGTTGTTCCTTGGATCGGCCGCCCTCTGTCTCCTCTCGCCTCAACCTTCCTCCCGGGGATGCTCCACTTGGGGGCATAAGGTACAACAGACCAAGACTAGTCGCAGTGCCGAATCACATCCGAAAACGAAAAACGAAATATGAAATAGATTAACAAGAAGTAGTCGGAATAATAAGCTTATGTAAGAATAGTGAGGATTGAATATACTGATGTGCCCATAATAGTATTTTACTTTAAAATGTGAAACTATATATGAAGGAGCCTATATTCTGACGAAATTTCAACGCTAAGACCACGGAAAATAAAAGACAAAAGACAATTTCACGTAAACCCTGGCCCCTTTAGGACATGTGGGATACCATAAGCGCATTATATACGCTCGCTGCTTCGTTTTTGTCTGCTCTAAAATAATAAAGGAAGAGCGCCCGAGGCCGGCATGCCAAGTATCACACGCGCCCTTGTTGGTTATTGGATTGTTAAATCGTGCACAGAATTGCTATCCCAGCTACCGGAGGTAATTCAGTGAAGCTGATGAAGCAATAGCCGCTTCTTGGTTACCAGGTAATCATATCGCATTGTCCAAAATCGATGTTCATAAAGGAACGCTCATCTTTGGATCAGAGCTTCTTTAGAAGATTACAAGTCGTTCCATGCCTTCCTTGCAATTTTATCTTTCAGTCTTTTCTAATTCCGTTCTAATGTCAGCACTTTTAAATGGAAAGCTTCAAATATAGCAATTGAGTGATTTCATATACCCATTTTCCTTATCTGCATTAAATTTACTAAACGGTTATAGCAATATAAGAGGCATTTCAAACCTATATACTATGGTCTTCCTGGTTAATTTACTTAAGAAATGACAGGTAACTCAACTTTTATTAAAGGTAGCGTTTCTTTACTACATCTCTCCTAATCTTCTCTCACAATCTCCCGATATCTTCATCTCTCTTGCTCTCTTTTCTGCCTCAAACACCTCACTCCCCTCTATTGTGTAAAAATCATATGTACTGTTATTTTGGAAACCGATTAAACACTATTTTTTGGAATATTAATACATATTAAACGCTAAGTACAATGCTTGCATTGTGACTGGAACTATGTTTCCCGTGATTTACATATACAAAAAGCAGAAAGAAGAATTTGTTATAATGTAATTAAAGTTTGTTCTATAGACATTTTGCTAGTAAAAAGCTTATCAGTGATATATTTCTTAAAGGTGTTTACTATGCGGCATTTCTTAAAGAGAAGAAAATTAATTTATTTTGTTTTCATTTTTCAACCCATTACAATGTTCTAAAGGTCTAAGTATATCAGATTCTATTTTCTAAGGGACGTACGTACACACAGAGATGTTCAGTACTTTCCAAGATGCGACACGGAACTTCAATAAAATTTCCCAACTCACAACTATCCTCTACACGAAAATATGCTATTAATTTTATTCTACATGTCTATAAAATGAGCCAGTTTAGTTCTTTGTTTATCTTATTAACTCACAACTGAGTTATAGGCTAGGTAGTGTCAAAAATAGCATAATGTTAACTTTATAGCAATTAGCTTATTATAATGGTTACGAAATTAAGGAAAACGACTAATCAGTCTCAGTATCCACATACAAGTGCGCATTCAAGTAATAGAAACGATTGCCTATCATAATCGCAATAATTCGTTAACTCAAATGCTAATACATTTACAGCAAGACGCTATTGAACTATAATGTCACACAGAGCCATGCTACATGCAAATAAGTTTACGATATTAACACTACGTCTTTTATGATATTGCGTTCTGCATTAAAAGCGTATTATAATACTTTTATTTAATTTTACTTATACTATGCACTTACAGTAGGTAGAGAAAGCATTAACTTTCATCCAAAAATTCGATAAGTACAGACAAATTATAAAGTACAGGAATTACTCAGAAATACACATTTTGATACCTTATAAATCCCAAAAGATATTCTTAGACAAATTTGTGTGATAAGTGCATGTGCGCATTTGTTTTGAACAGCATAACTCTAAAGCAAAGGTTTGCGATATGAAGATTAGAGAGAGAGAGAGAGAGAGAGAGAGAGAGAGAGAGAGAGAGAGAGAGAGAGAGAGAGAGAGAGAGAGAGAGAGAGAGAGAGAGAGAGAGAGAGAGAGAGAGAGAGAGAGAGAGAGGCATAGAAACCATAAATTGTTCTACGAGTTTGTTTAAAACACCATATTTCTTAGATATTTTTTAATTTCAAGTGAAACTTTTATTTTCAATTCGCTGGGCATAGTCTCTGAAGTTTTCTTCATTCTGGAAAACTTTTGCGTAAACCGAAAGTCTACACAAATACGTACTCTACAAAAACCATTTCTCCTTAAAGAACACAATTTATGTTTAAATACATTTTGAGTGGAGTCAAGGTATTTCCGAAATATTCCTTGTTAATCGTTTGAATTGCCAAATACCTATATTTTTCTCAAATGTGAAAGGCTTTTTTCTTATGGTCATGGAAAGGAAAGAGAATTTAGGAGCCAATCCTTAAGCACTTTAAACTTTTAACTATCACTAAAGCCTGTAAAAGCATATGAAGAATAGTTAGAGAAAATCGTGTGAATGTGATATATTCTAATTTTTCTATCCCTTTAGAATACAAAGAGAACTGAATTTCAAAACCTACGCATAGTGACCAGCTCTCAAAAGAACTGACTAACGCTAAAAGCATACTATTTTCCCTTAAACCTATTGTGCCTACAGGTAAATATGCAGTAAGACGATTTCTGCAAACGTTTGTCTCGATTAACATGAAGAGATAAAGTTTATGAATAAAAGAAGTCGTATGATATTAGTACTTCAGCATTTACTTTAAAATAAAATCAATAAAATCAAATGATTTGTTTAAAAGTTTGGAAAATAATTTATCCTTTGGCTTGAAGTTAGTGTGCGATACAGCACATGATCCAAGTATCTATTTAAAATTCATTGTAGCTTATTTTCCAGCACAACTTTCGGCCATGGACTCTTAACATAAGTAAGCTCTTCGAAACCAGTTACCTGAAATGATATTCCAAATATTAGTTTCTCAAACATATGGTCTATGTGAAGAAAAAAAAAAAAAAAAAAAAAAAAGGAAATATGTGTATAGAACGAAGTGTTAGTTAATATCGGAAGCATGCAATGAGTCATTATTACTTATTCTACCACGCCTATATCAGGTAAAGACATTATTGCATTTATTCCGATGTAAATTTCATCAAAACACACATTTGAGGCCCTATGAATAAGCACGTGTGTTTATATGTGAATAACATAACTCGTAAAGGAAGAGTTGGTCGAATAGCAACAGGTTCTTAAGGAGAACCATGAAAATTTTCATAAAATCCCTCCATATTACCCTTTACATGAACGCTTTGTCGAAATTTCGATTTTCTCAGAAATTGCTCTTTCAATGTTGATTAAAATGACGTATATTAAACATCTTCACACGAAAAACAAAATGTATGTATATCTCTGAGAATAATCCCTGAATGATCCCTGAATTCTTTCATTCGAAAGAATTATGTAGAATCTTATACCAGGTGGATAAACTGCCCCGTCTTTGAGGTAAGCAGATATCCCTTCATGCGCTAAAACAGTTGCAGAATGCAAAGGGGCAACTGCAGTTAAACGTGCGGCAGTGGTGCGAGCAGAGTATACAGGCTAGTTCTATCCCACCTTATTGTTCAGAGCACAACTAAGTCCGCTCACGCCCCTCCAATGCGTTTAACTAAAATTTCCCCGTTTCGTTCTGAAACTCTTCTAAATCATGAAGGGATATCTGATTACATGAAGGACGGGGCAGCTGTGCCACTTAGTATAACTGATAAAGGTTAAACGAGAGAGGAAAAGGTCTATAGAAGTTTTATGTCTACTTAATACACCAAGTTACTTCAAATAACCTTTTTTTTGGCCTAATCTATTTCGGAGATATCCGTTATTAATGGTTCGAATTGTTCAATGATTTATACTTTCTGAAGGCCTTTTGGTGTCTGTTGTTTCTTAAATTGCATGAACTTTTAAGGCCCTAAAAAGCATCTAGTTTTTAAATATTTGACTATCGCTCTTCCCTTTGTATCTGTAAGTAAACGAGTAATGCAGTTATTTTTGCAAAGTTTTATCTTAAAAGGAAATAAGTGGCGTAGTAAATTTTGGTAAAGGTTACACATCAGATTTCTTTTAAACCTGAAGTTTATTATTTAAATACTTGTGAATAGTATATACCTAATCGTCATTTAAAGAGAAACAAATTCTTCCTTGTAACAAAATACAAGTAAGTGCTGCTGCCACCGATAGCAGGATATGCTAATCATTTGCTACTTATAGCTTTAAATGCATGTAATATGATATCAACGCAAGCTATTTACGACAATTAAAAATTTATAAATGTCACCAAAAATTACAGACTGACACATTCCTATAACTGCTTTCCCCCTTTTAGGAACTGTCATGCATTTTAGCTACCAACAAATATAGATATACAAAGGAAGTATAATAGCAGTATTTGTTCCAAAATCTCAAAGGCCTCTCATTCCAATTGACCAGTTTCTTCAATGTTGAATAGCTTAATCCCTTATCGTTTCACAGACAATAGTTACTGAAATTATTTAGAAAAAATATTAAAAATTATTGAAATAATTAAAATATTTAAAATTAAAAATATTAGGCTTATGGTAAAAATGAAAAACAAATTCACCGTTTTTTCTTCAAAATTAGCAACTTTATTCTCTATCCACCACGGGGTGGCTAAGGCGGTTCTGCCTATGGCCCGCATTCATTAGGTCCGAGTTCATTTCCCGGGTCGCCAGGCAATGCTGGGTAGGTTAATCACATCCCCCGAATTTTCTGTCCCTCCAGTTCAGCTCCATTATCATTTCACATCATCTTTCATCTGGTGATATCTTTCAATGTAGAAGTGTTGGCGGATGTCTCAGCGCTGTCGTGACTCTTTCGGTCAGCCGCCCCTCAATCTCCTCTCACCTCATCCTTCCTCTCGGGGATTCCACACTTGGGGCTCAGGTACAATAAACTACAGGTTTTGGTGCCGAATCCCATCCGTAGTAATCCTAATTCTCTATCCACCAAAATTTAGCCTTAAAGCCCTGACTATAATTTAAATGGCTTTTAGTCAACTTTTGGAGATTGTCGAGACTTAAAGCTTTTTATTTGAAAATAATGATATGGACGATAACTGAGATTCAGTACTTTAAAACGAATATGAAGTTGGAGATGTGATTATTGAGGAGATACTGAAGAGGCATGCAAATCATACATTCCTGAAAAATCGAAAAGGAGGTATGAACTGTTTATTCACCTTCAGAATTTAATTTTCCCTATTGTTCGAAATATTAGTTATTCTGCTGGAAGTTTGCCATTCACAACAATGTGTTATTAATGATTAGTGAGAAGATGTAATGTGCTTCAGGCTTCTTACTTATCAACATAGTATATGTAGTCTATTATTACAGACCTCAGTGTTTGTAGATATATGTTTCTATGGAAACGAATTCATGTGTTGGAATTCTGAATTTCATTCTGCATGAACATCACACGGAAGACGTGAAGAACACATGATCATGAAAAAGGGAATATTTATGTTTAGGTGATTTGGCATATGCTCAAAAGTTTGTGCACAAATCAGTCATTAAGTGTACCTCATTAATAAAATAAGGAAATCATGCTGTACTATCAAGGTAACACATATGCATTAAAACACTTCAGGTTAAATGGCTAGTAATAATACTTAATGAACCGAGCAAGATCACTGCACTGTAATATGTTAGGCTCACATTCCGGAGGTTCCGTGTTTAATTCTCGTTGGAACTGGCCTCAAGCCACCAGGCGAATGCTAGGTTACTTCCCCTTCAACCACTTCTTTCCGGTTCATCATTTCCATTCATTTGTTTTATGATCATAGGACTGGGTGACGGCAGTTGGTATACTGTGGCAGGACGGTGGAATTTGTGCTGCAGAGAGATTTGTCCCTGGGGTTGGTGGCTACATCTCTGGGAGTTCTATTACTCGAATTGCGCGTTTAGGCAGAGCTAACTGGCGTCAGGATAAATACAAGCTCCAGTTGTAAGGGACCTAGTCTTTGCTAGCGCACATCGTCCTCCGGATTTAATCGCCCTTCGGGGTTTCACTTCGTCTCATCCTCCCAGGAGTCACGTTAAAAACAAAAAGGACTGAATGTGGCCAATTTGAGATGCAGTGCTGCGGTAGCTATAAAACAAATAATTACAAATCCACAAAAAATGTCCACAAAGATTTGAGCAAATGTAATTAATATGTCATTCCAATAATCAAAGAAATCTTATGAGGTCATTAGACATCAAAATACTCAAATTCAAAAGAGAGGGTTGTTAACTTCATCACAACACTGCATTAAAAACCACGGTAAAAACAGTAATTTCTACTTAAAAGTAATCCTCCTGCACGATAATATCCTCATCTTGTTACTGTGTTCTCTTATGCACTCCACAGTAATTTATTATCAATTAAAGAGTATGAGTCTGCTTTTATGATGCCGCCCGATACGTCACAACTACCCCGGTCACTTTTCTTGCACCCTACTTTTAGCTTCTTGTTTATTTATTTTGCTGTCACGTGAGAAGAGCTGCCTCACTTAACCCGGCGTTACACCACGCAAGATAAGACAATGCCTTTGCCACCCTCTTAAACACAATCAGGAACGTGACCAGGCCTATTAGCGGGAGTCTTCATCTCACGTCAAAATAACATTAATCAGTCCTTACACAGCGCAATCTCCTCTCAGAAACCGTTATTCAGTACCTCCTACAGGTATCCCGGTTATGTTATGTAGGAGAAGTACAGCTTAGTATAACAACTGTTCCAAAGTTTAAAAATATTCACTTCAAGTTATTTATATAACAATGGTAAAAAATCGGATTGTTGCCATAGCATTACTTTATTTACTCCAGTATAAACATTTCTTAAAATTACTTATTCTACTACCGACTTTATCTTAATCAAAATAAACATTTGCTGAAATATTTGCATTGCATTTTTCCTTGTAGGTAAGCTGTGAGAATAAAAGAATAAAACCGACGTTAGCGAAATTAAAATCTTTTAAGAGCTGGTCGCTATGTGATGGCTGTGAAATTCCGTTTTCTTTGTATAAACAGGAACAATGTCCTCCCACTTGACAAAAGTCTACGCACTTGAAATTCAAACCAGTAACAATTACTATATTAGAAACTATTATAAACCAGTTATCACAAACGCCATTTTTTGGTTTTATATAAAGGGTACATTAAGATTATGCATATACGATTAATAACAAACCATAATAACTTTAAAATGGGCGAAATATTCTCTTTATTTGTCTGCCCACCACAAGAAGGCAAGAGAGGAATGAACGGGAGAGGGGTTTGAACTGCTAATCTGCTTTGTTAGGATCTATTTACTAGGAAATGAGTGTATGAGAGTACATAGGAGTCACTCATGTTGCCAGATTTATCTTTGTTGTAGTAATTGCAGTGATAGGTATTATGTATGTGTGATTTATGTGACAACACTTGCGTATTTTAAACGACATTAGCATCTTTGTCATACTCGAAAGGCAAGCATAAACACCGTACGGACAGCAAAAGTGATTACGTTACACATTACTCCAGCTTGCTTTCTTGTGATGGGCAGACAGTACAGTGATAATGAAAATGATAGTGATTTTACCTCTAGGCTGATAGTTTCAAAAGTTACATTTACATAAAGATAATGCTGTTCATTTTGTATAAACCTAATTTCTGCAAGTGGTATGCGGAGACCTAAAGTCGTAAATGTGCCAAAAATACTTCTGAATCTTTTTGGATAGTCTTGTAAATAGAAAGGTCGCCTATAATTTCATAAGTATTTTATCACTGTTTCCACTATGCCTAAGTTTTAAAAATGGTACTACATCTGATGTTTTTTACTCTGAATTCTGCATCATTTGACAGAAAAAATAAAGGAAAATATTAATATTATACATTTTGAGAGAGGCATCCAGGAAGACCATGAAAACGATGGTCAGACATGTTTTAAGCCGGAACAGGAAGCATTGCCTAGCCCTTGGAGTGAAGAAGACGAAGAACATACATTTTGAGGTGGAAAGTAGATTTTAGAACAATTTTCAGAAGAAGGTTTTTCCAAAAATTGGTATCATTCCAAATATGTCAGCGTCCGTATCTCTATATAAATGTGCTTCTTTTCCTTGAAAATATACATGCCTATTTCCCTACATGTTTACTCTATATTTTTTCTCAGAATTACATTTTCTGTTATAAACAAACAATTTTTTGAAACTATTAAAGTTAGCCAAATTAAATATTGGTATGATAAAATAACACCTCAGTTCTACTAATGGTCTGCTTTGGGATTAATAAATTGATTAATGATAAATTTAAAGTTAACTGCTGATTAATTAAAGAAAAGAATAACACCTTTATGAATAAAGCGTTTTATCACGTAAAATATATCAGCGAACTTATAGGACATGCATAAAAGGTTCAATCCCTTGCCAGGATAGGACTTTTAACTTATATTTAAAAACAAAGTAAATAGTTTTAGCATAACATTCCTGTATGTTGCAGGCTGGCAACGCTGATGAAGCAAGACGCCAAGTGTTATGCGAAATTTCACGTTTTCAAGTTCAGCAAGTCAAAGCTAAAAGAGAGATTATTGTGCCAAAATTTCTGTGTAAGCTAGTGGTTAGAGATGTGATGGTCAACTTTACAGTGTGTGGGATGTTTAAGGCCTTCAGAATGTTTCTAACAAACCTTGATTTTTCTTTCGGACGGAAAGGTCGAAACAGTGGAACATCTCAGAATAAAGTCATTCGTTTTAAATTTTAACTGTGCAGAAACAAGCGCTTGCTAGGAAGTCTATAAAACGTAATTTACTGGACATTTACGTCCACCAAACATCCTTTCACAAAGCGAAGATAAACCTGAGATTTTTGCAACGACTTCCAGTTTGTTTGCGCAAGGGCGGTTAAAAATGACTGCGTATATTGTTTCAGGGGAAAAATTGTGGGTTTTAACACCTCAGGCTTCCTAGGAAGCTGCAGAGATGTGTTTTCTTAGAGCACATTGAAGCTGGCTAAAGGGACACTGAATGTTAAACCAGCACCTTTCTTCTGAAGACAAAATGTTTTCTTAACCTTTCCAAAACATTAGTTAGTTACAAAGAAAATGCATTCTTTCCTTGCTTCTAAAGATAATAAGCTCATTACTATAAAGAAAAAAATACAAAGGAAACCTTACAAAGTTTGAATTTTACACATTCTTTAGAAAGAATAGCATTAAATTTTGTTTTAAAATCTCTTATGTTTAATATTACATGACTTTATAGGCATGTAATTTAATTTATTGTAATTTAATGTAATGTAATTTAATGTAATTAAGGATTCTTCTATTCAGTTTAAGTTAATCCCAATAAAAATTTGAATCCGTTAAGTAGGGTAAACCAAGATAATGTGCAAAACCAAAATTCAAATATGCATTGAAGCAGAATTATAACACGTTTATAGACGGAAAAAGAATTGTTTTGTATATACTGGCTAATTATTTTGTGCTGTTGTATAACGAAAACCATAAATCAATAGTTTAAGAGTATTCCTGAATAATATTGCTTCTGTAGCTTCAGAAGCAATATTATTCAAAGCAATTTTTTCAATTATTATATTGAGAAAGTGTATTCTTGCGAAAATAGCGATTAAAGGAAAAAGTGCAAAAAGTTGTAAACTTCTCGGCAACATAGAAGCAACGACCATTACCATATATAGAACTACACTTTATTACTTAACCAGGTGTATACATGTAATAATGCATATGTTAAGCATGGTATATGCTTAGAAGTTTCTATGTCTATTACATCATAATTCTATAGTTTTTACAGGAACTTAATTAAAAATCAGAGCCTAAATTTAAAGAATTTAAATATGAGTCAATAGTTTACATACATCTTTATTTTTATTTAACTTAAACTCGACTTGGCCTAATCACTTAGTATTTGAAGTAGAAGGCCATAAAAATGCGCAGAACTGATTTTTAAGCTTGCGCTTTCTTATCTGCTGAAGTGCTAACTCATAACCTAAAACAGTATTATTTTCCATAATTTCTGTATGCACTACTTTTATTTTAATCAGGGATTAATCAGGATTTTAATCAGGGATATTAATGAGACTACGAAACACGTTTAAGATTCTTCTTGGCGTGAGATCGATAGCTAGATAGATAGGCCACATGGGTTCTAGTGCCACAGATTTAGATGATTAGTACGATTTAGTAAAAAACAAACTGTTTCAAGTGGTTATTCAATATAATATATTGAAGTTTTAAATTATATCTTAACAACTCTATGGTTATTTTTTCAGTATTTGTCATGAAAGGTAATATATTTTATCAATTAAGGACAGTTTTCCTGGTAAAACATTACGACGCAAGGTAATAATGAAACGATAGCTGCCTACCAGCAGAAAGACAACGCATATTTCCGTAAAGAACGCGCCAATGTAAACAGAAGTCAAGGACGACCCTGGAGGATAGGAATGAATGGGCTTGGGACAGGTTTAAAGCCAAATCCTTAGTGAGCACGAGCATTCTTATGTATCATTTATGAAGTAATTACTTTGTTTTCCTCCCATATGCCGCATCGCTATTTTTTGTTCCATAATAAACTCTGTTGCATGTTTGTCACGTGCCAGATGACCTTAGCAAACTGAAATCTTCATCAGATGGCGTTTTTGCATGCTCTTTTTTTAACAGAATAAGATATACCTACGTCATGTACATGTGAGAGAGAATTCGCTTCTACGAGGGCTGTTCAATAAAGAATGATCATAATTTTTTTACGGTCATAATTTCTCGCATTAAAATTCAATCTTATTATATTCTGTTAGCTTAATGTGAAACAAACACCCCGTAATAGTTTCATTGTTGCTACTCCTGGTTCCCCCCGTGAGAACCAGGCAATTTCATACATGTTCAGCATCGCCTACCGCTGCAAAGTAGGCAACACGCAGTTAAAGTTGATGTTAGAGGAAGATTCGGAGTCTCTTTCAAACGTAATCACTGCTGATGAATCTTGGCTACATCATTTTGACCCTGAGAGCAAACAGAAAAGTTCAGAGTGAAAATCCCCTTCATCACCAACACCTCAAAAAGGGTTGCTTCTGCTGGGAAAGTTATGGTCATCTCATTCTTTGATATTAATGGAATGGTATATCAGAATGTACCTGCACACACATCAGTAACTGGACAATACTACAGGGATATCCTGAAAACATTGCAAATCCATATCAGGCGCAAAGGTCCACATTTCCATGAAGCAGGCTGGCTGCTGCACCACGATAATGCGCGGCTGCATATTGCCAATGTCGTTGCTGAATATCTTGCAAACATCAATGAAATGCATTCCACACCCTCCCTATAGTCCGGATATAGCCCCATGTGGCCTTTTTCTACTCCCTAACTTGAAGAAACGCCTTCGCGGGAGGCATTATCCATCATCAGAAGCAGTGAAGAAGGCTGCGCAGGAGATTTTGAAGGATCTCTCAAAAATGGTTTCCAGCATGTCTTTGAAGACTGGCAGAAACGCTGGGACAGGTGCATTGCAACCAGGGGAGACTGTTTTGAGACAGACCATCAAAATTATGAGGATGAATAAAGGTACATTATATAAAAAATATGTGATCAATATTTATTGAACAGCCCTCGTATATCCCAAACTACATCATACATTCATTTTCAGGAAATGCTAATAACAATCCCCTCAATCTAAACACTCCTTTAAATGGATTTGTTTTTTAAATTTTGGGTTTACAAAAATTGTTCTAACGATTTTCGTTAAAATACAAGACATTTTTATATTAGATGAGATGCATATCTTGTATTATTTGTGAACAGTTTCTAAAGGACTTTACATTATGAGAAAATTTTGCATAAATGGGTGAAAAAGGAAAGCAATAAAATCAAACAACAAAAACAAAACAGGTTCGTATTGAAGCACACAATTTATACCAAACACATTGTTTTTCATAGTTAACATTTCCGAGGTATTCCATTTTATTAGTTTGAATTCCTCAATACTTATACGTTTCTCAAATAGGAAGTCGTTAATTTTTGTTATCTCTTGCTTGTGCAAAGACTATGGACTTTTAAAACCGTCACATAATGACCAGCTCTTAAAAGACTTGTCTATCGCTTAGGCTGGCTGTATTTCCTTCCTATCTACAGATGATTATCTGGATTAACATAAAGTAGATAAAAGAATAGGCTCCTTTTTCAGATTAATATATTATAAATGATTAGGGAAAGATATGTGAATGCAACAGATAAGAATTTTTTGGCCTTCTTTAATAGATATATAAATTAAGAGTCTTCCTAGAAATTGACAGAAAATTATTTACACTTTTTGAGAGTCCATTCACGTGTATAAGCATGCCTAAACCTACTGTCTGATTCAATTTGCTTTCTAGATCCACTATCGTTTATTTGTATATCCATTATACGAAGTTTTCCTATAAACACTTATTCTTCTCTCTACAACATGTAATTGAGATAAACATCTGCAGGATTATTTAGTTATACATTTCAATGTAAGTATAAGAGAGGTGCAGGAAACCGAAGCGTTAGTCAAATGTTTAAAGGTGGGCTTTGAAATTGCACACTCTTTCCATCAGCTTCGTCAGCTGTATGTATATTTTAAACAAGCGTATGATAGGCTGGATAGAGCAAAAATTTATCAATAATGAGAGAGTTCGGAATATCACAGAAACTGGTGAGATTGACATAGATGGCTATGGAATTGACAGGGTGCATAGTTAGAATGGATCAAGATTTATCAGGTATGTTTGCCGTGGAGAGGGGGCTGAGACAAGGAGATGTACTATCCACACTACTGTTTAATTTAGCACTGGAAAAAGTAATCCGACAATTACCCATAAACCCTGGAGGAACCATACTTTCCAGATCAGTACAAATAGTGGCATATGCTAACGATGTGGCAATTCTCGCAAGGAATATAAGAGCTCTTGAGGAAAGTTATGTAGTGTTGGAAGAGAAACCACAGTGAACGTTAGTAAAACCAAATATATGAAGATGGGAGGTGATTGGAATGCAAGAAGAAGAGAACCTACAGTTAAATTACACGAGAAAGAATACCAAAGAGTGGAAAAATATAAATACCTGGGATCTATAGTAACAGTAGATAATAACACATCAGTGGAAATTAAAGAAAGAATAGCAAGTGGTAACAGATGTTTCTGTGCCTTGCAGAATATGTTTAAGTCAAGGAACCTCAGTAGGAAAACTAAAATTAAAATATATACAACAGTACTGAGACCAATAGTAATGTATGGTTCAGAAAACTGTGTGTTGACAACCAGAGAAGAACAGTAGTTATTACGGTGGGAAAGGAAGATCCTGAGAAATATATTTGGAGCGATAAGGGACTTGGACGGATGGAGAATGCGGACTAACTTGGAGTTACAGTGCCTATTTGGACAACCAAATATAGTAGAAAAAATTAAACCAGGAAGAATAAGGTGGATTGGCCATGTGCAGGGAATGCCGGAAAGCAGTGTAGTTAAGAAGATATTCATAGGAAAGCTGGATGGCAGACGGAGAAGAGGAAGACCCAGGAAAAGATGGGTAGATGATGTAGAAGACGACTTGAGAAAGTTGGGGGTTAAAGGCTGGAGAAGAAAATCAGAGGACCGAGTACAATGGAAGAGGGTGATTAGGGAGGCCAAGGGTCTACATGGCCTGTACCGCCAACTATCATCATCATCATCATCATCATCATCATTATCATCATCATCATCATCATCATCACCATATTCTTTCCATGTTGTCGAGAGAAACAATAGAATATAACAAATATTTTGTTGGTCGATATTATAGTTGTAAGGGTCATACCTGAGCCACCGGTGTGACAGAATGTACTCCCACAGGACATCTTTATAACATACCAATATATCTACTGAAATGAGGCTTCGCTTTTAAGCACGCTTAAAACAATCAGTCTAGGTCGGTTTGTACCCACGACATTGGGATTATCAGAGAAATAATTCAATGATGGGAGCACTTCAAGATATGTCAGAAGTTTAAAAACTAAAACCACTAACATAGATATTTTGGAATTTGCTCATGTCACAATAAAAGGGTTACCTATTTGAAACGAACTAAAAATATTGCCCGAGTGTTTGTTTTTATGATTTGGCAGTTATTCAAAATTGCTTGCCAAAGAAGGGGACTTCCGAGGTTATTCCCAGAATACTCAAGAATTCCAGTAGTTGCTTCATGTAAGCAATGGAATTTGCATATTGTTTTTTATCAAAACCATTTGAACCATTTTTGAGCAAATCAAAGTTATCATTTTTTTCAGTGTAAACAAAAATCAGTTTGGGAGGAAGGATTTTGTTACAAAATCTTTGTTTCCCATCTTCAAAAGATACTAACAGAGCTTTATGCATTTATTTGTTCGTTCATTCCTTCATTCCTCCTTTCTTTCACTCGTTTATTTAGTTATTTACTTATTTATTTATGTATTTATTTATTCATTCATTTATTCATTTATTTATTCATTTATTCATGTATTTATTTATTTATTTATTATCTGAAAAGGTGCACAGAGCCAAAGCTCTATAATACGGAACAGCAGAGAAATATAAAATTATTGTAGACAAACAGCCCTTCAGCAAGTTTTATTTCTTTTTTTTTTCTTTATTTTCTGTTCATCTATCTCATTTGGAAATTTTTATAAAAATGTTTTTTCATATACATGTAACGCCTGTGAAATTTCTGTATCGAATTATTTATTAAGTGTAGATTATTCGTCTACCTATTTTAGATGGTGGAAACATTTTGTTTGGAGGGGGAGTTTGGTCGTCAGGACAAATTAGCCTTCAGGATGTCATAACACACCCACCCATCCCCCCCACCCCCCACACTCACATACATGCATACATACATATACATAATTTACTCTCTCGTCATACTTTCAGACTCCAAGGAAGATGGGGAAATCAACCGAGAATCGAACCCGGGACCGCTCAATTTGTCATCCAGCATACTAACTAGCAGACTACAGAGGCGGTCACTCACATAGTACGTCTCTACATGGTTCTAGTAAAGGCAAGCGCTGTTTCTCCTAGTTGCTAGGAGACTATTTGAATTGGCTCCTTTGAAAGCTCAGTTAAGATTGAAGAGATACCGCCGTTAAACGTCTGCTACCCAATTGTGTTCTTCCAGCTACAAATCGCAGCTCTCTAAGCCTCCTCACTTCCTCTTATGTACTACATAATATGTGTATCTTATTTATATTTATGTCTGTGCCCGAGAGACCGCCTGCATTTAAAACAAACCTTAACAATGACTACTCAAGAAACAATGGACTACCCTTTTTGCTTGCTTTTCGTTTTACCTTTGTAGACGTTCCGACCAAACAAGTGAAAGATCTGAACTGCTTGTCTTAATGTTGTAGTGCTCTGGAAGAGGAATAAAAAGGGTGAGAAAAAACATTGCGTTTTCTTGTCTCAGTGTGTGTCTGGCGATCAAGGTGTGTTTGCTGCAGGATCACATCCTTAGGCAGTTATTCAAAATTTAATATTTGAGAATGTGCAGTGGTAAAATAATGAATACCAGAAAGTCGGATTTGTTTCATTCACGGCGCTCTCTTTATTTACTCTTCTATCAATAGTTACTAAAATGCGTTTTATTTTACTTCTTCTTAATAGAGTCATGCTTTAAATCAATCGTGCAATGTCTTTGCAGCAAATAAAACGATAGTCAAATTTTTAAAGAGGGTTGCTGTGTGATGCATTCTAAAATCCATGCTCTTTGTATGGCCATAAGAGAGAGAAAGGAGACAGAAACAGAAAGAGAGAGAATGAGTGACTTCCCATTTGTGAGAAGTATAAATAAGCATTTAAACCTTCAAGCCAATAACAAGGATTATCTCTGAAACGATAATAATTCCACAAACAATTTCTTTGGTATATATTGTGCTTTAACTTTTATCTAGCAAGATCTGCTCTCTCTCTCTCTCTCTCTCTCTCTCTCTCTCTCTCTCTCTCTCTCTCTCTCTCTCTCTCTCTCTCTCTCTCTTACTTTTCACAAGCATACAAAAATCAGTCAGAATAATGATATTTCGGAGGCTGTTCCCAGAAAATTTTCTTTGTTATTCAAATTCTTAAACTTGCGGTAACCGAGCTGGATGACTTAGGCAGTTTTTGTCTGTGCTCGAATCCGGGAGGCTAGCCGCGCCGTGGCTCAGTGGTTAGACCGCTTGGCTCTCACCAAGGTGGCCCGGGTTCGATCCCAGGCAACCGCAAAGTGAGATTTGTGATGGACAACACGGCGCTGGGACGAGATTTCTCCTGGATCTCCGGTTTCCCTCGCAATCTCATTCCACCGGTGCTCCATCTTCATCTCATGTATCATCAGTGTCATCGCCTGCGGTGCCGTATGTAGTAAAAGCGGGCGTTAAACACTACACATTTCATTTACGGGAGGCCTGGGTTCAATTCCCATAGGGTTTTATCTCGGTTTTCCCGGGTTTCCAGACGAATGCTGGGTAGTTTAATTACATCCTCCGAATTTCCTGAACCTCAATTTCATCTCCATTTCCAACATCTGGTGGTCTCTTTCAGGGTAGAAGTGTCGGCGAGTATCTCGGCGGTGTATGGCGAATGATATGCTCTGGGGAAAGTACTTTCCGGTAGGTCGGTTGTCGGTTCTTCGAACTTGCTGTTCGCTTCTGAATCACAGTAGTAGGGATGCCCGTTGCCCTGGCCTATCGGGAGGAGGTTTCCATCTATGTAAAATTTGGGGACCGTACCCTCTGCATTGTCGTGGCTCCTTGGGACGGCCGCCCTCTGTCTCCTCTCGCCTCAACCTTCCTCATAAGTGCAATAGATCAAGACTGGTTGCAGGCCCGAATCCCCTCCATAGTAATCTTATCCTAATCCTACAGGCCCAAATGACCTCGTTGTCGACGGGCCCTAAAACACCACTAATCCAATCCAGTCCTACACATGTGGCAATTTCATCACAGTCATTAGAGCTATTTAAGAGGAAATCCAAATTAACGATCTTTTTTCCAAATAAAGGATAGAATGAGGTGGAGTGATTTTCCTGAAAATCTTGGTGTCTCATCCCAGTAATATTTAATTCACTTCGTTTTGGCCAATGTTGTTCACACACACACGAATGCGCATTTTCCTTTCCCACAAGTGCTTTATTAGATTCAGGGGTTCTCTAAAAGTGTATTTCCAATGAAATCCCAGAGCCTTTTTTCGGATAAATACGGTAATTTCTCTACTTAATACACTATAAGTAATAGAGAAAGTTTAAGGTGGTCGTAATTTACCAGATACTTATCAATACAAACAATGCCGTGTGGGTCATAAGGTCTGTTCCGTCCTCAGATATAACTTTAGACATTTAAAGCTTAAAACAGAAAGGCCACGCCGTGGCTCAGTGGTTAGACCGCTTGGCTC
The DNA here is from genome assembly GCA_030765055.1 of Mantis religiosa. Taxonomy (NCBI): domain Eukaryota; kingdom Metazoa; phylum Arthropoda; class Insecta; order Mantodea; family Mantidae; genus Mantis; species Mantis religiosa. Next base: position 262,198,117 of record CM060948.1, on the reverse strand, counting down.
TCACCAAGGCGGCCCGGGTTCGATCCCAGGCGACCGCAAAGTGAGATTTTTGGTGGACAACACGGCGTTGGGGCGGGTTTTCTCTGGGACCTCCGGTTTCCCCCGCCATCTCATTCCAACGGTGCTCCATCTTCACCTCATGCATCATCAGTGTCACCGCCTGCGGTGCCGTATGTAGTAAAAGCGGGCGTTAAACACTACACATTTCATTTTAAAACAGAAAGCTCTACCTCGTTCTAGGCCGACCAGTATACCTTTCTCTACTGATTTGTTCCACGATATTCCATTCATAAGCGTGGATTTGATAAATACTAATAACGTTAACAATCCTTCAAATATCAACTAGTCACGGTCATTCATCTAATAAGTTGCGTGCAAGAATACGCTTTGATAAGTGAGAGTCAATTCATTACTGACCATGGAAAATCAGTATGTTGTATGTATGTGGTGATTAATAAGCCATGTCATCCAAATAAAATCTTATTTATGCAGATTAAAAGTGTTAACTTTTGTAAGTTATTAAGTTCTTGGAAGTAATGTGTGTATACATGTTCTCATTTTAGCTTCTTTTTATTGAATATTCTCAATTTTATAATTCAGTATACATATATACCTAGAAACAGTGGGTAATCGGCAAGATGTTTACTTGCTTCACAGCTGTGAATTTGATATTCCTTTTGCCCATTACATTAAATTTACCAATACATGCAATATAGGTTAGCATTCTAAACACCAGTCCACAGAGAAGTCTACTGGAGTGCTCATTCATTTGATATACCTGGCTCTGATATCTGACACAATAAAAGTTTGATTTTAAACAATATAAGTGACACGTTATTCATTATTTGTATCTGCATTATACTTATTCATTAAATAGCCTTGATAAATGCTATAATAATAATATTTACTTATGTTTTAAATGTGCGAGGAATACGATTTTTTGGGCATTATATGAACATAGTCGTGACATCTATTAAAATATTCCTGCATTGATACTTGTTATATTAATTTCTTCATAGATGTGATAGAATAGTCTGTAAACCCCCCCCCCGAAAGTCTCCAAAGCCTTATTTCTGCTGCATATATTTCTTTGGCTTTCGGTCAAAGTGCATCCGTGGACTCATACCTTAACGAAATTAGGACGAGTACTTTGACATCTTAAACCCCTTTCTTTTCTAACCTCATTACAAATTGTTCTTTCATTTGATCCAATTAGCAGTAGGAGTCTTTTACATCACCTATGATCACATCAAATGCAGCCAAGGGAGTTGGCATTATTGAGTTGTTAAATAGACTTATTATTAATTACAATTCTGGCTCTTAATCATCTTTTTCTCTGAAAAAATGACCACATTTCTAACTCAAAATGTAGCTCAGATATGAACACAGGTTTTTAAGAAACCTTTATTCCATAAATTATAATGAATAAAGTGTTTCATTTTAATCAATGCATACCTTGCATTTCAATAAATAGGCACTTACAAACTTTCACAAATACGAATCAGCATTAGGTCACTGTTCCGGTAGAGGAGCAGGTAAGTTGCGTCACATCACCACTTTACCCACCGTCCTTTGTGTGACACACGTCTCGCCCAAACCTAATATAGAACAGGATAGCAGGCTGGAATTATAAAAATACTAACGAGATGCTGAGTATACTCACGCAAACTGCAAAAATTTACCCCTAAAAGGTAGAGATGAACCACGTTATAACCAAACACAATCTGTACTTCTGCGAACGTGCCTAAATGACCTAGCTGTCCCTTAAGAACGACACAATGGCTATTTCTGCTAAGTGATTGCTGTCGGCTACAAAGATTTTAAGACTTTGGCTTGTGGAGCTGAACTGACTGTGTTTCTTTATGTAGACTTTGTTTCCTTTACATATTCGGAACTGTCATATGCAATTTTGGCTGCAAAAGTAAGCTATATTAGTATTTTCGCCGATAGGAAGAGAAGTTGGCATGCACTCTAATATAGATAAGAATATTGAAAATTAAATATCCTTAAATATTTATATTACAATAACTTTTATCAAATATGTATTACGCTTCTTTCTATGTACCCGGAACTGAAGGTAATCTCTTTTCCTTTTTTATTTCTTTTCTATTTTAAGGCTTTCAGGTTTGGAACAAGTTAATTTGTGAGCTATCTAGAGCTAGTTCTGTTTAGCCAACGTGTGGTAGAGAAGAGCATTCATGAACATAGGGTTAGTTACAGGATAATAGCCTGTCCTCTTTGATTTTATTTGAATAGTATTAAATTGCAGAATATACATTCCATAAGATAGCAGTGACGCACCAAAGATTACAAAGACATTTTATGAAGGATAAGTCTAACATCCTCTGAGTTTCTCTTTTTGTGTCTATTTTGGTAGCCACTTATGTTAAAAAGACGCTGAAATTATTTTCTTATTTAGAGATAGTGTACTAAAAACGTATCTAATCTATTCGCTATGAAATATTCTTAAGAATAAACTGCAGTATTGCAGTGTGCGAAGTACCTCTAGGTAAAGTTGTACGAATTAGGTCAAGGCAATACTCTCTCCATTTATATACTCTCTTTATATTCATAATTTATTGTGGTTGAAGAAATCTTGGAAACAAAGTCTCATCTGGAATGATTTCCGTAAATGTGCTAATAGTATTAATTGCTGCGTTTTATTAGTTAGGTCTTTAAACCCTACTTGAAAAGAATACAGAATAATCCTAGTTAAAATCATAACTATACTAATCCACTGAGGAAGCCTAGATGCTCAGCCAACGCCCGATTGCTGCATCTTTCACCTCTACCCACAACGGACGTCAGAATTGGGCTGAAGTACTGAAGCGTGGGACATGATTAGCGCCCCGAGCACCTCCAGGCCGGAGAACGCGGTATTCGCAACCTGAATTCGGCACTTTTCCTTCAAATAGCTTCTCAATTGGCTCTCCAGGGATCTCAAGAGGCTGAGTGTACCTCGGTCCAGGTCTCCCAGCAGAAGAAAATCCTCACACATGTACCAGGAGTGGAACTTGGACTTTCCGCTTGATAAGGAACTGTGGTACCACCGCGATAGGGAGACATCCACCAGTCAAAATCTCTCCTTTAAATAGAAATCAGACCCGCTATCTGTAGTTTTAGAGGTTGGAATGCAAATCGCTAGATTACAGAGCAAGTCTATCGCACCATATTAACTACTACAGAAATCTCTATACCATGGTCATAAGATGACAGCTGTAAAGGAAACGTAGCTAGAAACAGAGTGTTACATTCACATAATCTTCTGCAGCTCTACAGTTTATTAATATTTATACAACCTATTGTTATGAAAGTTTCTTGTTCTATCTATTTCATTTGAAGTGAAATTAACCTTTGTAGAAACATCTATATTACACATTTCGTGATACAATGGAAAATCGATTGTCAAATTTTTTAGAACTAGACATTACACGATGACCATAAAATACCCTTCATTTTGTAGGTAATCGTCGAAAACAACTGAGAGTTGACAGGATATAAAAAATGAACAAATCGAATAATGAATAACGTACAAATATCTCTGAAATGGCTTATGCCACAAAAACTTATTTGAAATAAATCGTGGGTATGTAGTGTGTACTTTTCTATCGCTTAACATATACGAGTTATGCAAGGTTACATACAATTCCTTCCAAATGAACAGTGCTTCATAGGCTATCCCAGATCATTCAAGATGTGTGCTTTATTTTTTATTTAATGTCATTAATGTTGGGTAAAAGAATTATTAGAGCTTCGTTTTAGAGAATTTAAGTATTAGAAAAGTTCCATCTAAATATAGTAAGGGGATATTTTTTAAAATCAATGTGTTGCACCCTTTAAGATACTGAACCTAAACACCAATTTTGATATTTTACTGACTTTTCGTTTTTGAGTTGTAGTGTTTCTCTCTCTCTCTCTCTCTCTCTCTCTCTCTCTCTCTCTCTCTCTCTCTCTCTCTCTCTCTCTCTCACACACACACACACATACACAGCCTTCTTTTAATGCTTTTTTGGATTCAGAAGGCCTCAAAACACGTTATTACGAGGAAACCTCAGTATCGAATTTTGGGTGCAATGCAATACTTTCTCTCATACTGACGATATGTAGAAGGTAAATAGTCGGCATAACCTGGTCATTTAGAAATAATGTATTGACTACAGTAAGTACGTGATCTCCATCACGCTTATATTGATTTGCCTGATTTTGATTTACATGTAACAAAAAAGAATTATGTTAGTTTAACAGTAACAGTGTTTTACCCAGCTGAAAATTAATTACAATTAAATAATAAGTAATATAAATAACAAATGAAAGCGGAAAAGAAGTTCTTCGAGAGAACGTATTATTCTACAATAACCACAGGCGGCGATAAAGTGACAGCATTAAAAAATGTACTCCTTTCCATTTATCTTGCAAAGCATTAGTGTATATTCTTCGAAGATGTGGATTATTTAATACAGAGTTACCGAGAGAACGAGTTAATAAGCTAACTTTGTAACATGTTTAACCCATTCAACGAATGTATTACTGGTGTGCAGTTATAAGTTCATGTTATCAACCATCTATTTTCCCAATGAAATGCAGTGCTTCATTTCCCCTTAGAAGAAACTATATATATGGAAACAAAGAGTCATATAGAAATAAATTCATTAATATTTATGGCAGTCGAGATTTTAAATACCAAAAATGAACTAAGAAGAGAACTTAGACATACCACTAACTGAAATAAAAGCAGTCGATTTTCCAACATCAAGTATTCTACCAGAAAATTGCAGAAAAAGTGTCGAGCTAATTGCAGGAAGTGCAATAGCGCGTGTATAGAAGGTACAGAGAGAATGAGACATCGTATTAGCTTACTGTTATGATAAGTCGAAGAGCAGAAACCTGTCTAATAAATTAGGAAATGATCTTTGTTTTATCTTAGCATTTAGTTTTATATGCATATAAAGTTTCGCGTTTGTTACTTGAAACATTATACTAATTTCGCAGTGTCTCTACAGGATAACAAATAAATAATGGTATAGCACATTCTTCACAGTACTGTAATGTTCTAATATCAATATCTTGCGTTTAGAGCAAGAGGCAACCTTCCCAAAACATATAAAATATTTTAGGATGTCGATTTATATTTGAATTCCACTAATTCAAAGAATATCTTACACAAATACTAACAGAGTCAATAAAAATATTAAATTTGTATTTATACCTAAAAAATCTGAATGTTTAAAATTTTTAATAAACATAGATAGGATATTATTAATTATTATTATTATTATTATTATTATTATTATTATTATTATTATTATTATTATTATTATTATTATTATTATTATTATTATTATTATTATTATTATTATTATTATTATTATTATTATTATTATTATTATTATTATTATTATTATTATTATTATTATTATTATTATTATTATTATTATTATTATTATTATTATTATTATTATTATTATTATTATTATTATTATTATTATTATTATTATTATTATTATTATTATTATTATTATTATTATTATTATTATTATTATTATTATTATTATTATTATTATTATTATTATTATTATTATTATTATTATTATTATTATTATTATTATTATTATTATTATTATTATTATTATTATTATTATTATTATTATTATTATTATTATTATTATTATTATTATTATTATTATTATTATTATTATTATGAGATCATGCTACCTTCTTTAATTAAGGAAATAACATTCTGATATGTGTATAATTGAACTAAAGTGGTAATGTTCACCAATGTGGGAGTGTAATTTCAACGTAAAGATTGAGCCGTTCTTGATGTGTTAATTATCGCTGACAAGAATCTTTTTAACGGCTTCAATTCATAAGGGATTTCTGCTACGTCACTCCCCGCCTATGGCGATACGAGCAAAACAGTTACTATAAAAAGAAAATTGAAACTGAGTCCTAGACCATGCAACATGGACTCATTATAAACAAGCCTGTGTATAAAAGTGAATAAGCAACAACTGGCCCATAGTAGAGGAAGCAAATTCATTACTTTTTATAAGACGTAATTTAACCCTCTAGCACACGAGGCCAGCGTTTATCTATGTGGTCAGTTGCGTGAGGTAAATGAAGCCCCACTTACTTGTATACAGATGGCTTACCTGACGTTGCACGGTTGACTTTCTGAACTCCAATTTTGAATTAACTAATTCCATGTACCTTCCAAGTTCTTTATAAAATTACTGTCCAATAGTAATCTAGAAAAATTTTATAATGATTTCTCCTCTTTAGCTCTTATAACTGTTATTTCCTATTATCCAGACAATTCCAACTATAGGAAGAATTATTTTCCATATTGACACTAAAGATATGAAAATTTTACGATATGTCCGAGTTCCTAAACGTCTCCCAGACTGTCCACACAATTATGGAAATCTAGGTCTCCTTTGGTGGTGGAAGAGTCTTCAATCGGATTGGTCATAAATTTTTAGGATATTATGGTATTTCAAGCTTTTAAACTTTGTAGCTTAATTTAGGTCACACAGTTATTTAATAACATAACAGCTACAAAATACCATAATGCTTGAGAATCACATGATATACGTCATAATTTTAAGTCAAATATAAAGATAAGAAAGAATAAAATAAACATATATATCTAAAATAAGTAAAGGCGGAGTATATTTTGTTAAGTGCTGAAGAATGCTTAAAAAGAAAGCAGGCACAATGTATTGTGTGCAACATAAAGTTGTATTAAATGACTGGAAGTATAAAAATAAATTCATACGCTAAGTGATGAATGACCATACTTTCAAAGGCAGAAAGTATGCTGACTTAGACTTGTCCTTGCTTACGAATAGCCAAAATATAAGCTTGGAACTCTATTTATCCCATCCGTGAAGCTCAATAATAAATCAATCATAACACTACTAGAGCAGTAGCCAAATAATGTAATATTCATTCTGGTGAAAGGCTTTTATTAATTGAACATCTCTTTTCATTTGTATTTATCTTTGATCTGAGTTTGCATATCAGAACACGCTTAAGTAATTTTGGTATAGCATGTACTAATGATAAAACAACATAGCAAAATTCAGGAATTAATCTTTGAAAAAAAAATGTTTTTAACACATAAACGAAAATCTAGGTTTAGAAAATCAAACACTTGGAAATTATACAATTGGAACTCCATAATTATTTGAAATTTATGAAGGATTATCTTATCCCGTTTCTTGCCACAAATTATGTGCAGAAATTTAATTATAACAGTGCGAAATCTGGTAATTTTTTGCAGTGGAACTTAGAGGTCTATGTTTTAATGAAGCGAAGGCTGAGCAAGGGATGGAAAGTAGGGAACTATGACATCTGTCGCAACATTATCAACAATCTCACATTTGATATTTGATAAAACAAGGCAGCACCAATTCACTGTTGTGTAAATAAGTCCTCTCTGTTTAAACTATATAATAAAATGTAATAACAATTTTCTTGAACTCCCTTCTTTCTGCTTCTTTCTTCTCCCTTTTATGACAACCATTTCTTACACCTTTTATTCTTTTCGATTTAAAAATTCCTTATATTCTTTTAAAGCGCTATTCGCAAATCGTTTTTTTTTCTCGTAGTCATGCAAAGGGTAGAATTTCAAAGCCGCACGGCCACTTTTTAAAATATTCGAGTATGGAGTCAAACTCTTGTATGCTCTTAGAATTACAACAAAATCTGCAATGAAAATAGTTATACATTTATTTTGGGCAATATAAAAGGTAATAAAGAATGGGCTTTTTAAGGGAAAAGCTATAAAGATGTCGCTTGAGATAGATGTAACACTTCTCATTTTTATAATTTCTTTTTTCTTTTGGATTTAGAATACCCACAAAGCCTTTTAGTGAAATCTGGATATCGAAGCTATATAATGTGCGAATTAAAAAGAAATAGCTATACATTGTAACAGGATTTCACTGTATAAAGTTAAAAAATATGGATTTGAAAGTTTAGAAAGGAGGGAAATTGCAACTTAGTAGCATATACAATATGAGTTGTAATGAAAATTCTCACCTATGTGTCAAGATGCTTGCTTGTAGCGAACAAAGCCACACGATCACAAGGCTGGACAAGAAGCTGGGGAAGAACAGATAACAAGGTTTCCTGTCAAAACTCCATTTTCGTCAGCAGAAATCCTTATCTCTACTTCCCTCGAGACCGCCATTTAATACTGGACGTCGTCCCAATGTTGCGGACCTTCTAGAATACAAAACATGAACAAAACGTTGTCCATTCCCTCGCTCTACATTGCCTTCACAGAAACGACCCTAGTTATTTTCCAGGTCAGGGGTTGCAATACATGGCACACATGTCGCTGGTAGCCCATCAGAAACACTACATGTATTTCATGTATTTCTGCTTTAGGAATTCGTATTATGTGACACACATACTAGCCCATGGCTTACAAAAAAGATACCTCTACAGGAAAGTAGTAATTGAAAAACGGCTGAGAGCCCGAACAAATTATTTACATAAATATGTCTTAATGGGCTTTAAATGTGTTATGAAGTAAGTATAGGTGTATCTCTTGTGATATCCTAAATGTACAGTATTATAAAATAATCAACCAGAATGAATGGGACTTCGTAAGGCTATTCGCACAATATTCAATAATGAGGTTTCAGCTCTCGCTTCAATATGCCATACTTGATCTATTTTAATTATCATGGATAGAGAAAATGAAAATAACAGAAATAAAGAATTTTTCCTCATACAGGCAAAATTTGATACATATTTTCCGAATGTATCCTAGGAAGATTCTATTTGGACTTAGGTTTACCATTTTTTAATTTCATTTCTCGTTCTTTACAAAAGTTCTACTCTACCGTCTCTATCTCTTTCATTCTTTCTTTCTTTCCTTCCTTTCTTCCTTACCTCCTTTCTATTCTTATTTCTGTCCTTCCTCAATTGGCCGCATGACGTTTTATTCCGAAAATGTATTTTTATGTTTCGAAAACCTCAAGTTATTGGAATACAATAATTACTCTGTCAGTCACAGCTAAACGACAGAATAAGTAAACAAGACACATTTACTTATTAATCCTACAAAGTAAGAAAGTACAAAAAGGACTGGTATAAAGATAGGCAGTTTTTTGTAAAGAAAATAGTAAGCTTATCACAAATGTTACATACCAAATATCTATAAGCATTACGTTTCCGACGAATGTTATTATTCACAAATTTATTAAATGAATTAAAATATATACCTGCCAAATTTTCGTTAATGCTATTCATGTACAATAAACTCTTTCTATTTCATATATTTATAGACTTTTATGCACTTTTTTGGTTACCAAAACAAACAAATAAAGAGCATAACAAACAAGGAGTTCATTTTGCTTACGATTTAATGTCATCCATTACGGAAATAAGATACTGATTACTGGTTTGTAATGCAACGCACACACTGAGAGGAAGAATCTCCATAGTAGCACGATAATGAAAGGGGAGCTGAGGTTTTGGTGGTTAGTGATTACTAATACGATTTCTTCTATAAGTAAAATAAGGAACTGCTTTATAGAGAATAGCAATCTACACACCACAAATGAGAAAGCTTCTTACAAATCGACGAGATCCTTGGGACGAAAAGGAATAACGATGCAGTGTTATTGTGTTCAACATCTGTGAAGTCATAAATGTCACCATAAAACCGTCATCTCTAAAGGTATTACGCAATGGTTGCTTGTATTATGCTGCCGCTGAAGTTTCTGTTTACTGCGCCGAAAATTTGGCTATTTCACAAGTTTTGTACGACATTGGGATTGGGTATTAACTTTTTCTGTCAAGGCAAACGGCTGCTATTTTATAGAACTTATAGACAGAGAAGTGTTAAAATGCTACTTTCAAACGAAAATGAGGTAGACCTAAAATTATCCGTTATATTGGGGGAAAAATCCTCGAAGGAATGTCACATAGGACTAACGGAAAGTATAGGGAGTTTACGTTTCGTTATGACCAGCGGTCTATCGGTGAGCAAGAACATTTGACCTAAGAATCATCAAATGGCACATTGACCAATTCTCGAGCATGAAAATTCTGAACACAATATGCAATTCGCAACCAGTGGCTTTTGAAAAGGATCCCATTAAAACATTCGGTGCTTCATATACAGTGTAAGGTTCTCTGGTTTAATTTGAAACATGACCTACTTAGCGCTACCCCTCCCTGTGTGCCACTGCTATCTGCGAATTCCTGGTCTTCGTCAGCGACAGGCGCTGCAACTAGTGCAGGGCTTGCTTATTTACAATCAGCGCTTTATATTGACAATGAAATATGTTAGTATAGCAAATATGGAGTCAAAACCGGTGTTGTACGAGATAATTTAGAGAAAAGAAGATATGTTCAACTGTACACAATCGACTCCATAGCTGAATTAAATGGGCATACCTTACCTCCGTGTCATTGTGATACGAATTCTATCAAACTAATATGGGCACAAATCAATGAAGGAGGCAGAAAAGATGTACTGGGGAAAAGACGGATAAATTGATATGTTGGGCAATTTCATGATAAATTTAGAAGAAAGTGACTCAAAAAATCCCTAATGAACGGTATATCTATAGTACTGCCATCAACCAGTAGTCTTTAAAGCGCTGCGCTTGAAAGTATTAAAGGAATAGTTACAATATAATCACGTGGAATCAATCGGAATATTGCATGGAAGCAATGCGAAGTGGGATTATGCAGTCATGAGTTACCTAAATTGGCCAACATTGTGTTCTCTCCCCCCCCCCTCTCTAATTCTCGTGTTTCAAGATAAACCAGACAAACTGTACATAGAAGTGATGCAATGTGGGATTAGGCAGTCATGCATTACCTACAACAGCGCTGGCAATAGTGCACCCTCTCTTTAATTGCCGTGTTTCAAGATAAACCAGACGAACTGTAGTGTGCTAACACAAATAAAACGGCCACGCCGTGGCTCAGTGGTTAGACCATTCGGCCCTGATTCGATTCCAGGCGACTGCAAAGCGAGATTTGTGGTTGATAATAGGGAACCAGGGCGGGTTTTCTCCGGGACCTCCACTTTCCCACGCCATATCATTCCACCGGTGCTCTATCTTCATCTCGTGTATCATCACGAGCGTTGCACACACACAGACATACACACACAAATAAAATAAGAACAAATATTTTGCGCAGGTTTCACAAAATCTAAGCCAGGTGGGTATAGTCTTATAAAAGCGAGATTTAAAACATATAAAAGATAATGGGAATGGAATGCGTCAATAATAAACAGGCAGACAGGCAGGCACTACATTTCTTTTGGAGGAGGGCACATTCCATTGTCTGAGAGAGAATATGTAATTGTGTAAATCCTTTTGGGCAAGAACTTTAAACAAGTTCAATATTGCTTTGAAAATGCTTACCTCGCGTTGTTATTTTATTCAAACAAACATCCGTGTGCTCACATACAGACAACGAAGCTGTATTGTTTTAAGTAATAGGTATATGGAGAATTATGTTGGAAGTCTAACACCTCTGATGTATTGACAATTATGGTTATTAAATGAAATGATTTCAGTAATTATTGAAACATCCCCGGATATCCTACAAACTAATACCAGAATAGCCCGCCTCGGTAGCGTAGAGGGTAGTGTATCTGCCTCACGTTAAAGAGGTCCCGAGTTGGAATCTCGGTCAGGGTGATAAAGATAAGGTTTTGTTCCGGGATTTTCCCTTATCCTGAAAGACAAATGTCGGGCAACTCTAAGTTCCAAGGACCCCGGACTGATCTGAGCATCACTTCACCACTATCATTCATCGTCCAATATGACTTAACGTTGTGGAGGACCTAAAATTAAAAAAAAAAAGAATCTCTTAATCACAACGCTCATATCAGAAAATTTTTATCAGTTTGACAGTTACGCCGCCTGGTGACTAGCCACTGGTATTATCCCAGCAGACAAGATATTATTTTATTATGGTGTTCTTTTTGGAAAATATAAGCTTTCCTCCCATCGTTTAAAAGATATAAAAGACATTTAATGTCTTACTTTAATGAAGAATAATAAATTCTACCATAAACATGACGACAATAATTATTTTTGGAATATAGGCATAATTATATTTACTTTAGTCGTGAACAGTTGGTTCAAAATATGAATAATATGAAGTGTCAATAACTAGATCGTTGTTACTTATACGTTTGCATTTTAATTTAGGTAGAGTGTCTTATGAACTCACCAAATTGGATCTTTCAGAAATCGGAAGAAAGAAAAATTTGGCCTCTTTTCCTTACTTTACTGTTAAAAATGCCTCCTCCTTGCTTATTCCTGTTTCGCTTAAGAGTACACCTTCATCTTTTAATAATTATTTTACTGAAAAACGTCAGTTACATAGGATCATGAAATTAATCGACAACCATAATTGTTTTGAATAATCTGTGCCACAATATTTAGATAAATATATTGAACATTCAAGTAATTCAATGCTGAGTAAAAGGTATTCCTACCATCACCTCATGGTGAAAACTCAGTAGTACATTTCTTGACAGTATCAACAAAGTTCTCAGTTTTAAGTAGGTTTGACTGCTAAGTCATATTAGGACACATTCGGGAATCTCGCGAAACCGCTCACTCTAATCATGCAATTTTCGTGGGTTTCCCGTGTTGGTAGGTGAATGATGGATCAGTTTGTCATTTGTAACGATTTCATTTCCATTACTCTTTCATTCTGCTTCCTTCAAAACATTCATATATGCTTCTGAGCTATTTGGTGTATGGTAGACCCGTACTCCCCCTGGAAATTCAAGGGCTGCTTGGTCGATGGGTCTTTCGAGGCACCCTCTGTTCAGATGAGTCAGCGAGATGGATGTTCGAGCCTGAAATTTTTAGGTACTTCAGCGCGACTCTGTGGCGTGTCTGCCTGTGGTCGTTAGCCTCATGCGATTACTTCACTTCAACCCTTCCTCTTGAGGGTGGTAGCTGCAGTGCATCCATTTGGCTCCAAGTGCGCAGTAAGTCCCCTTTCGTTGTATCACCCATACTATACTAAGTCATGGGCCGGACTTTCTTTAGCTTGCAGGTTCCACCTGACTCAAAAAACAGGTTGTGGCCAGCAGATGAGTAGCGATTTTGTTTATTTTTTTATTTAAAAGAACGCCCAATGATGATTAATTCTCAACATGATCATTACGGTGCTTTAGCCAAGCGCTGTAAATGTCTGTACGCTGAGAATGACTGGAAATTGTATATCCAAGCCTACGTTTGAAGTTGACGAATTGCAGAAGTAAAGGTGGGCGCACCTGTTATCCTCAACTGACTACCAACTGCACCACGTACAAGCAACACAATGGCCACCCGTTGTAGAGAAACCTGCTCCAAAATCTACACTAATTGGATTTTGACCACACAGAATTCCTGTCCCAGTTAACACGCTACCGACAAAATGTCGTATAGCAATCCAAATATATTTTATGGTTCGAATTATTTACAGAGGTGTCCCCAATTTACCACGATGTTATAAAAGAATCACCTTACTGTCAACTATCAAATTATTCACTACCAAGGAATTTTCACTTAGAAATACAAAGAAATTTCAGCAAGCCAAAGAAATAATACGCAGCAATATCCAGTCCATAGTTTCACATGAGCATAGGAGGAGAGGAACTGTTGATAAAGAGAAACCACAGGAGAAGCTAGCTAAGGTGACCTCTAAAGAAGTATAAAATTGCAAAACCTGCAGGTAAACATCACAAAATATAGATATTTAACTGGTGGAAGAATTGCACTTCACCCAAACATTCATTCAATATTTTACAAGAAATGCGCTCTTGAAGGCGTCTTAAATAATAATAAAAAAACTGTTAGGTAATATGTGGGTCGGTCGATGAATAGCATAACTCAAGCATGAAAATTCGGTTGGTTACCATATTGGTAAATATGTTCTACGTTTTTTATTTAGATAGAAACGTTTTCCTTACATTAGATTTTTTAAATATCTCTTAACCGCACCTTAACGTTCTGTGAATAGACTGCTAAGTATTCATTTAAAAAAAGTAGGTAGTAAAGTATAAGAGATACACATGTTAACTATACAAGAGCTTATTGAAGCACGCAACTTATGTCAAATAAATATTTTTCTGTAGCTTTAGCAATTTCAAAATAACCATTATAGTTATTTCATATTTTCCAATTGCATATTCCAGTTTTATGCAGCATAAATACGTGATTATTTCTTTTTTCTAGTATTAGACTCTCACCACCTGGTTTACGATATGCAGAAACAATGTTTTAATTTCTGTACTGCACATGCAACTAAGTCATATGGGTAAATTTGAAATTATTTCTATTCAAAACCCTAACATAAAGGAAAATATATAATACATAAACGCTTAAGTGAAGTTCTAATAGGGTGAGGAGGTCGTGTGGTTGTGACTCATCTAAAGTTTAAAAAAAGAAATTCTTTATGGAGACATACATGAACATCAGAAACGTCAAGCAATAACTAGAGGACCGAAATCTATCTGAGAATTACCTCAAGGACTTAAGAATTCTAAACTAAGTTATGGGATTATTTAGTACAGAAAATAATTTTTAACGTTAGGTATTCTAAATCCTACTTGAAGAGTCAAAAGGTCCTACAACCTTTGGCTGTTTAAAACCATTGGTATTTTTCTTATTATCTGTCATTGTAATGTATTTTAATGTTTAAAGCTTTAAGCGTACAGAAGTAATATCCCCCTAAGATAATACTATATGTGTTTTATGCATTCAGAATAGATATGGAATAAAAATGATGGAAAAGAGAAAAATGCCGGAATACATGCCGATACACAACACTTCCCTTTATGCTTGTTGAAAGCAGGTTGTGCGCGGAAGATGCAAGCAAAATCAAACGTCTACAAGAGAGGTTGTTCAACTCCACCACTTTGTTGTTGAGAACAATTAAATACTTGGCGGGTAGCTATATTCCTTTACAGAAGGCTAACGGTCAGTGAAGAATGGAAAATTATCTGCAAGCCGGTTGGTGCGTATGTCGTCATTTTCTTCAGCGCATAATGCCTAATCATAAGCAGGCCTTTGTTGCCCAGCTTCACGGGTTACATGTCTGGTTATGATGGAGAGACAACTATATTTCAGGAAAACCTTTCTTGGAATTTTATTTCTTTGAAGACCAAAACGTATATGTTTGTTAAAACGCTACAATTTTAATGCGTCACTAATCTCTTGATTAGTTGTACATGTAATGCAGTGAATACTTAAATAGGAGGAAAATGAAGTAATGATTTGAACTCTTTACGAGGTAATAGAGATTAAAGAAACCATTCTGAAGATATATACCATTACTTGTATGAAATGCATTTTCAAAAGTAATAAATGGAAAATGAAGTAAACATACGCAAAATAAAATTTGAGTTTAATACGAATTTACCAGATTTAGGTTATATCTAGTTGAAACTGAAATGGCTGCAAACGAATTTTTCCTTTTTTTCTAAAATACTAAATCAGTAGTATCGGTGGAATACCTGCAAAATTAACTGAAGATGGATCATGCAAATTATTTGTAATATGTAAATATAATGAAAGAAAATGTCTCATTTGAAGAACATTAAGGGAACTGGAAATTGGACATTTATCACCAAGGTACGAAAAGTAAAAATACGATTGCCTTACATTCACTTAGTTTTCTCTACTCACTCCTCTATAATGCATTCACACAGATGGTTATTTCTCTATCTCCTATTAATAACGTTATCTTCATTGAATATCTATACACTTAGTTTTAGGTAAATTTAAGAAGAATATAGTAAAGTAAAGCTATACCAGAATATTTAAACGTGCGTTGACCGAATAAAATATTTGAAAATTGTAAACAATAACGCTGAATTAGAAGAGAAAAATCTTAACAAGAAACTAAATGAATTTAACCTTATACGTGATGCAATAAAGAGAACCCTTAGCAGAAAAAGTAGAAGAGAAATGCAAATTAAAATCTATAAGACATTGGCAGTTTTTGTATTGCTATATTCAAGCGAAATATGGGCGTTAAACAAAAAACAGAAAAGAAAAGTTGAATCAGCAGAAATGAGATTTTTAAAATCAAGGGCTGGATACTCTATGTTAGATCATAAAACAAATGAAGAAATAAGAGAAGAATTGAGCTATTTATATTAAAAGGAGGGATTAAACAGAATAAAGAAAACTAGAGACGACACGTAAAGAGGATGAACAAGGATAGATTCCTTAGAATAGTGACCGACTAGTTTCCAACTGGTAATAGAAACATAGGAAGACCGAGGAAGAGATAGCGATTGATGGGTACGGGACGGATCCTTGGATCCAAACCTTGATGATGATGATGATGATGATGATGATGATGATGATGAACAAAGAATATTTTGAAAATGATAAACGCCGCCAAAATTTATTTGGTATAAATTGTGTCCCTTAACGTGAGCTACATTTTATTTGCAGTAAGACTGGACATCCCATGGTTTACAAATTATGCAAAATCATTTAGAAAAAAAAGAGGACTTCCCAGCCTGTTCTCAGAAAATTCTGAACACCCACTTTATTTTTAATGCAAATAACTTACACGAATGATATTTTGATCAAAATCGTTTGTTTTTTAAAAATAAAAGCAATGCATGTTTTCTTCAGAAAAGAATAGAGAAGAGAGAATTTCTTAAATCATGCACTCTTGGAGGATACTCAATGGAATCATCAAGTTTGTCAATTAGGTGGATCTTTGTTTTGTATTACGCTGTTCACACACACACACACACACACACACACACACACACACACACACACACACACACACACACACACACACACACACACACACACACACACACACAAGTAACCACTTCTTCTGAGCATGCTCTTTTACTCAGTAGCAACCAAAGACGTATTTACGATAAAATCTCTGTGGAATTTTGATTGGAATACAATATTGTATCGACATATATAAATAGGTAAGGGAAGTAAACTGGGAGAAATTAATACGTACACATACTGCCACTAATCCAGTCATGAGAAATGATAATTATTATGTTATGTATATGATTGAAATGTAAACACAAATACAGCGTAGGTATATCAGTAACTAAAAGCTGGGTAGGAGGCTGTTGGAAAAAGTTAATCTCGTAATCAAATCCTGTTTTTATAATAAATTTGCAGAGCAGTTATCATCTTTATACTATGTAACACTATATATCTAGTTATGAAACAATGATATTAACACAAAATCGAATAGTTTTATCTCCATCTCTTGTCCAAAGACATACTGGGATAAAAAAAAGCCTTTAAAACAAGGAATAGACCACGTCTCAAGTATACAAATGAAACCTGAACCACTGTATCAGAGCCAGTGTCAGAAATTCAAAGATAAACTAAATTATATACAAACAGAAAGTTAATTAATGAAAATAAGACCTCTAATTAAAATAATCTAAAATGGCCGTTTAAATCTGAAGTCCTTTGCTCTCAGGATGTCCATAACCAGAATTCCAAGTACATATTGAACTAGCAACCACAAGACCACCCAAAGAAATTTTGGAATCAAACTCTGACAGATCACTAGGCACAACACTTCTATTTTTGTTAGATAATTGAAAAGAACGATAGAATAAGATCCCATATTTATTATTTATTGGTTTAAAAAGGCTGGTGATAATATTATAGTAAAGAAATAACGAAATAAGTACGTAACACAAAAATAAAAACCTCGTTTATCATTTAGTGATTGAGAGAGTGAGATTTAAGAACCCATCGACAGCTAGGTCATTTGGACCCGTTCAACTTATTAATAAATTGTAATCTGGATATTCTGGTAAAATTCCAGTAGTAAATAATTTCTGTTTTTTATTCTGTTGAAGTTTAAAGTCATTTGAAGTTAAAAGTCATACGGAACTATGAATGAAATGAGCCCGGGGTAGTTAAATTTAAGAATCATCCGACATTTGCCTACTCAGGATAAAGGAAACCTCCGTAAGAACACATCTAGGTAACTAACTTAACCAAGATGCGCCTGCCTCGGTAGCGGGTCTGCCTGACGTTCAAGAGGTCCCGAGTTCGAATCACGTACTACTAGTACTAAAAACACCTATCTTATTATGATTATTACTGGTCTTTTCATTGCATATTCGAAAATACTGTAATATTTAAATAGGCGCAAATACGCATTCAGGTCAAAGTGCTCAAAAATTATCTTCTCTGACGTCAGCAAATACTTATCGTTGCAATAAAAACATTGTAAATTGTAGAATAGTCAGCAAAAATACAATTGAGGAAACGATGTAAACTTTATGTTCGTTTTATTGCAAACTCCTCTTTTAAGTCTCCACTGCACCCACTGTCATGTTTCCCATGATCGAGCCCAAAGAGAGTGGAAGATGTATGCAAAGCAGCTGGTGTAGTGTGCGACCTGTGGACCCCAGCATCTTGTCCGAACTTGACCCCAGGTCGACCTTCACCCAGGCAGTGGACGCCGACGGGGAACCGGACCGGTAGCCCCGTGGCCGCCGGCACTGAGTTGTTATTCTAACGCTGCCTAATCACCATTCTTTCCCAAAGAATTGGCAATCAGCATTAAAGCGGGACGGAACCCTGGGGCTGAACGGCTTCCTCGTCTCGAGTCACTGGGTCACAGTCATATGCCGCTTCCTGCCCGACAGGACACAATAGGCGCATCCATCGTCATTACAGGAAATTGCTACTAGGATGGTATTTTGTCTTTAGGGAACATGTCGGTCTACTTGCACCATCACATTCATTTCTTCTGTATAGTTCTTCTGCTGAGAAACTCGATGCGTGCATGTCTACTTGAGTTTAAAAATCAAAATTTAAATACTTTAGGAAATATTTGGCGTTTCATCATTAACTTGAAACAAAACGAGATTAGGGCGAGTTGTGTAAAAAATAATCAAAGTTTACTCCTTTGCACAGTAAATAGAGAAAGTAATTCACATTCCACTCGAAAATTCACGTCACAATTTCTCGAAAAGTATATATTATACCTCAGTGCCGAGAACTTTTTCCCTGAGCATTTATACTGGTATGTACGGGTTGTGTGGGTTTGTATAAAAACATTACTCAAAAACAACATTTAGGATGGCCATCAAAGTCATGGCTGTGACGTGGCTGAGTGGTTGGAGCACACGACTCTCACCAAAGTGGCTCGGGTTCGATCCCAGGCGACTGTAAAGTGAGACTGTGGTGGACAACATGGCGCTGGGGCGGTTTTTATCCGGGATCTCCGGTTTCCCCCGCCATATCATTCCACCGGTGCTCTTACTTCATCTCATGTATCATCAGTGTCATCGCCTGCGGTGCCGCAAGTAGTAAAAGTGGGCGTTTCACACTATAAACTTCATTTCATCAAACTCGTTATATGACTTCAGCATATTTCAAGATGATTTTTGAACAAAATAAAAAATAACAGCGTAAAGTGTAAATTTTGGGGTGAAAAAGCGTGAAGTTAAATACGTAAAAAAAATTGATATTAATTCAACATTTTGTTTTCGTGTGTGCGATTACCAAATTTAACTAGGGAGCATCATGAAGTTATTTATGGAACTTTCCCCATCACCAACAATCCTCTAAATGAAAATCACTTTTCCTTCACACTTATTCAGAATTATGGAGCTTAAAAATCACAAAAGATATTCTGTATGTCCCAGAGCGGAGAACGAACTCCAGGTATCGGAATGAGGCATCAATCAGTAAGGTGTTGAAATCAGGCACATAGTGAAAAGGGACTCGAAACATGGACAGGAGCACAACTGGTAGTTTTCTTTGCATTGGAACACGCAGTTCCTTCCAGGGCTCTGCACGCACCTCCCCTCCCCCTCCTCATAGGCGAGTGCTCACCCACCGAGTTACGTCAGTTGTGTAACACCCGATATTTTCCGGCATAAATTTTGCCATGTAAATAAAATCTGATTTATTAACTCATATAACTTTTCTCCATTTATTCTTGTATAAAACTATTATTATAAAAGCATATTCTTCTGTCTATATCATGTTAATTGAGATAGATATTTATAAAAATAGGGTTTCTTACGTATTTACTTGTAGGTACAATGGGAATGAGAGAATATAATAGGCCTATGTGACAGTAAAATGCTAATAGGAGTTAGTGGCTTTGAAAATCAATTCCTTTTGTATGACAAAAAAGCATGTGTTCCTATTTGAGAAAGGTATAAGTATTGTAAAATTCAAACCAATATACGCAACATCTCTGAAAAGATTAACTCCACAAAGAAGGTATTTGATAACTTTATGCCTTAACGAGGTCTACTTTTATGTGCAATTATTTATATCTTACGTTTTACCAGCTATGCAAACGTCAAAGATCAGTGAGAATGAAGTCAATTTCAAAGATTGTTCTCAGAAATTTCAATATACATTAATGTCGTGCAAGTATCTTAATTATATAGCATTTTGATAGAGATAATTAAGAACCATGTATGGAAAAATCAAAATGTTCGAAAAAAGAGCCTTCCATGTAAATGGTAGTTTGATGTGGAGAGATGTTTGTGTCAAATTCCTTGACTTGAACGTAAATTCCTCGTTTGATATTTAACACACTATTCATTTTGGATTTATGTGGCTAACATACACATGCGCGCGCGCGGACACCTGTCTCTGAAGCATGGGGTAGTCGTCTGCCTTACATTCAAGAGGTCCGTGTTTGATTCTCGTACTATAGTATGAGGTTTTCTCGGAGTTGTCCTTATCCTGAAAGATGAATGTCGAGAGCTGTATGGACTCTGGGGTAATTTGAGCGTCATTTCACCCATTTTATTCATCGTTCGATATTGGCTACCTTGGAGAACATTACTTTAAAAAATAAAAAAATAAAAAAAACTCCCGGTGGATCTATGTGTAGTTTTTGGATTGAGTGTAACACTTCTCCGCCTGATATGTATATAATACAGAACATAAACACATAATAGCCTACAAAATGTGTTCAAAAACTTACAGGCAGTCTTTTGGAATTATTCCTTATTACCTCTTTCACGTTTTTTGCTTTTTCAGGTTGAGTGAGTGAGTGAGTGAGTGAGTGAGTGAGTGAGTGAGTGAGTGAGTGAGTGAGTGAGTGAGTGAGTGAGTGAGTGAGTGAGTGAGTGAGTGAGTGTGTGGTGTTTTAGGGCCCGTCGACAGCAAGGTCATTTGGGCCCGTTTTTCAGGTTGATCTTCGCGCAAGAAGGCGTATTTGAAACTACGTCAATCTTCGTTTATTTCATAAGGACTCATAAACAAAAAATTTTATAGCTTAATTAAAGAGTAGTGATTAATTTTAATATAGGTATTTTAATGTAACTTATTTTATGTTGTATAATTTTTAATTGTTCCGAGGCAATCGTTTATCCTGACTAGGATAAAGTGAATTGAAGAATCACTTTTTGTATTAATCGCATACATATAGATTTACATAATTCAACCGACAAACCGTTGGTTTCAGAAGGATGGCATCATCTTAATGTAGGACACCTATGACGTGTGACAGCAAACTTTGAAGTGAAGAAACTATTTTTCATTTGAATATTTTTAATGAAAAATGGAATTATATAATGAGCTAATGCGAATGCATTAAGTCCTGATTTTTATTCTAAAATAGTTCATTTCTCTTCCACAAGCGGAAAAAGCTACCATGGCGGTAGTTTTATAGGTAACATTCAGAGTTGAGTAAACATGATCCATCACTAAATACCAGGGCATCACTGATATTTGCATACATAATGAAACATACTTATAAGAGAAAGATTTGAAGCTAACCGCTGTAGCATTGTGGAGTCTTCACTGAACTCTACTGCCAATTTGGGGATATCAAGGCTCAGAGCCGTTAAAGGGACATCTTTTTTTCCAAACAGATAAATGACGTTCGTTTTTTGAAGGAATCTATTTTTAATTTCTCGCTCTTCTTTCGAAGTTAAAGTACAAGCTATTGAGGTATTCACATGAAATGTTAAATAACATGGCTACGATTACGTGTAAATAACAGCTATTAATTTTTATGTATTACAAATAAGCGTTCTATATCAAAATATTTGCTTAATACTACTGCATCCTCTACACGCTTGTTGGTTGAAACCTGCATCATCTTGTGTATAGAATAACTTCGATATGATTACAGGTAAAGTCATCTGAGTGTATCACTTAAAATTTTTGAACATACTACCAACTCATCAGCATGAATCAACACACTGACCATAAATATTAAACTACCAACAGCTGTGAAAATACGCTCGTGGCATCAAGTGGTCGGGGTGGGGTAGACCTGTTTTAAAGCAAAGCAGGGCGACACGAGCTGGTTTTCGAGGGATTGGGCCCACATTGTGGAGTAACAAGTTACACATTGTCACCTAAACAGTTACTTCAAGTATCCAGTTTTACTGAAAACCGGCCAAAGAATCAAATTAACCTAAGAATGAAGCCTTCGACCGGAAAGAAGAGCGGTCTCTTGTTATAAAACTGCTGATGGAATATATGTCTGCATCTAAAATGTACCGTTTTTTTCTTCCAAATTAGTTCCATTTTAGATTGTTAGTACATTTCCAACCCTGGAACCCAAACATGTTTTAAATTCTTTCTTTCTGCACTTCTTGATGGTTCCGCGTATTTTTTTCTCTGTCCTGTTTTGTACTTGCTCTTAGGTTTATAAATACTTTTTATTACTCAATTTTTTCGCTCCGACATATAAGTGAGTAGAGAAATTATAATTTCACCCAAAAATTGTATGTAAAAGCTGCTCCGAAAATCAACATTGAGATAACCTGAATCATAAAGGTTATTTGTTTTTGTAGAAAACTATATATTTGAGTATTGTAACAAGCATAAATAACAAAATATAAAGATAGGTAAGTACCAAACTTCGTACTGATGTTTTAACGATTTGCACAAGATTGTCAAGAAAAATTTCCCTCCAGCCAAAACTTAACTTTATATAAAAAGGTATTACTTTTAATTCTTTTTAAATGTCTAACAAGTTTGATTAAAACACACTTAAAATAGTTATTAATGTGACATTAAGGATTCCCATCACGGGAATTCATAAATCTTGTAGCTTTCATCCAGATGAAGATTTACAAAATTTTGTGGCATTAAAAAGCTCTACCACCATTATAAATGTGTTTTATTTCTATAAAAATACATTTAATCAATCATACTACATATTATTGTTGTATCATTAAAATTATAGCACATAGAATTGGGATTTGGACATTTTGTCACTCTTCTGGCTGTTTCAGAAAAAATTAAACCTTTGAGTATAATTTATAGAAGTACAAGGTGCATACCAATTTTAAATTTAATTTATCGCAGTTTTTTTGCCGAGAATTTGAATAACATTAGTTATAGCCTACATGAAACATTTTAATGCCCAAAAGTGTGCAAAGCAATCAGTTTCGAATAAAAGGAGTGGAAGTAAACACAGGCCATTAAGTCGTGTGTTGTTGGACATTAAAATGAACAAGTGTTACAGTTTTAAAAAGGATTTGAGGGCAAAAATTGTAAGTCCCAATTGAAGATAAACTTTCAGATTACTTTTGAAAATAAGAGATAGTTTTTGAGCTTCTTTACAATTTTGGCCAGATGTCAGCTATGAGTACCATTTACCATGATTGCCTCTTTTGTTGAGTATTAATGTTCTGACTTCTCAAACTAAAGATAATAGATCAATTAATAGAAATTAATTGTTCTTTCACACTGGCCGTGTGTAGGCTAAATTGTGGAAACGTAGAGTCAGACTGAAAAATTCAATGCCATAGCCGGGATTTGAACCACGGATCTTCTGGTTTCCGTCCAGCCGCACTACCAATGTGCTACTATGGCCAACGTTCGTGGTTCAAATCCCGGCTATGGCATTGAATTTTTCAGTCTGACTCTACGTTTCCACAATTTAGCCTACACACGGCCAGTGTGAAAGAACAATTAATTTCTATTAATTGACCTAATAGTGGTTAACTATAAAGCCCGGGCCTTAAAGTACTTACAATATAGTAAGTCGCCATTAAGGTAGTTGTCTCATGTGTTTATGAGAACTCCTAAGTGGTTTACCAGGAAAATACGAGTCAGTTGGAGAATTTAGTGTCATATCGGCACGTTGGCCATAGTAGCACAATGGTAGTGCGGCTGGACGGAAACCAGAAGATCCGTGGTTCAAATCCCGGCTATGGCATTGAATTTTTCAGTCTGACTCTACGTTTCCACAATAGAGATAATAGATCTGTAAAATTTTTCTTTATTCAAAATTACTTACTATCCTTCGCAGAGTCTAGATGTAAGAATTTGGGAGTGAATGTAAGAGCATTCAATAGGAAAATGTGCTAAGATCCTAAGTTAAGAAAACCTGCAATTAATCGAATAATCTAACACCACCTGGTGTTTCTCAAGTCAACAGCCCCTGATACGACCATAGTTGTTAAGTATCAAAGTTGTCAAAAATATATAAGTTGCACAAAATGTTGCACAATTGCACAAAAAGTACACAAATGCATAATCACACAATAAATATACAAATGCACAATTGCACAATGCTACAAAATATTGTGACTTTGTGGGCTCGTGAAATGAAAAGTCCAATTTCACCACTCAAAAATGTTCTTTATTTCCACCGACTTACAGTTAAACACTTGCCAATTACACAGAATTACGTAATGCACACAATTACGATTCACCAGTTCGTCCGTTAAAGTTCCACTTGCACTCGCGATTACGTAAACTCCTCCGACGCACGCAGTCTTCTCGTTCTTACACTAGCGCTGCACTCTTACAGCTCTTCGCCAAACACTGACTGACTCCTCTTGCACGACGTGTTGCTTATATAGGGTCCGCTTGCCGATCTGGAAGCTTCTCGATTAGATGAAATATCCCGTAAGTTCGAGAACACAGGTGGAACAGAAAGAGACGGCGCAGTGATGGTTTTTTGTCCCAGCCATCCCTCCTTAACGCTATAAGACAAACGAGGGGGCGGGGCGAACGCCGACCGCCTCCTGCTTGCCCACTCTATAGGGTGTTCCGACGCTCGGGTGACAATATTATACGCATATTTGACCAAATGTACTCTAATAAAATTGTGGCTAATACAGTTCTTGTACCGTTACAAGAGCTTGTGAGCACAATGATTCCGCAAGGAGTGTGTAAGCAGGCACCAGTTGCTTATTTTGATATGGTTACAATGGAAGATTACTTCGTGAATAACGTAACATCGATAGAAGAATTTCATTTTATACATCTTTAGTACAGGGGATATGATATGAAGAGGATTTTTTAAATCTACTGTATGATTATCACGGCAAAGGGCAATCTAAATTCTTGCACTCACTGGGATTAAACTGATGTTCTAAGTGAATAAAAAAATACAAACTGAACAATGAATTGTTCTTGCGATATCATCCTAGTAATGTCCAATGAACATTAAATCGATAATTTCAATGACAGAGGAAGCCTGAAATCCTATAGTTAAAGCGTTACTACTATCAGTACTTAAATTCACACATGTTTCATGTTGGACGTTACCATAGAGAATCACCAGCTCATATACAGGCTGAACTAAACCAATTGTAACAGTGGAAAATACGGCATGAAAGTTTTCAAAATAAAACAATTATAGGATCCAACTTTCACTCCAGGTTGATTTAATCTATCAGCCATAACCGCAAGTGGTGTCAGTGGCATTACACTTTAAATTTCGAAAGGGATGGGGATGGGTTCCATTATACAGAGGTCTTCAAAACGAACATCTTTCGTAGGAAAGAGAGCGCGATGGCTCTGTGGCAATGTCTGGGGCTCTCATTTGGGAGGTGCCAGGTTTGATTCCCGGGGACAGCCAACGCTGACCATAAGCTTTTTGTGGCTTCCCCGAGGGTAGGCAAATGCTGGGGTGGTTGTTCTTCTACCAGAACCTTTTTGTCTAATTTCCGGTACCTATCCATCACTTCCTGTTCCCATAATTTCCCTCATCACCTGTTTCATGGTTGAAAGATCAGGCGATGGTGTTTGGTGTGTTGCAACTGGACCACGGAGGTTAACTTGTAAAGGTTTCTCCTGACGTTGATTAGACAACTCAGCTAGGTCCCGTCTCCAGGTGTTCCTCGGGCAAACTCCGCTTCAGAGATCCCGAGATGTCGAGCTCTTGTGGGTGGGCTTGAGCGGTGTCAAATGTGTTCGAGCTTGAAATGTTAAGAGACCCTGTTCATGCTTGCACATGTCTTTACTTAGCCGTGATTGCCTTTCAGGTGTCTACCCTCATCCCAGGTCTCGTTTGGATACCTTTGGGTAGCTGCAGTCTAGCCACAGCAATTGATTATTGTTACGGATAGTTGATTCACCTTGTGTAGATAACAAACCTGCATATAGCTTTTCGCCTGATAACCCTTCGATTCATTCGTTCTGACTTAAAATAATTTACGTTATTGTACTTCACTCTAGCATTTGTATTAGCTACGGAGAACCGCCGTGGGTCAGTAAGTTGAAGTGCCTCAGGGGTTGCCATGAACACCTCTGGAGGAGAGGAAACTGCCCGGAAGACAACCTGCTGCTGGAGCTCACAAATCATCCGGGACAGAAAACGTGATCGGTCAGCACGGTCTGATAATACAAGACTCTAGCCGGACACTTGTTTTAGGAAAGGAACAGGTTCATCATGACGTGTGGGATGTTTCTTCAACAAAGCGTATCCTCAACTCCAGGTAATTTAACAATGTTTAAAACACAACATTGTCTGCTATTGAAAACTGGATTTTATGGGCCAAACCCCTACAGATTCCAGCAGCTTTAGGGTCCTTAATGGGAGCAAGGACCTCTTGGGTGTGCAGGTATACATTTAAGTGTCCGGTTTTAGAGGTAGTGGCTAGGTCTTTTCTATGGAAATCTTCAGCATCTGCGATAACTTTTATGATTTCCTGAATCTTAAGAGATGATGCCGAAGTCTGCTTCTTGCTTTATAGCCTCGTGAAAAATACCGATACAAAAAAAAATCTTCATAAAATTCATATAAAACTTCGCAATTAATTACAGAGAATAAACCAGCCTGAATTACTCAAGATGAAAGGATACACTTCAACTTAGTGGTCAGAAGAATTAAAAACAATTCACAAACTTCATTCTATTTTCCTGGAATTTCTAGCCTGGATAAAAGTAGGTATTATGAATAGCATAATATATATATATTACTTTTGAAACAGTCCCTGTGGGACTTTTTAAAATTTGTGTTTCTGGCACTTGATTGGCTATTATGAAAAAGTTTTAAGAACGATCTGAAATTCTTTCTGTGGTAAACATGGCGGCCTGACATTGTTGAAAATGGCTAAACTTAAACAAAGTACGTAAGAAAACTATTACAAATTTTAAAGAATGGACATTCACCTCAGGTCCTTTGTATACCCTAGGTTTTATTTTATCTCTCTTACCTGTGCAATTGACTTTACAAAAGCATATTTTTCTACCTATTTCAGCTAATCGAGATCATACTTGTGGATATGGTTTCATTTTTCACTTCTTTGTAAATTGGGCTATAGGTGTTCGAACCGAATGTCAAATCTTTCAAAACAATTCCATTTAATTTCATATTCTTTCTACACCATCACTTGAAAGAAAACAATGATAATTCTACAGCAAAACCGTTATTAAAAACGCTTATTATGCTCTCCACTTTACGTTAGTAGAGATACGCAAATGCTTCTATTATATATTTTCTTGTAGCTATAGTGATGATAGGGAAGTTCATAAGTTTAACTGACAGTAAAATTCTTTAAGACTTAAGTGCTGATTGCATATTACCACCTTAAAATTAAGTTCTATTTCCAAGACCAGCAGAAAGAGAGAAAGAGAGAAGTCAAGGAGGGAAAGAAAGAAAGAAAGAAAGAAAGAAAGAAAGAAAGAAAGGAAGAAAGAAAGAAAGAAAGAAAGAAAGAAAGAAAGAAAGAAAGAAAGAAAGAAAGAAAGAAAGGAAGGAAGGAAGAAAGAACGGCTACCAATTTTAGAAAAGTGTAAGTAATCAGAAAATTCAAATCAATAATAAGCAACATCTCGGAAATGATGAACACTACGTAGAAAAGTGTTTTTCGTATATTCTTTGTAGTGCAAGATTTTGTCTATTGCGATTTGCCAGTTATAAAAACAGTTATCAAGAATTACAAGGCTATTCTCAAAAAATTTAAGATATACATTGCAATTGTTATGAAACATCTTTGACATTCGACATTCTAATCAAAATTGCTAAGGCCATTTAAAAAAAGTCAAAATAAAAAAATTCTGCAGGTATATATAGTTCTATTTTCTTAATAAACTTTGTGTCTCGTCTATAGAAGGCGCTGAAATTAAACATTAAGTTTGGTACTTAATTGACTATTCGTTCTGTAGTTGTGGTCTTCATACATATAAATACACAAAAACAATTTCTTTTTTCTAAAAATACTCTTTTGGTGTATTCAGAGAGTCTCAAAACAATACCTCAATATTCAATTTTTTGACGTAATGAAGTACCTTCTTAACCTACTATGGGCCTGATATAAAATAAACATTCCTCTTTAAGATTTAAGTCTTCCAAACATGTATTTCTTTGGAAATCTCTGAATCTCATTTTGGATGGAATGCAATAGCTTGTCTACCCACTGGTACGTGGTAGGGAAAATAAAAATAGGAGGTAAGTTTACCGATATCCAATTATTATAGCTCTCAGCTTGCATGCAAAATTGCACATTTGCCATAAACCATGGACCTACCATATCAAGATGTCCATTTTTGGGACTTTGGGGAAAACCACCGGTCCTTAATGTATTAAAGAAATTTGAGTAGAAAATATTACGTAGTGTTCAGGTACTACCCTGTTAAATAGGAAATAAATGTCATAAATGCCATACACTTTAAAACCTATCTATTGTAAATGTTTGCTACGTGACTGAATCGATATTAGCAAATTCATCCGGTACAGGCGAAAATGGTTCTTTTTGTTCTGGGAGCTGTGGGAGGGAGAAGGAAGATAAAACAGTTACAACACGCTTTGGCAAAGACAAATAGCCTAGTTGTTTTGAAAATATTTTATAAAATCCACAGGTCTTGCTACTTTGGCCTTCGGATTTTTATATTAAAACACATTGTGGGATAATACTGCAGCTTAATTAGAATTAGACATTAAAAACCAATGGAAACATGCAGTAATGTACAAACTTGACAAGTTACTTATGTAGTGTTAATCTAATCAAGAAAAACGGTACACACAGAAGTTATTTCCTAAGATTTGCTTCAACCTCTTTTCCAACTGGTTGTTCTTTGTACAACATAATATGCAAAGACAGTTAGCCGTGTGTTTTTCATGGACAGAAGCTGAATAACCTGTTAGACAATCTAGACATTTGTGACGTCCTGTTTGCTGCTCCCATCTCTAAACAAATAGGCTGGAATCTTCCTAAGGTAATACTTTCATATTGCAATGTTTACATTAATTTCTTTGAGGAGCTGAGAGATTTTCGAATAAAATCAACAAATAAAGGTCATTCGCGAATAATTTGAAAAAGTTAAATCTCTCTAAACTACATATGAGAACAACAGGTTAGTTATTGGTAAATGGAACAGAGGGAACGAAAATGAAATTATACCTACGTCCTTTATTTACTTAAGTTGGCTGGTAACCAGTTTATGAATGACAGAAAGCTACAACAGAATAACCTTTCCCAAAAAAGAACTTTGAAGGTCTCCATGACCAATGTTTATCATTGTTTGCTTTGAGTATATAAATGTTTAAATTCTACCAAAGGGTAAGTTGTAAAGTGAGTCCAGAGCGGTTATGTACGGTCCATTTGTCCTTACTATAAAGGCAGATGTAATTTATACAGGTGTGTATCATTTTCTCTTTCCCATATTTTAAACGTTTACATGGAGGCTGAGAGAAAAATAAGCTAGAAAACTTAATATTCCATTATTTCATACAATCTAATGAAAATAAATTATGGTGCAATATCTTTTACTCAACGATACACGCCAGGGACACTTAGCGATATCTACAGTTTGATTTTTAAAAGAAGATACGTGAAGGTCTTCAAGCAAGGGAGGCGAAGGGTAAGAAAGGAAGGTCGTTGCTATGGTAACGTAAACAAAGGTTGACAGATTGGGTACACTGGTGAATCGTGTACTCCTCAGGTCTGTTTATCGCTAGTTGTGTGCGGGAAACCGAGTTTGCTTGGGTATTCAATTGCACAGTGTATTGTTAGCCTACTTTGTTAAAACACAATTAAAATACGTTTTTATGGAAGCAAGACGTAGTGGCGGTAGGACTAGAGGTGGACCGAGGATTCATGGCCCAAGGCAAAGATCAGCTTACGGTCCGGCTGTTACATTGTATAGCCAAGCTAGAGAATTTGTCTGTTCTCTTAGAGAATTCTTCCAACAGGAAGACGAGAGTTTGCTCCTTATCAATGAACAGCTTATTTCTTTTATCCAAAAGCGACAGCCCCATGCCAGTAGATATGCTTGCACGTAAAAAAAATCCTGTCCATCTCGGTAGCGTAGATGGTAGCATATCTGCCTCACGTTCAAGATGTTCCGAGTTCGAATCTCGGCCAGGGTGAGTTACCTCGATAAGGCTTTGTCCGGGGTTTTCCCTTATCCTAAAAGACGAATATCGGGTAACTCTAAGCTACATGGACCCTGGGCCCATTTGAGCATCATTTCACCCATTCCATTCATCGTCCGATATGACTTAAAAAGTTTAAGGTCGTGAATGAAAAAAAAAAAAAAAATCCTGTGGTACATAATTCCAGCATATCGACGACGTTGATATGAACATGTCAATTAACAAAGTCGCTAATAATAGTATATTGCGATACTAATGTATACGGAACGAGGAAAGGTTTGAAGAAACGAGGCGCTTGCACCGTGTTTTTTCAGTTCTCGAGATTCCATTATGTGTTTACCATATGTGTATTGCACATTAATTTTTGCAATATGTGTATTTATATCAATATGAATTTTCGTAGTTAAGATGTTAGCTGAAATATTAATAAATATAATTGAGATCAATATTAGATTTTAGAACGTGCGTCGCCTATATGTGTTTCTATGGAGAAATACCGCACTATGCGGGAATGTCAACTTACGATGCTTAGCAACAATAACGGTATGTATGGAATATTAGTTACATAGTACAAAAATTATTTAAAAGAACTCACATGTGAAGACTTTAGAAAGGAGTGAATGTGTGAGCAACTTATTTCTGTTTTTAACGTAGGCCAATACAACGTATTAGCGTTTATGTGTTTGGAACCCTTGTTCATTTTTCGACTGTTGAGAGGATAAAGAAAGGGGATCTGTGGGCAACATTGCAGCACCAACGTGGAGAAACAAATGACCTTCACGATCTTCTTTTAAAAATAGGACTGTAGCACAATTACAAACGATACGTCACGTACTTAGTTTGTTGTACAAGCTCGAATGGTAATATTCTTATAAGAATGAAAGGTTACAAAGGTAACAATAGAAGAACGTTAAGAATGGATTTAAGATTAACTCAACTTCTAAATTTGTTTAAATTTGCAAATACCTACATCCTAGACTGGCATTAGCATCAAAACAGAAAGAAAATCAGTAAGACTGTCATTAAAAACTAATATCTAAATGACATTAATATCTAATCACTAATATTTGATGATATTGGAAGAGGAATTCTATTCAAATCATTCGTATATGACATTTCAGTCCATTTAGAGTATTATAAACTGCATAAGAATTCTATTCAACTTTATTCTTCAGTCGCTGTGTTGTCTTCGTTTCTTTACATTTCTTTTCTGAATTTGCCTTATTTATTTTACAATATTTGTTTAGATAGCTGAACACAAAATATTTTCCATATGAACAAGAGACAGTTTATTTGTATAATATTTTACAAAGTAATGTTAAGAATACACTTAAAATATCAGTATATAATCTTCAATCTAATAACCTGATCGGTACTCTAATGTACTTTAAGGTGCAATGATGAATCTACGTAAATATCGTATCAGACAAGAAATACCTCTAGCAGAGAAAGTTAAATGTGTGATGATTCTTACACGAGTATTTAAACTTTTGTTCATGCAAAATAAGTTCTGAACCTTCTATTTTATTACTTCCAGAACTTCTTGAGTTTCGGGTAAACATTTCTTACCTAATTCTTGCTTAATTAGGGAAAACTAAATACAAAAATATAACGCGTTTTTTTAACTTAGAACATTGTCAACTTCCATGTGAAGCTGAAGAACGGGTTCTTAGATTTTAATCCAAGGACATAATTGGTGATGAACTGCATCGTGAAAGATACAAAGGTGGGGGAGGGGGGGGGGGAAGCTCTGCTTGCAATAACCGACTTTCTCTGCCAAGTAATATTTTCATACCTATTCCATACGTGATTTCTACACCTTCTAATTTCATACATATTAGTAAAATATGCTTTCAGTGGGCATACTGTTCTATCTACAGAGTAGAATAAAGGAAGCTGACATGGCATCCAAACGTTTGAAAACAATAAAGATGCATGTCAGTCTTGCACTCTCTTATGGTAAACAACAGCTAACATTTAACAAACAATTAATGCAACATATATTTTATTTGATACATAATGTACAGTTTATACATACTTTTTCCGTCCTAAGTTTTTCTTTATATTTCACATTTTTACAAAACTCGATACACTGATGAATTAAAATTTTAAACAATCAAACTTTCCATGTAAACATCTCTTTGAAGTTTGATTCTCTTTGAGAATCTCCTGGAAATATTTGTTTTGGTATTTTACTTAGATATGAAAGTAGAATCTACATGTCTTCTCGTTTTTTAATTATTTTGATTGCCCCCTTTCTCTCCTTCACTCAGACACAAATACAAATATACGTATACATATTTGGTTTTAAGTTATTCGAGTAAACCCTGGACATGCACTTAGGAAGTTTAAATTCAATAAGATACTTTCTCCTCCTCGGGTTCTACATTAATATTCGGAATAGTAAAATTTAAAAACAACAAGAAAGCATGTCGGAAAATGTAACTGACACTTTCCAATATGTGCAAACGTTTAAAAATATTACTTTACAGAATTTGGAAAAACTAACAGAAATACCTGGAATACTTTTTTTAAACTTTCAAACAAACAAAAACTGATTTTTTGAAAGACTTTGGGAAAATTTAACCTGCCTATATTCTTAACCCATATATTCAGATACAGCATAAACGAGAAGCTGAAGAGAATTTTGGAGAAACCTGGGGAGCATTATTTGCTGCCATGTTTCTTTAGGGAAATTTGGAAGCAAAGTGTACTAGTTACCGCTTCGTGGTTGTTGAAGAGCTTTTTCAAAAATCTTACTTAGGTTCAAGAGGTAAACTGGAAGCGTTGTTAAATATTCGGCTATTTTGAATTATAAGTAATTTATTGACAGTTCTTCATTCACGGTTAGACATTTGCCCTTTCGGGTGTCATATCTGCTTCTGCTGTATTTTTGCCTAATTGATGTTGGTCTCCTTGATATACGTATTCTTTCTTCTGATACGGGGTTTAATGGTTTAATTCATTTTATTTATACCTATTTCAGTTTCGGTATATATATATTTTTAACTCTGTCTGGTTTCTTATATGTTCTCCCATACAGCATTTGACTTAACGCAGAAACCTGATTTCAAGTGTTAGTACCTTTTCGACAGTCTATGTTTCACTTCTATAATAGATTACTTACTACCGGAATTATTAAGGTGTAAGATTCATAATACCATTTTGAATGATAGGGAAACATGCAAACAGTTGCAATCAATATCCGTATTTTGAAATAAACGCAGAATATAAGAAGCCTGAATTAGTCATTAGCTTGGCTAAAATTGGTCATAAGAATAAAAGGATCATTAGCGAACCTCCATGTCAAGGGTTCAGGTAAAGACAGTTAGGCCAGTGTAGCTAGATAATTAAAAGATTACGTTGAAACTCAGTAGATGAGAATAACATCAATCAAGGTGTTTCTGGAATTCAGTTTATTGAACTAACGCAGACGATGATATGCACATGGATACCATTCTGAAAATGAAAATTGAAAGTAAATTGATAGGATTAAACAAAGTCAGAGAGTAAAGCTGTGTTTCAGTTACGCATTAGGAGCTTTAAGATTTGACATTTTTTTACAATTTGATGTGATAACATTGGGGAAAAGTTTAATGCAACTTCAACATTAACAACAAACATTTATAGAACTTTGTTAGTCTGCATTAAATTTATCAGTCAATTTAACTAGTATTGTTTATCCCCACACCCAACTGTGTAAACCTTGAAACAAAAATCTTATAGTTCATCACTGTTGCAGCTGGTAGCAGATACGCTGGAGAACGGGACAGAAGAAGACGTCGAATCGCCACAATACTGGTGCTCGATAGCTGTATGCAGTCTTAATTGCTTAAAATTAATTATGGTGCCAGTTCCACCGGTATGCCGGAATTTCGTTCCGTAGTTCTTTTACAAGCCAGTAAATATACTGACATGAGGCCGACGCTTTTAAGTAAACTTAAAAAGCATTGGTATAAGGTTTGAACCCGCGACTTTGGGATTACCAGGCCAGCACCTAACAAGTGAACCACCCAAATCCGTAAACTTATTTGTGAGTCCTATCCTATGTTTAAAGGTTCGTCCGATTTTTCCAGAGATTTTCTGGAATGTTTGTTTATTTTTCTCTGTACCTCAATCTAAATCGTAATTACATCACAGCCAAGGTATCGGAAATGTGGCGCTTGTTTCAAGATGTTATCTTCTAACATAATTTTAATTCTTATTGATAATATCCTTTTTATTAAATTTTGCTCTAATCTTATGCATTTCCATTTTATGTTCTTTCCATAATATTTTTCTACTGATATGTTGCTTTCTCCAGCCTATTTTTGTTGTAAAAAATTAACACTTTATCAACCTCAAGCAGGATGTTTAATCTTCTATTTTGTCAGTATATTTACTTATTTTATTGGAAGTTCTGATCATATATCACTTCAGACCATGGAGGTTCTTCCGGATGGAATCTACACGCTGTTGGCAGGTGCACGAACAAAAGCATTCCCAAAATCAAAGAGCACTGGCACCAATTTCAATGAGAATCAGTGTTTGTTACCAGTCAAGGTCGTGAAGAGTTGCACCCGGAAGTTTCCCCCGCTGGCCCGACTGGACAAGAGATCTCTGTGATGACGTCACTGGGGACAAGCGACCGATGGCCTCAAGGGAGAGAGAGAGGAGAGGTCGTGCAACGCCAAATCAGGTGTTGTCCAACATGCACATACAATGTAACGGGTTGCTATTCACAGAGATGATGATTCCAGTTAGTTACTGGTCGCTAGGCAGGATTCTTTTGCAGTGTATAGCTCATTAACAGTCCGCTGCTGTTATGTGTCTATTTCCCACACTTCCACCTCAGATAATAATCCTTATGAATGGACACTTTTACACTCTGACCCGGAGTTCCTCACCATATGTTTATCTCATATTTCAACAGTCTTATAACGACACTTGCCATACAGCATTCCATAAGGTCAATCTGATTGGTTATTGCTTTCTTGCTGCTATTTCTGTGTTCTGTGCTTCAAGAACGTCGTTAACCTAGAAAGTTGCTATAAACGCTATTTAGAGCTGCCAGGAAATGCATCGAATATAAGCATTTTGACATGAATGGATTACTGCGCAAGCAGCCGTTAGCGTATTTAACTTATGGATTTCACTGTTTTGTTGCATGGTCACTATAGCTTGAACTATAGTGAACCTATAGCTTCTATATGTGGGGAGGTTATTCTGATGTTTCTGATTGTCTAAAGTTATATATTCTTCGATTTCTATTGGTTGGAAGCGCGACGACCTATACTGCAGCCAATGACCACGTGACCATACAGCAGGAACTGATTCATATATAAGATTAGTCAATCACAGATGTCGGAAAATTTCCCCCACGTGATTAGAATGTCTTCGCTTTACTGCTGTGAACACCTAAGTTGGGATGACCCCATAGTTAACCAACTCTTAGATTAACAATAGTAATTAAATGAGAGCCAATCGGTGAATCTAATGCCGTAGCAGTGTGTTGCTATGGTAGCTTGGTTTTTAAAGCAATGACACGAAAAATTGAATATCCGTGATTTAAAACCCATTTGTGGCCTAACACTGTTCATTCTGATTCTACCTTTTTCAGCTTTACTCTAAACACGGCATGTTTTCAAGGACGTATCATTATAATTACTACTTCTTATTTTGCATTTGTTAAATCGATTCCGCATTGTTCTCTATTGCCTTCTTTTTCTACTTTTTTGCTGGTTTGTTTTGCTGTGCTTCAGGTCATTTTATTTTTTTCTGTGTTACAACCAACGTGATCTCCAACGTTCCCCGCATAGAGAGTCGTGGGTTCCAGTTCCACCTTGGGCATGGGTGTTTATCTGTATAGTGCACGAGGTCTATTTAAAAACTATCGCGAATTTTGTGTGTTTTACAAAAGTATTTATTTATTAATGAGTATCTATTTTGTCCCCTTCAAAGTAATCCCCACCAGATATTATACACTTGTGCCAACGTTTTCTTCCAATCATGTAGCACTGAATGATACCGTATTTTTGTGATTTTTTTTTCAGCTCCTCCTTCCTTCGATGCCATCTTTATCTCCTCAATCATGGCGTGGTGTCGTCCTTTCAGGGCCTCTTCAGTTTTGGAAAAAAGTCACAAACGGACAGGTCTGGAGAGTACGGTAGCTGCGGCATCATAAGTGTGTTGTTTCTGGCCAAAAATTCACGCACAAGCAACGATGTCTGAGCAGGGACGTTATCATGGTGCATAAGCCAATTATAGTTCTGCCACAAATCCGGGCGTTTCTGGCGGATCACTTGCAGGTAATATTCCTTATTGACCTTTCTACCCTGTAGCGAGAACTCATGATGCACCACACCCCTGCAATCGAAGAAAACTGTAAGGAATTCGACCGATCTTGGCGCGCTTTTTCGGTCTTGGCTCGTGCCAGCATCCAATGGAATGATTGAGCTTTAGTTTCCACGTCATAACCATAAACACATGATTCACAGTTATGACCCTCTGGAGCAAATTTGGGTCGTCGCGGACAGAATTCAACAGCCCCTTAGCAACGTTAATGCAATGGTGCTTTTGGCCGAAATTGAGCAATTTTGGTACAAATTTAGTGGCGACCCGTGTTATGCCTAAATCATCGATCAAAATCGAATGGCACAAGCCATTCTAGGTGTTTAGGTTCTCAGCAATTTCTCTAATGGTGATTCGACGGTTGGCCAATGCCATTTTCTTCACTTGTTTAATGTTTTCGTCTGTTGTTGACAAGCTCGGGTGTCCGGGACGCTCTACTTCGTTCACATCTTCTCGACCCTCCGAGAACGTTTTGTACCAGCGATAAACGTTGCATTGATCCACGGTGGCTTCATATATGCCCCAGTCAACATTCGAAATGCATCCGCGCACTTAATTTTGTTTTTCACACAAAATTTGACACAGATTCTTTGTTCCATTTTTTAGAATAAGCAAAAATCAAAGATTAGCCAAAACACGTCCAAGCAAAATAGCTGTCAAAAATTAACTGAACATTCAAAGTAGCCGAGCTTGTCAACATAAGTAAGGAATATGAGTATCAACATAACGCCGAAAAACAATCGAAAATCGAATATATGTAGCCCACGAAAATTCAAAATTCGCGATACTTTTTGAACAGGTCTCGTACATGTGTGAAACTACAGAAAACAGACAGTAAAACAAACGGAAACAATAAAAAACTGATAAAAAATAAACATTAAAAAAACTGAGACTTGAACCTGCAGCCCTCCACGACAGAATAGGGAAGTCATGCGTTCTATCGATCAAGGCTATGAGTACCGGCAAGGAAATTAAGTTGTGCTATTATAACTTCAATTTAAAGTCATTATATTTATAATCGCTGAATTTAGCAGGTCGCAGTTACACCATAATATGTTGGTATCACGTACGAGCAAACACTCCGTAGGAACAGAGAGCGTTTCCGCAGAAACATCTAGCATTATATGGGGATATTTTGTTATGAAACAATGAAATTGGAATAAATAAGTATTGATACTAATGTGGAATTGTTAAAATATAATGCTGTGTATAATATATTACCATATGAAGTACGGTGAAACTATAGGCATAAGATATAAGAAGAGAAACAATATCAACTTTGGAAGATTTCTATCGATATGTTTAAAGCACATATTTATAAACATGCCTCCATATTAAACATTTTTGTTTAATATTAAAGTTATGTACAAAGAGCACCGCTCTTTCTTTGAAGTTTATCAAGTAATTGCATTATTATACACGTTTCTGAATGTTACTACACTGTGGGAGACAGCTGTAATATGAGAAGCTTATTTATTGTTGGAATTATTTATAAAGCACAATGTCGATTTACATTGAAAGAAAGCTAAATTATTGACGTGATCTGTAAGAGAAAATTATGCAGAAACCTCATATATTTACAGAGACGGTTTTGAAAGCATGTAGAGAAATCTAATACCGAAAGAAGAAAACAAAGTTGTAGAAAGAGTAATTTTTAACTATCATTGAGCCACATTTCCATGCAGTTTATTATATATTTGACACACTTTTATAATTGGAATTAAAATAATGTGGTAGTTTTAAGATAGCGCATCTTTTAAAATTCAAAGATCTATTTTTTTTATTATTACTTGGTCATACTCAAATCATAAAACATATAGATACAGAGAATTTTTTAAATTTATTTATTGATCGATCAGCAGCGTTGTTTTGCAGGCCATTGCTAAAAATTAACAATATAATATTAACAATAACAGGCTGAGGTTCGCCGATAAGTTTACTATATCATGAGTTCTATATAATATATACTGATCATTTGATTAATACTCGTAAACTATGTTGTGTACCTTTAAGTAAAAATGTAATATAATATTTACAATAACATGTATGGTAACAAACGACTAAATGAAGAACTTTTAAGTTTACAATTATTATTAGACGCTGTATGATGTGCTGCCAATTTGTAAAGCTCATGACAGAAGTGAGGTTAGAAATTATGGAATGGCACGTAGACGTGTGGTTAGGAATAAAATGATTTAAGGGATAAATGAGAGCAAAAATTTGTAATATCAAATGCTCCTTGTATTCCTCAGTTTATCATATCTCTCCAAAATTTTTCGCTTGAGTTTATTATACGAATGTAAAGAAACTGTATGTACGCATTTCTTAGTTTTAATTAGTTTCAAAGAAACAAAATCTTTGTTCGTCTGTTATCGAAGTTTTCAAAATTTCCAATTTGATTTATGGAAAATAATTGATTTCATCTGAACTACCTTATATCTTTTAACTAGTGCACAAGAAAACTTTAAATCCATAATTACGAAAGCTCTCTTTAAAACTTCAAGCGGACAACTTTCTATACTGTGATCTAAGGAGCCGGAAAAACGCCGAAGAAGCAGGAACTGACAAAAAATGGAGTTTAAAGTCCAACGCAGTGTTTTTTTTTCTAAATGGTAGAGGATCAGTAAATCATATATTTATAGCCATAAAATTGTTGGCATAACAGCTCATTGTGTAATATGAAAGTACAATTTAAAATTATAATAAAATACAATTACAAGTATTTACATTACTTTATAATAGTTCACTTTTTGGAAAAAGTTTGATGTATTATTATACTTAAAATAGTATTATTTTAAAAATGTGAAGCAGGCAACAAAACGTTTTGATTGGATAGTTCCCTTAAAGAAAAGATAAAAGAAAAAAAACTTCTGAAACAGCGTTTTACTTCAACTTGCCATCATTTTCACTTTAACCCTTGTGCATTAAGCAGTTTGAAGTGAAGACCAAAAGGAATTCTTAGAGGTTGAATCCCGTTTTCACTTTCTTTCCTTCCCTTTGTTAACTCTCTGATATACAGCCGTTTAACTCATCTCGAGTTTCAGTAGGATGGATTGGTAATTTCGCTCCCGGCCTTCTTTTCCATCTTGTAATAATTTTAAGTTTTTATTTCGCTCATTCTTCCTGTTTGAGACACTGATGTGCTACTTTTTCTGTCACGTTGTTTCTGACCTTCTGTAGCTCCTTCTTGAAATTATCTCTCGCTTCATCTTCACCTTCACGCCCACCGCATACACACGGCCAGGATCAAATGGTGGCCCATAAACAATTATTGCCCTACTGGTTCGTAAAGGCCTATTGTTCTCTCCCGTTCAATCAATACATTTATATCCAGCGCAGGATAAAAGGAAAGTTATGATTTATGACCATGTCTTTTGTTTCCAAGTGTTAACTCTAGGATATTAGTTAGGCGTTTCATTGTTTTCTTTCTTTGTTTCAATTGCCACGTTCACTGAAGATGGTTGCAGTGACGGATTGGCAACATCAATGTTGCAAGTTTAACAAAATAGGAAGTTCTGCGGTAAACTTATTGTTCAGTAAAAGCGTGATATACGAGGCATGTTTTGGAAGTACCGTTTTGGAATTAAAAAAAGACGTGCATAGATATCGCAATAATATTATTTTTACATGAAAGCCTGTACCTTAACCTACTTTTCTACATAATTTCCGTGAATATTGAGGCACTTGTCATAACGTGGCACCAGTTTTTGAATACCCTCCTCATAAAATTCTGCCTCCTGACGTGTTAACCACTGTATCACAACTGTTTTGACTTCGTTATCGTCTTGAAGACGCTGACCGCCCAGATGTTTCTTCAAGTGCAGGAACAATGGTAGTCGCTGGGCGTCAGATCAGGGCTGTATGGAGGATGATCTAGAGTTTCCCACTGAAAAGATTTGTTGCGATCTTTGGTCCGATTAGCCACATGTGGACGGGCATTGTCATGCAGCAAAATGATACCCCTACTCAACTTGCCACGTCTTTTGTTCTGGATTGCACGGCGCAGATTGTTCAATGTCTCACAATAAGACGCTGCATTGATTGTCTCATTACAAGGCAGAAACTCCACTAGCAATACTCCTTTCCTGTCCCAAAAAACGGTGCACATGATTTTCCGGGCAGAAATTGTTTGCTTAAACTTCACTTTTGTGGGTGATGATGAATGTCGCCATTCTATGGATTGTTGTTTTGATTCTGGTGTGACGTACACCACCCATGTTTCGTCACCAGTAACAATTTGGTCTA
Source organism: Mantis religiosa (assembly GCA_030765055.1). Taxonomy (NCBI): domain Eukaryota; kingdom Metazoa; phylum Arthropoda; class Insecta; order Mantodea; family Mantidae; genus Mantis; species Mantis religiosa. The sequence continues at coordinate 262,156,987 of CM060948.1, read as the reverse complement.
AAAAATCTTCACCTTCATTATGGTACCGCTCAAGGAAAGTCAATGCACTGCCTAAACGTTGGGTTTTGTGCAAATCGTCAACATTTTCGGAACCCAACGTGAACACAATTTCCGGTACTTTAAGTTCTCGGTCACAATGCGATACAGAACACTACGAGAATATTGAGGAAAATAGTCTCACAATGATGAAATTGTAAAGCGTCTGTTTTCTCTCACCTTTTCGTCCACTTTCTACACCAAATCTTCAGTAACGACCGAAGGACACCCACTCCGTTCTTCATCATGCACATTTGTGCGGCCATCTTTAAATGCTCTCACCCATTTCCTTACCATTCCATCACTAATAATGTTTTGTCCGTAAACTTCACAGATCTAATGAGGAATATCGATCGATTTTACGCCTTTAGCACTAAGAAATCGTATAACAGCCCGTACTCGACAATCGGCGGGACTCACGATTGTCGGAGGCACCTTAAACACTCAGTAACCAACGTATACAATGAAGAATCAGACTGTAATGGCGTCAGTGCGTAGACAAGAGATGTAGGCAACCAGCGCGCATGCGCGGAACGCCGACCGTAGCACTGCGGCGGCGGAAACGCAAAATGGTACTAACTAATAAAAAAAAAATGCCTCGTACCTCAGCAGTCTATGCCATAAAGCTTAAAAGTTATAATTCATAATCGTGAATTCAAATGTTACAAGTAACAAAGGTTTGTTACGTGTAATTGATACACATTTATAAACATTTTACTAATTGTCAGACTATTTCTACGTAGTTCTCATTACATTCAAATGGACCACGCCATCGAACGAAATAACAGAATTAACCTGCATATATCCGGGCATAAAGCAGATTAATATAAAGAGAAGCAATTTCTGATATATGTAGGATACGTGAGGAGAACAAAAACTGTGAGTAGAATAGGGACAAACAAAGAATGAAAATCTCAGATGCGTAAATTTATTCCATTTTCTCTAATCATGAACAAATTATCATAAATTTTATAGTAATAGGTATCCCTATACAAAATTCTTCTTCTATAAGGATGCATTGTTTGACAATGAATTACTACCAACTAAACAAGTGCTTCGTTACATGAAACACACAAAAACAACATTCAAATATTTACTGGTACAAACTTGTTTCTCTGATGAAAATTAAAAGGAAAAATTCCCTAGTTTGAAGTAAATGTGAAATTGTAAACCTTTCGTCTTTAGAAAAGAATAACGAATATCGTAGTGAAATTGTATATCTGAATGAGGCATACAGTTTTCCTTAAAATATTATTGAATATCTCTTATGATTTCCCAGTTATATAAAATTACAACCAGTTCAATAGTATGATGAAGTTTCACAGGCTGAGCATACATCATTCACATATATAGGTACGTTTTATTAATCATGCAAACATCTTAAACATATTACATCTTAATCAAAATTCTTGGGGTTTTTTCCTACAAAAAACTCAACATAAGGAAAAGTGTTCTATTTTTGGGAGTTTGTTGGAGCGTAAGTATGCATTTTCTAGAAAATTTTTATGTATCATCCTTTGAAGATGAACTTAACATACCAAGTTTGGTGCATGTTCACCTTTGATTTTGGAGCTATGACACATACACACACTTTAGATGGAATATGTGATCGCCTTCCCCGAGATTCTCAGTATCTTCTTTTATGTTATAAATGCTCATACTACTGCAAATAAATATTAATGCTACGTATACAGGTATTTGAAAACATTAAACTCCTGAGCTCAGAGTATTTAAAACTCGACAGTTGTACTCCACTGTTCTGTAAAATGTCCTAAGTGGTTCTTTTCATATGATTACGTAAGCAATTGCTTCTACTGTAATCACTCCATGTACACAATGATACAGAAATTGTTCAAAAGCCTATGGCGTGTAGTAACAGACCGCCTCTATAACGTGGAGGTGTATAAGACTCACATTCCTCAAGTTCGAATCTCGGTCAGGATGAGTTACCTGGATAAGGTTCTTCCGGAATTTTCCCTTATTCTGAAAGAGAAAGGCTGGGTATCTAAGCTCCACAAAACCTGGGCTCATTGAATACTATTTCACCCATTTCATTCATCGTCGATGTGACTTACTTTGAATGACGTTAATATAAAAGGTGTGATCACAGCGGTATAATGAATACATAGTAATTTGCTATTTTTTACATACTTGTATTCAAATTAACACATTTGTATGGAATCTAGTTAAGTGGGACACTTGTACTTGCCAGACCAGAAAGTGTTAGAAAGGATTCAATGTAGAGAATAGCTTGTCTTAACAGTTTCTTTTTGGACATTTGGCAATAAACCAGGTAGAGGCTTATTCCTAATTTTCACGATTTTAAGTTCACAATTTGAAGAAATAAATAATCCAGATTAACATCAATTATTGATTTAGTAACTATTAAAATGGTTTATAACGACGCATGAATGAAAGCAGCATTTGATGGATTTACATGTAACTAAATTCAGATTAAATCCTGGTTCTTCATAAGGTGTGCAGAAAATATCCCTAATAATAGCATATTATGTTCTGCAGAATGATAAATGGCATTTAGCGGAAGCCTTGATAAATAATAATTGTTTATTGAGTAAAGGGAACAAAGAAACGCAATGACATTTGCACAAAATTCTCTGAACATTCCAATAAATTTTGTTTATCAAAGAAAATCTTCTCAAACCCCTCCAGAAATATAAATCAATGCTGCACATAAAGTAATTCTCAGCGCCATCGAAGCACTTTCCCTAAACTTTCAGTTTATAGAATATTGTGGTGAAACTTATGAATGTGTTGATTTTTAATATTAATTTTAAGTTTAAAGAGGGTTTCAAATTCACGTGTTCACTATAAATCATGACAATGTACTGATTGTTAGAACTGCGTAAGCATTAACATCCATCTTCATGATATAACATATAATCTGGAGGGTCTCAATTCGAATCTAGGTCGGAATCAGCAGCATACGGGAGGTTTTTCTCCAGGGTTTGGCCTTATTTCAAAAAGATATCGGGTACCTTTCACCCCAATCTCATTTAAGCATTTGCTACATTTGCCATCACTTCATTCATCATATTGCTAAAACTGAGAAGTAACCCTAATTTCCTATCCTTTAGAAATGTGTGGATAAAACAAGAACGTGTATGCAAAAATACTCCTCGAAATTAATTTTTTTTTTTCACTCTGGCCATGTATCCGCTAAGGTTTTGTATAGATCGAGTCACATTAAAACATTCAATGAAATAGCTGGGATTTGAGCTAAAGATCTCCCGGTCTTCGTCCAGCTGCTCTTAACTATTGAGCTACTAGGGCACGACGTGTCAGGGTGACACTAAATTCTCCAACTGACTCGCATTTTTCCCGGTAAACCTCTAGGTGGCTAATGTGGAAGAACAATTAATTTCCATCAATTAACCTAATAGTATTGGTTTAACTATGGAGTCCGGGATTTAGGTATTTACAATAGTAAGTCGCTACAAACGCTACGTATCTCATTGTACATGAAAACACTTAGTGTTTTAGCGGAAAAAACGCGAGTCAGCTGAGGAATTTAATGCCATGCCGGCATGTGGCAGCATGTTCCTGAAAAATAAATTCGTGTTATTGTTTATATATTACTTTTTGTAATTGTTTGTATATATATAAACAATTGCACGGAAGAATTATATATAGATATACAAATATGATTATTGAAGAAGGCTGTAGTTTAGTTTATACTTTAGAGGAATCCCTTTCTAGGTACATTTCGATAGTGTTCTTAATACCAGTCAGATTATATTTCTTTTTAATTTTGAATTTTAGTTGGTTATCAGAATTTCTGTTATATATAGATACACTTAAACAAATATAGTTTTTGACATTTTATTTTAAATTACAGATCTGATCCATTTTCTAGAAACTTTCATGCTATAACTACACATGACAGGTGGCCTATTTGCTTTCTTAGCTGCTAAATTAATTTTTCTCCGCGCAGACAATGCTAACGCTTGCCGAATTTAAAGACATATTAAGCTTTCTTCACTGATTTCCTCAATGGCTATGTCACAAACCAAAGCGGTTGCACCGTAAGAAAAACTTTGTGCTTCATAGCCACTAAGCGATTTTTGTCAACCTGCTTATTGAGAATTTCAAACTATATATAGACTCCAGTGTTTGCACCCATTGGTTATATTGACTCTCAAGGAAAATATAGCGTTCAACAGTAAGATAAGTTGCACAATTATTACGTGAATGAATTTGTAATAACAAAATAGTATGTCGCTGATTCCTACGAAATATTTTCTCCCCATTAGTTATCGCCTTCATTCTTGACAGAGAATATAACCATTCTCATTGGTATTGCGCTTTCAACGTTAAAAACACTCTGTGCTCTCCAATATTTGAATGATTGTCTATATTTGCTTTCCATTGGGGGCTAATGAGCCTCCTAATTATATATAATTAATTAGTGAAATAAATAGAGTAATGGACGTTGAACATTAGACTGTATAACCCAAAGCACCAGTATATTTGATACATTTCCGTGCAATATTAGAGGAAATAGGCAAGGCTGGTAGATTAATTGGTTAATAATTGGTTAATAGAATCTTCACTCTCCCCTTAAGCGATGCTTGTTCACTGTATATAGACAATTTATACAGCATGTTACGTTAAGCACGGTTGTGAACCTCCCACATCGCGGCTATAACCAGCAAGTGACTTGTGCACAAAAGGTGTTGCCTTACATAACACTGTAATGGCAAATCAGGGAACAATAGGAGCTGGTGTGAAGCTTTTCTCCGGGGAATAATTGTTTTATGTCTGTACATATAAGGAGTGTGCCCTTCCGTTCACATGAATTAATGAGTATGTGCAAGAGCATGTCTGCAGCAACAAGCAGCAGGTGTGTTATGTACTGAGGTTACATACTGCTTCAAAAAGGCACAGAAAAACCGTTACAGTTCATTAATAATTAAGAGACACGTTTGTCTTGCTCTGTAAATAGGTAAAAGCAATTATAAACTGCGCAAAACATTCTGATGCACCGATTTTCCTAATCTAATGCTAGCCAAACCTTATTTGGCGTTCTTAGCAGCCCTCGATAAACCACATTATTATTAAACTCTGATATAAAAACATTAACATATGTACAAAGTCCAGTTCTAGATTAAATGAATAAGGGGAGAATGAGGAAAACTTTACTGACTGACTGGTAGCCACTGCCTTGTGTAATATCGTTTATATTAATGCATATATTTTACAAAGTAAACATAATAATAGAACATAAAACAGCATGATTTCCTCTTAATGAATACCTTTACAATATATGCATTATATATACTTTCAAGAAAGGTTCGTCATTTTGGGGGAAAATATTTAAATGTGTAGGATTAAGATTAGGGAGAAGATTCGGCATCGAAACCTGTGGTTTATTGTACCTAAGCCCCAAGTGAGCCATCCCTGGGTAGAAGGATGAGGTGAGAGGAAACAGAATGGTCGACCCAGGGAAAGACGCCCGCCGACACATCTACCCTGAAAGAGACCACTAGGTAAGAGATGATGTGAAATGATAATGGAGATGAAATGGAGGGACAGAAAAGTTGGGGGATGTAATTAACCTACCCAGCATTCGCCTGGACCCGAGAAAACCCCGAAAAATCCCATTAGTCATGTTAGTCGTCCACGGGAATCGAACGCGAGCCTCCCGAATGCGGGCCAAAGATGAAACCACCTGAGACATCTACCTCGTTTAAATGGGTTTAATGAAAGCGTAAAGCAGTTATGTTTATTTACTAATAAATGGTTATTCTTAGTTATTCTTACTGGTCTTCCGAAAAACATATGATAGCTATGGTTTATTTTGGGGCATGCAGCTTAAGTGTCCAAAATACGTTTCAGATATGTAGGTATAGCAATGAATAGTTTGACGACTATTATTTCTCTTTGCATACATTCCTACAGGAATACATAATTTGCTGTATTCACCCCTACTCATCATTCTTAGGATAATTCACTTTTAATGTCTGTATTGCATGGGCTGCAGTCCAATGACCTTATGTTATACAGAGGTTGCAACCAAAACTATTATGTTATATCAATAAACAAATATACAAGGTGATACTAAGGCTAAATTAATTATTAAAACGGCAGTAAGTGTTACAGACATTTAGCAGTAACTCCGAAATTACACAATAATAATCAAGTGCAAGTAAAAGGAACGAATTATGACAATTATAACAAAAATTTAAATAATGAAACAAACAGTGAAAAATCTTAAGGTAGATATTTACCCTCTGCATAAACTCCTGGAAACGCTTTTGTACTATGATTTTCTTCATTTATACCTCATTGATAAAGAACAGTTATGAAAGTTGTAGAGAAGAAGGGTAAAGAGAAGAGAGGAAATGGAAGATAATGGTAAGAAGGGGAAGCAGGAGCAAAGGCAAATAAGAAGAGGAACAGTTGAATTATTAGAAGAGAAAGTAGAAAAATACAATGTAGGAAGAGAATTATTATAAGAGAAAGTAGGAAAGTACAATGTAGGAAGACAATATCAGAACTAAGTTTCTATGAGAAACTAAGAACCACTTTAGAAATATAATATGTAAAAATGGGCAGATCATACAAATAACATACAAAATAGGCAACTTGAATGACTAATAAGTAAGGACAGAAAAGGCATAAATTATATATATATAATTATTAAATTTAAAGTAAGAAGGTGTAGTCCATGTGAAAGAAAGAATTTTAGAACATAAATAGGAGGAGCAAATAAAAGTAGAATGCAAAGAATATAAAAAATAAAAGCAACACAAAGCGAAAGAAGCTGCGGACAAGATTTAAGCGCTCTGCTACTGTATCGGTAGAAAAAGAGAAGTCGGTGACAAGTGTGAGTTAACATGTCACTGGTGTAGGATTCGAACCCCAGCTTGCAGATTGACAGGTGAGCGAGGAGAATCATTAGCATCTCGTGGTTTGTGGGCTGGGCCAGTGCCTCTGTACCAGCAGCACCGGTCTGCCCACGCCGAAATGTTGATACACAGTCTCCAGATTTCATCAAATACATGCCAGCTACAGCAAGTGCGATAAGAATGGTCACAGCCGTATTTAGTAATACCAGTAGCCTGGACCCTCCACTTGTATTAGCATTCCTCTTCACTTATATACTCATAACGCATCATTTTTGTCTTCTGATTTTAAAAGTAGTAGTAATGCCAATTTCATTTCTTCTTACTTTATTCTGCATGACATTAGAATGTTCTCTTAAGTTATCTTTTAATCATTGCATGGGTAGACAATAGTGTATCCATAGCTTGCCTTTATATGTAAAGAGACCTTCTTGAAAATTACTTTATATGACGATTTTTCTTTTTCTTTCTTTTTTACTTTTTTAAACCATACCATTTATTTAAGATTAAACTCGTGTATCATTTAAATATAACTAGATGCAAGCAGGCATATCACCGTCAGTTGATAAGTGCCTTGGTCATCAATGCCAGGCATGTTTAATTTGTAACCAGTTGGCAGAAGATATCGCGGTTGACCCTGATATCGCTTATGTACCGTTGAAAGTAATTATGTAACCTTATTTTTCTGTAAAAGTTTAAATTATTTACAATAGCCAAATAATATCGTCAGTACACATATGTTCTTTGCAGAAACTTGGAAGTGAGGGTAGTTGTTCTCTATTCTCTAATTTCTTCATTGTTCAACAAAGATGTATTAACGTTACTTACAACAGAGAAATCCGTTAATTGTTGCTACTTTGTTATGTATATCATGCCCCGTATTTTAGAATTCTAAAGATGTAGAAGATATAAAAAACAACAGATGACGTCATCTGACTAGATCTATGAAAAAAGCATCTTACTTGCCTGCCTATGTAGCGTAGATGGTAGCGTGTCTGCCTCACGATCAAAAGGTCCCGAGCTCGTATCTCGGTCAGGGTAAGTTATCTGGATAAGGCTTTTTATAGGACTTTCCCTTATCCTGAAAGATGAATGTCTGGTAACTACACTATTTGAACATCATTTCACCCATTTCATTCCTCGTCCGATATGACTTAACTTTGGAGGAAAGTAAATGAAAAAGAAAGAAAGAAAGAAAGAAATAAAAGAAAGAAAGAAAGAAGGAAAGAAGGAAAGAAAGAAAGAAAGAAGAAAAGAAAGAAAGAAAGAAGGAAAGAAAGAAAGAAAGAAAGAAAAAAGAAAGAAAGAAAGAAAGAAAGAAAGAAAGAAAGAAAGAAAGAAAGAAAGAAAGAAAGCAAGAAAGAAAGAAAGAAAGAAAGAAAGAAAGAAAGAAAGAAAGAAAGAAAGAAAGAAAGAAAGAAAGAAAGAAAGAACTTGCTTGTGTATAGGGACGGTGCTTCTGTTGGTATACATTGTGTATCATGGGTGTTGTAGAAAATATTTTGATTATTAACGACGCTGTCAATTGCCAGGATCATATTAGCGCCACTGGTGTCCCAGAATTTCGTCCCCTAGGAGTTCTTCTGCCAGTAAATCTTCTGATGTGGCTTTTAATCCCGCTTAAAAATCATCGATCTGGGAAGGGTTTGAACCCGCGACCTGTGGATTTTGGTATTGGTCTAACTCATCTTTGGACATGCATAATACAGTGAATTTGAAGTAGTGAAGCGTACATTGCCTTTTAATGTTACAATTTTTATTTATTTTGTGGATGCACCGTAACAAACTAGGTATTAAATAACGCTAGCTATTTCATTGGTACCAGAATATTTTCCTGTAGCAAGAATTTATTTCTAAAAACTAAAACTTCTTAACTACTTATACATGACCAGAGAAACCTTCAGTGGCTTACATCGCCGAAGTATCTGAACGTTGTATGCTGACTGCTGTATTATATGGCGTATAATTTCACATGCTTATCTCATGATTTAGAATTCTTCTTTTTAATAATAGTACATTATTGGTTTTCGAAGATGGGAGATGATGGGGATGTAAGAAGAAGCGAACCTACAATTAAATTACATTAGAAAGAATATCAAAAAATGGAAACATTTAAATACCTGGGATCTATAGTAACGGTAGATAATAAAACATCAGTGGAAATTCAAGAAAGAACAGCAAGTAATAATAGATATTTCTATGCCTTGCATGATATGCTTAAATCAAGGAACGTTAGTAGCAATACTAAAATTAAAATCTATACAACTGTACTGAGAGCAATAATAATGTATGGTTCAGAAAGCTGGCTGTTGGCAACCAGAGAAGAACAATGGTTATTACGGTGGGAAAGGAAGATTTTGAGAAATATATTTGGAGTGGTAAGGGACTTGGACGGATGGAGAATGCTGACTAACTTGGAGTTATAGTTACTATTTGGACAGCCAAATATAGTAGTGAAAATTAAACAAGGAAGAATAAGGTGGATTGCTCATGTGCAGAGAATGCCGGAAACCAGTGTAGTTAAGAAGATATTCATACGAAAGCTTGATGGCAGAAGAAAAAGAGGAAGACCCAGAAAAAGATGGGTAGATGATGTAGAAGATGACTTGAAAAAGCTGGGGTTAAAGGCTGGAGAAGAAAAGCAGAGAACCGAGTAGAATGGAAGAAAGTTTTATTTTATTCTATTATCCATCGATCAGCAAATATGCTTCACAGATGTTTGTTATTGAGATACTTAGTAACCGTACACATAACAATTAAAGTAGCCGTGAACGACTCCTCTTGCTAAATATGGCAGGATCACTATAACACAGATTGAGAACTTTAAGTTTGATAGGTATTACTCGTCTGGGTCGTCTGTACTGGAGAGGTCACTCAGGAGAAAATCTTGTGGCAGTCTGCGCCTGAGGCGAGGTGGTTGGAATTGCGAGCGCCGAGATTGTACGTAACAGCTCCAGAGACCTCCTGGAGATGGTAAAAGAAAGGTCGCGCGAGCCGGCGGATGTACTGGTTCTTTGAAATTATGCTCAAATGAGCCCAGGGTCCATAGAGCTCAGGATAAGGGAAAACCCGGAAAAAACCTTAGACAGGTAACTTACCAACATTTGTAGCATTTGAAAGGGTCAATGATTTCGTAACTGCTCGCGAGGTACTGAATTGTAAACAGGCCTACAGCGCGAGCATGTCAAGGGTAAACAACGCGCGAGTGGGTATAAGACAAATACGTCAAATGCTTGCGAGCCTTTCTCGTGTAACAGAAGCGTGACACCACTAGTACATACAACGTTAGTATTTTGTTTTGAGAATAGTTGTGGCCATAGCTTAATGGCAATCACAAATGTGATGCTTACTAATCTCTACTGAAGCTTTTTTTTTCTATAGTATTTATATATTCTATTAAAGTACTCATTGCGTTCAGAATTTTCTCTTTGTAATGTCCCAACTATAAGGAAGTTGAAGCAACAAGTTATATTGGTAAATGATGAACTTAAGATGTCTTATATACCAAGCAGGTGGAATATTGTGTCTAAGAACGTTAATATTTTTGTTGATTATTTTAGGGAAAATGGGTGTTTTTCAGATCTGCACCTTTTGAATATATAAGCTTATTACTTTTCACAGCTATCGACTATCATTTGCATGTTCCCTCAACATTTGCAATATTTGTCACTATTTTCGGGGGAAAAAAAGCAGAAATAATGATTAGGCTGACATCCAGTGGCAACACATTCAATTAGTACCTGTAAATAACAGCCGAGTGAGCTAGTGTAGCACGTAAATAATCTCCCTATCCAGCTACAAGCATTTACAGTACACATACATAACAATGTGCGAAAAAAGCCATGACTCCCTATGTGGATATGCACGAAACATGAAACAATACAGAATGTGTTATTATTATATAATGATTATTATTATTATTATTATTATTATTATTATTATTATTATTATTATTATTATTATTATTATTATTATTATTATTATTATTATTATTATTATTATTATTATTATTATTATTATTATTATTATTATTATTATTATTATTATTATTATTATTATTATTATTATTATTATTATTATTATTATTATTATTATTATTATTATTATTATTATTATTATTATTATTATTATTATTATTATTATTATTATTATTATTATTATTATTATTATTATTATTATTATTATTATTATTATTATTATTATTATTATTATTATTATTATTATTATTATTATTATTATTATTATTATTATTATTATTATTATTATTATTATTATTATTATTATTATTATTATTATTATTATTATTATTATTATTATTATTATTATTATTATTATTATTATTATTATTATTATTATTATTATTATTATTATTATTATTATTATTATTATTATTATTATTATTATTATTATTATTATTATTATTATTATTATTATTATTATTATTATTATTATTATTATTATTATTATTATTATTATTATTATTATTATTATTATTATTATTATTATTATTATTATTATTATTGTTTATATTATTATTATTGTTTATATTATTATTATTGTTTATATTATTATTATTGTTTATATTATTATTATTATTATATATTATTATTATTATTATTATTATTATTATTATTATTATTATTATTATTATTATTATTATTATTATTATTATTATTATTATTATTATTATTATTATTATTATTATTATTATTATTATTATTATTATTATTATTATTATTATTATTATTATTATTATTATTATTATTATTATTATTATTATTATTATTATTATTATTATTATTATTATTATTATTATTATTATTATTATTATTATTATTATTATTATTATTATTATTATTATTATTATTATTATTATTATCCATCGATCAGCAGATATGCTTCACAGATGTTACATAGTAACAGTACTCATAACAATTGAGGTAGCCGTGAACGACTCCTCTTGCTAAATATGGCAGGATCACTATAACACAAATTGAGAGCTTTAAGTTTGATAGGTATTACTCGTCTGGGTCGTCTGTACTGGAGAGGTCACTCAGGAGAAGATCTTGTGGCAGTCTGCGCTTGAGGCGAGTTGGTTGGCGAGTGTGAGCGCCGAGATTGTACGTAACAGCTCCAGAGACCTCCTGAAGATGGTAGAGGAAAGTCGTGCCAGCCGGCGGATGTACTGGTGAACGGGTAGAAGACCAAACTCGTGATGAAGTTGTTGGTTTCTGACAAACCATGGAGCATTTGTAACTATACGGAGCACCCTGTTTTGTAATACCTGCAGTTGGCGGAGATTAGTCTTGCTGGTGCCACTGCATATGTAAAAATGGGACGGACTAGAGATTTGTAAAGAAGAAGGGAGGATTCATAACCAAGTGAGGTGCGCCTATTGAGTAAAGGGTACAGTTTCGAGAGCCGAGCAGACGCAAGTGTAACAGACCAACAGATGTGGGCGTTCTAATGTAGTCGAGGGTCCAGTAGCACCCCAAGATACTTCATTGCACACAGGTTGGTAGCTATGAGAGTTGTTCTCCGAGCAGCTGTAGTGAAGTAGGATCCGTATAAGGCCGTAAAGAGAAGATGTTAGACTCTGTCTTGTTCGTGTTGAGAGAAATGCGCCAGTTAGAGAACCGGTGAGCTAGTCGATCCAGGGCAGTTTGTAGTTCATGAATGGCATGACGGATATCGGAGTGAGAATAAAAGAGAGCAGTGTCATCGGCATATAAAGCTGTGCATATGGAGTTATAGCAGGAAGATCATAAGTGTAGAGATTAAAGAGGAGTAAATGTGTAGTGTTTAGTGCCCGCTTTTACTACATACGGCACCGCAGGCGGTGACACTTATGATACATGAGATGAAGATGGAGCACCGGTGGAATGAGATGGCGGGGGAAAACGGAGGTGCCGGAGAAAACCCGACCCAGTGCCGTGTTGTCCAGCGCAAATCTCACTTTGCGGTCGCCTGGGATCGAACACGGTTCGCCTTAAAGAGCAATGGTGCTAGTACTGAACCTTGAGGAACAACTCCTAAGATGGACCGTCGGGTAGATGTGAAACCAGCAATGCGCACCACAAAAGTTCTATCTGTGAGAAAACTTACAATGATTTGTAGAAGATAATAAGGGGAACCAATGCGATGTGCTTTAA
>CM060948.1:262071433-262138933 GCA_030765055.1 Mantis religiosa | reverse complement strand
ATTTGAAAATCTTCAAAGCTACACATATCGCAGTCTGTTAATAAGATGGTGAATAACAATTGGATGGCGGCGCCATGAACGAGTGGTGAGACCGCTTGCTTCTCACCAAGACAGCCAGGGTTTGATCCCAAGGGATCATATGTGGGATGTGTGGTGAACAAAGTGATTTCCTCTGAGTTCGTCGTATTTTTTCGCCATTAATTTCACCAGCAGTACTATTCTTACCTTTTCTTTCAGCCAACTTTCCTCAAGTCTTTCGTCTCTCTTATACCAGGCTTCGGTGCTGATCGCTTATTGTGCCATGTCTCTAATCCACAGTTTGACTGCTCCTCAGGCATCTCACCCCTGGGACCCACTTGTAAGTTCTGAGGGAGGTGTAAGTCCTCTATAAGATGGGGTTAAACAGAAAGAAGGATAACAGCAGATTTATACACTTTAACTCGCACTGTAGATTCAAAAGTTCTCAACGTTGGTCCAAGAACGTTATTAGAACATACAAAATATTCCTGGGATGCAAAAGGTCGATCACTTTACGCGATGCTCTGTCGTCTACAGAGAAAGTAAGTCAGTCAAATTACCCATAAAACATTGTAACGAAGTTTGCCAAACATAACGTGCCTTAATATGTTCAAATAGAATGATTCAATTACAATGCCACTGTTCATTGAAGAAAATGCTTTAATGAAGCTCTGAAATATAATTGAATAATTCTCTATCATTGCTCATCTTAGCCCAACAGAATGTGCCTTGAAAGACTCCACGAGTATTACTATGACTGGAGTAGACATTATCTTCCAAAAAAAAGTCATAAGCAATACTAAAAATATTTTAACAGAATTTGCACCAAACAGCTTATGTTTGGGAAAGAAATAGGAACAACTAAGAATTTAAACTTATAAGTTCAGTTAAGTGAGGAAGTTTTTAAGTACTTTTAAAGGGAGTAATAAAAGAATTGATCTGTTATACGAAGATACTGTAGTAGTTGTTTGTAAGTTTGGAAGCAACTTATGAATTTAAAAATGTCAAAAAATGGGAAACCAACGTGAAGATGACATAAGCTGCTCTTTCACTGGTGCAAAATAGATGCTTCTACTTCTTGATAAGCTAAGAGTGTGTGTGTATGTGTGTGCGTGTGCGTGTGTGTGTGATTTTGTTTAGAGTTTGCTGTACAAAATATGCACGATGTGTAAGACAAGGTTCTGAAAATTATAAATATAGCTTAAGTAATAGTTTTTAAGAATTAAATTTAAGTGGAAAACAATGAAGGTAGAGTGCCATGGACTAACAGTGCTTCGATTAAAATATCAAAAAGTAAGTCAAACACACAGGGAAAAGTGTCCAGAAATTGCAGCAATTGGACCTTAAAACTTAGCTACTGTTACTAGCTACTGTTGACATAATATTGTGACAAAGTTCACTTCAAACTACTTTTTTTCCACCAAAATCTTAGCTCTCTGCTAATGTATCAGCCTTTCTTTTATACAGATGCAGCACTTCGAAACGTCTCTACAATGTTCCTTTAAGTATGTGTATCACACACCCTTTGTACTCTTATAATCTTTCTGACCTTCACACAGATCCACCTCTAACACGGAGCTAAATAACAAATGTGAACACAACTCCGACATTCACAAGTAAACTGCTTCGCTGCCGCTTGCACAGCTCGGCGATCCCTTAGCACTTAGTAACTCGTGAACTGCTTCCTACCGGTTACACGGCTGCCGACCCCTTTTCACGGAGCTTGGAATGTACCACAGTCAGCTCGAAGCACCATGCTGCTCTCATTATAACCCACTACTGCTCGACTCACTCTGACTACTGTACACTCACAGACTGAATCTGTCGGCTTTTTTATATTTGCTTACGCTTTATTCTTTCTGGAATGAGAAGAGTCTAGAAGTTGTCGTCACGAAAGGTCACTTTGCATGGTATAGGACTAATAGCTTCATGACATAAGCTGTCTTTGACGCTTGTTTATTCATCATATCAATCTGCTTCCTGCTGCGTCAGTGGGCTTGAGTACGTGTTTATTTCTCACGACACACTTGCAATAACTTACCATGGTGGTGAAAGAGATTTTTTTAAAGACACTGTTTTGAGTTAAGTAAACTCTCCGGGAGGCCATGTTTCTCGTGCTTGATATAGGTATTTGTTTATCTTAGTAACAAGATTTTATTGTTTTTTTCCACTGTGAGTAAGGCGAATTCTTGAAAAGTGTGTACAAACCTTTCTGTAAGTGTTTTTCTGCAGAAATAGGTATCCTTTGTAGTTTGAAAATGAGTTAGGTACCTAGCAAAAGACTTTGGTTTTCCGAAGCAATAACTTACTCTGATGAAGTGACCAAGGTATTCTTTTCAAGACGCTGTTAGAGTTAAGTAGGCACGTTTTTTAATGAAGCGTTCATATGAAACTCCAATGGACTGTACATTTCTGCTGATGGTGACATGACCAACATATTCTGATGGAGGTAGGGGGGGGGTGCGGTACGACGGAAAAATATATCCAATTCTCTTAAATGTTTTAAAATATGTCAGTTCTCCTTCTCCTCTCTCTCTATCTCTCTCTCTTTCTCTGATCAGCTATACACAGTATTTCATATTATTAAACGCTACTGACAACTTATTAATTAATATTAGATAATATTATGCAATTTATTTATTTTATAAATAAAATAATAACAGTTATACATCACCGTTTCTGGTGCATACATAAAACTGTACACTTATTACATTTATTTCACTTAGGTTAAGAAAAGAAAACTAGGATTGTCAAATTCTAAGTGCTGATGCAAATTGCTTTTCTCGAACAAGTGTTACCAATATAT
Organism: Mantis religiosa; assembly: GCA_030765055.1. NCBI lineage: Eukaryota > Metazoa > Arthropoda > Insecta > Mantodea > Mantidae > Mantis > Mantis religiosa. The sequence continues at coordinate 262,136,109 of CM060948.1, read as the reverse complement.
CACTGTTCAGAGTTAACGTATGTCAAATGCATATTACGCGATAACACTTAATTCGTTATTCACGCAGCAACCGACAGATACCTTTTCTCATTGCTTCTGGTCTGCCTTCACCGAAGACAGAACCAGAGGTCTTTCTTACTAGCCCGCCAGCCACGTTCTGTCTGTCCTCACTACAGCTACGTGTGTTTTTCACCTCTCGAAGCCTCTTTATTCACACAAAATCTCCTTTTGTGACTATTTTGTCCATTGTGATTATTAGTCTCGGCCATGCCATTATTAAGGGTCCGAACAATGTCTTTTCAAACGAAGTCAAATTTTATTCACTGAGAATCCCCGCTAGAAATATTCTTCCGTCTCTTTTGTTAAACGACTCAACCCAATGCACCTGCACGTGTTGTAACAAAGATACAATATTCCATTGAAATTTATTACGATTCTTTAATTCATTGCACCCTAGTTTGTTGCAGCTTGGTGGGTAGAGCAGGATAGAGCAAAAGGATACTCTCGGGGTATGCGTGGATATGTATGGGAGTAAGGATAGTTCTAATGCCACTGGAATGCAAGTTTCAGACTGGTTTAATGATTGCTTCTTTTTATAATCACATCAAAATCGAAGTTGCCGACCAAGGGTTACCAATATATCACCGTTCAGAGTGACCGTATGTAGAATGCTTATTGCGTGATAACACTTAATTCGTGATCCACGTAGGAACCGATAGATACCTTTTCTCTCCGGTTCTGGTCTGCCTTTGCCGAAGACAGAAACAGAGATCTTTCTTACTGGCACGCCAGCCACGTTCTGCCTCTCTGGAGCACTGCCGCTGCATATAACGTTCACCGCTTGAAGCCTCTTTATTCACACCAAAACACCTTTTGTGACTATTTTGTCCATTGTGATTATTAGTCTCAGTTATGCCATTATTAAGGGTCCGAACAATGCCTTTTCAAACGAAGAGAGAATCCCTGCTAGGAACACTCTTTCTTCCGTCTCGTTTGTTAAACAAATCAACCCAATGCACCTGCACGTGTTGTAACAAAGATACAATATTTCTTTGAAATCAATTAGGATTCTTTATTCATTGCATCCCTCAATTTCGGTATCAGTGCGTTTGCTTTAATGTTACTGAAATTCTTCTTTTTGGGAAGAAATGTTTGATCTATCACCTTAGGGATGAAACGTTATATAGATTACAAGGAAATTATATCAAATAGTATTTTAGTAATATTCTAATGATTTAGATTATTTTTGTGATTCATTTCATTATGGAAGACAGTTATATAAGCTGAAAGGAAAAAGCAGATTATTTATACTCAGAAGGGGAAAAAATATATAACAGCAGAAGCTTTACGATATTCAGACTTTGACTTGTTCGAGGCTCGAAATAATTTCTAATGATTACATAATTTTTATTTATAAAGGAATTCTTTCGCCATTATTGAATACGCAAGAAATAGAATAATTGAAACGAGGTTAATGAAGAAGCTTAGCGGAAATATCTGCAAATTCTGTAAAATGGAACCTACTGTAAAATTGATCTTGGGCCTTATTATAATCAATCGGCAATACATGCATGCAATACATAAGCTTAGAAGGTTTCGGAAAAATGTTACAACTGGAAAAATTATCGGCTCCCGCAAGACCGCAAACGGGATAAGACAATTCCTTCAAGCTCTTGAATAAATTCTCATTTCAACTGCCACATAGCTTGGAAGAACCAATTTCCCCTGTCGCATAATTCCACCCCTTGGCAATTGATTACGGCTTAAAATTACACTTTGTGTTAAGTTATTAAAAAATATGGTGAAATGGCGGGAAACGTGATCCACTTGTCAACGTAGCATGACTTATTACATCTGTATGTTAAGGGACTCGAAACTTAATATAATACATTACTAATTCAACTACTACACAGAAAATACAGAATTCTCTGAACGTTCACAATCTGTTTCAAATACACTTTAGATATATCAGATGTTTTTGAGATGTCTGTTATTGTTGTTGGTGATTTGAATGTTTTGTCCTTTTTACAGTGATTCAGCTTAAGTTGTTTCTCATTTGATGGCCATCATATATCCAGCTTAGCGTCTTTAATATCTGACTCTTGATTCGGTTTCCATATCCGATTGAAGCTACAGTGATACCTGTAATAAAACAACTTTTTCCTCAAATTAAGTGGACAATTTAACTTGCATAAGAATACTGTATAAGAACTAAAGTTAAAGATGGTAAATGCAGTAACTCACGTTAATGTAAGACATTAGATTCTTTTCTTTTTCGTAGCAACTGCTTTTTCAGTTGCTCTTGTGGGAGCAGCAGGGCGAGAAAGTTGGGTCACAAACACTCGCATTGAAACACTAAAGTGATAATATCGGCTGCAGCAGCATCTTAAAACAGAGCTTGAGCAGTCGGCCTTGTCAAGGAACGGCGGTACCAGAGGCACTTTCACTGACCGACCTGTTGACAAGCCAGAGCACTGACCTCCTGCCACTCTTACCAACATTAAAATGTCAATATACTTTCTACGTGTCAATTATTCTTAAAGCAATCAAATTAAGATTGATTAAGTTGCAGCAATCCACTCATGTTGCATAATTTCTTATTACTATTTGTTATCCCCTCATCAAAACGCTTATGTTTCCTTTACTTTGCAGTTGTTCTCAATAGTGGAGCTTTAAAATATTAGAAAAAGTATCAAGAAGATTGCTATCATTTTTGCATTCTCCACTCTACCACTACAAATTTGAGGAAGTACGGAATTCAAATCATAAATTCCAATTGAAGATTTCATCGGAAATACAGAATGTAAAACAACAATTTAAGGAGATAATCCGTGTCTGTATGTGCGTATGTTTGTGTGCGCCTGAGTGAGTGAGTGAGTGAGTGAGTGGGTGGGTGGGTGAGTGAGTGAGTGAGTGAGTGAGTGAGCAGCGCACCTGAAAACTGAAATCTCATAGAGATTCTACACCTAGAATTATATCCAGTGCCTTACCGGGAAGTAATACTAAGAAGTTTTTAAATCCTTCCCGCCACAAAAATATTACTTTTAAGTTCTCAAAAGTTTCTTTACCTTGGTATCTTTAGATATTTTAATGGAAATTGAATATATGTCCTAAATTGTCAGCGAATAGTCTGCAAAGTCTTTTTCATCCTGAGTTTTTGCGTCATTGGTAAACCGTAAAGTGGGGATACGTAAAACTTACAATTTACACAAAAATGTACATCTAGTTTATGACATTTTTATGGTATTGACTATTTCTGAGACATTCTTAATTATTGGAATAAATTGTCAAGTATTTATTTTTAACTACTAAGTCGCTATTCATATTTCTCCTGGTCATGCAAAGAGCACAGGATTTCAAATCTTCACCATTTTCAAATGCATGTACTATCTTTAATGTTTTCTATACTTTACTGGTATCTACAACGAAATGTGTAATAAAAATATTTCTGAAAATGTTTATAAAGCAGATAAAAATAAACTTTGAAACAGTTTATAGGACAGCGGGTGGAGACGGTCATGACAATATACCACCCTGAGTTTTTTCAAGTCAGTGAGGCTTAGGCCTATTTGTCAATTTACTTCAGAATGCTATTTGCAACTGAAAAATGTACATGCTATGAAAACAATGCATCCTATATATATAAGAACGTATTATGTTATTTACATGTAATTTTCTATTCATCAATTGTTATAAGCCCTTATGCACCATGATGTTCAAATAAAAACATTCTTCAATATAATGCAAATTATAGTTCTGTCAAAAAATCCACATGAAACAATTTGGTATTGGCTACACGGAGAAAAGATGCAGCTCTTCCTATATTGTAAGTAACCAATGGGCCCATACGAAGAAATAGAAAATTTGGGTTAATAGTGCACGCAGTTGAACTATTTCAAGAAGTTAAACACTTTTTTTTAACAATTTTATTGGATAGGGCATACATTTGGCAATATTTTCTAAGATTATAATTTTTGTTTTCTACCTCTAAGTGCATTACATTTAAATTCAAGTACCTTGGCAGTGCAGCTGTGCAATGACACCTTTACCCAACAAGTGCAACGTCTTGGCTTTGTTCTGGTAGTTTATTTTTATTTAATTAACTAAAATTTAAAAATACAAGTAGTTTATTACAAGCGAAAATATCTACTACCTTCATACCTATGAAATTCGTTTTTCAATTCCTAATTTTACTTTCCTTACTATGTCCTGGCAGCAAGTGGAGGCAGTTTTATACTCCAATCGAAAAGTCGATGAGGTTTTTATGGAAAGACATGTATTTTAAACCCAATTTAAAACGGAAAAGAATGGTGAAGGATAGTATTTTTTGAAGTTGGAGAATTTAATGTCGTGCTGGAGCATTGTTCATGGTAGCTCAATGGTTAAAAGCAGCTGGACGGATACCGGAAGATCCGTGGTTCAAATACCGGCTATGGCATTTACATTTTCAGTCTGACTCTACCTTTCCATATTGTGTATGCATGACTATAAACAGCATAACTAAAAACTGGAAGTCCGATAAGTATCAAACTTGGTATTGGAGTTCGGTAACTTCAATATAAACCACCTAACTTTACATTGAACATTTTTCAAAAAAATTATTTTCTCAAAAATGACGATTTCGATTAAAATGACAACACATCTAAGAGAAACTTATCAAAAATGAAATGCATAACTTGAGTTTTATGAGAACTGCTTCTGAAATCTGCTTCATTGTAGATGACTTCTGCATAACTGGTAAACCAAAAGAGATAGACAAGTTTATGGAAGAATGTAGAATGAATGTGTAGTGTTTAACGCCCGCTTTTACTATATACGGCACCGCAGGCGATGACACTGATGGTAAATGAGGTGAATATGGAGCACCGGTGGAATGAGATGGCGGGGGAAATCGGAGATCCCGGAGTAAACCCGCCCCAGCGCCGTGTTGTCCACCACAAATCTCACTTTGCGGTCGCCTGGGATCAAACCCGGGCCGCCTTGGTGAGAGCCAAGCGGTCTAACCACTGAGCCACGGTGCGGCCTGGAAGAATGTAGAGAATGACATGCGAATTTAACACACCAGATTGCTCTCCTAATATAGGGCTGAATTTAACACAGTTAACAAATTCATATTATATCTATTTCACTTTTCTTACAGCTTTAACCACTCTTTAGGACATAATTGGCCCTTCTAAGACAAATTGCTTAAAATTACATGTCAACACATATGATTACAGTATTTGTTTTCCTTCTCCCCTCCGCCATTCACGGTACGGCGCAGTTCCTTTATCGGCATAATGCCTGGGAAAGATGTTAAGAACTTCTGCTAATCTTGAATGAAAAGCGATAACAGCAATATAAGGTTTGTTAGAACATAGAAAGTACTAAAACTATGAAGAAGTTTCGGTAGAGGAAGTCATGTTAATGTAATATTAGAAACTTCTAAAACCTATGCTTAGAAAAGCTTGTTGTTATATCTGTTTCATGTTAATGGAGATTAAATATTTTCAGAAATGTCTTAGTTTACAATTCATTGTAACTACAAGGGTAATGTGGTGCAAGCCTTAATCAAATGCTTAAAAAGTGGATTGTTATACGTCTTTGAAATACCTTTCCTCCTCTCCCTATACAACTCCACAAGCAAAAATAAATAATATAAAGTTACAAGTTGAAAAAAAGAATGAAGTATTTGAAAACTAAGAAAACAATATTTTTGAGTACCTCGGAAATAGTTAATGTTACAAAAATGATTTGACACGAGGTGTACAATTTCCTTTTCCGTTTCTTATGGTATGCAAGAACTGCAAATTCATTCAGTATACAGATCATTAACAGAAACTTCAAGATTGAAGATACACATTTTATTTGTCATGGAAATATCATAATCATGAGGCATTTTAATCAAAGTCGTTAGAACCGGCTTTGAGTATATCACAAATGATGAAGATTCTTCTGTAAAGGCTAGGTGAGTGAATTTTCTTAAAAACCTTAGTGTCCCAACCTCGGACAACCTTTCAAGTTTGGTATTTTACTATTTATTTTTAATTATGCTGTTCGCACATACGTATACACACGTAAAACTTTTATTTGCAGAAATTCTCTTTTTTATTGAAGGAGCTTCAAATATCTTTTTTCAGTAAATTTCCTGTAGAGAATTTTTCGGTGGAATGTTGTCGAAAGTTATGGTTTTCAAGAAGGGAGTTAAACTAAAAAAGATGAAAATTGGGTACTAAATGGCAAAAGGGTAGAAGGGGTCAATGCATTTGAATACTTAGGAATGAGGTTGAATAATAATGGAAAATGGGGAGCACATAGGAGAAAAATTGGAGCAAAAGGAAGGGCGTCAATGAATGGGATAAGAATATGCAAATATAAGCTAGAAATGAAAACCAAGTGGTTAGAAAGAATATAAGAGGCACTAGTGGAATCCAAAATGCTGTATGCAGTGGAGATCTGGGGGGGGGGGGGGTGCAGAGGTAAGCAAAACGGTGGACCAAAACTACAGAAGGTTTTGTAAAGAGCTACTGGGCTTACCAAGGTCAGCACCTAGGGAAGTAGCTTTAGTAGAATTAGGAAAGACAAGAACAAATGGAATAATAATGGAAAGAATAATAACATTCTGGTATTGGTGCTTGGCCAAAGAAGAAGGGGAAATTATGAAATTATGCATGAGACAGCAAAAAATATTAGAGAACTCAAATAGTTGGTGGGCAGAGATAGGAGGAATTATGTAAAAAATAGGAATGGGAGATATATAGAGATTAGAGGAAAGGAATACAAGTGATGTGGGTAAATTGGTAAAAATGCAGAATAGTAGATATAGAAAGGCAGGAAATATGGGGAAGTCTAGAAAATATGAACTAATTACAATTTTACAAACAAATAAAAAGAAACTGGGGACGAGGAAAATACGTAGATTACTGCAATAGGCAAATGAGGGAAGGGCTAGCTTGGATGAGAACAGGAACAATATTCCTAAGAGAGATAAAAGGGAAAATGGAATTTGTGGCGGTAAAGAAAGTATAGAACATTATGTAACAGAATGGAGAAAAAAAAGTTTTGAGAAGAAAAATGGGAGAAAGTAGAGAAGAGGATATTAGCTATATAAATTTTAGGACGAAAGAAGGAAAATAAGGTAAGAAGTATTGGTGAGTTCTTACAGGAAGTGAAAGAAAAATAGGCCAGAAATGTAAAGAATATAGGAAAGGAAGATGGGAAGGGGTGGAAGAAAGGGACTAATTAAGTAACAAGTAGACATGGAGGTTAAGATCTACCTGGCACAGCAGAAGGCCAGGGTGTCACATAAGCCAAGGTAGCAACAAGGTAAAGACAATAAATGTAGCCTTAAGTGGTAAATTGTTAAAAATTGTAAATAATTCATTCATTTAATACTAACGGTAAGTAATAGAGAAAGTAAACGTGTTTCGTTATTTTGCACAACAGGTCAAAAGCACCTGGGCACCCACATAGCTGGCTCTCGATATAAAATTAGAAGGAAGTGTAATCTTTCTGCTCTCCTCTCAAGCACATCAACGGACAAGCTTGTGTTAGCCTTCCACATTGACACAAATAATATTTCTCTCTCCGCGGGAGTGTATGTGGACACACCGACCGATATTTTTACTACTCCATGTGTCCCTCAGTCGGCTTTATGAATGAACCCTGCTGCTGCCTCGAGCCACTTCTATTTATTTTATTTGGAACGCATAAAACTTTATTTATCACACAAAATGCTTTGCATCCGGTGTGTGTATGTGCGTGCGTGTGTGAATGGAGATGTGACGCACAGTTTTAGCGTAGGTGGGCCAGGGTCTTTCGTTTGTGGATAGTTGGTAGAACTGTTCGGCCATTGCAGTAGTCATTTGTTTCAAATGACACGATCAAGTACCTAGGTCTCATATGAACGTTACCATTTCAATCACTGATAAGTTGTGTTTCTCACCTGTCTATTTTGTTCCTTTGTATGAAATCATAGGCAATCACAACTACTGGAATAACATATACAGTTTTATAGCAGTAATGATCTGTTTAGTATGTGTCATGTGAAGCGTAAGGATCTATTATGGCATTTCATAGCGATAGATTTTATTAAGCCTTTTGTCCATCGTAATTTCATTACCTTTGTTACTTCCTAATCTGACTCTTGTCTTAATAGTGAAATTAATATTTTGAGCTGTCAGCCAATAAAACGTTGTTGACAAGATAGTGAAGAAAGCTTGTGATACCGGCCATACTTTTGTAACACTAAGAGTTGCATTATTTCGTGTAATAATAGAGTAATGACTACTTAGAGAAATAGAGAATACGGTAAATTTTCGTCTACAGAAAACTATGGCTTACGATCATGTTAATACCATTTCATCGGTTTATTCATTAATACGACAGATTTGTCCCTTTCTACTTCCTGTGTGGGAGAACAACACTGATCAAGGAAATATTTAGATATACATATTTAATTACAAACTCCAGAAAACCTGTTTATCAATAATCCATGAATAATAATTACAAATCAGGATGAGTGTAAAAGTACATAAGAGACAGCAAGATGGATTTTGCTATAAAAATACATGATAGTTGAAAAGTGAAATTTACATAAGTAATATTTGCAGTTTACACACAATTAAGGGAATAGTAAAATTTGTTGTATCCTCTTAATGTATGGCACATGATTGATGTTTCTATACAGCTGGGTCATATCAAAATGTGTTTGTAAGTGTTAAATGATCAAATAATTGTGCCTACTTCAACGCCAAGCTCTATTTACCGTGCCCATACCCAAGTGACCTAGCTGTCGACTGGTCCTTAAACCTCACCTCCTGCCTGCATATTTTGAACTTTTAATGTGTATTTGCCTGTATATTTTTGCAGCCTATTGCGCTAACTCTACTGATAACTACTGTATAATATGTATTTGTGTTGCTATTTTCTGACATATTCCACAAACTAGTTTTCCGAGAGGGCATTTTTCTACCTACTTAGAGTTAATATGCATACAAACTTGTATAAAGCAATGTTTAAAAGCGAGTCCCAAAATATGCTGATCTTGGAATTTCATAGCCCTTCCATAACATAACCAGAAACAACTAGATAGCGATATTACATTAAAAACTTTGTTACTTTTACATGGTTTTCTCTGCGCAGCATCGTTTTATTTTTATAGATGCTACAACTTATTACGAAACCACTTTTTCTCTCCTTCACGTTAACTAACAAACACTTGCAGATGTAGCTTATTACACATTTCGTAATAGGTACGAAGAGTTTGGACGAAGTCAAATAGATAGTTGGGCATTCTATATGCTGGGCTTCAAATTCCATACTCTATGAACACCCCAAACAACACTTTAAAAATGACAAAAACATTGAAGAATTTAAACAAAGGGTAATCAGTGATAACGGATACCCTAACGTGGTTGATACCGCAAAAGGTTATTCCAAACAAATGATTTGTTTTAAGCACATCTTCATTTCATGTGTAGGAAGTTGTGGTTTTTGTTAAAATTTACCGCTTAAAATTACATAAATTTTCTTCCGGATGAATAGGAATTTACATATTTTTGTAATAAAATTAAATATGTAGTGAACATACATTACTTCCAAGTTAATACCTTAAATATATTGAATTTGAAACCAAAATGTACTTTAGGCTGATTTGCTCGGAAATCTTGGTTTGTATTTTTTAAAATGCTGAACTTAAATAGAAACTGTGATATTTTTCCTAATCTTCATTCCTGTGTTGTGCTGTTCATAGACCCAGACCAGATGTATACAAAAGGAAACACAAACGTTTCTCTGAAAATGTCTTGTTTGTGGATTCAGGGAGCCACAAAATTAGTATTTATAGTTAAATCTTGGTATGGAATTTTTGGATGAAATACAATGGGCACTATCTCCACCTACTAAGCAATGCGGTCTCTAATGTAAAATATAAGAATCGCCTTTATATGAACAAAGTAATAACCACAGCCCGAATTTTGATGCCGTCATATGTTAATCGTTGGATCATGGTCAAAGCTATCCTATACGTGGATCAGTATCTTGGGTCCCAGATTAAGAAAAGTCAAGTTTATTATGTCATATTTTGTTGATATAATTAATTTTCTGTTTTTAGAACATTATTTCCGTTTTATCTCATTATTTTGTACTGTTAAGCCATTTTCCTCTTTACTTAGTAATTTCCTTACTTTTAGATTCATCATATCAAAGTTTTATACATTGGAATTTTGCCTAAGGATAACTTTTTGCATCAGAAATTTCACTATTCAAGGGGAAAAAACTAAGAGTAATTTTGGACATCACTTGCATACGTGCATTCTTCGGACAAAATCACATTCCCATTTAATAATTAATGTGTAAATGGTTGCTTGTAAGTAAGGCGTAAATATTATCAGGGGAGACAGTACAACTACAGTTACGAATTCATGTCGCAAACTAGCGACTGTATACATAGGTGAGATTTTTCCTTTTTTATTGAATGCTTATAGTCGGATACTATTGCCGTGAAGTACTTTTCACTTGCAATGATTTGGCAAAATCTGAGAACTCCAAAAGTTTAATCCTACAGTTTTATAAAACCTACTTCAAAAATAGCTTTATTAGTTTTCTATTCAATTTTTTCAAGGAAGAAAATTAAACACAATGTTTAAATTATCTTCTAAATTATCTAGTTATATTTGTACTTACTTTTCTACTTGTACAGCAGTTATACCCATGTATAAAATTATAACATTCTGTACAGTAATCTTAACAACTTAATGAAATATCAGTTTGAGGTAATTTGTTTTCATTGTGACATCTCTAAAAGCTATTGTAATCATTTCATAGACCATTTCTAAAAACATTTTAGTTATCCTACCTGATATTAAGTATATAAAGTTTATATGCAAATTCTTCTTGAGTTGGCAAAGCTGTATGAATTTTCATATTATGTTCTTGTATATTGTTTTCGATTATGAGTTTTAAAACCAACTTGTCCGTTAAAATCAAGGCGCTTGCTAATCTTCAAATAATGCATACAATTTACTACATTTCTACACGATTTAATATGGACACCTACTTAAAGAAAAATGTTTATTCTCCTGTTTATGTATTCCGTGGTCATAATTTTATTGAGAGAGACACAGTCAATGGAACAGTAAACACACAGCTAAAATTACGGGTGCTATGAAGTCATATATTTATTTAGGTGCCATGAAATTTTAAAAACTCACAAACATTCCACACAAAAATAGCGCTGTGGGTTTATGTTGCTGTGGTTGTACAAGCAGCTGTTGCACTCCACATCAATTATCTCCCGAAATCTCAATTTAGTTCTTATTATTTAGGGATTAAGGTATTCAGAGTGCTTAGTGCTTATCAGAACTGCGATAAAAAGTAAAGGGATATAAACATCCCATCGTACTGATACTAACACCTTAACGCTAGTGTTTATAAAAACACGAGCGAATGAACTTTACAATAAAAGTTAATAATATTTTGACAAGCCACAGCTGGTATTTTATTTAATATTAATACAGAAAAGATTTGTGTATTCATCTTTAAAATTACTCAGTCGATTTTAATAATTCCTTCACCACTGAAAACATCGACTTATTCTAATATTGTGCCTGAAACATTCAATTTCATTTCCTAAATTACTATAAGATTAAAAAGAGCTTGTAAAAGTCATGGTACTTGAAACAATGGAGTTAGAAATAGCTGATATTGCTCCACAGAATATGCATATAAACGTATACCTATCTACTAATGCCGTGAATGTTTCATTCCAAGCAGCACATATATGAAGCCCATGATGTCCTCTTCATTCTGAGTGAATTTTGCATAACTGGTAAACCGTAAGACTGACACAATCATTGCATGCAATACTCAAATGTTTAACATAATTTATGTCAAATACCTTTTTTAGCATTAACTATTTTCCGTATATTATTTTATTGGAATTTCAAATACTTTACACTTTAACTGCTATGTGGTTATTCGTACCCACCATTGTTTTCTCTCCTCCTGGCCATGCAAAGCACTCATATAGAAACTTACTTTATAAAGATATTAATACTGCTTAGTACCTCCACATCTTCTTTATAGCCAAAACGAAATACGCACTACAAGTTTTTCTATAACAATTTCCCTCCATGATGCATAACTTTTTGGCTATGTTATTCGCACACAATCAAACACAAACGCATGCACGCACGTTCATTTTTCTAAACATGCTTATTTTTGGTGAAATGGATATTAAATATTTGGAATGCTATATTCCCTCTAGTCACTATAGTAAAAGTTAGAAGAAGTAAACTGAGCCAGGTGATCCATACTGCATATTTTAATGAACTCTGTGATTTTGTTGTACTCAAATTCTTTATCACTTGTTTAAACTTCAAAGAAGATCAGTCTTTCATAGACTCTTAACCGAAAGGTCAGAATGCATGTTTTGCCTTACTAAACTCTCAAAGATCTAATAAATATTTCAGACAAATTTTGCCTTGTATTTGTAGAAATAATGAAAACAAATTCAAAATTCGACATTTATATGGCATTTTAAGTATACTTCCCTCTGTCTCGCCTTATCCGTCCGTCCGTCCGTCTTCTCTCTCTCTCTCTCTCTCTCTCTCTCTCTCTCTCTCTCTCTCTCTCTCTCTCTCTCTCTCTCTCTCTCTCTCTCTCTCTCTCTCTCTCTCTCTCTCTCTCTTTCACCCACACACATACCGTTCCTTTAATACCTCAATCTGTTTAAATAGTTGTATCGTTAATCTCCATTTAAATCCAAACTTTTTTAGTTTTCGTTTAGCCGTAGGAGAAATCTTCAATAGATTCATTTTGTGCATCTAAGATATGTAAGCCTTCAAATTAAAATTAAAGTGCAGTAAACGTTATATTTTTATGGTAGGCTGATCATTAAAATAAACGAATAACGTGTCTGTTATAAGAGTGTCATCTATACCAAGAACTTTGAAACCTCCATCTATAGTAAGGTTCACTTTATGGCGAGTTTCAGTTTACTTGGTTTCGATTTTTAGGATTTAATTACACATTTCGATTTGATTTCACTTAAGCTCCTGTAAGAAAACTTGCATTAGAAGTAACCTGAAAATATTCGTTTGGTTTATATTGTCAAATTCAGTTGTTTTTAACCCTTCGGGAATAGTTTCGCTCCAAATCACGGTGTTTAGCAGGTTTTACTCCTCCCTGGCATCATTTCCTTAATTATGATAAGTAATGGAAATGTATGTGAAATGTCTTATTAGCAAGCATAGGAATTCTTAAACGGTTGTCTTCATGATATATATGCTCCAAATATCATTCATACGCAGAGCGTACCAACAGTGACTATGAATCACTGACAGCAAGCCAATAGACCATATGAGGGATATGGGTGTTTGCTCTCTTCGTCACAACGTTACGACGTTTAATTTTCTTTCGTCTTGGTTTTAATTTTTGAATATTCCCATTCCTGCCTTTTAGGAAACATCCCAATAAGCGACGGTGTCCTGGAATTAGTGTTAGAATTAGGTGAGCAGTTATCCGGCTTTGACCGCACAAGCCGCCGCTGATGTCAGTGACTAAGAAGGATGCCTAAAGAGATTGGCTGGGATAAAGTTGAGGGTGGGGGTTTAAATGCTTGAGCCTTCGTGATGCGCGAAACTCCTGAGAAAAACGAAGCGAGGAGATGACACTAAAAATACTTGCCAACGAATATAGTGTTAGTTGTTGCGATCGCTTTCTGCGAGATAATAATAAGGGTGGTAGCTATGCCAAGTTGACACCGGAAGCTGGCTGAGGCGGAAGGACAGGTGAATCCCTTTAAATCACGCTCCTGGAACAGCTGGAACAGCAAGGAGTAGTGGGCGGTCTAAGAGTTCATTCATACGGATGGACTGGCTTCCAAAACAGTCGAGGGAAATTATATACAGCACCAAAGTGACAAAGTGTCAGATGTTGACAGCATAGCGGGATATAGCCAGCGTGTATCTGGGTTACGTACTGGATGAGCTAACCTTGGTGAAGAATAAATGAGGGTTTGTTCATTTTCTACAATATTTCATCATGAGGAAGTTCAACATTGCATATTAGATGCTACGATAGGAAACGGACTCTTTCACCTATATGAACTCTTGTATTTTACAATATCTGTGCAAGAATGAAATCTGAGATAACTGCTTAGCTACTCTGTAAAAGTTAGGTTCCCCCTTCACCATAGAATTTAAAACATAGATATTTAGATACAGAAGTAAATATAACTTCGGGCGTAGCAGCAGAAAATCTACTACTCTTAGGAAAATCACCAGCAGCTAATGTGCTCCATGGCCGTGCGAGACGGCTTTGCGGTACACATGTGAGGTTCCATACGGGGTTTCCCAGGTTCGAATTTTTCGATCGTCCGCTTAAACCTTGAGCTTTCGCAGTTTTTCAGATCGTTAGGCGAATGCTAGAATGATTACACATATACCACGATTTCCTTTCTATCAAGTTCATTTCGTTATCTTCTGATGTTCCAGATGTGCTTCCTGGTTTCATGGTATAGGGCGGTGGCGGACAAATGGCTCAGCTGCTTGCCGAACGGAAAGAGTATTCTTCTAGGACACTAGTGGCCTTTTTCGTTTATAGGACGCTTTGCACTCTGGGCAGCTCCCGTAGTAGATTGGGTCTTCGAGCCAGGAAATGTTATTGACTTTCGCGCGTCTGTCTAAATGTGCCATGTAGCCTTCAGTGACTCTTTCCTTTCATTCCTTCTCCCGGGAGTCAAAATAGACCTCCCGTAGACCACAGTATGTGAGTCGTTCCCGTTGTTTGAAGATCTTATAATATGCTGCATGAAAGAATTTCCTTGTGGACTCCAGTTTTACTAAGAGCAATTAAACCTCAAAGCAGAGTGAAGTTAAAAACTGTATTATAAGCTTAATTGGGATCCCATTGGTCACAGGCATACAAATTAACTAGTTCAATGGTTGAATGAGATAGAAATATGCAGTTTATTGTGTCGGGTAATGTGCCACAGAGACCAATTTTATATCCAGAATATGTCCACTTCTGTTCATGAGAAGTCTGTCTAGAAGTGGGATTAAATTTACACTTAAGCTAGACATACCATAAACCAAAATGGGCTAATTGAGTATTTTTTTTCCATTTCGATTCATGGACTAACTGTTAGTTAAAACTATGTTATTGTTTAAAGCTAGTGTTAGTTCATGCTATATAAATACTATCAAATTTTAATGGCAATCTTTTGTACCTATTAATTTTGAAGTATGGATTTAGCTGCTTTCAATATCTTACGTGGTGTTATTCTTTAAAAAGTTTGAAAGTGGCTGTTGAGTGTAAAATATTCAAATTTAAGGAGCACTCTGACAGAACTGGCGATATTGAATGACCACACAAATTTCATACAACTTGCCACTCATATAATAGTATCTATTTATGTAACAAGTTATGAAAATTTAACTTTCTGCACACGAGAAGTGAAGGATATAAAAGGTAGTGCATTTCATACAACATTTTTTATAATCTGTCAGAATTGTCTAAAGCAGATGTCTATATTTTAAGAAGAATAACATTATTATTGATCAGTACTCTTGCACCTTTATTTTAATCTCGCGAGTTTCTGAATTTATCTCGCGAGTTTCTGAATTTCACACACATACACACACATATACACTCACACACACACACACACACACACACACACACACACACACACACACACACACAAAGATATTATGCACCTTCATATACAAAGAGAGAGGTCAAGGTCTTTGAATGTACACATAGTAGGCAGAGGTGATTGCTTTGTTGTTTGATAGGTAGTTTAAGTAGAATTTGCTTGAGATGCAATTTTTAAGCAGACAAGTTTTAGAACGAAAGTGATAACTATAATTAGGTAAATGAGTGATTCATAAATTAATCATGACTAAACTGCAGTTTTAATAGGACTTAACAGACATAAAAATAAATAGAAATTTTACACACAGTGTCATAGTAGATTATTTCAATCACATAAGATTATTACACCAATGCTAATAAATTGGAATTATTTTTATTGTAATATCCCATTTTGAACTTTATCTTTAAACAGGTGATTAGTAAAGTGTGCTAAAAATATTGAAATCTGAAAGACCACCTTTGGATAACAAACTAACTTTGATACCGAAATTAAGGTTTGCCATAAGTAAAGAATCATGATGGATGTCAAAGGAATGTTGGTTCTTTGTTACGACAAGGGCAAGACCAGCAGTTGTGGGGAAAGTTGTTATAACAAAAGCAATGTAAGAAACAGTGTCCTTTGCAGATTTCTAAAGGGGCTCACTTGACTTATATGACAAAACAGCCACAAAAGGATCTTTGGTTGAAAAGGAGTTTTTTTCAGTAAGTGAAAGTGGTACACACGCGCAGCTGTGGTCATTCAGAAGGGTCTTCGGCGTCAAGCCGATGAGAGCAGTCTGAGGCGTGAGGGCGATTAAGGCAGTCCTCTGGTTCTGTCTTGAATATTTGTCGGTTCATATATACATTAGGAACGAATAAAGTTATCGAGTAATAAACATTCTGCCGTCAGTAACTCTAAACAGAGATTGGTAACCCTTGGTCGGCAACTTTCATTTCGATGTTTTAAAAGAAGAAGCAGTAAATAAATAAGTTGGAAACGGGCATTCCAGTGTTATTAAAACATCCTTCTCACACACACCCACGCATACCCTGTGAGAGACCTCATTGTTTTACCCAGCTAAGCAAAAGTGCTTCAAACTATATTGTCAAGTGGAACATTGTTGGCCATTATATATTATTGCATCAAATTGGCGTCCCAACGTGGAATTGTGTGCACCCAGAAACATTATTAGTTACAACTTGTGGAAGTCATGCTCATATGTATAACAGATTTATGTTCAAGGCTTTTCTCATTGTTGAAGAATTTTGCTATTTTTTCCTGGTGATAGAGTCAAATTAGTTATTTTGTACTAATTTACTTACACTTGTCTATATAATTCTCTTGTGAGGAAATACTTCAAAATATAAATTCAACCAAATGTTTATATTAGAAAAAGAAGCAGGGATATAATACGGGCACCACCTGTATGCCTTTCTATACCACTTATACACAACAGCAACAAAATCAATACCTAGGACCGGAACTATTAAACAAACTTTCATCCAGCCCAAAAATACTGCACCAACTGCTAAATTAGTCAAACTTAATAGTTTGCTAAATAGACTGCATTACTA
The DNA here is from genome assembly GCA_030765055.1 of Mantis religiosa. Lineage (NCBI taxonomy): Eukaryota > Metazoa > Arthropoda > Insecta > Mantodea > Mantidae > Mantis > Mantis religiosa. The sequence continues at coordinate 262,118,916 of CM060948.1, read as the reverse complement.
TCTTAATGAGTATCTTGAGAATCTTTTACAAGGTGTTAAATGACAGCTTCGTTTCAAACGCCCGCTTGTATGTGAGAAAGAGAGAGAGTTTGTGAAAATGAGACAGAAATATCTCAAAATATTCTTAGTGCACTTTTTGTCATATTATACTGAACAATAAATTTGAATTTAAGTTTACACTTGGACATTCAATATACGGTAGGGAATGCGTTGAGTTCGCTCATCCTACGCAAATCAAAGAGGGTATACAATAATGAATAAATACTGGAATTCCTGTCTTCAGCATATCATTTTAAATTAACAGCGTGTTTTCCACAGACCCCGATGCAACAATCCTGTATCTCCATAACTTCAGTCATTTAAAAATATCATTTACAAAAATAAAACGGCTTCCTGAGCTATGATCTGTACCTCTAAGCTTCACCTAACTATTAAGGGATATTTTATCACTGTATAAACTACACAACATTTATTACGCTCAGCTGCAATAAATGAACCACGAATAAAACCCGAAATTCGATAGCCATGCGTTAGAAGTAAAAACTAAATAATAAGATGGTCTTAAGATGGGAGAGGAATTGGAATCCGGTCATTACGTAATTTGTGAGGTCCGGTCACTGAACTGAGATCATGAGCACATGCAAAGGTGTGGGATAATGGAGGCGTATGCTAAATATGCGGAAAACGGCGAGATACTGCAGTTTAATATACATAATTTTTTGATAATGAGAAGAGATAATAACAAATTTGCGATCGGGAACGCAGGAGCCTGATATTAAAATCTGACTTTTGAGCGCTATGATCGAAATATCATCTACAGAAATTAACAACTTTCATACAGCAGTAATTTTAATACCAAAGTATCATAAATTAGCATTATAAAGACTGCGAAAAACAGCATTGCTCTTTAGCAAAGAAGAAAATAAAAATAGTGTGTAACACTTTAAGGAAATTATTGATCTCTCAAGCTATAAACGCTACAACTTGCAAACCCTTTTTGTAGAAATAGAGAACGAAAATACGGATTATGCATCTTGTAAGGCTTTCATTCCAAAATATACTATACGTTGCTACATTGAACAGCCTTTTTGCGCTTATTGTTACCCATTTTCACTCAAGGTTTATATTTAACGTTATGTTAAATATACCAGTGTGTGAGTAATTTTATTAACTATTAGATTTTTTTTGTTTTGTTTGTGTATTTCTTTTTTAAACAACAACCCGTTTATCTTTATACCATTAAATATGTTCCAAATTTTAATGAAGAATTTATATCTATATCACAGCTTTATCCACATACTACGTATTTAAAAAAAAACATTTAATTGTATCGTCAACAAAAAGCACGTATGCTTTTTTCCGAAATACTTATATTAACCACCACTATATGACATTATTATATTCTAGAAATCTCGATCTTTATAAATAAGGATTATTGTTTGAAGTCAGAAATTGTATTGCTATTTTAAAAATACTAAGCATACTAATTGTGCATAAATGATGCATAAATTTAAATAGAACGAATACTAATAAATAATGTATAAGCAAACTAAACCAAGGAAATCTTGTAAACCTATTTTTCAAAGAAATGTCTAATTCGATGAATGATGAGTAACATTGAGTCAGCGGTTTACAGAATGTTAAATTGGCACTGAGGCTCTTGCCTTATGGCCTCCATGCTAGAATAATTGTTTGTTTGCTGAATGTATGACGTTGATTTAAGAGCCATGTTGAAATAGTTTGGATTTTCGTAACTCATTTAGACCAGTAGCACCAGGATCTCGTTGTTCCCCCTCTTCTCAAATCGAGTGCTTTACTAAAGGTCTGTTGTCTTGGCAAAAGAAACCTCACAAGAAGAATATTATCTATCTGAGATCTAGCTCGCCACTCACTTGCACCTGAAGTGATTAACAATTGTCTTGTACCTTTGTTCTTACCCCCTCCACTAGTCACAAGTTTCACCTGCTGAGCTACTACTTTCGTAATCCTTTGTAATTCAATTTCTACCGTAACAAGTGGCCTGAGGTAGAGAAACAAGTGAGTTGAGTGAATGAGTGAGTGAGCCTTTCTACTTCAAAAGTAAGGTGAGTTGTCAAAACCAGCAGATACCGATGAGGAAGGTTAGATCAGTAACGGTCTTCCGCAAAACAAAACGTTAACCACAAGAAAGTGTTTACTGATCCCTATTACAATATTGTCTATTAAGGGAAAGTGTTAAAACATTAATTTAAAAATCACTTTTACTATTTTAGTTCGCCTATCTCATAGTTAAAAGCTCTTACATTCGGCAAAAAAACTTCGGTGTCAAGATGTCATCAATAATTATATTTTGAAGTCAACCGAATAAAAATGAAGAAAAACGAAGTTTCTCAAAAACGACCATGAGAATGTCTTTCGGTGAATAGCAGGTTAGATAACAGTAACTCAGTTAAGGAATGAGAGCGAATATTTTCATGCCTTTCTGCATAAACCAACTTATCTCTCTGGAACTTAATTCTTGTTTTATTTTCTAAAAATGTTTTAAAACTTTTGTTAAATAATAATGAGTGAGATATTTTAATGTATCTATTATATGTAGCTCGGGAAGTACTTGTAGCTCTCCCCGTTTTATTTAACTGGGGGATAATAAGTGTGCAGCATTATTACATCTTTATTTGGATCTTTACGAAGATGCGTATAAACAAAAGCCCTCCCCTTCAAAATAAATTATCATAAAATCTGCACAATTTGCTAAAATTATTAAAAAATTCAAAAGGTACAATATAGTATTAAGGGTAATAATAATGATGATAATAATGAGGATGATAACGATAATAATAATAATAATAATAATAATAATAATAATAATAATAATAATAATAATAATAATAATAATAATAATAATAATAATAATAATAATAATAATAATAATAATAATAATAATAATAATAATAATAATAATAATAATAATAATAATAATAATAATAATAATAATAATAATAATAATAATAATAATAATAATAATAATAATAATAATAATAATAATAATAATAATAATAATAATAATAATAATAATAATAATAATAATAATAATAATAATAATAATAATAATAATAATAATAATAATAATAATAATAATAATAATAATAATAATAATAATAATAATAATAATAATAATAATAATAATAATAATAATAATAATAATAATAATAATAATAATAATAATAATAATAATAATAATAATAATAATAATAATAATAATAATAATAATAATAATAATAATAATAATAATAATAATAATAATAATAATAATAATAATAATAATAATAATAATAATAATAATAATAATAATAATAATAATAATAATAATAATAATAATAATAATATTAATAATAATAATAATAATAATAATAATAATAATAATAATAATAATAATAATAATAATAATAATAATAATAATAATAATAATAATAATAATAATAATAATAATAATAATAATAATAATAATAATAATAATAATAATAATAATAATAATAATAATAATAATAATAATAATAATAATAATAATAATAATAATAATAATAATAATAATAATAATAATAATAATAATAATAATAATAATAATAATAATAATAATAATAATAATAATAATAATAATAATAATAATAATAATAATAATAATAATAATAATAATAATAATAATAATAATAATAATAATAATAATAATAATAATAATAATAATAATAATAATAATAATAATAATAATAATAATAATAATAATAATAATAATAATAATAATAATAATAATAATAATAATAATAATAATAATAATAATAATAATAATAATAATAATAATAATAATAATAATAATAATAATAATAATAATAATAATAATAATAATAATAATAATAATAATAATAATAATAATAATAATAATAATAATAATAATAATAATAATAATAATAATAATAATAATAATAATAATAATAATAATAATAATAATAATAATAATAATAATAATAATAATAATAATAATAATAATAATAATAATAATAATAATAATAATAATAATAATAATAATAATAATAATAATAATAATAATAATAATAATAATAATAATAATAATAATAATAATAATAATAATAATAATAATAATAATAATAATAATAATAATAATAATAATAATAATAATAATAATAATAATAATAATAATAATAATAATAATAATAATAATAATAATAATAATAATAATAATAATAATAATAATAATAATAATAATAATAATAATAATAATAATAATAATAATAATAATAATAATAATAATAATAATAATAATAATAATAATAATAATAATAATAATAATAATAATAATAATAATAATAATAATAATAATAATAATCTGGACATGATGGAATGTCCTGCTGTAGCTTTTCCTTTTATACTTCTCTTTATAGATGTAGGCATTTTTAGACAGAATCTGAAAAGTTTTATTTTTGCTGGCTCATTTTTATTTATTCACAGATTCAATAGATTTTGCATCGTCAGTGTCCACGGGCTTCCCAAGTTTGGAAATCAATATTTATGTTTATTATAAGTAAATCGCTGATGAAATGGGTTCATTATGTTGAGGTTCGTAAGGGAAACAAAAATGTTGACTTTCTGTTGTTTCTTTGAAATTATTACATCCAAAAATTAAGATTATCATATGGAGGTTTCTCTATTTTCCTTTTTTATTTTAAAATGAGGATTACAAGTTTCACCTGAATTTTATTTTAATTTCAATAAAAAAGAAGATGATACATTTAAGTTATTTATTTGAATAGGCATAATAATAAAAGCGGTTTATTACTGCATTTCTAATTTTCCCGTTATAGATTAGATCAGATTTACGTTTAGTGGGTTCTCTTGTAGCCACAAATGACTGTGAACATAGAACTTGTCTAGAGGTATAGGTACGGTTTTCTAGCACATAAATTTGAAAATTTAACATAAGACATTATATATAGACAGTATAAAAAGCAATATAGAAAACAAGGCAGGGATAATTATATATGATACTAAATCAAACACATTTTTAAATCAAACCTTAATTTGGATTTTGACAGTACGTCTCAACATTTTTGCTTTGAATACCATTTATTTTCATTTCTTCAATACACATACATACATTTAAACAGCTTGTGAACGGACATCAAAGGTTTATTGGCAATGATTTTTCTTTGGAACAGCATGATTCTACTTATAGAGCTACAGAAGTATTATCAGTATAATTTGTCATTGAGATAAACTTGTGCAGAATAAAATGATTTTGAGCATTGATACTCTCTAGCAGCATTTTTAAAAGCCCTGAAATTATCAATTTTTCCTTTAATACCATTAGGAAGGGTGCCAAATATTTCTATGGTTCCATAATGCACACCTTTCTGTAAGCAAGAAAGTTTAGCACTGGGATAATGGATATTATACTTTTGTCTATACATTACATCATTTGTTATAAATGGGGCTTGATTGCATCCAAAAACTTTAAGTTAAGAATTACATATTACAATATTTAAGGACAAATAGATCAGACAAACCAACCAACGTACTGTAAGCATGACGTGTTGTCAGAAAACGAGGGAGAAGTCAAATTGAGTATATCATCGCGTTAGGGGAGAAGAGACTTTATAATGTGGATAAAAGAGTCGGACCTGTTATATTGGCATTACTTTCTCGACCTACTATTACTTATTTCTATATAGTTTTTAATAATTAAACTTATAAAATGTTATTTTTATGCTTCCTATTATTCGAGTTAAAACTTTGCAAAAGTAGTTCCGTTACACATTCCTTTATGGGTACAAGTGGGATAGCTGAAACCGATTCGACTTAGAAGCTAGTTGCTATACATATGTTGGCGTTAACATTTCATGTTTCTTCCATTATATTGCGAGAAATAACTGAATAGCGTCACCACTTTAGGTACGGCAATATTTAACAATTCAGACTAATAATAAGGGGTATGTTAGGAAAAGACTGAAGCTAGAAAAAGAGCTTTTTCTTTAAAAGAGAACTACATTTTTGTGTGCTATCACTGCTTACCGCTTATACAAAAGTATATAAGCTACATTCCAAAGAAGAGGACTTCACAAATTATTCCCACAAAATTAAATACAGAAACTGTATTTCCATGTAGCAATCCTTAATATAACGCATTTTAATCAAATTGGATTTTTTTTTGAGAAAATAAAACCTTTCAAAGGCTAGCTTTTTGTTAAAAAGTTTTATTGAAAATCATTCGTGCCACAGTTTTGTTTTAACCTACTGCTTGTTGTTACTGGCAATTTTTTTAATCTTTCATCCATGAATTGTGCTACTGTCTCTCACTCACACAACACACACTGTTTTAATGTTTTTGTTTGGATTCAGGGACCTGTACTTCTGGTGACATCTCAGTAAAGAACTTTTCTGTGGAATACAATACTTCCTCTATTACTACAGCCCGGAAGTTCAGCAAAAAATACATGAAGCTGTGCACGAGGTTACAGATCGTCAACTGAATTGGTCATCAACTCCTTTGTTCTTAAACAGAAAAAGATAGAGGAAGATGTGTCCTCAGCGTCTAACGCTAATGTAGACAGACACAGCAGTTTTTGTCATGATTGTGCAACATGATGGTGGGAGCAAACATTCCCTTCTGGAAAGTAGAAAATAGTTACTTCAAGCAGTTTTTTTAGAAAAATATAGATGAAAAATATGGCCATGCGGGTCCACAGTACGCAAGGAATACCCAAAGCTGTGTTACGAAGGCGTAATTCAGGATATTAGAAACTCAGTGTCCGACAACAGAATATGAGTTTCCATAGACGAAACGGCCCGCCTCGGCAACGTAGATGGTAGCGTGTCTGCCACACCTTCAAGAGGTACCTAGTTAGAATCTCGGTCAGGGTGGGTTACCTGCATAAGGTTTCTTTTTTCGAAATTTTCCCTCATCCTGAAAGACGAATGCTGGGTAACTCTAAGCTCTATGGACCCTGAGCTCATTGAGCATCACTTCACCCGTTTCATTCATCGTCCGATAGGACTTAATGTTGGAGAACATAAATTACACACAAAAAATAGACGAAACGGCAGATTGTATGGGAAGGACTATAGCGCATATAATTGTTGGTGCACTGAGTAAACACACATATGCACAGACATAATGTAGTATTGTCACAACGAATTAGCTTTTTCATGTACTGTACACATTGTAAATATTAATGATTCTTTTGTTTATATTCATATATCTGGAAAAAATAAGTTTGTTTTGTGGAATTTATGAATGAACGTGCAAGAAGTTCTACGACGGTGTGTCCGTCGTGTGACTACAACGTTTAACAGATTATCGTTGCCCGTGTCTTTGTTGTACGAGGAGTACGTGCGCGACTGCGCGGCACTCAACCCCCTCCCCTATATTTACGAGATACAGGAAGCGTATAACCCTGTCACTACTATCCTGTTGCACCTTTTTTTTCACCCTTGCTAAACCTACGGGCCTACTAAATACAAGATAGTTAACACACTAATAAATGAACATTCCTCCGAGGTGTGTTTAAATCTTGAGCATGTTTAAGATAAAAACAGATACTAAGATTAAGTTCTCTGACAAATTGATAAGCATTTATTATCATCATGGTATATAGTGTAACTAGACTCCGGCATCCGTCGATTCAGCACCTCGTTGCTACGCCGTTTGTTGAAGAATTCTATTTGAGATAATATACTTGCGTTTTGATGATGACTGTTCTCCCTGTAGATATGTTTGACCACGGCTACTCGGTAGAAGCATTAAACTCATTTCAGGTTGTAGTCACAGATGAAGAAGTTTTGGGAGATGGTCAGGAGTTTTAAACAATTATGTTGGTAATATTTTAAAATCTTGTTCGAATTTAATAATTTACGAACTTCTTGTGTTAGTTGCATCAAAATACATAGATTTCACACATACAATAATATTTTACAACATAATCACGAGGATAAACCAGAGATACACATCCGTGTGCAATGGTGGATGGCAGCAAAAGAAAAAACCTGTTTATTTCTCCTTGGTTACTTCATGACAACCAAACAATTTTAATCTGGTACTCTTATTTTAAACAATTTTACTATTCAAACTTCGTTTAAATAAGCAACATTGATTTAAAGTAACTGCTTCAATAGAGTTTATATTAGACTCACATCGCAACTAAGGTGTTCACAGCAGTAAAGGAGAATTTACTTCTATCACGTGATTTGCTCGAGGTAGCGGAAATATTCGGTCTCTGACTGGCTGAAGTTATGAATCTATTCCTACTGCAGGGAAACGGAGAAGCAAACTATACTCCAACCAGTGAACGAGTACGATTACCTTAGTACCTTAGTAGCGAAGTAAGTCCAATAATAAAATGGACTGTACTTGAAGTAGCAAATATATTGCAGCATTCTTACTGCAATGCTCTTTCTCAGAATCCTGCTGAGAACCCTGTCTTCAATCTGTAATGATTCATATTCTATAAAAGTTTAACACTCAACTGATAACTTGACGTATTTTCCTGTGCTGGTAGGTTTTACACACTTGACGATCGAAAATGAGGGGATAAAAAGATAACGAAACAAAGCTCGCACGCTTAAGTAAAAAATTACTGGTGTCCAGTTCCTTGACGTTAATAAACCTTTTCCACTCCAATTAAAGTTAAGAGGAAAAGGAGAACTCTCGACGATAATGCATCTGTTTGAATGAGAAACCTGGACTTTTGATACTTCCCCTCCACCTCCCTCGCGGTTTGGCGGAGGAGGCTCTTGTCCTCCCATGCGTCTCGTCTCCCACCTTGGTGTTTTCTCGGCCAGCCGGTAGTTGTCGCCTGAGTGTGGCACCCATGCAATATTTCACCGCAGTTGCGTAGAAACGCCATTAAATATCACTTGCTAATAGCTGCTTGTCGTCATCAGCCTCGAAAACTGTCATATCATCCACTACCAACTTGCCAAATTACCTCTTCCTAAAATTTTATTCAAAATGTTCGTACATTGCAATTCATTATTTTATTGCATTGCTGATTAGACCTATTTCTTAACATTTAAGTTCTCACCTTTTACATATGCATAGATAAATAGTTCTACAGCTATTTACAAAACATAATTGATCCGCCTCCAACTGGAAAACTAATTTTTTTATATTTCTTTAAAGATACAATTCCGGGTCTAATCGTCAGCTTGCACAGTTTAGAAGACATTCATCTTATTATACCAATCCTATATCGTGACACATAGATAATTTTAATATACAATGAATAAAAATCTTTCTATTTAGGAACTCTTCAAACGCCTTTTTGTACGCTTTACTGAAATAATGTAAATTAAGTAAAAGACAAGATTTGTTTATTTTCAGACGGAAGAAAGGGCGAAAAGTGGAAATATTGCAATCAAAACTGTAAGAATTCTTACCTTCACTCAAATTTGCATTTTTGGTTTTCTAAAAGTAGGTTATTAATTCTTAACTAGGTTCTAGAAGTTCTTGGGTTGTCATTTCATTTTAGGGTGAGTTTTAGGTTTAATTTTCCCCCTATTTTTTCACATTTAAATGTTACAAAGCTGGTATCTATAGAAATATCATAGCTTCAAAAGCTTTGGACAAATTTACTTAAACTTTTCTACACATATTCTGAAATTCATGCTTTCTCGCGATTCATTTTTATATATTTCATGGCCATTTGCAAAATCACCTATAGGACAAAGAATGCAAACTGCACATAATACAATAATTTTATTTGTCAAATAAATTACAAAACACAATTAAAACATATCGCTATGCTGCACTCTAGTTTAATCTTATATGTTTTATGTTAACATACTTTATGAATGATTTATAAAATGCTAGACAAGGATACAAATTATTTCAACTTAAAATTTATTTTATCTAGAAGGTTTTCAAATGTACTTTTATAAACGTGGTAAGCTTCTCAGCAGTGAAAACCATAAAACTCTCTGTTAAGGCTCCTATGGAATTAACAGAGCCTTAGCATGTAGGAACATTTGATAACTTTTCCATATGTCCTAAAATGTGTGCAAATAAATTTTGCACGTTTTGTAAAACCTCCTTGTCTGTACAAAAGCATTTAAATTATATTTAAATATGGTAATAGCTTTGGTCTGACAATCCGCTAGGATTGTTAAAACTATCCATATCATGAGATTGAGACAAAATAAAATTAGAAATGTCAAAGATTATAGAAAGAATAGCAGACGAAACACACTTTGAATTAATGCAATAAAAAGAATTAATATGAATTGTATGCCATTAACAAATGACAGGGCCTGGTTGATCAATGGTCGATACACGAGAATGGAAAACAGAAAGCTAATGAAAACAGCAACATAGTTGGCAACAAAATAAACAAAATCCCTTCAATTTTACAAAGTAGATAGTCGAATTTACAATATTAATAAAAGTATTGTTTCTGTTATAATAGTTTTATTATTGTTTTATTAAATAAAATAATATCACAATAACCTTTCAATTTCTTAAATCTGCTGCTATCGAGCAGATTCCTACAAACTTAATGTTTAAAAGAATGTCTCTGAAAACTAATTATTTTCTCTATACCAACGGGAGTAAGCGAGCCTTTAAGGCGCGGTAGGTCGTGATCGGGAAGCAATTGGACTGTCCTTTACTGAGGGCTTTTGTTTTTAAGTTTTCCTCAGTCCTCGGGGATAGCAAATTTTGGGGAGATTCCCCAAACTAAAACCTGGAAGACTTTCTTCCCGAGTTTCCTTTCCAATTATTACTATTATTATTACTATTACTATCATCATCATCATCATCATCATCATCATCATCATCATCATCATCATCATCATCATCATCATCATCATCATCATCATCATCATCATCATCATCATCATCATCATCATCATCATCATCATCATCATCATCATCATCATCATCATCATCATCATCATCATCATCATCATTATCATCATCATCATCATCATCATCATCATCATCATCATCATCATCATCATCATCATCATCATCATCATCATCATCATCATCATCATCATCATCATCATCATCATTATCATCATCATCATCGTCGTCGTCGTCGTCGTCATCATCATCATGATCATCATCATCATCATCATCATCATCATTATTATTATTATTATTATTATTATTATTATTATTATTATTATTATTATTATTATTATTATTATTATTATTATTATTATTATTATTATTCCCTTTCATGTATCATCACTGACAACACCTGTAATGCCGTATGAAGTTAGAGCAGGGTGAAACCTATTTGAAATATTCTGCCGCTTGCGCACCTCAAGCACAGATAGTATTTTACTCTAGCGAAATATTTGCCATCAATATTTCATTAGAAAAAAAGTTTATGTATCCTGAATACAAATAACAGAAATCTTCAGAACAGCGCACGTTTGTTCTTTTGAACAGCATAACTTAAAGGAAACGTCGAACATTTAAAGTTCTTCAATTTTTTCTCTCATAAATGTAACTGTTTTAATCAAGGCATCACTTGTCTGAGACGCTGCATGTAATAAAACCTATATCTGGAAATTTTTAAATTTTCTACGACGCCTAAACCATTAAAAATGGACAAGTGGCTCTTTCGGAAGAGTCAAGAATGTTAAGATACAAGCTGTCCGAAATGGCAATAAGCACATCCGAAACACTTTGCATGCAGCATTCCTTGAAAGGTCATGTGACCACTGTTTTATTTGACGAAGTTTTGGAAAGACTATGTAATATTATAGCTAATATAACTAACAGCTGAATGTTGGATCAGCCCACAAAACGTATATTACCGTATTTCTTTTGTTACATAGATTGCAAGTTCTTTGCTTAGGGAAAGTAATCTTTGTGATTTTCCACGGAAGAACTGACAAGACCGGAACCCCATTGCAAAAAGGCATAAATCTGTTTCGAAAGCTTATTTTGCATATGTTTCATTATTGTAGTCCTTAATATTGTCTGGAAATCTCGTCAGCGTGGTATGAAGGACTTCAAAAAGCTACCGAGATTGATCGCTTATCTGTGAACAAAGAACATGCTATAATCAGGTTTACCATATTGCGCGATGTGGAGATAACTACAGCGGTAAGAGTTTTAATTGAGACGTGATTGTTGTTTATTCTCTAAGGAACGCTTGGTATGATAAGCTAAAGATAAGGCTCTACATAAATCTCAACAGCTTTTACAGGCATCGCTTATTAAGATAAGTAAGTACCAGAGCTCAACATAAGAGCATAATTAAATCTCTACCGCTTAATAAAATGTGGTACGTATGTATATGAATCAACTTCCGTGGAATATATAACTATAGAAATGATATATTACACTAATAGATTGCTAAGCACAGAAAGATTAAGAACATACGGAACGAGTTTATGAGATGAAGAATGATGTTTTGATTTTTGTGGATTTTGTGGATTTTTGTCGATAAAGCAGATCTAAACAGGAAGTCACATTCAAAATGCAATTATTTATTATATTTTAGGAAGGGATTGGTAATAGTCCGAAACCTCTCTTAGACAAGAGCTTAACAACGAAAATGTGACTTATTATTCAGTACATTATGCTAGCTGAATCCGCGGTAACCACTCTGACCATGGGTTTCTGGTGGTACTTCTTACTTGGCTAAGTGAATGCTGAGGTGAATTCTCTTCTACCACTAATTTCCTTTCCCTCATTTCATATTAGTTTACTTTCCGTATCATGTTTGAGTTAGGCTTAAGGGCCAGGTAGTGTCGGTCGGTGCAGATGCTTATTCGTTGGAATGTGCTTCTCGGCTCTGCTAGATGGCAGTCTTTTCTAAGCCGATGCCCCCGACTCCGACGGTGAAGGAAAATCTTCTCTGAATAGCCCTTGACGTGAGCGGCTCCTCAAGCTTGGAGTTGTCAGGAAGCTTCGCGAAGATCTGCGGCCTATGGCCTCCTGTTTTTATTTGCTTAATGCGCTTCTCCTGCGGATGGTAATCACAAAAATTTCGTTTCCGATAGAAGGTGGAATTGATAAGAGCAAGTCCATGCCCATTCACCGGTAACGTATTTATTAGTTTTGTGTGTTATTTGGCATATTTACACGAACAAAGGTATATTTTGAATTTTTTAAGAGAAGTTGCAATTCTCGTTGCGTTTTACATTCCCATAAAACCATCTGTTATTCTAAAAATTTCAATTTTAAAAGCGCGTTGTGCTTGTCGTTACCTTCTGAAATACTCGATCTGTTGATAATCGTCTCACATATCTCCAAATAATTACTGAGAGATTGACTAGAAAGATTGTGGAAGGATATGTAAATATAATTCCTAATTCAATAAAACACCACCCCAATACGTTGAATTTATTGCATCTGGATACATGAGATGCACTGAAAGCGAAATCCAGCACAAAGAGTCGCCGTTTTCTTCAGATACCAAGTTGACAGCAGCAAGCTATACTATCAACAAGCAAATAACCAAGAACGTTTCTTATATCTCTTCTATTATTGCGATATCTCGGGATTTGATCCGAGGCCCATAAAAATGTCTGTCTACTGCCTCTCTCCGGAGGCGCAAGAAACAAGATTTTCAATGACTGAAGTTGAGAAGGCTTTCCCATGCAAAGGATCTGCATGCAAGTTGCTGGTGGATTACTTTATTGTTGTTCGGCTTGTGATTCATCGGCAGATAAGAGCACACAACAAACCAGTCCGTGCCCATTCACCGGCAGGATATTAGTATCCCGAGGTGCAAGGACACTCCTTTCTGCAGTGGCGTTCCTACAGCTCTAAGAAACCAACAATTTGTTGGAAAAACCAGGGCAACCCACTTTTTTTTCTTCAGTACTCATGGTAATAATCTGGTGTGTGTGTGTGTGTGTGTGTGTGTGTGTGTGTGTGTGTGTGTGTGTGTGTGTGTGTGTGCGTGTGTGTATGTGTGTTTTGTGAAACTTATAAGGACACCATAGGTTTCAATTAAAAACACACTATATTAGCGGTTCTCAATTTTTTTTACCTGTGGCTCCCTTAATCTACAGATTATCTACGGCAGTGTACCTAAAAACCACCTAAATGAGATTCATCCCAAAAACCTTTAAAGAAAATTATACACGAGACCGACATTGAAAAGTTATAGAAAATCGAACGAGAATTACTTTTAAAATTTAAATGAATTTTAATGTTTTCCAAATGCTCCTCTTTAACATTGATATATTTCTGCATTCGATTAAACCAGTCCTTAGAAAAATTACTTCAATTTGGCTGAAGCACTTCAGGAACCAGAATTTCAGAATGTTCAACTGCTTCATCTGATAACTAATAAGTAATTTTATATTTAATTTTTGGTAACAAATTGATTTTTGCTTTAAAACTTTGCTTTACTTATGGAAACTTTACTTAATTTAGTTTATTATTTCTGTTTTATTCTTTCTGTTATTCTTCTTTTTTTTAAAAATCAATCTTGTAAATAGGTTTATTGAACTGTAATTTTGAGTAAATTAAAGCAACATCTTATTAGTACTGTGAATTTCTACATATAGGTTCTGTTCGAAAGTCTCACTGAGCTGATTGATTTATATCTTCAGCATCACAACAATAAATTCAAGCTTTATCACGATATTCGTAACGATATTCTAAAGAAAATTGGAAGACTTTGAAGTTTTCCAGAGTTCTTCTGCACAACAAATCAATGTTCTGGTTTTGATCGGGAATTAATTTATGTGGAACCAATGACAGCAAAAGTTTCTCACATCTAACTGTTAACATATTTTTTTTTTTTTTTTTTGAATTTAACTCATACCAATGACCAATGTCACCCGTACACAGCCATTTCCATTATTTTTATAATTTCGCAATTTATTATTCTCAATAACATTGACTAAAGTAAAAAACTGCATAAAATACGCAGATCATATCAGTCAAAAGTTCTCCAATGCAAATGCAAACCAATTCGTCCAACATAAAAGCTTGATTTATTTATTCTCGGGCCTTGGACATTCAAACCGATATCGGTACATGTTGAACATAACATGGAAATGAAATGCGGATCGTATTGAGCATGGGAATGGAACTAAAATTTAAACAAATATAAACAAATTTCATTTGTTTTTAGAGTGTATATGTAGTGGTTGTTATATTTTATAATATTCTAAATTTAAATTTACAATTTAAGTTAAATTTCGACAATTATTTTCTAATCAATAACATTTATAAATAATGCATTATAATAAAAAATCTAGATTTAAGCTTGCTGTTCTAATATGAGGAATATGCTCATTTATATTTGATCAATTCATGGTATTTTGATGAAGTGTTTGATCAAATAATACCAATTTTCTTTTTCGGTCTCCAGGTTAGTTCTATATTTAGATTATGAAATTAGCAATTGCAGATCTGGAACCTAAATTCCAAAGATGATTTCATAGGAATGTCAATCAGCTATTCGCAGACTTGGGTCTAATATTTACACCTCAAAGTACTAACTAGTAAGGTGGTGGAAGTTCACGCACTCCTGCGCCGATCACGGGTCGGCCGATCGAGCGAATGATTGCTTGATAGAAAAGTACCCGACACTTTGAAAATATATGCACTACATGATCTCTTAATTACTTCTCCCCTGGGATTGAGTTTTAATTTGGGTACCAAAAATGCAATTTTATCATTAGGTTCTGTTGAAAAATGTAAAGTTCAAAGGAGATCCAGAAATATACACTTCATTGCATAAATATTTTAAAGGATGTGACAAATTTAGAAAGACAACCACCTATTACATGACAAAGTTGACGTAACACTGTTCTCTCAAAACACTGAGGAAGTGTGCCAACAGAGAGTCTGCGAGACGTTGAGTTTGGTCCTCGTATTCGCATTTAACGGAAGCAGATTAGAAGACATGCCTAACTGCTAGTGCTTTGTTGTTCTGGCGAAACAACATTGGATAAGTTGATACTTTAATACCCGGCGGCGAAAATGTTTGGTATAGTTTGATGTCGGCAAAGTCTGTCAAAAGCTTTATGCAGAAATTAATGAAGAAGATGGAAAACAGTGTTGGATGGATATGATAGAGGACATCCGCATTATCGGGGCTTCTTTTCGTGCAACTTATGGGAGAATTTGTGAACAAGTTAAACGAAGAGGAACTGAGCCCAGATGCCGTCAACAAGATGCCGCAAAATGACCGACTTCTGCAGTGATCATGGATGACGTTTTATTGACAGAGAAATTTCCTAAGGTGTATGGCTCCCATGCTTACCAAATATGACACAACTTGACTTTTCCGTAGTTTAAACAAAAGGCTTACAGGAACAAATCATATACTTTCGATGATCTGCGGCAAAAACTCTGAAATCCAATAGTACCAAATGGGATTTTGTCTGTGATATTCTCCAATTTGCAAGGCCAAGCTGAACTGTTTTAAGACTTAAGGGGAGTAATTTGCAACATCTCTTGTGATGTGCTCTAATTTCGCACAGACATAGCTAGGCCATGTTCTAATTTCCTTTAATTTTCGGTCAATTTACATTTATTACACAACAATTTCTGGGGCATTTCTCTAAAAGGACACCTAATACAAACTTCTAACGTTTAACTGCAAACAGCTCTTAGATAGCATGAACATTTAAGAAGTTATACAAATTTTCCAATATAATTTTTCGTGTACACAAAGCGGGTACCACGAAAAATAATGGAGTTCTGAATCGCTTAATAAGTGATACATAGGTTTATATACTTTTAAACATTTTAGTTACATTTTGAATTGTTAACATCCCAAAGGAAGCAGTTTATTACCAGTTTTCAAAACATCGACGTTGCACAGAGAGCAGAAAGGGAGTAGATGAGAACGGAGTAAAGTGTTAAAAGTCTGGATCCAGTTCCTTTGTTGCATTGTATGGTTAAAAGGAGATGCTCAATACGACTCCAACCAGTTGGTTAGATTGTCTCATCAGTGAGGGTCTGATGTGTTTATGAAACCATGTTGGTGAACATATTACCTGGTTCGAATGCCGTTAAATGGGCTTATGAGTCTTGCTATTAGTACCTCAGCAACTTCTACAATATTTCATGAACTACAACTTTTACACGACCATTAAAGAAAGCAATTCATTAGTTTAGCCTTGAAGAACAACTTGCCCAAGCAGCCAGACCTCGTCTACCCATCCTTCTGGACAAAGAGGCAAGGCAAGTTTGGACTGAGAGGAAGCATAAACAAGGCGAAACCACATCCCTTCATGTATAGCAAAAACAATTTTTGTCCAAAAGCCCGCATAGCCACCGAAATCAAGGGGCACGTGGCTCTGTACAGAAGCGTCGTCGGATGGGGTTTTTATAAGCAAACAATCCATTAGACGCAATGGAGTATAACATTAAGTGCATCCAAACATCTGGTATTTTGTGTCATGGACCGCTTGCGGCGAGCAAGCTGGTTAAACAGGAGGCGTATTGCCCTTCGACACTTGTGAATTTTCTTTCAGTCACTTCTTCCACTTCTAAACTCGAGCCGTATCACTTCAGTAATAAAAAAAACGCACACTAGGCTATGTTTTCCTACATTTAAAGTTCAAATTTCCCTTAGCCAGAGCGACACTGCAACATTTCATTTATAGGAAACTTCAATGTGTGCATTTATATACCCTTAATTTTCCATAAAACCTCAAAAGATTATGCTCAAATAAATGAAAGCTTAAGTGTCTTGTCCTTGTTTCCAAGGGAAAATCTGGAATGTGACAAAGGCTTTCAAAAAGAGCCAGACACAACCTTAGGCTTCTGATTACATATACTTTATAACGAAGTGTTCAATGCATTCCTAAACGGAAGTATTTATATCTTTTATGTTCATGAACGTTAATGGTTACTGAAGAACACAATTTATAGCAGCAAAAAGCAATACGTGACCATGATAAATACAACACACATTATATAGGAAAATGCATGTTTGTTGTCGCTGTTAATACATTTGGAGAACAAATTAAAATTTATAAAATTTGGAACACTTTGTAAATATTTTTCAATTTAATATTATACTATACATTTAAACATTTGTTTAGTCTTATAAATATCTAAGTTGGTCAAACCTACCACATTTGTATAACAATGTGAAAAATGTTATAACACAGGAAAAAGTTGCTCTTCCAAAGTTTTCGAAAGATATGACAGCAGAAAGTGAACCCATTTGTTTTTTCAAACAACATAGGTTATGGTTCATATCTACTTCTAAATTAAAATTATACTTCATTTAAGAAAATATTAAGTGAAATATTGTATTTAATTAGATCTCTGACAACGTTTTAGATCTTTTGAAAAGTCAATATTGTGGCTGTGAAAAAGTGACATACCTACCGTGAAAAGCCTTTATAAAGCCACAAAGTCCGACCGATTTGTTGGAGGTATGGATGCTTTTAATAAATTTACTATTTATGTTCCACTTGTTAAAACAATTTGAAACGTCAATCACACACTTTTTTGAGCTGTTTGGATGAGAACATTTTGTACCTCAGGCAGTGTAATTGCAGATAGAAAAAGTTAATGCAAGTCTTTTAAGAAAATGCTTAATATTTGTCTCATAAGCAGGGGGCGGATTTTGCCCTATTTGCCTATTTTATTCCTTTGTTCAGAAACGCAGGCTTTTAAGTTATAAGCACGTTTTCTACAATTATTAGCCCAATTTCTTAGTTTTATAATGCCTATAAATGCTTATTTCATACGTTTGTGCCTATTCTCATTAGTGCCTCAAACTGCCTTTTTGGCCAATTTCATCTGCTTGTAATTTGTGACAAAAGCTTTTGCATTTGTTTCAATCTATTTTCATGATATTTTTGTATTGGTTTAAGGCCTTATTTCTTGAGTTAATAGTAATACCTGAGGGAGGGATTATTAATTAAATTATTGATGGTGTCAATTGTTAACAACCATATCAGATCATAATCAGTACTGCTGGTAAATAGGAATTTACTCCCGTAAGATTTCTTTTACATGTGTGTAAATCTTCTGACGCGAAGCTGTTGTTTTAGGCTACACAGACTAGAACTATATATAAATTGCGATTTTCTCATGCTTACGTTTTTCTACATGTATCTTAAGGAATCGTGAAATCGATTTTTTGGAGACTTCCGGTGTTGTTTCCAGAAACGCAGAAACTATTGTAACTAGAAAGCTGAAACTTGATATTATTCCATTCTGATCGATCAAAAAACAAATGGTATAAATTTGAAAGAAATCAAACAAAAGCTTCAGATATTTCAATTATCTGCCTTAAGCCCCCCCCCTCAAAATCCATTATTTTTTGACTAGTTGATTACTTCACAACTTTCTGCGCATTAAGGTTCTTACTTAGTGCAGTGGATTTATATGTATTTTAATTATACGAGAATGTCTTATTTTAACTTGCTGTGGAGACATTTATGAAACTTGGAATAAATGTAGAACTATTCCGTCTACCGAACGGTAAAATATTATGTGTCTAGCGAAGTTTTTGTAGCATACGTTGCGATGATTGGCATTCTGTTATGGCGCATTTTGAGAGCCATTTTACCAAAATTGTGTATTTCTAAGAGTTTACTTAGGAAATTTTTAGTGCCTATTTAAGCGCCTATTTTGCCTATTTTTAGTGTACCTTTGCCTGCCTATTTCATACATTTTTAGTGCCTATAAATCTGCTCCCTACTCATAAGTTCACTTTCTTCTTCTTCTTCTTCTTCTTCTTCTTCTTCTTCTTCTTCTTCTTCTTCTTCTCTCTTCTTCTTCTTCTTCTTCTTCTTCTTCTTCTTCTTCTTCTTCTTCTTCTTCTTCTTCTTCTTCTTCTTCTTCTTCTTCTTCTCTCTCTTCTTTTCTTCTTCTTCTTCTTCTCTTCTTCTTCTTCTCTTCTTCTTCTTCTTCTCTTCTTCTTCTCTCTTCTTCTTCTTCTTCTTCTTCTTCTTCTTCTTCTTCTTCTTCTTCTTCTTCTTCTTCTTCTTCTTCTTTCTTCTTCTTCTTCTTCTTCTTCTTCTTCTTCTTCTTCTTCTTCTTCTCTTCTTCTTCTTCTTCTTCTTCTTCTTCTTCTTCTTCTTCTTCTTCTTCTTCTTCTTCTTCTTCTTCTTCTTCTTCTTCTTCTTCTTCTTCTTCTTCTTCTTCTTCTTCTTCTTCTCTTCTTCTCTTCTTCTTCTTCTTCATCTTCTTCTTCTTCTTCTTCTTCTTCTTCTTCTTCTTATCTTCTTCTTCTTCTTCTTCTTCTTCTTCTTCTTCTTCTTCTTCTTCTTCTTCTTCTTCTTCTTCTTCTTCTTCTTCTTCTTCTTCTTCTTCTTCTCTTCTTCTTCTTCTTCTTCTTCTTCTTCTCTTCTTCTTCTTCTTCTTCTTCTTCTTCTTTCTTCTTCTTCTTCTTCTTCTTCTCTTCTTATTATTATTATTATTATTATTATTTATAATAGTGGTATTTGTTTTACTCCAGCTTATGCTGAAGAGTAGTGGTGCAGTTTTCACTTAATCGTATAAAGCAATGGCAAATTCGAGGACTAACTTTATCTCTTGCAAAGTGTGACTAATTACCTAACAAAAGAGCTTCCTGTACACATATGCCAGTTATACGTCCAGCATTTATGAAAGAAAATATTATTTAAGAGTACAATGTTTAACAATATGGTATGGAGTCTCCCACAATTATGATGGTAGATAATAAAATACTATAAACTGATGTAATGCGCAAATGACGCTGAATTAGTCTTCAAAAGCATAACAACACAGCACGCTACGCTTTATATGTTTTTAAACGTTAGCAAAGCTAGAACATAAATGGTTTTAAAATATTTAAAATTTGAAATAATTTTAATAAGAACAAACTATTGTACAACCCAGTTTTCGCGTTCCTTTGCTTTGTTACTTTGATTGTAGAAGATTCCTTGTGTGAAGACAATCGGTTCGCTTTTACATTCTGTGCGACCTATCGATAATAGGTAAAAGGAAGTACTGTAATTTATCGAGAAATTCGATGCCAAAATTTCCCCAGAAATACATGTTTTGGGGCACTTAGAATAAAAGACTATTTAGAGAAAGGCCCATTTGGTGTGTGTAAGGGTGTTATTTATATCTGTGAACAGCATAAATCGATAACAGCATAAATCGATAATGTGATGTTGGATAAATATCAAATTTGGCATTTAAGTTCAGGAGATGCGAGACAAAGGTTTAAAAAACAGAAATCAACTCACCACATGGAAAAGTATGAAAATATTGACTTATTTAAAACTGAGAATGTATTTGATTAAAGTACCAAATATTTAAGGCATTTACAAAATAAATACATCAGTTTTTCTGTGAATAGCTTTTTAGGCTTTCTTCATTTGAAAGTAGCTTTTTCTGTGGAAGTAGCTGTTTCCGAGACATCTAATTAGAATACATGTTTAATACTTTTTAATTATTTTAAGCGGTTTTCCTTATTCACCTGCTTTTCGAGATGTCTTGAAAAGATATGGAATTTCAATACCAAGTTGTCTCTGTTTTCCGCATCTGCATTGTACCTACATTGAAACGTAGGTTAAACTATCTCGATTAACGTGAAATAGAAGAATAAGCTGTATAAAGATAAAAGATAATTGATAAATGAAATCCTATTAATATAACACATTACAACTTTTTTGTAAAGTTCTGAAACTACAACATTTTATTGCGAGAAGAAATCTCGGAACATGCAATACACTGACTTGATATATCAAGAGATGTATTGCTTTCTTCCCAGAAAGGTTAGAACACTGAACACAAAGAGAAATTGATAAACTGGAGGATGGCTTGTTCTGGTCTTCCCGTTTCGCCATAACAAGTGACTTCAACTTTTCCCTCTATAATAAGCGTGTAATGAACGGCGCCCTCTGTGGCCGCCTTATGTCAGATCGTCTTCATGCTAAATAGTTTTCTGCAGGTGTGATTTATTTCCTTGTGTTGGTCACACCAACGTGCATAGAATTGCAGTTGATGACTGCTCCGAAGAGTGTACTGACCGCAGGTGAAGCAATGCTCACCTCTTTCAAACCCACGAACACGGTGGTACAATTAGTAGATATATTGCGATAAAATGATGTAATGAGCAAATATCTTTGTAGAACTAGAAACAAGTTTGAAAATGCTCAACTTTTTATCTATCTTCACGTATGACTTTCTGCAAAGCCCTTGCTGCGTGTATACTGCGTACTATCTATTCGAAAAGAATGAATAATAAAAATATTTACGCTAAAATAAAATTAATTGCAATCAGCTGTTGAAAAGTAGTATCAAGATCAATCGCATTAGACTCTTAGAACTGGTGATCGATTAGTTACAATTGGTAATGTTGACAAGCAGCAACAATTGAAGGTGAGATGGCTACTCGCACCGAAAAAGTTGTATTTAAATGGTGTACCACTTATGACGTAATTAAATGTTCAAAAGCAAAAAATGAAAGTAGACTTTAACATGCAACTAGAATTTTTTTTATTTGTTCCACCTTTAACTCCGATGGTCATATCGGCGGTCGATCTCCTTTGGAACATATCCAAGGTGTTAACTCGTATTCATTGGGTTTTAATCATTAGATCACCCATACATTCACACTTTCATTCATACTTCCATACTCTGGGGAAGAGGAGGAATTATCTTGGTCGGAGAAAAATCCCCACCCCACCACCGGAAATCGAACTCGCGACCCCCAGCACGGCAGGCAGGTGCTCTACCGACTGAGATACAGAGCTAGCCATGTAACTAGTAAAGTTCATCTATCAAATATGGTATATTGCATATCTGCTACGATAATATGCATTAAACGCATCTTGCTAACTTCTATGGCAAAAACACAAAACCAGGTGCAACACGATTGATATATACATTCCTACAGAAGGCTGTTGACTAGACAAACATTCGAAAACGTAGGGTAAAGCTGCTTTGAAGAATGAGACGTATCGGAGTTCCTTCCTAAAATTCCGATTAACAAGAGAAACAATCCTGTTATGAATTACTATCGCACGAAATGATGTTTGAAAATGAAATGATGATGATGATGATGATGATGATTTATATATAAGTGTGCTCAATTACTTGGTCATCATCGCCCTTTCAGAAACTAAATCATGGCAATAGCCCCTGAAAACGAAACGATGCATGTATGTACTAGCAGACATCGTTATTGAAGATTCAGATGGAACAAAAATGAATTAATTGAGATATCAATATTGAATATAGGTAGCACAGAAAGTGTAGCTTGAGTATTTTTACCTTCTTTACCACTTACGTGCCAATTGAAGGAGGTCTAGCATTGTACTAAAACATTTGTTGAGGAGAGTTTCCCGAAAATACATGTTTTGAAATCCCTGAACAACAAAAATTATTTTTTAAAGAGATCCTTGTCTCTATGCATGTGTCTTGGATTAGTGTGTATGATTGCGCCTGCACTCGAACAACAAATGTAGGAAAGAAAAATTTGAATAATAAAACCAGAGTTGGTATTAAGTTTTGTACACTCCAAAGAAACTATAAGAAATGTGCGAGAAAATTCCCACGCTCCGAACTACCCTTTTGCTTAGAAATTTTTAGAAATAATTTTTAAAAGGTTCTGAAACGATCTTAATAAAGTGTCATATTAGTGACTTTGATATGCTAATGAAATGTGTATCTTGAGCTTATGGAACAGCCTATGATGTTTTCTTGATTCTGAAAGAAATTTGCATAATTTGTTATCCAAACCGTGAGATAGAGACAAAATCTTAGTATACAAGGTTGTAAATATTTTTAAATCACATGATTTATCTCAAATAAAATGTAAGTAGCACTAAACATAGGTACGCTCAAGTTATAACACTTCCTATTATTTTTTTTTCAGGAATGGGATCAGATAGGAACTTCTGGGTATTTTTAAATACACGTGGACCCTCTGTGAATGCGTGATAGAGATGGCAGCACTGTACAATGCATAGAACTCTGGTGGCAGCGACGACAGTTAGGACTGTTCTTGATACTTAAAATGGCGCCGTTTTCTTTGCAAGAACAACGTGTAATCATCGTGGTGTGACACCTATTGAAATTCAATGCCAGTTGAGTGAGGCATGTGGTAATGGTACCATGGATGTGTCTAATGTGCGTTCCTGGGTGCGACAGTTCAATGAAAACAGAACATTGTGTGACAGCAAACCAAGACAGTCACGGCCTCGCACCAGCCGGTCTGACTGCATGATCCAGTGAGTGGAGAACGTTGTTTTGGAGGATCGCCGACTAAGGGTTGCAGCATTGCTTCCAAAATTGATATTTCCGTGGGATCTGTGCCCACAATCCTGCATGAATATCTGAAAATGCGAAAAGTGTCTGTGTCTTCCAGTTGGGTGCCACGAATTCTGACGGATGATCACAAGGCTGTGCGCGTAGCTGTCAGACGATGTGGACGCGTGATGACGGCATGAATGTAACATCGATTACTCGCTGTTATTTGCAATGAAAACGTCGCCATTTTAAGTATCAAAAACAGTCCTAACTCTGGTTGCTGCCACTAGAGTTATATGCACTGTACAGTGCTGCCATCTCTGTCACGCATTTACAAAGAGTCCACGTGTATTTAAAAAAAAACAGAAGTTCCTATCTGGTCCCAGTCCCGAAAAAGATTAGGAGATGTTATAACTTGAACGCACTTCGTATTCGAGATACCTATACTCCTTTATTGGTTAGAATTTTCAAGCACTCAATTTTCTTGAATTAAGGAAGCCATTCGTTTTTTTTTTTTCGTAGTTCATGCAAAGAGTGTGGAATTTCAAAGCTATCTTTTAAAATACATATTTTAAAAACCAACTTTTAAAATTCTATCGATTTAGTCTATTGCATTATCCTTATACCTGTCACGAAATGCGTAAGGGTATGACGATTTTTGTTTGTTTGTTTGTAACTTTACGTCCTCCAACGTTAAGTCATATCGGACGATGATTGGAATGGGTGAAATGATGCTCAAATGAGCCCAGGGTCCTTAGCGTTTAGAGTTACCCGACATTCGTCTTTCAGGATAAGGGAAAACTCCGGGAAGGAAGTGTATTTGTATCAACATATAGCTACACAGAAGAATAAGCTTGTGTAATACATTGTAGAAGATATGAGAAAGCCGTGTGAAACGTCTACTTCTCATATTTCTCACATGATACTACTACTTTTTAAAATAAGCACCACATTGTTTGCATGAATAGAAAATGAGTAAGACTTAGTATTGTAATCAATGTTTAATATGGCTGAATTACGGATGAGAATACTACAACAATATCTCATTTTCAAATTACATACTCTGAACCACAAATTACGATGTCATTCTGAACATATTGTCCGGTTCAAAACTGTTACACTGTTACACACTGCAAATATTTTCTTTAGTAATAATATATGTGCTGGCAATTTCCCAGCAGTTTAAGTGAGCTTAACGAATGCCTATTGTCGGATAATAATCTCAAGACCGAAGATTATAATTTAGTTAATGACTACAATGTACATTAGATTACCAAAGGAAAACTATCGGCTTACGGCGAAATAATTTCAATGGGAGAAGTTCCATTTATAGGTCATCTTAAACATCCCGGGCTATATCGGCGACTTTTTAACTTTTGAAAAGTTGCTTCTGAGCAAAAATGTTCATGAATTCTACATTTGGGTGGCATTACTTTGGGTAAAGTTAAATTCGTAAGCTCACAAATATTCAAACTTTCATTCATAGTTCCAGACCGTAGAGAGATTGTGGAATAACTGGCTGCAACCGGGAACGAATCCGAGGCGTTAGTATCTGAAGTCTAGCACGCTATCCGCGGGACCCGTAATGGTAGTCTGAGATGAAATGTTTCTTTCTTCTTTATTTACACAATCGTGATCATCTTTCTTGGTTAAGGCCGTTGGTTTTAATAGTTTACATTCCAAACAAAGCCGAGTAGGTATCTGAATGCATTAATAGTAACTGTGATTTATTCTCTCAGTATCCGTCACTATGTTACTGTTTTTTTCCTATGTAAATTATACGTTTTTGTGGTGCTTTCTAAACCAGTAATAAAAAATTTGTTCGGCTGTTAATAAAACTTTAAACTTAAATAATTGAATAGCTAATACACAAAGTTGGTCTTATGCTGAAGTTTTCATCAGGGAAACCAGAAAATTACAATAAAGGATCTGGTTTTGTAACTATCAAATATTCACTGATTTATTTCATATATAATAGCAACAAGAGATGGGAAACAACACACAAATATCGAATTCTTGCATAACAGCTTTCCAGCAAATATTGGCTTATGTTTTCTCTGAAGGCATTCGTCACAAATACAACAATAAGCTATTCGTTTTATAATTTATTGAAATGTTCTTTAATTTTTTAACTTTTTCGAGCATGAAGTTTAACATTATTTTATTCACATTTAGCATAAAAATTTATACTTTGCCATTGAATTATTAAAAGAAGTCGATATATAAATTTGTGAAGTGCAAACTAAAATATTAATGATAAAGTTCAGAGACAATATTGACAATTCCTCATTGTAACCTTCGCTTCATCAGAGTAAAACCTATTCTCGCCACTTATTCGGAAGTTATACTAAAATATTTGCTAACTAAAAGCAAATTTTGAGATGAGTAGTCATGAAAAGTTTGAAAAACCGGTGAAATTTTCAGCAAAATATACAGGAAATAAAATGGAAAATTAGTTTTAAAAATATATTGAAATATGTCTTTTCTTTTGCATATTAAAACGAGGTGCTATATTTTTTAAAATAGATACAAGGATTGGAGTTATTCTGTGGATGGGATGGATCTGAAAAAATATCAAATACGTATTTTTAATCCGACTATCACGTTGTACTGGTATCATACTACTTTTTACCCATATGACGCAAAGAAATGGGTATTTCAATCCGTTATGGCTACTTATCCCACATTTTAACACCTGCCTAACATGTGTCTGCTTCTATTTTCTTCCTACAATCTCTTCGTATATCTATGATCACCATTTGTTTTCAGTATAATATTTAAAGTTAGCCTCATCAAAATAGCATTTTACCAGGCAGTACAAAAAGAAGCGGAACAGTTCAATCCACAAATTTAGTAAGTTGACTCGTGTTGTATTTACAGCTTGTAATATTGATCTTTTATTTCCTTTAATCGTGATATAGTATATTAGACTCCACTCGAGTTTTGATTTTCTCTATATAAATCAAAAGTTCTTACGATAGATTATTGACTTTTAGAATAGTCCATTATATCTGTTTACATTGGTTATTCATCCAAAAATTACGAGAATCTGTTTTACTTACAGTTATACTCGTATGTATTAAAAAGGAGTACAGGTGGTTTATAGCTCGTGAATCGCTTGGATTTAGTGTGTTATAAATTCGCTGTAGTCTTAATGAGGGTATGGGCCTGATCTAACATTAGTTGAGAATATAAACCATCTTGATATGAAGCTAGTTATTAAAGTCACTTCGCAACGGACAAGCCAGTGTTACATAAGCTAGAACTGTTTGCTGCAGATGAATGGCCTTAACGGGAAATGCCTGTTTGTATGTGTGTATGTGTGTTGTGATGGAAATGCAGATGAACAGGTTTTCTCTGCGTGGCATCTTTATCAAGCGCAATTAGTAATAAAATGTTAATTGCTGCAAAATCCTATCATATGTCGGAAGTACTAAGTTAGCCTGGTGATGAGTAGCTAACCTCAGCAAATCAACAGTACTCTGTAGTGTTTGCCGTTTGTCATTTCTCCCTTACTGTTCTAACTTCACGTTTTTGTGCACATGATGGAAAGTCAATTTAGTTCTAGAAGCCTGTAGGTAACTGTAAGTTGGAGATTCCTGATACTCAAAGTGAAATAAGTTATTTTAGCTCATTGTTTACACTTTTTGCCTTCCTATTAAGTATTTCCCTTATTAATACTAAAACATATTCTGTAGCATAGGCCGGGCACTGAAGGTCCATTAAACTTGTTAATATAAAAACACATTTTGACAATGCAACTAAACTCAGGGAAGTTCTAAGCTGTACTTAAGAACTTGCACACAGTAAATTAAAGAATATAAAACTTAATACTGAGTTGCGGAATGACAATCTCACTAACAATTGCGGCTAAATATTAACAATTCACGGAATGCCCATACAGTGTGTTTTGTAAACAGTTAAAGTACTCTGGAATTATATTATTCCCATGTTCTAAGAACATTAGCATGTTCTTATTAAAACAAGATTATTATTATTATTATTATTATTATTATTATTATTATTATTATTATTATTATTATTATTATTATTATTATTATTATTATTATTATCATTATCATTATCATTATCATTATTATTATCATTATCATTATTATTATCATTATTATTATTATTATTATTATTATTATTATTATTATTATTATTATTATTATTATTATTATTATTATTATTATTATTATTATTATTATTATTATTATTATTATTATTATTATTATTATTATTATTATTATTATTATTATTATTATTATTATTATTATTATTATTATTATTATTATTATTATTATTATTATTATTATTATTATTATCATTATTATTATTATCATTATTATCATTATCATTATGATGATGATGATTATTATTATTATTATTATTATTATTATTATTATTATTATTATTATTATTATTATTATTATTATTATTATTATTATTATTATTATTATTATTATTATTATTAGAAATTTCAATTGAAGTAGAATGTACACATATTTATAATCCAGATGGCCTATACTGCTTTGCCCGTTCCGTGAACAACTATGCATTTTTTTTTTTGTCATTTACGTCCTCCAACGTTGTCACATCGGACGATGAATGAAATGGCTGAAATGATGTTCAAATGAGCCCGGAGTCCATGGAGCTTAGTTACCATACATTCGTCTTTTAGGATAAGGGAAAACCCCAGAAAAACCTTATCTAGGTAAGCACCCGACCGAGACTCGAACTCGGGACCTCTTGAGCGTGAGGCAGATACGCTAGCACCACGCTACCGAGGCGGGACACAAATATGCAATGATACTAAAAACTTGGATATAATGAAACAGAACCTGTAGTTTTTCTGAAACTGAATTTTTGTATGTTCCATACGCTGGGAAATATCAGAAAATTATTGCAAAAGCTCTTGGAGGAACAGAACCTACGAATGGTCTGTCCACCCCCGGAAGTACACGGCATATTGACGAAACCACAAGAGCTGCTTTTACTGCCGTACTGTCGAAATGAATAAGTCACATTCCCAAGAAGTGAACACCGAAAAGCAGGCTCTATATAACATTACCATTCTTATTGTGAGAAATGGTGCTTTAATGAACTGGAAGAATTTGCTTACGATCGGAGTAAGAAGGACTACTACTGTGCCCATAAAGAATGTGCGTACAACGCTCTCCAAAGGAACCAATGGCTACTTTAGGAAACCGAATATAGAGCATTATGTTACATATTTATGTATAAATAATTAGATACTGAACAATTATTTTTGTTATTTCTCCATTTCTAATTAATACAATTTTATGTCTTTACTAAAATATAATTTCAATAAGTTCTCTTTGATATAATTCTATCTTTGTTTTAAGAGTAATGCCTAAATGTGGGAAAATTCATAAAATAAACTTTAAATTAGGTTAATATTTTTCCTACCTTGGGAATAATTTGCATTACTTGTTGCGTGGTCGTAATTACAACTTTTAAGCAAATTACTTTAAAATAGCATACGCTGTCAAGGCATCGCATTTCCTTACTTAAACATTCTTTCGTACCACTTAAAATTTAGTTTGAAACCTCTTCGTGTGTTATTTTAAAATCTAGCATAACGTAAGGAGACATATATACTGAAAATTGTTTTCATGCGGCTTCTTAAAACATTAACATTTTTTCGCGTAATTATAAAAATATCTATATAGTTGAAAATACCTCCAAATCTAAGATTATTAACATTCATCTGTACAACAAAATAATTCAAGACCATCACACAGTTTTATTTTCCTAGGATATGCGTAAGCTCTGAACCAAGTAATAAACATTTTATCACATTTAGAATATTAAAACAGTGTTAAAAATGTTTTTTTTTTAATCATTAGCGTATACAGAGAGTGGTATAATGTTGAACTTATGTAACGCAATTTATCTCATTATCTCACAAATATAGAACTCGCGTGGGTTACCGATTTTATCTGTATTTGGCTTAATATGTGAATGAGCGGAAGAAATCCTTGTAATCTAAAAGTACAATTTTTATTTCCACTTAGAGTACGGGTTGTACGACAATCAACTAATACAGAATTACAGCGTTTAATTAAGAGTCTGACAATGTTTCACCACCTCTGGATAGAATACAAATGTTGAAAGTAAACGACTTTCAAGTAAACCTTGTTTAACGACATTTTTGTTTCTATGTCTTTCCTTACGTTGCAAGCAGTTGGACTGCTTTCGTAACAATGTACATTCAGAGATCTTCACATCTCACTACAATCATTAGGTTTTCAACGTGGTACGAACAAGCTTTCAAGGGCATTCATTCATATCTTTCCTCACACCAAAATATTCTGAGGTGTAACATTACACGACTATCTTATCTACCTGTCTAGAAACTATTGTTACAAATTCTTGTTCTTCCATCTCCATTTTAATGGAGGTAAATATTTTCAATAATATTTGTATTAAAATTACAGATGGAATCACTGTATGGTTAAGAAATACTGAAATCCTTTAAAAGTAGGTCACTATGTAATATATTGCATGGCCAGGAGAAAGAAAAGCGAACAGTGACTTACCAGTTTTAAAAAGTATAAAGCATTTGAAAATTCAAAGTAAGAGTGAAGAATATCTTAGAAAAACTTAATGTCACAAAAATGTGTGATATATTTGATATAAATCGTGCATTTTAACGAAATTTACATTTATGACATAGTAGGCATTCGTATATCTATTTCAGTATAAATTTCACACAAATATCCTTCAGAAAAACAAAGATTGGACATGCTACTCGTATAAAACTGAAGAATATACATTTTATTTTTCATGGAAATATTTTGTAAAGGTATTTTAATAGAAATTGCAAAAACGTTTTTTTTGGGGGGGGGGGGGAAACATAACATAACGAAATACATCGAATGTAAAAATTAATCAACCGTTATTTTAATCTCAAGGGTCCATTACTTGATGCGATGATCTTAAATATCAAGTATGGTTTTTAATTTTGTTTTACTTTTGATTTTTGTATTTAGAGACAAATAGGCATATACATATGCTAAAACTTTTCTATAAATGTTGCTTTTTTATTCAAGGCTTCTCAAAGTATGCATTTTTGGTGGAATCTCTATAGACATTTCTTGAGGTAGTAATTTAATATTTCCTCTACTTACTACACGTAATTACTAGATAAAGTGAAAATGTATGGCAAAATAATTTATTCATTATGTTATCTACTGCATTTTAAACTCTGTCGGATAATGAATCACAAAACTGGCCAATTGCACATAGTTTGGGGAAAATAAAGAAGAAAAATATACAGCAAAAGCAATCTGATAAATCTAAAATACTCCGACTTAACAATTCAAGGCTTTTTCAGAGAAGAATGATGCGGAATGTTAACACAAAATGAAAACCATCTACTAAACAGACATTGATCAACTATGAAAGAAGTTGGAATTGTGTAAACATGTCCCCTAAAAGTAAACAAAACAAGGCGCCAAACGAGCCCGTGCAGAGAAAGAATAATCTGACGTTTTTATCTTGCTCAAAGCATTATTTGGACCATTTAAACTTATAAACAATCGCATTATGTCAGCTATTAATGTATATATAGAAGCTGACGATATTCTGTTAACAACCACTGTTATTTATTGTTATTTTTTATAAATTAGATATAACCATCTATATCTGCTAAAATGCGCCTCAAGAACTGCATAAACAATTATTACACTTCTACAAGGAAATATCTGAGGAGTATAAGGTGGCAAGTGTGTTCAATATTCAACAAGTATGTAGACTAACTACAGAATTGTAGTAGTGCTAGACTAACTTCTGTAGTGGTTAGCATGCTAGCCTCAAAATCTTAACTGCCAGGTTCGTTTCCTGACTGGAGGTAAGAATTTTTCTCAGCTAGGAGTATCCCCCACTCTCCCTAGAGTCTTGCAGTATGATTGAACGTGAAAATGTGGTGATTAGAAAGGAAACTTCAAGTATTAAAGAAGCAATAGCTAACATCACTGCCAATTGACAGCTGTTTGAAAGGTAAAGCCGCCGATATGTCCTTAGATGTTAAAGGGAACTAGAGGAAGGAGTACCTGACAATAACGTAGTCCTATAATTTAAACTGTGCCAGAAATATATTTGTGTGGTCTTAAAAACAGAGACGCTAAGTTTGGTAATATCGCTGAAATTCCTGGCCTTGATATTTTCTCCTCTGACATCCATTTTCACGGTTGTGCCAAAACACTCGCACTACAAGGGGTAAGAAAATTCATTTTGAAAGGCCATACATGAAAATTGAAGAAACGATGCTGCAATTTTCTATGTTACAACAATAATAAAGCATATTCTAAAACATCAGAAAACGTGAACTATAGAATGGCTTGCTCTTTCTGTATAATAAATGGTGTAATTGTCTCAGTTTGATGCTAGAGTTTAACATGGGGAGCCGCGACATGGTTGAGCGGTTAGACCGCTTGACTCTCACCAAGGTGGCCAGGTTCGATTCCAGCCGACCGTATGTGAGATTGATGGTCGACAACACGACGCTGGGGCAGGTTTTCTCCGAGATCTCCGGTTGCCCCACCGTCATTCCACCAATTGCTCCATTATCATCTTTCCTTTCATCCACTTTGCCCACATTCCGTTCATTTACTTCTGTCACTCTCATTTCAGATATCGGGCTGATCACCCATCCAGGATTTCTCTATCTGATTCAGAATTGCGGATCCTCAACCCGACGTATAATTAAACAAGGGGTAGAAGACAAAGAATCTCCTAACACATCCTATAGTGAAATAACTAGGGTAGTTAAGAAGAAGAGTTTAACATGGAGACCAATAGTATCTAGAGCCACTGTATATGAACGACATGGTAATAGAGGTGGATAAATACATTTAATGGAATAAGGAAACAGCACATTTTAAGTACGTACGCTGGAATGTCCAATACCGGAAATAAATGTAACGGAAATTAAACAGATGTGACTACGCAGAACACAAAATTGTTTAAGCATACAATTAAAAACAAAGCGCGCAAGCACCCAAAACTTTGCAAATCCATGACAACACCAAACGACAACGTTGGCAATGACTGTTAGACCAGATTTTATTTTCAAACTGACGGTCAGCCCACTATTGAAAGCACTCTTTCATTATTTCTTCCATATAAATATTCACCAAAATATTCTTGTAATATGTCTATTTTTAACATCACCAAAATATTAAAACTCATAACACATGTAACACAAATATCTGTAGCCAAGTACAAAAAGAAACAACAACGTAGCCGGGAATTAAATTATCCGTGATCTTTTGTCAGAAGACGAGGCATTGGCAAACCTGGCAGACTCCAGCTGTTGGCAATATTGTCCCACCCCCGCCCTCCCCCACATGTGTATGCAGATTTATGGAAAGAACACGTGCCAAAGAATGTCACCTCAAACCATGTTGAGTATTTTGGCAAGCAATATTAATCGAAAAAACAACATTTAGTGCAGCTTTCTTCGTCTTTCCACACCTAAACAAAAAGTTCTGGCCTACTTTCGTTTCCTCAGGACATGTATAACTCGTTTTCGAGGACAATTCAATAAATCCTGAAAGAAACATTGCTAGCATCTACATTTGTATTAGATAATTAAGTCACATAAAACAGGTTCAACGTTTAATGCTTATACAGCATTTATCTCATAATCTGAATGGAACTATAAAACTATGTTATGTACTTTTTGAAATATAGGGTTACCTCATCTTGTTGAAATATTACATAATATTAATTGTGTTTGCAAAACAATACAGTTTGATATTTTAATCCGTTTAAACACTTGTTTTGTATATAAAATATATTTGAAAGTTAAGAGAAAAAACTGCTTTAATTAAGCTTGCAGTTTGTTTTGCTGGTAAATTAGACGTTGTCGCTAGTAAATTCATGAAATATATGATCAGTCACGGCGCTAATATTTGCAGTTAATATATGAATAGGTATTTCATTCATATGCTGCGTTTTTGGTAATAAGCAATAAAGTTTAGTGGTCTCAATATCAACCAATCAGGTCGTTTATCTTCTAATATATGTGATTTTATTGGATGAAAATTCAGCTCATCCCTAAACTGTAGTAATTAAAAGCCTAGTATTACATCTCGTCGTTCATTAATTCTGGAAGAAATTAAAATACTAGTATCTCAAATTGTACTTTATCCAATCCATTTGAGTTTCCATTACCGAAAAACAAGGAGATTTCTTCAACTTTCAACTTTGAAAACTCTGCATTTAGCCAATCAGATTCAAATGATATCAATTTAAAAAGAAATAATGTTCTTTATAAGTGTATATTAATTGTGTTATGATCTTGTGTTATGAGCTTGTGTTAATTTTGAGGGTAACCATTTTCTCATTTCCGCTGTTGGTAGCATTAATTAATGTTTCTTAATACATTCGATTTTCCATTCATTTAGTGCGTAGGTATGCCATGCACTTACAACTGGCACGATGGTGATATGACTTTAAACAGCACAAGTGATAAATTATGTTTGTACAACTATAATTCATACTTATTTGTGTAACGCTACATTTTATCCATTAAACAGTTTTCATAAATACTATTCCAGGTTACGAATTTCATCAAATGGATGCCGTAACCTCTTGTGGAATTGCCTATAATAACTTCGGTCCCCTGTGAGTTATAAAAACAGTTCTGGTTGACATAGTACGATCAAGCAAAACTAGCATATAGTTTCTATGTCGTGTAACATTTCTTCAGCTATTTTAATTGTTGAATAATGTTAGCGACTTGTGAAGAAAGTTAAGGATTGAGTCCACTATCTTTTACAGCTTGCAGTTAAGTAAACCGAGAACTTATTTAACAAGTTTCTAGCCTATTCGACTAGTATGTTCTTTGTTTTCAGCCTAATAACTCTTCTGTATAATTTCTATTTTCATTTTTACAGGGTGACGAACAAACACCATTAGCGCCATTTCCAAATCTCTCTCTTATACCTACATTCATTTAATAACTTCATTTTATTGTTTACCGTTTAGCAATATTCTATGATATTTATTTTTATTAAGTTTACAATTTATTTAAATGTCTTTTAATTATTTTAATTTGTTTCATATGGGGATGTCTCCCTCCATACGTATATACATGTCATTCAATATATAACAGAATAAGTACAATAATCTGTATAACCAGGATATTTCGTTTATATACATTTCTGTGGCGGATTCAATAAAACTTATTTTTTGTGCCTTACCATATGTTGCATTTATATCTATAGATAATAAGGATTATAATGACCAATGTAATGCACAGGTAGATGTATAAAGCTACCTTTCTGGTGCGTAACGTCCTAGTAATTATTACTAAATATTGTATTATTATTAGTCTATCGGAATTGTTGGTTTTGAAAATGGGAACAACACCTGTGGATATGGTGCACTTATAATATTGTAGCGACTGTGCACCAAAACTTGAAATATAAACAGGAAAATTACACAATATATCGAAAAGTGTTGAAATCAAAGTCTCAAATCGGTTATTGTAGAATGCTGATGTGTATTTTAGTCAGCATCTAAAAGCAATATATTCTACTCCTAATTTTGCTTTACATTCAGGAGCACTCAGTATCACATTCTCTCTGACTGACACCATGTCATTGATGCCCATATCACCAGAGTCGTTCAATATTTATTTTGTGAACAACAAGATTAGCGAGAACTCTTGAAGTATGCACTTTTTTTTAATGTTCTTAGGGGCTATGTCAGTCTGGTACAGTACAACAGTTGTGTTTCTCCTTTAACCCATTTCTTTGAAGACTAGGTTGTGTTTATGTATGGAAGCCATGTGACGCGTGGACAACAGGCGCACGTATATTTTTAATTTACATTGATGATATATTGCTCAGGAATAATATGGGTACATTAAGTTTAGTTTGTTAATATTGAAATAATATATTTGTTCAAATATATGCATATTCAAACAGTTGTTAGATATTAATGCAATTCGTGTTATTAATGACTTCGATGCGACAAAGCTTAATTTTTTATATGGATTTGAATATTTTAAATCTTATAAGTGTTGCCTTCTTTTTACCTATATGGTAGACACCATAAGCAGAAGTCAGTAAAACTCTCTCTGCTTAAACAAAATAACACGTTGTTTCGATATTGCGTAAAATTAAAAATGCCAGATGTTCAAATCTTCAATTTTGAAATTTCAAAAAAGAGGCGGAAAAGCTACCTGATACTCGCGGTTATTTTGTACCAAGTTTTAGATTCATTTGAAGCTGGCATTATGTTTCAAATTGTTTTACTAAAAACTACAAGAGCATTTATTCATGAACGGTTTATGGGATTTACTCATAATTTTGCCGTTCATCATTTTCTTCTCATATAAAAATTGTATGCCGTGTGTAATTTTGATTTAAAAATATTGTTGTTGCAAATGGAAGTTATGAGTTTGACACTTCAACGGTTTGGCATCTTTTTATCTGGAAGTTAGTCTTCTTTTCGTAATGGTTTCTCGTTTCCTTCCTTGCTCACTTCTGCAACACTCTCTCCCTCATGTTACCACCTTCCATTCCTAACCACAGCGATTGTACTATTTAGATAAACATGACTAGGATATACCAATCTTAGTTGCGGAGTAAGAAAGTTACTCACTCTACACTAAATGAATGCATAGCTTGTCATTAGATAGGTAACTCTTATAAAAATCTTTTTACTTGAAAATGTGATTACAAAGCAAAATCTTGAAATTTTGACGAAATATTTATGCATGAATGTAGAATAGAGAATAGCCGAAAATCAGAAGCCAAAGCAAATAATATTCTAGCCATAGTAAATGACTCTAGCACGGATTCAGCTTTAACAGACAATATTTCCGAATAACGGATTCAAGTTCATTAACTGTGAAGAATTTTTAAGTATCATATACGCCTCAGAAACGGCCATCCTTGGAAACTATACCACGTCCACATGCAGTTAGTAACCTGCATGCGAAGCCTCTATTAAGAGAGATGAAATCTGTGGTTTTATTGAATTCCGCTTCAGTACCCCGCCTAGTAACACAGTGAAACGTGCTAACTTGCATGTGAGCGTCTAATCGAGTCTTATAGCTCTATACAGGTGCTTCAAAATGTTACTGAAAAACTTAAGTAACAGAAAGAGTAGACAGAACAGAGTAACTTTCCACCAGGAACCCATGTTCCCAAACACAATCTCGAGTCAGTGCCAATTATGTATTTTTAAACCGTAATGCACTTTACTATGCCCAAGGTTCAGTTAAGAAAAGATGTACAAACACACCACCACCACATTGAATACAAGAATTGCATCATCGAATAAAGCTTTGGCGCACTCGCACAAATACCCCAGGCATGTGCAAAAGTTTGCCAGATGCCACAAGTGTTCTGGCTGCTAGTGTTTCTTGATCGTCCACTTGACTTGGAACAAGTTCTTCCGGAGTGGTTAGAAGATTAACCACTTGTACTCCAGCAAGCATGGATGCAACTGGATGGAGCACCACCACATTTTAATGTCAACGTGCGGCGCTTCCTAGATCGCAAATACCC
Source organism: Mantis religiosa (assembly GCA_030765055.1). Taxonomy (NCBI): domain Eukaryota; kingdom Metazoa; phylum Arthropoda; class Insecta; order Mantodea; family Mantidae; genus Mantis; species Mantis religiosa. The sequence continues at coordinate 262,081,194 of CM060948.1, read as the reverse complement.
TGAACGTTGGATCGAAAGAGGAGGATCGCTTGAATTGTCACCCTGTCCCCCGGTTTTGATCCACTTGATTATTTCTTTTGGGGCATATCAAAGCTGTGGTGTATCAGACACCAGGGATGATCCAGAAACACTAGTAGCTAGAACTAGTGCACATGCCTGGGGTATTCAATCTTGTGCGCCAACGCTTTATTCGATTGTGCAGTGTCAGTATTCAATGCGTTGGTGGTGTGTTCGAACATCTTTTGTAACCTATTACACTGAACCCTGTGCATAATAAATTGTATTACGGCTTAACAGAATATCATTGGTACTGAATAGGGATCGTGTTTGGGAGCATGGGTCCCTAGTCGGAAGTTAAGTATCTACTCTTTCTGTTCCTTAAGTTTTTCAGTAAGCTTTTGAAGCATCCTGTATAAATCCACGAGCAATCAAACACTGGAAAATCCATAAGCAAAAATGTGCAGGATTTTAGGGTTACTTTTGATAAAGCACTTTTGAGATGAGGTAGGTTATTTCGGCAGGAAGGAAAGTGCTAGAGATGCGCCGGCACACTTCGTATTTATGTTTATCGGGCTGAGGAAACATTTTCACATCGACGTATCGGACCTGGTAGTGAACACTCAGCTGTGCTGTTATGTTGGCCCTCATACAAATTAGACTTTACTATAACTGATGATTAAGGCATTGTGAATTTTGATAGCGAAGGTTCTTTTTTGGTTGAATTTTTATTTCAATTGCTCAGCACAGTTGGTGCTATACAAATTGTGGAGCTATATACATAATATATATAATAAAATTGAAGTATACAGGGAAAGAGGATACTCATATTAGAGTCCTCAAGCAAACTGTTCTGATTAATGTAAGTATAAATTAAATAACTTCTTCATTACAGAATAAATAAACATTATAGAAATAAAATGTCCTGTGGCAAGCGTGCCCTCAGACAAGCGTGCCTTCATCGAAGGTTCAGTTTCAGTGATATGTTCTGATGAAATAAAGGTTAATATATGAAATGCCGATCGAGAAGTGATGTATAATTGATTACTATCCCAAAGCATGTGCATAACACACGTAGCAGCTACCGAGATCCCAGATTCATAACAAATATTTCCATTAAAATGTTTATTGCAAGAATATTAGAGATAGGAAATACACGTAGGTGTAGATAGGCTTCTGATTCATTCTGAACGCCCTTCCCTTTATTGTATATGGAACCACAAATAGGAAACAGTCTTTACAAATCAGAATTCGTTACTCCTGTGTATCAAGTCCTTCTACTCCTGCTGCACAGAGAGAGACACCTGAGAAAAGTGTGTTGAAGGTAGGCTAACAAGGAAAGCATCACAGTTGGTCCTTGTAAGTGTTGCTGTTACCAGTCGTCGCGACAGGTGACATGTCGACCGTCCCTCCCCCCACGGTACTTGTTGCGATGTGTACTGGAGGGAGTGGGAGTCAGAAAGTTTAATTTGCGTCAGACCAAAATAATGCGGAGACAAGTGGCGGATCTTCCACAGGAATCGCTCACTTGAAACCTGCTCAAGGCGGAACGTGAATCAAGCGGAAATTTCTCGCCTTCATGCGTGCATTTTCAAGTAGCGTTTGCTTTGAATAAAATGGAATGTAAAAACACCCACTTGCCACCGTATATCTTCTTAGGCGAAAGGCGTTTAGGCAAGAAGCCACTGAACTCAAATAAATCAAATTTGTGTGTGTTCTCTTTAAAAATCTCTCCTTCGGCAGGGAACGAACAAATAAGATAAAGAGATTTATTATGCAACAGTCATTTATTTTTATTTATTTTCTTAGTTATTTTACAACACTGTCCCTCAGAAACTTAGTTTTTCTACTTACATAAGTCACGATGAATACCTTGCACAATTGCTCCAGTTAAATATCTATTTACAGCGCGGATGCTGTAACCGCAGTACCAGGCAGCGATTAGGAGGCGGCGAATTAATCGAAATCAGATAATTAAAAAAGAAGATAAAGTAATAAAAATGCTTTGCTAAACTAATATAAAAGTCTTGTTATAATAATATGAAATTAGAATGCACAGAGTAATGATTAATATAGCAGTTGACTTAAAGAATAAGAAGGGAAGAATATAATTTAATATAGCATACGTACTAGCATCCAGGCAAAGAAAAGAAAACATTCTTGTAAAAAGCTGTACATTTCGGAGAGACAGGCAGGGAGGACCGTTATCTTCTTTGTGCTAGTAAAAGTTCAATGTCTGAGAACTATAGTATACTTTCAGCCAGGAATGTGTTGGGACAAAGGGCTTTCAAAATGCAGTTAAGCATGAACGCTAATGACATTTACTTCGCTGATTTGATAACGATGTATACCGTTACAAACAACTCAGGGTAGGCGTTCCGCAACTCAGGGTGGGCTGAACGTCAATGAGTTAGATGAGTTTTGCAAACCAATGCGAAAATTTGAAATAAATGAGAAACCAATAATAATGTAATAATTGAGAAGGGTGAGCTAGTTTGGTCTTCATATGATAAAGTTAGAGAGGGGGGTCAGAATAAGGTTCGAACTGAATCGTAAAGTAAGGAAAATTTACTTAAAAGGTGATACTACGACAGGAAGGACGTGTTCATGCGCATTAAGAAGAGAAGCGAAAATTTATGTCTGAAATGTGGGGAAGTTAAGAATAGCACAGCCAGCGTAAGTGGAAGCAGCATTAGAAGTTTATTAGAGCAAAGTAGTCACCGTATAAAGAAGAAATAGAAACCGCGTGGAAATAACTTTAAACAAGTAATCCAGGGTTTCAAGTAAAATTGAATTTATGTTAGGAATTTTACTAACAGGTGGTCACCAATCCAAGTCGATAAGCAAACATAGTAGTAATTAAACCAAATAATTCTGCAACAAACAAAGTGTTATTAATACGACTGAGTAGCCAACAACCACCAAAATCCATTTCCTACAACCATTTACCTGAATAAGAGAACTCATAGCTCCAATTAGAACACAATCAATTTAACACTGGTATGTGGGTTTGCCGCAATGCCAAAAGTTGACTAAAGGAGTTCATACATACTAGCCTAAAAATCCTAGTATAATAAAACAAAACGAAACATAATTGATATTTCGCTTAAAAATGTATAATAACAAGTGCTTTGGGCACGATTAAGTGTTTCTCATTATCCAGCTTTTGTCTTTCTTGTATGAATTTTCAGCAGCTTTCACAGAAAAAGAGTAATTTTTACTCGTTCCACGTAAAATGTTAAATGGGTGAGAAGAATTACTTGAAAGTTTAAATGTATATAAAGTGTATTAGAAGCTAGAGAAAGGACAGCACCCCACCCATAAATCCGACTTAAAAATTACACCGAAAACGTGCTTTCAATAAAACATGCATTTTTAAAAACGAAGTCTGTGTGTAGGGCTTACGTTTACATGTGAACGTCGCAGCTCAATATAAAATATATTGCATTTAAGATCAATATTTATACATGAGCATTTTCAAGGAAATCCCTAACCTTAAGACCTACTCTTACTTGGAAACAGTGTTTGTTATTTTTGGTTTTGCCACAACTTTTTCTCACAAATTTGCTTTCTTTAAGATATTTGAATGGCAAATATAAATGTATATATCGCGTATCTGCGGACTGCCTATGAAGTGCTCTTCATTCTGAATGAGTTTTGTGTAACTGGTAGACACAAGAGAGGGAGAGAGAGAAAGAAAATCTTATACAAAAAACTCTAGATACTTTTAAGACATAAAACTTATCTGAAATCCATAAAAGTGGATTTATCGCTTTAGCTCATTATGTCCTTTAAACGAATGTATTAGTATGTAATGAAAATTTATCTCCATTAATAAGAAAATATATACAGAAATCTGATTTTGTAAGATTAGTTCATAGATCAGTGAATGCAACACTTCAAAAGCTTTAAAACTCCACTTTTAAAATATCAAACTTGACATTTCTGCTCATTGCTGAACTCATTGCTTTAAAATGCATGTATTCCTGAAATATGGATTTTAGATTGCTGAACCTAATAAATCCCCCCCCCCCTGAATTCAGAAATAAGTTGCATCATTTAATCGACGATGTGCCTGTGAACGTCATTCACCAAATCTTTTTACACGATGGTGAGCCAACTCATTTCATTCGGCTGGTACCTAATTACGTAATTTCTTGAATTATTTATTTAGGCATAGATGGACTGGTCTAAAGGTATAGGAACGCAACCGCAGGATATGCATCAAAGCAGGAGGAAGCCAAGTTAAAAAATTTTCGTAACCTTCAATTTTGTCTTGCAACTCAGGAATAAACGATTTCCTGACCTATGTTCATAGAAACTTGTTTTTACTCTTTTGATATTGGCAGTACGTCCCCTTAATATTTTACACCAATAAATATAAAGGTATAATGCACACAAAAAGATAATTATTTATGCATAGTCACATTAAGATATTTTGTTTATTCATATTTCATAGGTTTTTACTAAAGTAATGAAATGCTCTTTAGAACCTACGGTTTCTAATTTCGCTCCCAATTTTTTAAAAGTGCGTTTAGTGTACAAATGTAAAAATAACGCTATTTACGCATTCTTTTAATATAAATTCTTTTCAGAGGAAAAAAAAAAAAAAACAGTATACCTATTTTTGGATTTTTAAGTTCTTCAGTGTTGCTTACAGACAATAATTTACACTGAACCATTTAGTACTTTCTAAAATATCCGCAAGGACTGTTACATTTATGATTCGAAAAGCCATCCTAAGAATTTAAAACGAATAAGCTATAAAGAGTGGTACAAGGAGTAGTTTGGTTGGTTGGATAAAATATGAATTTGGAAAAATGGAGCTTAATTTTATTTCAAACCTTTATTAAATTAGTAAAGCAGTGACTAAATAGTCATTTATAGATTTAACAACAGTTGTCTAATATGAAAGTAGAAGCCAGACATATAATAAAGCTGAAATTAAGAATACTTTCATTTTTTTATTTTTACAAGTTTCACCTACGTATCTATTTGCATTAAATGTTTAATATGTTAAGGACGCAGCCAATACAAGAACTCGTATTTAGCTTCTTTATATAATTTTTTGGTAATATTTGTAGCTGTTTTATCTAAGTTCACACGCAGAAAGAACGAAGGAAAGAAGAAAGATAAAGGAAGAAGGACATGAAAGGAGAGAATGTGGAACATATAATGTCTTAGAATAGTTCATAATACCTGATCAAAAATATGTTTAATATTAGAGCAAGTTTTAAACGCCGTGAAATACAGTATTTAATCATGCCTGACCAGCTAGATAACATTTGGTTATTGTTAAAGTAATGGTTACCCAAACGTCAAATACTAACATGAGTTAATAAATCCACATTAGTTACAAAAAAACGTCTGGTAAGTATTAAAATAATGGTTAAACGTCACACATTTAATTGCTTATCAGGAGATTTACTAAAATAGGAATTCGAAATGTAGCAATAAAATTAGAACACTGAAGAAAGTATTTCCGCCCAATATTATATAAAGTCTTAGTGTTTTAAGTTGAATACTTCTTAAATATTAAATAATTGTGTTGATCAGCCAGAGGTTCGTCCTCCTTTCAAGATTGCTAATTTTCTAGAGTTTTTGAACATGTTTCGAGCACTCGTGCTTAAATACATTATTTGTAACAATTAGGATGTAGATAAAATCTTGCACTAAATTAAGTATCACGTGTACAATTCTAACATAAAGTAAGTAAAACAATAAAATCCATGATAGTATACATATAGTTAACATAACTACATAAAAGCGATATATACATTCACAAATGTAAACAGACTTTGCTAGCGTGCTAAATTTCGGAGGAACAATTACAAAATCGCTGCTGTTTAAAAAGTTTTGTAACCGAACAGTGAAGCAGAGTCCACCATAAAGAAACAAGTTTTATATTTTGGAGCAGAACACGAAATTGTTCCAAGGACGGTCGTGTGTTTACTTTCGGATGAAATCTCCCACCTTAAGCCATTCATGTCTGCATTAATTGGGCGCCGCTTCTGAGGAAGGCAGCAAATTCCTGAGAGCCAGAAAAACAACATTCAAGACAACAGCAATGGAGCAACCATTACTAAGAGCCTCTCACCCAGGGTTGCCACCTCTACACTCATGTAATCCGCTAGATTGGATATCTAAAATAGATATTCTTTATTCGCATTCATAAAATTATATTCCATCTATAATACAAACCCATGCATACTTATAGCAAAGCGTCGGAATTGGCTATTATAAAAAGGAATTAAATGTCGAAATACATAAATCTAAATTAGTAACAAATGAGGTCGAAATTTTTAAGCTGTATCCTATTTAATTCGGTGCATGTTCATCATAAAATGTGGAAATATTCTTGTGTTTCATTTCACATTACTTTAATCTAATATGTTTAAATAAGACTTTATAGACCAAGCACTCAGTTTATGGCACTCACATGTGTTTCTATGTCAACTCTTGTAAAATTATACTCACAAACGAATATACGCGAGGAGGACAATTCTGGAGACATGATGGATTTTTGATTGACACTATGAAAAAATTAAGTAAAATATGGCACCTACTGCCTATGATAGAGTCAATGCAATTTTTAACCTTTAAGTCATTCAAATAACTTAAGTCTTAAAATGGTTTAAGTTGGCAATCATGCTCTCACCTCGAAAAAAGTAACACGACTGCTTCCACCTCCCTATCCTTAGAAGAGAGTGACGTAGCCGTTACACTTGTATGCCTCAATTCGATTACTTAATCGGTAGACAACAGTCCTTATTGTTGTTGCTGTTTTGCGTGTACAGCTGGAAGCCTACCTAACAGCTACGATTATTCTACTTGTCTCATGTATAAGGGGTCAGTCATCCCGCAATTTGAGCAGAGAAAACCAGCAACAGACCACCATTTAATTCGATGTTCTGATTCCGTGCTCTTCGTCGCTACATTTCTAAATACACTAGGTTTTCACTAGTTGAAAATGATTCAATAGTTTATTCATATGAAGCAATTATTTTATAGTTTTCAAAAGTCATCATATTGTAGGTATGTACACAAATGATTTTTAATGTCAATAAACAAATAAATACCTTCTGGCGTTTGTTTTACGTGTCATAGTAAAGTAAAGTAAGTATTATATTGCAGTTCTAAAATTGATAGGAAGATTTCACAGTAGATACAAGTTTTGAGGTCCTCAATTTCAAAAGTATAGGTAATATTTTAGAAAACAGGTCTCTCCGTCGTGTGTGGCCGTGTGTATGCGCGCGCGCGCGTGTGTGTCTATCAACTGTATAACTAAAAAGCATAAAGTTAAATACTAAATTTGGTACTTAAATTCGCTATCTTTCAGGGATACAGCAGGAAGATTTTCAAGAACATCCTCCACTTTAAACTAACGTTTCAATGCAAAAATTTTCGTATTTTCTCAATGGTGGCATTAATGGTTTTGATTAAGATGTCCTACGTTTAAGATATTTGCTTCACATATCAAGTGTGTTTTAATTTTTCTTCGATTAGCCCATATAACTTGTACAATCATTTGTATAGTTTGTTAACCGTAAGAGTTTGACAGAACATAAAAACACGGTTCTCGTTGGAGTAAGCATACAGTAGATATCAAATAAACCTTCTGTGGTATTAACCTTTTCCCGTATAATCTTTGTTAACCTTTTCGAATGCTAGTTCTCGTTTTTCAGTCACCAAGTCGCTAATCGTTTTTTTGCACATGTTTTCTCGTTGGAATCAAAGAGATAGGAGACTGAGAGCTTATAAAAATCTACTGCATTTCTTCGCTTAAATATACTGTATTTCTCTCGTATCTACAGCAAAGTGTGTAATAAAATCATTTCCGCAAAATAAGGCTTTTTCGTTTAACATGAAGCATACAGAATAATGTATAGGTAAGCTTTGGCAATAGTATTTTTTTCTTCCGGATATTAAAAAGTAAATTTGCAGATAAAGCGCTATACCATTTTCACTTCCTTTACTTCAGAGCAATAGGACGGAAGAATATTTATTTCTATTTCGGAAATAAGTAAAATGTTGGTCCGGCGTGTGGTAGTCGTGTTATGTCTTCATGTGGCAGGTGGGCGGTTCCAGAGATCCGGCCGCCAGATTGGGAGGTTCGCTACCTTGTTCCGAGTCACTGCCTCATAAATCACCGCACAGTGTTAATTGTTGTTTCAAGACGTGCTTTGCAACCGCCGCCCAGTCAGAGAATTACCTCTTTAATAATACATTTGAGTGACGCGATAGCGTTCATATTCCCCTGTGATTCTATAGCTTCCTAATAGATGCCACTACCTTCTTATGAAGATATTCCCTCATGTAAATATTTTATTCTAGTATTAAAACTTTTAAATGCGAGCGAGGTGCCACAGTAACCTGTGATTTGCGATGTCGTAGGTTCCATTCCCTCGATTGTCTACTCTGACCTTGGTTTTTTGAGCTTTTCTCTGGTTTGTAGGCCAATATTAGGGTGCATTCCTATTCACCACGATTTCCATTTCATCGTATCCCCTTCATACACTGGAGGAGGATATGTATGTCTCTTTCTTTCTCGCTTCCCATAAGTTTACAACAGTAATGTTCTAGTTCGAGGCAGATTGCACCGATAAATACTGCATTTAGTAATGTATTTTGGATTCAATAAAAAGAAATAAAACGGCATTAACAAGAACTTACAGGTAATACATGTGAAGTAAATTGAAGTAAATTTGTTAGTATTAAATCTAAACGGTTTGCCAAAACTGATATAAACTTAAAATATATTGGGATAGTATTACTCTTAAACGAACATATTTAATTTAAAGTGGCTCTTTATGACGTGGGTAAACTTCTCAGGTTCTGCGGGAACAAAGTAAACCAGTTGTTAAGGATCGACCACAATCGCTAACCGCAAACAGTCGTCTGGGTGGCACAGCTGCTCTTCTGTCATAGTAAATATTAACACTTTACTAATATGAAACACCAAGGAAAACGGCCTAAGGTGAAGTGGCTATAGAAATTGTAAGAGAAACGATTTCAAATGAATTTCAAATAGGTTTATTCAACAAATAAACTTTCAGAGAAAATATTTACTAACAATCTGGAAAATCCATAAATATTAGTGTGACGAAATTTGTAAAACTGATTGTCATACACGAAATACAACGTCGTTTCTACAAGAATAAGCGTTAGAGATGCCATAATCCAAAAATATGTATCCTTTTTGTTAGCAGCAGTTGCTAATAGAGTAAAACGGTTTAAAAGTGATATAATCATTATATTTAAAATGAAGTGTTATAAAATAAGAAACACATGATCTGAGAAATAACATTATTTGAGACAATACAGAAGATATCTTTAAACATAATATAATATGGGTTCTAAAGAAGTACAGAACACTCTTTTTTTATAAAAAGATCGCTCTAAGGATTTTGATTAAAACACCGTATGTTCAAGATATGTTTACGATAAATGCAACGTGTATCTTAAATATTTTCAAAAGTCCTCATCATTCTGGATAGCTTTTGCAATACTAATATAACAAAAGAAATGGACAAAATCTTACCACACAAAAATGTAGATTTCGTTAAAATCATAGGTTATGTAGGGTGCAAATGTCCCTTTCTTTCTTTCTTTCTTTCTTTCTTTCTTTCTTTCTTTCTTTCTTTCTTTCTTTCTTTCTTTCTTTCTTTCTTTCTTTCTTTCTTTCTTTCTTTCTTTCTTTCTTTCTTTCTTTCTTTCTTTCTTTCTTTCTTTCTTTCTTTCTTTCTTTCTTTCTTTCTTTCTTT
>CM060948.1:262045347-262070433 GCA_030765055.1 Mantis religiosa | reverse complement strand
TATGGCACAACGCATCAAATTGGAAAAACATGAACATACAGAACGAATATTTCAGATCTGGCATTATGAACACCCAGTTACTGTGCAACAATTACTCTCAATTTCTTACATCGCACTAAAACATAGGACTTCTGAAGCAACTGGCTTCAAATTATTTATCTACTATCAACCCATTACTACTACAAGGACTGAAAACAACAGTACGCCAAGGTCACTGACAGCTATGTAAAAAACCGGTCTGAGTGGTATCTCCAAACACTAAAAGACTCTACGAGGGATGGTTTGTTGCCTGTGACCTCCCCGTCAAGATTATAAAAGCTCAACTTTATTTACTTCCGTTTTAGTTTAGGGATATTCTTAGAAATTCCTATTCCTATTCCTGAACACAATTTCCAGCAAGAATAAGCCAACTGTAGAACAAATTTAAGTTTGACTTCTGAAAATTTCAAGTTAAATTTCGAATAATGCTGAGATTCGTAACACACTCGTGTATATACGCAATAGCTTTTCTGCAATAAATGTTTGTCTAGCTTATTATGCATTCTAGTTTTTTTTAAAAAACATTCCGACTTTCTGAACTACTTACAGACAGTAAATATATTTAAAGTTATCTAAATATGTCCCTAAGGTTTTAAACAAAATATTTAAATATAAGTTTGTAGAGGCTTTTGACACAAAGACATTTTTGATTTGGGGAACTCCACGTTAGTATTCGCATTTCATGTTTAAAAGAAGTAAACTTGAGTGCTAAGTGCCGAAGTTTTTGTTTTTCAGATGTAATCTCTCTCTCTCTCTCTCTTTCTCTCGCACATGGTTTTTTTGAGTATTTGTGGAAGTTCAAACTATATCTCTGATGGGACAAAGGTATTAAACAATTTGGGTGGAATATATGCTTTCTGCTTCCAAATTAAAGTTTAAAGGTTCAATATAAAAAAATTAAAAGGCATTCGTGTCTAGTTTAATATACAATATAAAACTAAAAAAAGGGAAACTTGAAGCTTTTAGATTATTTGATATGCACCTAATAAGAAATTACTTTGTTGTTATACCTTAAAATGTTTCGACATAAAATTTAAATTGACGAAGAAATATATTTGTGTTCTAGAAACTGAGCTGTAATGAGGAAAATCAGTAAACACGTTAATACAATTAGTTCTTGATTTAATAATTTTTTCCCTTCCTCAGATCGAAACAGATTTTTTAGCGCAATGTAATGTATTGTACAAAAATATAAGTGTATAATGTACAAACATAATAATTTTGCAAACAAAATAAATAAAAAGATTAAGAACATGCAACTGAAAATTTGTAAAAGCAATAAAAGTAATATTTTTAAATATAATAGCATATAAATAGCTATTCCAGTGTATTTAGACGGATGACTTTCCCTCTGTTAATTTGTTTGCTAGGTATATTTAACATGAAGACTAGTATACGTAGTTTAAGAGGGTAAAAGTACAATCTGGGACAGGTTGGCAGCTGTGAAGTAAAAACATCTGCCAACTGTCATAATATGTGAACACTATTGTGAAAGACAGGGAAAAAACACAATCGTCCAAAACAGAGATTATTTTATTTGAATTTACATTTTCTGCAATGCAAAATAGACAAACCCTAAAACATTCAAAATATTATATTTTTAAAGGATTTAACGAATCTCACCTTATAATTCTCCTGCCAGAGATTAGCGTGTTCAGATTATGTGTAAAGCAAAACCTTCAACTATCACCACCAGAGTGACACCACATAACAGTTGCGTTCCGAAAACGACTCTTCATTTGTTTACGGTTTAACTCAACTGGTGTAAGTAATCTCCCGAAAGTTTTGAAATATCTAATCACACTTTGCAGCGCCATCATCGGACTCACGGTGTAACACATTTCCCAAATTGTCATACAGCAGCAGCGGTAGCAGCTGATTTTTCCAAGGCCTCGTAAACGTTGTTAAACAAAACGGTAGCAACTACAGGGGAGAACAAATTGTCAATGGCTTGAGGGGTCCCGCCCCCGCTTCCCGCCCCCCTCCCGGCAGAAGGAGGGGGAGGTAATCACTCTCATTCACTACTACGGCTGCGAGGTCTCTGGGCCAGGTTTAATGCTAAGATTCGCATTCTTCTTTCGCAAGTGCAGTTCTAAGTAGCCGGCAGTTCAACGGCTGCCGTGCAGATACACGGGGCTGCGGGTAGGGCCTTCAAGTTCGATCAGCAATATTCATTCAGAATTTGTTTATAACGATATTGGATTTGAAAAGAAAAGTTAAAATAATCGAGAGAAAGGTTAAACCATTCACCAGCATGCAACCCTAAAACTCAAACAATAATTAGCAGAATCTAAAAAATTATTCTTAAATTTCTATCGGTGTCAAACATGTTATGCATATTCTTTCAGAATTTGTCAGCATTCTTTATTTAACATTTCACTAGTTCTCTCATTCTTTGAATATAATCAATATAAACGATATTTAGCTCTATCATATATATATCTGTGAGTAGTTTGGACGCCTTCCCAACATGAGCGGTGTTTCAATATTATGTTATGTGATAGGCTGATTTGTAAATTTCTGAAATTCTCCAAAGATTTATTTATTTTGTAAAAATATCATAAGTGGTGTATAGGCAAACCTAACATTTCCAGGCGCATCCCGAAGAATTTGGAATTGTTTTTAAATCTAAATTAAGAGCAATAAATTTAAAATAAATAATGAAGTTACGTCCTTCCATCGGGTTCCGGCGATCAAAAGAAGTTTAACTGTATAAGGCTTAATAAGGAGAGTACATTTCTAATATCCAGTGTGATGGTGTACAACTCGCCTAAAAACAAGAAGCACAAACCATTAAAAGCACTCAAAATCCATATACACGTTACATGTTGCTCCATTAACGTGGATTGCAATATAAGTTTACAATACAAACTTTTTTTTTTAATTTATTTAAGGTCGCTTTAACTTCCTGGGTCATATCGCGACCATTAATACAAACTTAATAATGATAGCAAGCACCGTATACATTTCTTTCTCACAGCTTATACACAATTAGGTGCATAATTTCATATTAATACATCGCAAAGTTATGAAACCTTAAATCGTGGTTCCTGAATGTAGAACCTCGATTCGAAAGCTCATTATTACGAGTTTAATTTTGCACCCTTTTGGAGAAAATTTGGAATTTGTCGACAAATTTTGTTCAAACCCCATACATGGAATATCAACTCTTATTTGTAGCTGTTTGTGATGTTTCACGCATATGGAGGGACAGACGGAAAAATACATTAAGTGCTTAGCAGTAGTATACGCAATTCAAAGTTGTCAAGTGCCTTTTTAGAGAAAATAAAATTGACGAAAGTTTTCAAGAAGAGGTTTCGTTTCTTGGTTGAGAAAATTTTCTCGTAAATCTTTGCCTTGTGTTTTCAAAAGGCATTTAACTTAGGTATACAATTTGAGGTATCAAACTTCTCGGTTTTATTATGGCATTCACGAAGTACGTACTTTTCTCTTATTTTATCAACTCGAAATGCAAATTTTGGGTAGACTGTACCATTTACTCTAATCAAATTAGATGAAGGATATAAAAATATAAAATATATAAGCATTCTTCTTATCATTTGTGCTAGAAGAGAGAGTTATAAAAGAATGCAAGGAAGATAGAGATGCTGTATTAAGTGGGTCACAGCGAGATCTGTAGTTAACATGTCAGATGCTCTTAAACCTTTTGTAGTCTAGCTTTCATTACATAACCCAATCAACTACTTTTAAATTACCTCAAAAACCAGTTCCTAAATCACTACTATACCACTATCGTTGAAATACCAAACCTTTCACGGATCAAAGGTTTACCATGACATCTTACGTTTACTTTCACGTTGGATTAGAAAGGAAAACAAAGCGCGGACTGCTAGAGTTATTACAAAGTGCTCGTCCTTTATTTCACCTTTCGTCAACACCTTTATTAAAATTTCAGCAATACGATGGATTTATGACAGTACGGTTCCTAACAAAAATATAGAAACGAAGTTCAATTTAACTTTTATACCTTTAGATTTCGGAACTGTGTTCCATTACATGAGTAATACATGAGACAATGTTGGAACAGTTTCGAAATGAGTTTTAATTAAGCGATAAAGTAATTTTGACAAAAGTATGTATTTTCACCATTATCTACAGAGCTAAAGGTCACTTATTTCTGGGGTATCCTTTACTCTTTCCCTTTGAAGTTTAAGCGTTTTAAACGAAAGTGTTAAAAGCAAAGATGCATGGGTATCGGTATACTGACTTAATAAATAAGACCGAATTCCACTAAAACTTGAATTATATCTCGAAAAAAAAGGAAATCTCTCCAGCACACTGAGATACGAACTACAATACCTCGGATTTATGGCACATATGGTTGTGGACGTGCTATTGACATTAATAAAATAATAGTTCCAATTGCAAAATTGCAAAATTGCAAAACTTAGGCTTTCACGTCCAGTGTCGAGAGGAGTAACTTTGCTTTTATTTTCCGGGCTTGTTTGCCGTAATATAGAAGGCATCGATGATACCGACGTTTTGTCAAGGACTTCGCTTGGGATCCTGAGGGTGATGGGGATTCGTGGTCTGTACTGTTCAGAACCCGAATGCGGAAGTCACTGCAAATGTGCAACAATGCCTGAAGATGCCATGCGTAGTTTCTAGCGAAACGTCAGTGTTTTCGATGCATTCTAGACTGGTGCTTAAAGCCCGGGAAGTAAAAACACATTTACTAAGTTGCGCAAAAGTTAGTTCATAGGCATTTCCAAGATTTCCTTTCAACCTTGGAACAGAAGAATCGGAGCCTAACGCAACGAGAAAGGATTCATTTTTCCCCGGGGAGAGTGTCGCATTATTGTCTGTCTTTCCTAATGAGATTAAATAGGAATATGATGCTATTCTGATGTATTGCTTCGAACTCAAATTCTAAAGTTTTCAAAATCCAGGAATAAAATTCTTGTCAGGACTAATTTTACATTCTTGGAAAACCGTTCTTCCTCAAATATCCCAAACTCGTTGAAATGTTTCCTTGATGACAGTGTTAGGTTAAAAGGTCCTCAACCTATTCTACAACAGAAGCTAATGATAAGTGACTAGTGCACGTGACAATTGAGATAAATTATGCCCCTATATAACAGTATTTAGAATTTCTATCTACAACAAACAGTGATAAGAAGCAGAACTTAAATTACATGGATTTTGTCTTAGGGTGAAGGAACTTCTGATTATTTCAGAAATTTAGTTTAGATACATCTGCTCCCCTTTCATTCACAGTCCCTTTCCTTACCGTAGGTCTACAAACTTTTTAGTGATTTATTTCACTTTTTTTTTTTTTGTTAAATACGATATATACATTTATGGTTGTAGTTACTCAGAACCATAAAGGAGAAAAGGCGACAATTAAATATCTGAAAAGTAGCTCGCTATATGTTGGCCCTGATGTGCTCTAGTAAAAATTGTCATAACTAACTTGAAATGAATATTATGTGAATAATATGATTAAGAAAAGCTGTAATGGGTAGAGACATTCTTGTGAATCTAACACAACAGATATTTTAAAAAGCAGCCAACACTATAGGAAATACAAGAATGACATGCAAGACTGACAGAAAAAATATAGGAACAGCTTAAAGAGCCTGGAGTATTTATTGACGTGAAACGCAAATTGCTAGAAAATGTAATTTACTGTAATATTTCACAGAGAAGTTTCTTTTAGTTGCAATAATTAAACGGAACATTTTGAAAAGAAACTTTAAGATGAATGTATTTGAAAATTATTATATACTTCGATCTGCAGTAGCCTGCTTTAAACATGAAAATCTTCAAAATATGCCTTAATGAAGGTGATATTTGCAGCCTTAAACTTTGAAGTTTCAGACATTGTGATAGAATTAGGTTCTCATTAAATACCTATGCATACTATGTTCGACGTCGGCATTTTGTGGTTTTTGCTCCAACCTAAGGCGAATGGCCTCTGAAAAAAAAGTTCAGTCCTTGGCTAGTCTATTATTAATTACCTGAACCTTCATTATTTACTGGCTTCAAGTATTCAACCACAAGGGCCTGTTGTGGGTCAGATGACTTGTGAACCCGGTAGCGGCATGGTGTTTAAGCGGTCAGTGAACGGAATGCACTGAATCCAATGAAACACAACATACATATATGTTTCGCTTTCATTTATGATTTCAAAAACCTTGCATTGCTATCAAGCTTTTTGAATTCTTTAATACTCAGAGAAACTTTATTTTATAAGATAAATGTTGTGTTCCGGACTTATGGGACATGGACTAGATTGTTTTAGTTTTATCTAATATTTTATAATAAACCAATTATACTGTATGACAATTAATTGTTCTTTCACATTTTGTAAGATTGGAAAGGTAGAACCAGACATTAAAATCCAATGCACAGACAGGAATGAACACGAATTTTGATCTTCCCATGCTACTGCTGCAATGGCTGAATTACCATAGAAAAGAATCGTTAGTGAATTAATCATTTTACTTATGACTTTTAAAGCGAGGGAACATTAGAAAACTTCGCGAAATTATAACTACTCATTATAGTGGATTCCCTTGTCGACCTTTTAGTTTTTCTAATTACTTCAGATGTACACTTTAGGGGGTCCGAACTTCGCAGACCTCCTCCGATCCGGAGGAAGAGAATTTACAGAAGGCAGATCACCTTCCATGCACGACGAATCTCCTGCCAATGCTTACTACCATGAAATAGCCAACCAGGATGAAAAGTAAAGTGAAATGGAGAAACAAAAGAAGTAGGCAAATGTGAAATGTGTAGTGTTTAACGCCCGCTTTTACTACATGCGGCACCGCAGGCGGTGACACTGATGATGCATGAGATGAAAATGGAGCAACGGTGGAATGAGATGGTGGGGGAAACCGGAGGTCCCAGAGAAAACCCGCCCCAGCGCCGTGTTGTCCAGCAAAAATCTCACTTTGCGGTCGTCTGGGATCGAACCCGGGCCGCCTTGGTAAGAAGTAGGCAGATGTAATATTTTCCAGCGTTCTCCCAACGACCCCGGGAACCCACGAAAATACCCATGGGCTAGGAAGGTTAACCCCTGTAATGGAACTCACGACCTGAGCCATCCCGCTAAGTTTTCAAGCTTTGATTGTCATTTCTTTCTTCTGCATGCTCCTGTATAGCTACAAAAAATGTTTGTTGAACAGTTCAGTCAGCTTTGATCATTTTTAACGGGAAGAAGGACATTTTACGTATAATCTGTAGAATATCTATGACAATGGGTATAGAACGAAAATGTGACTGTAAACACTCAATGTCTTATATTCGAAATGAAGAGCTTCCAGCAAGCACTTTGTGAGAGGACAGCTTTATTTACCACATAGTGGGAGCAATGTCGGTATATATCTGTTACAGCCGTCCTGTTGGACAAGTTGCATCTATTCTTTTAAAAATATAATTGTTTTCCAATGAAAAAGCAAACTTTTCCTGTTGCTAATTCACAATACTAGGGAATTGTAGTTCATTGCAAATATACCAATTTAAAATATTACCGAGTAGGAACTAGAGAATAATTATGGTGTATATATGTTTTGGTTTTGCGAGAAAGATGCAACGGTTAAAGTCTTTGCATAAATGCATTTAAGATTTCTAGTACGTGTTAACCAATAAGAAAGCAGTCAAGCTTACTTTATGAATCGTTTACTTATGATTAAGAATTAAACAAATAGATCAGAAATGCAGATACTAGAACTGTTATATTTCATTCATATATTCATTAAAACAAATGTATAAGATGCGTATTTGTATTTAATATAAAGTACATTGTTTGCATTGAAAAATTCAATAAAAGCAGAGAAAACTGATAGGACACAACCATGGTCATGTAAGGTGAGAGGTAAGTAGCTACCCCCTTGTCGGTTATCCAACCGTTGTTTACAAACCTCAACGTAATTTACGATTTGTACGAAAGAAAATACGAAACTGTGGTAAAGTGCTTCCGGTACAAAGTGAAGACAATTGTAGTTATACGAATAACGTACTCTAAAACGAGCTGCCTAAATTATTCCGTAAGGAAATTATAATCGGGCAAGAATTGCAGAAAGAAATTATATTTGCCTGAAAACATGCTTTCACCGACTAAAATAATTTTAACACATTAAGTTACACAGATCTGAAGTATCAGGGTAATGTTATTAGACTCACATTTATAGTTCCCATCTTCAAATCTCGGGGTACGTTACCAGAATGAGGTTCTATACTGGGTTTTCCCTTAACCTGAGAACTTAATTCGAAAGCGAACTGTAATTCATAAAATAAATATCTTTTAATACTACCTTAACAAAAAAGAGAGCTTGCATTCTTTTGGCCCTTGAAAAGGGATTAATGAGGCGAAAAATGCCAGAAAGAGCAGAAACATGCGGAGCAAAACATATTTTCAAACACCCTCCCCTGCTATTTGGCTGGTGACTATGGAACCGTGGAAGTAAGGTTAGATACCATCATGTTCAAAACGCAACATGCCCACCAAATACACTTGCTGCATTAACAAGGTACAGGCCAATTGGCACGTAGCTCGGCGGTGGCCATTTCCCGCTCCATTTCCAAGCGATTATATCCCTCCAGACAATGAACCGAGCCTCCTTTACGATTACTGCCATAGCCACCTTATTCTATGGCAAACAAACCTGACAAAACCTTCTAGTATATAATTTGAAGTTTGTAAACCATTTTGCGTACAAATCTTCAAAGCCCATTTTGCAGTGCAAACTGCCCATCTCTACAATGGATATCGCCTGTGGTGCCGTATGTAGTAAAAGCGGGCGTTAAACAGCACACACACACACACACACACACACACACACACACACACACACACACACACACACACACACACACACACACACACACACACACACACACACACACACACACACACACACACACACACACAAGTGTTGCAAAGAAACAACGTAGTGTTCATTTCGTTGATCACAGCATTGATAACTCTAAATATGTATCCGTCAAAGAGACGGTGGCATAAGATTGAAAATGTTATATTTTTTCCCTTCAATGCCTTATAATAATAATAATAATAATAATAATAATAATAATAATAATAATAATAATAATAATAATAATAATAATAATAATAATAATAATAATAATAATAATAATAATAATAATAATAATAATAATAATAATAATAATAATAATAATAATAATAATAATAATAATAATAATAATAATAATAATAATAGTAATAATAATAGTAATAATAATAGTGATAATAATAATGATAATGATAATGATAATGATGATAATGATGATGATGATAATAATAATGATAATAATAATGATAATAATAATGATAATAATAATGATAATAATAATGATAATAATAATGATAATAATAATAATAATAATAATAATAATAATAATAATAATAATAATAATAATAATAATAATAATAATAATAATAATAATAATAATAATAATAATAATAATAATAATAATAATAATAATAATAATAATAATAATAATAATAATAATAATAATAATAATAATAATAATAATAATAATAATAATAATAATAATAATAATAATAATAATAATAATAATAATAATAATAATAATAATAATAATAATAATAATAATAATAATAATAATAATAATAATAATAATAATAATAATAATAATAATAATAATAATAATAATAATAATAATAATAATAATAATAATAATAATAATAATAATAATAATAATAATAATAATAATAATAATAATAATAATAATAATAATAATAATAATAATAATAATAATAATAATAATAATAATAATAATAATAATAATAATAATAATAATAATAATAATAATAATAATAATAATAATAATAATGATAGGAATTCTTAAGCAGTTGCCTTCAAGGTATCTATACCCAAAACATACAAATAATCCAAGACAACTGAGGCCAAGGGTCACTCACAGGCAAATGAAAACCGGTCCAAGCTGCAAACTTCAAACTACTGTACCGGATTTGGAGGGGGCGGGCGAGTTATAGTTTATCTGCGATCCCCTTACCCATGGTCCAGAGACAGTCCAACTTCATTTCCTTCTGTCCTGGCTTCAATGATTAGTAATTTTTATGTCTGATAATGATTCATCGTTTAAGTGAAAGCCCAGTATGGCGAGGTATAATGCTAAGAAACTACTCATTGGCAAGAATCACAGTACAGATTTAGTAATGGTTACCAAGATTACGTACCTTTTGAGTTCCTTTTTTAATTCGTCCGTTTCTCTGGCTTTTGCCATGAATAATTCTATATTCTTTTCCATGAGTTTTATTTTGCATTCATCTTTATTTCTGGGTTTGTCATGATTCGTTTTATAAGGCGCTGATGACCTAGGAGTTGAGCGTTATTAAATTTACATGATGATGAAGGCAAGTTCTAATGTGATTATTGAAACACCTGTAACTGCTGGAAGAGAAAAAACTGATTATGTACTTATCATGATTATATCTAAAGTTTGCCATCATCAGTTCTTTATAAGGAGCTTGACTTTTGCTTAAATATTTTGATTATTCGTTAAGTCTACTGATGACGTAGAAGTTGAACGCCCTTATATGTAAATTATCATTTCAGTTCATGATGGGTTGGTACATTGTTACGAAACCAAATACAAACAATACTAATTTTAAGAATTTAGTGTTTAATTGTATTATCTCGTATTACGATAATTTTTCAGATATTGAAGGGGAATTTACAAGAAATATATTTTATGACGAAAAACTAAAATAAAGGTAGCAATTATGAACATTCTTAATAACGACATTTCTGCTTTCGACAGCTATATTGTTCAATTCACAGCTGAAGCGGTGATGGACTTCTATTATATCTCAATAATATCATACATGTTGTGTTTTTCTTGATATGCATAAAGCATTGTTTAGTTTCATTGGAAGGCGAGATATGTTTCCTCTGTAATAGAATCTGGTAGAGTAAGTTGAAAATTACCTTTGAGTAAGATGTGGTGGGAAGAACACAAACGTTTAATTTTGTGAAAAAGTAATATTTTAAGTACATAGCGCCCATTAGTTCACTTTTGCTTAAAATGTCTATTGTATTAACTTGGAAATGTATTGCCGATTTCAGATAAGCAGTTAGCTTTATAGTGAAGCTCTTTAGGTGCTTTAATTTTCTACAAAATATTTTTAAATCAATGGCAAAGGGCTTTTTCAGATACTTGAAGCTTCAAGCACACCATTTCCACACTGTTGTAACGCACTGACTTCTAGCTTTATTTTATAAATACGACTGGGTCAAATATACTTAACAATGTTTATATATGTTTGAATAAATGGGATCCAATTTAAAAAGTAAGGTTAAAAAGTGAAATAGTTTTATTATGAAGTTAAATGCTTAATGTGTAGCTGAAATATTTCATGATGGAATGGATGCTTTCGAGAAATGTGAATTCAAATTTATAAATTTTGAAGCTGTAGCCATATACTCTGTAACCTTTACTTAGGGTAGTTATGACGAAGAATCTATTTATTTAGAAAAAAATCACTATCTAGAAGCTAATCTCAAAAAAGACATCTTCAATAAAGTTTTTCATTGTTTTAATATTAATGTACTAGTGTATTAAAGCTATAAACAGCAGAGAAGAAATGCAACGTCTTAATATCTATAAGTATGTAGGAGTTCAATTGCATGGTTACATTATAAATCTCTCGTTTCCCCACATGGCTTCCTGTTCTCTCTCTCTCTCTCTCTCTCTCTCTCTCTCTCTCTCTCTCTCTCTCTCTCTCTCTCTCTCTCTCTCTCGTCCTCACTATATACACAGAATCTTTTTTTTTTCAATTTACGCCCTCCAACGTTAAATCATATCGAACGGTGAATGAATTGGGTGTAACGATGCTCAAGTGAGTCCAGGGTCCATGGAGCTTAGAGTTACCCGACATTCCTCTTGAAGGATAATGGAAAACCCGGGAAAAAACCTTATCCAGGTAACTCACCCTTACCGAGATTCGAACTCGGGACCTCTTGAGTGTGAGGCAGACACGCTACCATCTACGCTACCGAGGCAGGCATACACAGAAGCTTATTCTTCTTTCTACTTCTTGATAATTGAGATAAACGTTCATTATACACTTAGACATTACGTGTAGATATAAGAGAAAATTAAGGTGGAAAAGTAACAGGTTATTAGAAAGTTGGATCTCTTTGAAATTCCATGCTCTCTTTATGGTTAGCACAAAAATAATAAAGAAACAAATGACGGCTTATCACTTGAGAAAGCATATTTTAAAATTGAAACCAATAATAAGGAATATCGTAGAAATGATTAACCTCCTCAGAATTGCATTTTATAAAATCGAGTTCTTCAACGTTTTCTGTAGTCAGTTTGGGTCTTTCTTAGCTCTCATGAATTATACAAAAGCGTTTCAGAATAATGAGGACTTTGATAGATTATTCCAAGGTAATATAATATATAAATTTAACTGTTCATACAAATATCTGAGATATCGGCATTTTAATCAACATCACTGGAGTCATTTTTGAGAAAATAAACCCAACGAAAACGCTTACACGTTGAAGGTACTTTGGGGCGAAGGATTTCCTTCAAAATGTCCGTGTGAGGCCCTTTAAAATACTGAGTTGTGTTGTTCACATGCAGACACATACACACTCACGCACCTTCTTCTAAATGTCTCGATATTGAATTTTTGGATTGATTACAACGCTTTCCCTACGAACTATAGATAATTAGCAGATAAAGTAAAACCACAGTGCAAATATTTAAATATGATCTTAAAAGACTAAACAGAACAAAGCACATCACACCTTTTATCAATGCGGGAGGTTGTCAGAGCAGCTGTACCGGACTCCTTGGTCAGCCTGTGAACTAACACCTTGACATTTCACATCCGCCAAGAAACTGCCAGTTGAGACACCAGAATTCGGATATGCAGACACACGTTCTGCAGGTGTATTGATTTCATCTGCTACATTACTACTTTATATTTTACATACCAGCATTTTGAATCCTTTTAAGTATAAGCACTAAATAAACAGGTGCTTCTTTCGTAATTAAATTAGATAAATAACTGGAATACTACCCTGTCCTTACTCGTATGTCCCAAGACAAACATAGCAGAATGAGCTATCTTTCTACATGATAAAAATGACTTTTAGAGAGTTTTTTTGACCTTCCACGACAGTATAAACACCAGAGAGTAAATTAAATGCAGTAGTTGCAAACATTTCCGCAGGAAGAGCGTGGGCCGTATTGGATAGAGAGTACAAGGCATATAAGAATTCATAAAAAGCGGAAATAAAATTTATAAATCTTCATGAAGCTGTAGTCTGAAAAGAAAACAAAGAAGAACAAAGTATAACTGCTGTTGGCGTCATGCTCGTAACTTAACGATTTAGCGAAATGTAGTCAAACTTCTTACCGCCCTCCTAGTGATAAAAAGTTTATTTTTAATTTGCGTTTTGAGGTCCACTGAAGCTAAGAAAAGAAATATTTACACGGCCTTTTCACACGTATATGTCGATATGAGATTTGAACGTGATGTGGCTTAAACATACCAGTCAAAGAGTGTTAGTTTTCTAAAAATTAATTTAACGGATTTAATTAAAATAAGATGCTATTAAGATATCGAAGTCTAATAAAACGTTACATATGTTACATTTTCTGTGAATCGCTCTTTAATCTGTACAGTTTTAGAGAACTGGGAGTCTATAAGGAGATGGATAAAAGCTTACCCCAGGAAAGAAATATAGTGCTAATTAAGATACTTCTTTTCTACAACGGACTTGGCCGTCTTAAAAATATTTCATGCTGTATGCAGGAAATGTAAAACTATTATCAGCTTTAACGTTTTCCATTCTTCCCTTTTATTTTCCTTCGCAAGAGATCGTTAACATGACTTATGAATTTAACTCTCATTGCTTCCTATAAACATTTGAGTAGCTAGCCCCATAACTCAGTCGGTTGACCACTTGCTTACTGTGCGAGGGATCCCGGGTTTGATTCCCGGCTGGGTTGGGGAGTTTTCTCCAACCAAGATGTTTCTTCATCTTCCCCAGAGTCTGTAAGTGTGAATGAGAGTTTAAATGATGCAATCCAGCGTTTACCAGTTAACAAAATCGATATGTTTCAAAGGAGAACGGCCGCCGATATGACCATTTCAGTTAAAGGCGGGATATAAATTGAGGAAAAAAATGAACGCCTTTCTGCTTCTGATACATCCCTTTATCACTAAGTTTAAAATAGTGTCTGGACAGTGCACCATGAATAGTATAACATGAATTAGGAATTTCTTTTTATGGTTGATAAAATAATACAAGTTATGTCTGGAAATTTGTAATGGGTAGAGAAAAATGACACTATCTTATGCAACTTTTCTCCTTTCAGGGGTTACTATTAATTCTATTAGTTCTTAAAAATCCTTTGGATGATAATAATGGAATTAAATCGGGATATTCCAGTGTTTTTCATATTTTTTCACAATGGTTAAAAGGATACCAAACCTTCCTTCAGTATAATAATCGAACTTAGAATTAACGATAAAGTATGCTTTGCCCAATCTAATTTTGTATTTCTTAAAAACGATAATATAATAGCAAAATTGCGCTGGGATCGTTTTAGACGAAGAAAGGTAAAAATCTGATAACGAAAGCCACTTTGTTCTCCAAATTATATGAATTCTTTAGCAGGCTATACTTCTGAGTATCATGTTGCCCTTTAGTCTGCTGAAAATAAGGTACTGATGTGATTCAATTAGCTTGGAATATTATATGTTCGTTGCACATTTTAACACGTAAGGTTTATAGAAAATTTCAGAATGTGAATATAAAAACGAATGAAAATATGGATGTGAAATTTCCTTTCGCTTGCTGTGATTACCAAACGCAAAATATCTAGTTATGCAAAATGTATGACAGTAGCAAACTTGGTAAACAATGCAAGGCTATCATTAAATTGTCACATAAATGTCATTGAAATAAGGTCACAATAATACTTTTCTTATGAGTAAAATATCCATTAAGGAATATAACCTTGCATCAAAATGAATTTAGTGCTACGTATAGTAAAGCTGTTACGGTTATAATTTGAGCTATTTCATAGGAAACATTTAAATTTTTGTAGTATTTTAAAAGTTTTCTAATAAAATTTTGCGAACATCATGAGAATTTATTCCTGATAGGCATTAAATACTTTGTATTCGAAAACTAATGAATACAGAATTTAAATATTTCGTTCTTCTTTAGCTGAAAATTTATTTTTCACTAAACAATACTTTAAACGGTTTCTATGAAAATACGTTAGTACTTATATTACTAGGGTATTTATATGATTGTACGAAAAATTTAGTCATTTTCCTCCAACAATTACAAAACTTGTGGGGACTTCTGTGTATACGTTGTTCAACAAAATATTTATCCCACAGTGATTTAAATTACACTTTTAGAAACATTTTACGAAGTATTAGTTTCACTTTTTTTTAATCTAGGACATGTGTGTGTCTGTGTGTGTGTTTGTGTGTGTGTGTGTGTGTGTGTGTGTGTGTGTGTGCGCGCGCGCGCGTGTGTAATTCATTCAAAAGCTTATTTTACTATGTATATTGCTAATCGGGAAAACTGCAAGCAGACATAATTTCAATACTAATTATAAACAACTACAATAGAGAAGCTAGCATTTCGACTTCTCAACTGATTCCTGACTGAGAGGTGTTGCGTTTAATTCCGGCTGAAACGAGGTAATGTTTATTATTTTCGAATTATTTTCCTACCCTTCCAAGTCTGGAAGTGTTTATTCTGAAGTGAGTACTAACACAAGGGGTTACTAATATCACCATTCAATTATGACATTAGGAGAAAGAAAAGACTGCTGTCTTCCACAAAATTGTGTGATAAAAGATTAGAAAATTCAAACTAATAACAACGAATATTTCGGAAATGTTAAAGCCTACAACATATTATTTGTCATAATTTACGCTTTGACAAGACCTGCACTTACACTGTATTAATATTTTGTTTAGCCCTTACCGTTTCCCATTTTTACAAAATGTTATATACCTATTACAGTGAGCTTTATGGGCAATTCACACAAATTTAAAGCAGTGTATTTTATTATTCATGTTAAAAACTTATATACATGATGTTTTAATCAAACTCTTTAGAGCGGGTTTTATTAAAACGAAATATATACAACATAAATCTCCCCGTAAAGAGAGCATTTGGATATATGTTGTGAAAATCTTAGCGTTGCATCTTTGGTATATGCTGGAAATTTGATAATTACTTTTCGTTTTCTGAGTTATGCTGTCCGAAGGCAAATGTGAGCGTGCGTAGCGATGTGAGCGATTGTTTTTCGGGCTCAGAGGACCTCAAAACATATTTCAAGCTAAGCTTCGAAATCTAGTTTTTGTATGGAATGCAATTTTTCTGTCTAAAAAGGTGAGCAATACAAAAAGTGAGCATTAAGTTATAATAAATAAAAATATCTCCAGTATTCTTTTGAATTCGAGCAGTAATAACAAACTTAATCCCAATAATTGGTGAATTTGGAAGATGGTGAATTATATTTAGGACATAGTTGAGATTTAAATGCGTCGAAAGATGGTGATATCAGCTGTGTACTGTTAATTTTGTCCTACCTACTATGAAATGTAGCTCAGTACCGTAACTACCTACCTGGTAATTTAATATTAATATATGCACCATTTCATTTCAGCAAAAAAATTGTCATTTGTCCCTTTTGATTCCCGAGCGCCTCAATTACAAATAAAAATTACAAGTAGCACTTTGATTGACATTAAGAAACAAAATGTTTCTGAGAAATTCCAGCTAATCTTTTGCGTAGTTTAAACGACTTCGGGGTTAGTGGCCTTGCAATCTCGTTTTAGGGGGACTTAAAATTGCGCAAATACTGTCTCGAAAATAATCTGTAAGTGGAAAGGAAATAAGAGAAATGACTGGAACTCCTGAAGGAAAACAAAATTAAAGTCTGACGTAAAGACGCCTAATTTGGCGCCTTATGTCATAATAACGAGAAATCAGTGGCAATACTAACAGAACATTTTATGAACAGGATTAAAGGTTAAAATGTTGAATGTCCATGTATTGAAAGTCAATTTAATGACACTCTCATTATCTCAGAAATTTACAGCAGTCATTTAAGGAAGGTGACAATGATCACCAAAGCATCTTTCGCAGGTGGTTTATAATATTTAGATAAGTTCCTTTCGGGGTTGGCATTATTTAACGTTCTTAATATCACCAATACTATGTACCTATTTTACAACGCAAAGTTAATTCAATTACCTTCATAAATGTGCAAGGAAGTCATAGCACGAACTATTGTAGTGGAAATACAGGAGAGAAAAGCACAAGAGCAGAGAATCTTAGAAAAAATATCTTATGTACAAGATATGAAAATATATATCTAGTATATTTATAAGACAGCTGCAATACGCTAAAAGGTTAAATGTTAATAAAGCTGCACTATGAATATTTAAAATGTCAATAACGTATTCCAGCATAAAATTTAAATCCTACCCAAGGAATGAAATTTTTAAGTTATTTGTCATTTGAGCATTTACCACTTCTTTCAACACGACGAGGAAGTAAATGATTATGATGATTAATGCATGCTAAACTTTCCTGACGGTTCAAAAGATGTCTTTTTGGGATAACAACTCTAGATAAACCCTCATCTTGGCAACTCACCCTAAGAGAATCCCCTCCCCCCAAGGCAGACACGTTACAAATTAAACCAAACAACTGAACACCTGAGGGCGAGCACGCGTATATTTATTATGTGGTTTTGTATGGGTTGTTATGTGGGCAAGGTAACCCAAATAGAAAATGCTTATATACCCCAAATTTGGCATGTAATGTTGGCACATTTCCCAGACATAAAATGTGTGTTTCTGTTCAACAAATGTGGTTGTATTTTAATAATGTTTCATATTTGTTTTGTCAAAAATAATTGTAACGATTTTTATTTTAAAAATATTGAAGTAATAATACAACCTAATTATATACAAACTTCCTGCATAAAACGTAATTCGAACAATTACATAGTGAAAAGAAAAACTGAAATGACTTGTAATATTAACAATTTTATCCCGATAAATTTAAATTGCTTAGAAAGGTAAGGCAGAGTAGAAGAGGTTATACAGCTTTTCACACGACTCTCATCGAAATATTTGAATCAATTTGTTGCACTGATGAATGGCTTCGAATATTTGTGGGAATTGCTAGCGATGAACACTGGTATTTTCATTTATATTTTCTATAAACGTGTGGGAACATAAATACTTCCCTTGTAACATACAACGAACATTGAAGAGAAGAAAATTGCTGATAATATTCTCTATTAGGAATATAAATACCTTTAATTATTGAGGACCTTGACTTGATGGACTGCGGACTTTTTTATCCGAAGGCATCTTCAGGGCAGTTCATGGGCATAAGTTGGCAGAACAATTCACTAGAATCACCCCACACACAGTTACCACCACTGATGCCATGCTAGCACAGCTCACTGATACTACACTTGTGTCACCATTCCTATACGCGCATTGACATCTCCAGTGATAGCGACATCCTCAACACGCACTGCACCGCACACAGTCGCGCCGTGTACTGAAAACTCACTCGCCAGGTAGGCAAGTAGTTGGAGCCTCGAGGTAAAGTGCTGCCGAGTGAGTATCTACTTGTCAAGCAGGTCTATCCTCTCTCCTTCTCTCTTCCCTTTATTATTCCTTCTTTAATCAAGAAGATTCTTCCTCCTCCGTCCGCGAAGCAGAAGAAGAAACACCTGGTGAAGTCCAACCTTTTTCTTCAATGTCATCTTCGCAGTGTGACAATGTTCCAGAGAGCAGGGAGCGGTATTCAATGTGCGCGATGTTTATCCAGGGTGGTAGCTATTCTTTTGTTATCGTTAGTGGCTACTGGAACCATTGTGGTAGTAACTTGTTGAAGGAAGATGTGGTGGGGGAGATCAAAAGGCTTCTCCACCCCTCTGTGTTTTCCGTCATACTGCTCCAATTTTTTTTCTCCCTGCAGCACAAAGAAAGGAAGGGGATGCTAAGAACCTTTAATAAATCATGACAAGAGCAAACGACCTGTGTATAGAAGTGCAATTTCTGGGAGATGACACAACCGGAATCAGAATGCAAATATTTACAATGCTGGAAGCTGTAATAGGTTTCGATTGACTCTTTCATATTTAGATATTCAATTAGTTGTTTCTCCTGCTGAGACATTAGCTGCCATTGTTTTAGACAGAAAATTAAAAATAAGATATATCAGGGGTGCTTGAGTAAGATGGTTTAGATTTATACTAGAAATACTGGATTGCAGTTCATTAAAAAGAAGAGGGAGAAAGAAAAAAAAACTCTTCATAATAAAAGATGTTGTATTTTCAGTTTATTCACTAAATATAACAGGCATATTAAAAGAAGTTTCATGTGTTTTCTTCACATTTATCTAAGGATTTCCTTTGTTAATTCCTTCACTATGTACTTACACTAACTAAGGTATAGTATTCCACCTAAAAATTCGATACTAATCTTGCACTGTAAATACATATTTTGACGCTCCCTGAATAAAGAACGAAGCACTTTTAGGAAAACATCCAGTTTTATACATGTGTGTGTTTTTGTATAGGACAGCTTAAGAAATAAAACTCACAATAACGATTTCATCAGCAGTGGCTATACCGATTTTAATTAAAATACCACACTTGAAAAATATTTTCCTAACAAATGAATTTTTGTGGATTTCCTTTGAAGTCCTCTTCATTCTGATTGGCTTTTACATAAATGGTAAACAGCAAGAGATAGAAAAAATCTTACTACAAAGAATGTAGATGTCGTTACAGAACACAAATTTATGTCAAATACGTTTTCATGTTGAGCTAACCATTTCCAGATATTCAATATTATTGGGATGAATTTTCCAATTGATAGGTTGACTTTTTAATAGAGAATTTTTAGAAGTAACAGTTAAAGTTAATGGTTTTCTTTTACTTTTCTCATCTGGAAAGTCAAATCCTAATTCTATCTTTTTTGTTTTCCTCTTGTCATACAAAGCGGACAGCATTTCAAAACCATCTCTTAGTGACTAACTCTTAGAAGATTTTACTATTGCATAAGCTTGCTGTATTTCCATATTCGTTGTACCACTTATAAGAATATACAAATGTTTGTTTCAATTAACAGGAAGTAGGTGGAAGGATACGTTTTGTTAAAATAGTTCGTTGAAGAATGGATAGAGAAAGTCACATGAATGTAACACATCAGCACTTTTTCATAAAGGTTTCACAAATTATCGTTATAAAGAACTATGCTTCTAACTACTCCCTGTCTGTATGGACAGAAATAATTTCCTTACATAACTTATAAGAAGTACATACTGAAATGTTTTGTATACGTCTGCTAAATATTATGCTTTTCAGCAGCTCAGAGAAGAGAAACTAACGGCATTAAAATAATAAAACAATTAAAATTTCAGATGATCCTAAAAAGTGTACTTCTTTGAGAAAAATTATATGTTACAATTAGCTGCAAGATTCTGTTAAAACTTTTTTGTTTCAGATGGTCTGTTATTTGAATTGGTTAAAATTATAGTGGAATGAAGAAGTCTAAGATATACAATTAATTTGTCAGATTGATAATTAAAACATATAACCCAAATAAAAGTTGTTACTCGGTTTAGAGAAAGTAGAACATAACTAAAAACCTTCCGCATAAAATGTAGATTAGGTAAGGGAATTTTGTTTAAAATGTTCACCGTAACGTGAATTATGAAATTTTGTATCTATTCTAGTTTCAACTTTTGATCAATTTTTTCACACACACATTCCCTCATGTACACATTACCACTCTAAAACTGCAATTCAGCTTCTCTGTGTAACAGTACATAGAGGTATGAAAAGGAACACATTTTCCCTAAAAGTTCGATGTCCAAATTTCAATAGGAATAATATATTTTAAGGTCCAGTGAATTGCCAACAAAAAGGATCATTTTAAGATAAAGTGTAAGATGTTTGTGTGTGTGTGTGTGTCTGTGTGTGTGTGTGTGTGTGTGTGTGTGTGTGTGTGTGTGTGTGTGTGTGTGTGTGTGTGTGTGTGTGTGTGTCAAAAAGAAAATCGGATTAACATCAAATTTGGTATATAAAGATCAGCATCATCCAAACTACTCAACTTTACGATATCATATCCCCAATCCTAAGTATACTTTATGTAGAAAATGTTTCATTATACTTTTTTTTTTTCAAAAATGCTATAGATTTTGATCAAGTTTTGAGATATGTAAGATATTTGCTCACTAATAACACGTTTGTCTTGAATTTTATATGAACATTCTGTGAAATAGAAATATAATAATAGGAATACCACAGGTGAGACAAACATTGACTGCACAAAATAGACATAACTATTTTGTAAAAGCACACAATTTTTCTCCGGAAGGATATATAGTGTATGTTATATTTCTCGAGATACTCATTTTCAGCTTTCCAATGTATTTCCAATACCTACATTTAATGTTTCTGGAGTGCGTATTATTTGTTTTAATTGCTTATCTTCCTTCAACTGAATATATCAAGTTAGACGAAGAATGAAGAAGGGAATGCCATGGTGAGCTTATATTTTTCCAAATTCATCTTTCCAGGATAAGAAGAACGCTGTAAGGAATGTCAGGCTAACTCGCCGCGACCGCGATTCCAACTCGTAACTTCTTGAATGTGTGGCAGACATGGTACCTCCACACACAGAGGTGGGCAGCATTTCTGTTTTCTCGTAACATCACACAGTAAGTATGGAAATTCAAACCAGCACATAGTGACTCACTTTTTAAAGTTATGACTATTACTTCAGCCCTCCCGTAGGAGAGGGGATCCGTCCCCTTCAGCTGCCGCGGTGAGGGCGCTGGGGACCCCTAGCACTCGTGGTACCTCTGACGTTACTAGAGGAATATCGGGACGAACATTTGAGCCCCTCCCTGAGTGGGAGTTGTTCGGATTGGGTTGGACTCGATAGGGCAGTGGTTTCCGATAACTTTGTGAAATCGGGTACGTCTCCGGACGGGGTTGAGGGAAGCCATATTCCCATGTACTAGCCAGCTTGGGTAGTAGAAGGTGTGCTAGATCACCAGACGGCGCCACCGAGGTAATATCGTTAGCCTTCCCATTTTGGAGTTTGCGCGCGTAAGTGGCATATCCACTTCCATCCTGTCTTGAGTCCTCAGGACTAGATGGGGGTGGGCTTGTTAGTCTCTAGGTCTTGCCCTATGGAAATCCCCACGGAGTGGGACAGCTCGGTAGCTCTCTGGTCATTTGAGGGGGGCAGTCTTAACTCTTTGTGGATTGCCCTGGGAGATTCTCTCGCGTTATATATCACTTCAGCCTTCTGCATCCCCTTGTACAATTTAATATGTAATAAAACAACTACTAAAATATTTAAAATGTGGTAGATATAAAACATGCTTTTTAAATTATTCAAAAAATATATAACATATACAAAAATGAGGTACAGAAACTAATGTAAATGCATCTCATAACTCGATCAAATATTTGAGTTAAATACCCATTACATTTAATTTTAATAGATTAGTGGTGGGGAAACTAAAGAAATAAAGTAAACACATATATGCACTGAACGTTGTTAACCTACAAGACAACTGTTCTGAATATTTTCAATAATGAATGAATTACTCACGTGAACATGCATTATGGTCTATCCGGAGAAGAAATATTTTAATTCTTTTAACATGCATGATGCGATATATCCACTTATCACATGACTGAACAAACTGTTATGTAAGTTATACGGAATTCTTTTGAATTCATACACCTTTAAGAGTTCAGAGAGTAGATAATAGTTTTGATAAACTCATGCAAAGGAAAGTACTATTTGGATACTAAAAATAAAAAAGGTCAAGTATCAAGATACAGATCTCTCGCTTTACTTGCGTCATTACAATAGCCGTTGAATGTAAGAAGCTCAAACTTCGTTGCAAAGAGTGTATCTCGAAGAACATTTCAATGCTGACGCTCCAAAATAGCTAGTGTGTGCTGCTGAGTCATTTCTCCAGTAGTAGAACTTGTGCAATAGGTACTCCTCCGACTCTGCAGCAGTTTCAAAAAAAATTCTTGTGGTCTCGTTTGATTAAGTTTATAGGAGTTAGGTAATCACTGGGTGATCGTAGTGTTCAAGGAGCTGCTCGGTCGAGACTTATTCATCTACGCCTGTTTAATCTAGATGTTGCCAGATATCATAAAACATGTGCCATCATGTTGTAACCACATGTGCAACAACCACGATTATGCAGCAACATATCGTCCAAGAACTGCCTCAATGCTTGTTGCAGAGAGACCAAGTACTAGGACCCCTTAAGTCTTAAAACAATCGCTGATAACAAAAGCCTTTAAACTGATGTCTAACCGGTGCTAAAAACCGTGAGAAGGTTGGATTATTTAAACCCCAAATGTGGCTTTTTAGATATCTGTAAAGCATTTCCTGTTTAAATGAGTTCAATCGTAAAAAGAACAGGATGAGGAAGTATCCACACAACAGTGTAAAACCCCTGATCAAAACTTAGTGTATGGTACGAAATCTGCCAGACACAATGTCAGAAACCTCTTAGGGTTTACAGGTCCAACTGGAGATTTATTGAGAATACTCCACGTGCTGCTTTGATACAAATTTATTTTAGCTGCAAAGGTGCAAGTACTCATCGACGGGTTCTTTCTTCAAAATTAAAAATGGGGCATGTCCGTGTGGCAACATAGTCACCCCTGTATGAGACACTCAGAGGCGTTGCTCTAATCAGTCAAAAATAGCATTAAGCAGCAAATGATTTATAAAAATACGCTGTGCAGTTTTACCGTAAACTAACAAATAGGTGCTCTCGGCGATCCAATACATACAGCCTTCCACAATGAATGGATATCAGCTGAAGTGAACTTCAAGGCGCACTGATTTTAATTAGAGAAATGGTTGTAGCAACCACGAGTATAAGGTGACATGAAGGTCGTAGTACACAATTTTGGAAGTATCGACTTAATTAGTCAACACTGATGCACAGCAGACAAAGACTTGTCTGCAGTAACCACGATTAACAAGTTGCGTACGGATTGATGCGTACAAACCTGGAGAAGAAGACTGTTTACAGCAACCACTAAATATATAATCTGAAGTTCGAAGCACATCAATATTGGAAATGGACAAATAACTAGAACCAACGGAATAGATGTCGTAATGGTCGAAGCACATCATATTTTTAAAACAAAGGATTGTGTTAGCACCTGTGACATGACGTTAAAACACATCAGATTATAAACTGAAAACTGCCTATAGCACAAGTGATGTCAAGCTCAAGGCACATAATATTATGAACTGAATACTGCCTGTAGCAACAGTTACGTGAAGTTTTTAAAAAAGAATAGAAAGAAATATGGCACTACACTTTTGCAAAATATTATATTGTGCAAGATAAACAACCTTTATGAGGAGTTTCGAAGTTCAAACAGAAGGATAAACAGTGAGAAACTTAAGAAAATACCGTAAAATTAAATGTTTTACCATTTTAAAAGCCTGCTTTTACATGAAGTAAATAGTCAGTCATCTGCATAATGGCATACAATTTCTTCTGCCTCTGGGATTGTAGTTTAAACGTATAAGTAACTGGATGTTTTATTAATTATACTATAACCGGCATAGAAAATTGATTCATGTTTGTTTCGTCTTGCGTTTATTCAAGATTGTTACTGTGCTTTTTCGCTTCTATACATAGTGTGAAAACTACCACCACTTGAGAAATGCACTCCCTGTGCCTTCTGTATGACTACATACTAATAAGAAAGTTATTGCATTCTAATGAAAGTTCCATATACGGTTTTAGAAAATATATGTTTTAAGACGCCCTGTAAACCCCAAAATAGCACATTGAGAAAAACACTATGTGTGTATGTTGTGTTATACTAATGAGTCAATGAGTGTCAATGCAATGAGTGTGAAGTTAGTGAGTGAGTGTGCGGAGTTTCAGGGTCCGTTAACAGCTTGGTCATTTGGGC
>CM060948.1:261970347-262042847 GCA_030765055.1 Mantis religiosa | reverse complement strand
AATAGTAATAATAGTAATAATAGTAATAATAATAATAGTAATAATAATAATAGTAATAATAATAATAATAATAATAATAATAGTAATAATAATAATAATAGTAATAATAATAATAATAGTAATAATAATAATAATAGTAATAATAATAATAATAATAGTAATAATAATAATAATAATAATAATAATAATAATAATAATAATAATAATAATAATAATAATAATAATAATAATAATAATAATAATAATAATAATAATAATAATAATAATAATAATCATAATAATAATAATAATAATAATAATAATAATAATCATAATAATAATAATAATAATCATAATAATAATAATAATAATCATAATAATAATAATAATAATCATAATAATAATAATAATAATAATAATAATAATAATAATAATAATAATAATAATAATAATAATAATAATAATAATAATAATAATAATAATAATAATAATAATAATAATAATAATAATAATAATAATAATAATAATAATAATAATAATAATAATAATAATAATAATAATAATAATAATAATAATAATAATAATAATAATAATAATAATAATAATAATAATAATAATAATAATAATAATAATAATAATAATAATAATAATAATAATAATAATAATAATAATAATAATAATAATAATAATAATAATAATAATAATAATAATAATAATAATAATAATAATAATAATAATAATAATAATAATAATAATAATAATAATAATAATAATAATAATAATAATAATAATAATAATAATAATAATAATAATAATAATAATAATAATAATAATAATAATAATAATAATAATAATAATAATAATAATAATAATAATAATAATAATAATAATAATAATAGTAATAATAATAATAATAATAGTAATAATAGTAATAATAATAATAATAGTAATAATAATAATAATAGTAATAATAATAATAATAGTAATAATAATAATAGTAATAATAATAATAATAATAGTAATAATAATAATAATAATAGTAATAATAATAATAATAGTAATAATAATAATAATAGTAATAATAATAATAATAGTAATAATAATAATAATAATAATAATAATAATAATAATAATAATAATAATAATAATAATAATAATAATAATAATAATAATAATAATAATAATAATAATAATAATAATAATAATAATAATAATAATAATAATAATAATAATAATAATAATAATAATAATAATAATAATAATAATAATAATAATAATAATAATAATAATAATAATAATAATAATAATAATAATAATAATAATAATAATAATAATAATAATAATAATAATAATAATAATAATAATAATAATAATAATAATAATAATAATAATAATAATAATAATAATAATAATAATAATAATAATAATAATAATAATAATAATAATAATAATAATAATAATAATAATAATAATAATAATAATAATAATAATAATAATAATAATATAATAATAATAATAATAATATAATAATAATAATAATAATAATAATAATAATAATAATAATAATAATAATAATAATAATAATAATAATAATAATAATAATAATAATAATAATAATAATAATAATAATAATAATAATAATAATAATAATAATAATAATAATAAACAAGGATTAGATAACGTAATAACTAAAAATCAAATAAAAATCATGACTATAATCATAATAATATAATACTGTATTGATTATTTATTATGCCATAAGCAATTTAGGAGATTGAATGTTCAATCCCACCAATGTTAAGTCCCCTAAATCCATTAATCATCGTTTCAAAAATATTTAAGTTATCAGAGTGCAAACGGTGTAGGATATAGGGATTTGCTTTATAATTTCACTGATGTAATTATACACAATTTGTTTGTTTATGAAGGAACAAAACATTATTTTACTTATTATACTATCTTTTAAGCAAAACCTTTCAGTAATCAATTCTTAAGTAATCGATTTGGTTTTAGCTACAAAGGAGATCTATTATGACACTTAAGTTTGCTTTCATAATTCTAAAAGATAATTTAGGTGTCTTCAATGGATTGCGAGAAAGCAGGTTATTTGTACCAAAAATGGCTTTCAAAGGAATAGCTGTTCTAAAAAAGAGACAACGGAAGAAAACTTACATATATTTCAAAGGAAGGAACTGCCATACTTAAAATAACTACCAATAAAACTTCCAGTAAAAGGCATGCTAATATTTGCAGTTCTATTTCAGTATGTAGCAATTATGATGTTATTTTATATTTAAGGGTTCAGAATTCAAGGTACAAATAGGTAGATGTAATATTATTTTTAAAAATATATTTTATATACAAGGTGAGTCACATGTCCCTATTTATTTTTGAATTTATACAACGTGCTAAGCGGCACTTGTGACTTTTGCCTTTCTTGAATGCCTTCTAACGGATGATTTGTAATGTGTGAAATGTGTAGTGTTTAACGCCCGTTTTTACTACATATGGCACCGCAGGTGGTGACACTGATGATACATGAGATGAAGATGGAGCACCAGTGGAATGCGATGGCGGGGGAAACCGGAGATCCCGGAGAAAACCCGTCCCAGCGCCGTGTTGTCCAACACAAATCTCACTTAGCGGTCGCCTGGGATCGAACCCGGGCTGCCTTGGGAGAGCCAAGTGGTCTAACCACTGAGCCACGGCGAGGCCGGATGATTTGTAGAGCAGTTTATAGAGAAAGTGCATATGTGTTGTAAGGGACAGAAAGCAATCACTATTTATGTGGATTCTAAAAACAACATACCCAGACACAGAGAGCTGCAGTAGCAATTTTAGACGAGTTTACATATTTTTATTCATTAGCGTACATTCGCAAAGAACTTTAAACAGGCCCCTGAAGGAACAACGTATTACATGTATCAGTTGACAATAACTTTGGAACACATAATGGCAGATCTACACAGTGGGACCAATTGGATTCAAATCTTCAGTCAATACGTGTTTCCGTTGTACAGCCATGTCAAAAATTGCTAAGAATTAGGTAGATTATTTTCGCTTTTGTCACAAGTTACGGCAGTTTTTAGCTTATTACAGAGGAAGACAACCTCGAGAGTTGTGACGTATTTTATCCGGGAGCAAGGCATGCAGTGCATGTGACGTTAGGCAAAAGGCGCGTAGCACCAAGTTGCCTATATACTCGTAAATGGCGCTGTGAGTACAGAATCTCAGGGTTCAGTCAGGAGTAGCGCACTTGATGACAACAATGTAGCAGCCACGTACCAAATGGAACTGTTAAATTTACAAAGTAAAGATTTATTATTGAAGGACAATTATACACACAAGGAAGACTTGGCTGATTTTTACAAGAATGTCCCCCAAACCAGATTTCCGAGCTTGTATTTACCTGCCGCACGGACATTGTGTATGTAGGCTCGACATATGTGTGGGAACAATCCTGTTTCTGTTATGAAATTAGCTAAGCCCGAACCCCGAGTACTTTGTCGGATCACAATATAACATGCAGCATC
Organism: Mantis religiosa; assembly: GCA_030765055.1. Taxonomy (NCBI): domain Eukaryota; kingdom Metazoa; phylum Arthropoda; class Insecta; order Mantodea; family Mantidae; genus Mantis; species Mantis religiosa. The sequence continues at coordinate 262,039,335 of CM060948.1, read as the reverse complement.
CGATTAGAAATCTCCCAGACATTACCACCTGACATCGATAAACTAGTTAAAGAAAAACGAAACAGAAGGTGTCGAAAAATGTCCACGTAATTTTGATCTGAATGGGTCTCCTCTAATTTGCAGAGAAAATTACTTTGTTTTATTTTAGTTACTGTATAATATGCCTGACCTTCAGATAAACTACGAGTTGAAGTTTCATACATATTCTCATAGCACAGAGCCAAAATGTAATTGTTTATAAACTGTGACCAGTTGTGTAATTAAAGCAGTCAGCATCAATATTACAACACCCAAAATTTAAGCTGTGCGTATTATTAACACCCGATACATTTCCTGTTTTTCCTACGCTGCCGGAACCCCAACACATCGAACTATTTCCTTCCTCTTGGGCAGCAGATACCAGCGCGGTGACGTCACACGCTAACCTGCCTTTCGTTCGGGGGCATATTTGGTGTTTAGAGCTGACGGAGCTGGCATCACACTGCCACTATCTGTCCTCCCCTGGCTTATTCAGTAATTATAATGGCGGATGCATTCTTTTCATTTGCGTTAAACTACCAAAACGAGCCTAAAACACTGTATGGAGCTGTAAAAAGCGTGTAAAGATTCGAGCTGGGAGTCAGAGGTCTACGGTTACATATTCGTATAGAAACCTCAGCTACAAAGGTAAACATTAGCTAAATGGTATCACATAGGCTACCGCTCTACTCTGTCACTAGAAGTTGGAGAAATTTTATTACCCTTTGTGGCCTATAATTTGATATTATACAAATAACATTTTATAGCATTATACATCTTTACAAAATACAATAATCATCATGTTTTCCACTGGCATATAGATATAAATTTATAGTTCGTAGCAGATATCTTATTATAGTCGGTATTGTGCTTGACCCATTCAAGCAAGTTTCAAACCTTCATAAATGCAAAGTGGCTTTAGCTACTTGCGCCTGCGTCAATGTTTGGCGTAAATGAGTGAGTGAGTGAGCGAGCGAGTGAGTGAATAAGTGAATGTGTGGTGTTTTAGGGCCCGTCAGCACCGAGGTCATTTGGACCCGTGACATAAATGAACGCTTCATTTTCTATGTGGGTATTCAGTATTCTAAACCTCCCAAATACTTTCAGCGGTCGGCATTTTGAACATTTACTGCGCTGCTGAAATCCACACTTTGACAATTTCTTTTTCTGTTTAACTGAGAAGTTAACATATTTACAACTCCTTTGTCTGTAGAAGAAGTGAAACATAAGATTTAAGTATGAAAAATTTAATGTTCCTAAAAATGAAAGCTAGCTATGTAATATGGTTTACAACACCAGATACGGTACAGATTATAAATGGTCACAAAGCTAATCATGATCCTCAATTATCGGATTGCCATTCTTGTGTCTTTGGCTCAAAAGAGAACCAATAGCAATAAAAATTTACTGTTTATTTTGTTTATTGCTTCTTGTTTGTGTTTTAGTAACTAAAAGGCAGACAATAAAGACTAGAAAAAAGGAAATTGAAACAATCTGACGTCGTTTTCAACCTAGCCCTTACAGCTGTGTGCAGTTTATATGCCCTCAGCTAACCATCACGATCAGCTGCCACTTATTCTATGTTACTCGTTGGAAAAGTATTCGTTTATCACCTTGCTAATATTATATCCATGAAGAATCGTCGTTTATGTAAGCTTATCGCAGCTTCTTGGGTCTCATTCAGGGCTGTAAGTATTAATGCTGAGTCGTATATTACCGAATAAAGGGGCAGAGCTATAATAACCGGTTTTGTGCTAAAAGGGTCAATGTTTTCACATTAGAATATAAACTGCGGGTTGCATAGGTAAGAATAAATAAGGGCCGCTGACTCACATGGTATGAGCATTGTGTAGTAATAAAATGCGTATAAAGGTACAGAGGAAATTCCAATTAATAATATTGCATAGAACTTAAAAATATTGAAATTTATAAACTTTCACCATTTAGTCGGTTCCTGAAAATGAATCACTTCAACTTAAACTTCAACACCTTCCTGCGTCACTGTGAAATACATATTTGTGACGTATGCTGCAGCCAAACTCCTTATCTTTTGGTTTATGAGGGCTACTGAGGATACAATTAATCTGAAACCCATTATATTGCATTAAATATTCGCCGAATTCGTTTATTTCTTAGAAATAATTGTAATAGTTACATATAAATCTGCCAAGGAATAAGAATCATGTATGTGATTTTCAAAATATAAATCTTGCTTTTTTAGAAAAGTGTGTTGCTCATTTCTATTATAAGTAATCATTCAGGTTCATATATAAAATGTAATATATTCTAGTCACAAAATTTGTATATCCAAGACATAAACGCCAATTAATATGCGCCAAAGAGTGAACACAGTAGCTAAGAAGTAAGCAAAGAAAAAAGGGCTCCTTCCACCTGTTGTGAAAACTGAAATCGAATCATGACAAATAGTGCGATAGTATAATCTCCCTTTTAGCGCTGGTATGGAGTTTATTCTTACTTGTGTGATGTAAATGGATTTCATTATTATTCTTACAACTACGACACTAAGAAAGAAACTGGAAAATTATACATTTCATGAAGTCCACTTTTTCGTGGGAAGCCATTTGGCATAATCCTACCTATTTATTTTCCTCTGAATCGAGGAACAGTGGAGCAGGCAATATATTTGGCATCTCCAGACGGCAGTATTGACTTTATGCCGACGTAAACTATTCAGTTACACCATTTCTACCCTTTTATTATATTTCTCTTTCCCTCTTTACTTATGAAATCTGGTTGATGCTTCCACTTTGTTGACACACACGGAATTTATACATATTCTCCTGTTTAGCTCCTGATCTGCTGGTATTACTGACCTATGCTGAAACATATTTCGTGCTAGTGGGTGCATTTTCCTAAAAAAATCATTTCTGATCACCATATTTTAGAATATATTAAGAAACATCCCGTTTCTAATGTTTTCAGCTAATGAGGCTAAACAGTATTTTGGTATGCAATTTTTTAGATTTCAACTTAAATGCTTCAGAATTTTAAAGTTCCATGCCATGGGTACCAAACTGTGAAAGAAAGAAATTAACAGTTATATGAAATATGTATATCATTTATCCTGTCATGTTGCAGAAACCTATGGTTTATATGAAGTATTGAAATAATTGTTCCTGTACAACCCCCCATCCTTTAACTTTCTGCTTTAAGTATTTCTCACTCTAGGCCTCTTGTAAGATTGAACAGTGGAGCTAGTTGGAGCAGCATCCACTGAAGATGGTCTGAAGCAAAGACCGAACAGCGCTTTTGGAGGAAATGGTGAATATCTGCCTAGTGTAAGTGAGTAATCTTACAAATTTAGCATGTCATCTACTCATATTTATATAGAATAAAAGTGTGAAAACTGGCTTAGCACGTTGCATAAATTCGAAAATAAATAGGGGCAGGTGAGTCACCTGATATATATATATATATATATATATATATATATATATATATATATATATATATATATATATATATATATATATATATATATACTGTGACTTTGTGGGTTCGTGGAATTAAAACTCCAATTTACTGAAATTCTATAGCAGATTTACATCACATACACAATCTACCAAGTTCGATGACGACAACAACAGCTTCTGATTACCCCTGTTTACAACACCGGCTCTCGTTACATCTGTTCACTCAGCCTCTTGGCAAGTCGTTGCCTTCTGAAGTACCTCATTGATAAATTCGAGAGATTTCTGGAACAATCAAGAAATGGACTGTTCTAGCACCTTTCAGAAGCGTAACTTAATCTGTGCCGGTACGTCCTTTTTCTCCGGCGCTATGTTTATCTGCTTATGCAAGCTCTTTATCTCCGTGAAGTACTATCCGTCTGTTATTTATGTGCGCCGAAACTTTTATGCCCGTCGCCGCGACATTACTTTTATGTAGTAGAATATAAGCAGAAAGTTTTGTGTGTTTAGAATTTCTTTTACTCGCAAGAGAAGCAAAACACATTAAATTACAAAGAAGATTGTGTTTTTGAAGCCACCAGTACCAAAGTCAATTTCTACTAGAAAATATAAGCATTTCTTCTAAGGCGACTCTACACATTTTTAAGAGCGCCTGAGAAGGGAAATGCTTTTGCGATACATGTCCTCAAAGTGTTTAGCCTATTATGTGTTTTAAAATACACTCTCTTTTATAGCGGAGGTTAATGACTTTCCTGCAAGAGAATGCAAATTCGTGTTTCTGCCTTAGGCCAACGCCACCAAATAAGTGGTGAATCAAGTTCTCTCAGCCGAGAATTAAAACGAAGAGAAAAACAAAAAATAGCAAAAAGTACGACCGGATGCTGCTAGCTCCTTCAATGGAGGGCCTGAAAGAAAACACTCAAAAGACACGGAACACATGAATACCTGTGGATTCAAGTAATTATCTTGTTAGCTAAATAGTTGCATGCCATTTCCAAGTTGCTGCGAACTTCAAGCAGTTGGACAGCTACCACTTTACTAGTATTTGAACATTTTACCGTTAGAATATAGGCTTTCCACTGAAGAATATGATACAAACTTGTTCTACTTCCAATATAAATTGATAGATATATTTAGGAAATGACAATAGACGGGGAGACATAAGATTTACTTTTAATTAAACTTTGAAAGTAATGCTTATAGTAGTTAACTTTATTACTTTCTCTAATAATTGATTGTCTATAGTAACTAGTGGAAGTATTGCATTCACGCTTCTGTGAATGTGTATAATGTGTATGTCTAAATAATTTATGCACCTATATATAAATATTTAAACCTTTTTATACCTTTAACCTGTTCATGTTTCTTTAAAATTCGATCAGGATTTTGCACAAAATCCATTTTTCATTAAACCAAATGCTCCCTGCAAGAATTCCATTCTGTATGTCAGGGGAACTTAAGTAATTTATAATAACTTATGATTCTTTTCCCGCAGTAAAAGCCTTGAGTACTATAAGGCAGTTTATCACAGAAATGTGTAATTATAGGGCTAAAGGTATCAGTTATAACTGTCATTCGTTACAGTTTTTTCATAATAAAACGTTTGAGAAACTTTCTCATAATTTTTCATAATAATTCAAATAAGAGATGGGGAATTACAACTAAACAAATACACTGTTGCTTATGGTGTAACTAAAATGCATAAATATATTCCCATATAAAGCAATTTATAAGATATATTACCGTAGCACTATCTTCAAAGGTCAATATCACGAAACTTTTAGGGTTGTTAGAATGTAAGGTGCCTATGGGAATTAATTCGCTTTTGCAAGAGAATAGTCACATAGTGTGTAATTTGATTTATTTCTGACGATGGTGATCAGCTTCATATTTACTCATTTATTCGGTTTGAGAGGCTCTTCCTTATTTATTATTAAGTTCTTGTTTCCCCACCGTGAAGGGATGAAGAAGGAAGCCTTCGGAAACAGTACGATTTGAGCTAAAGATATTACTGGATTTATAGATAATTACACTTCACCTTAAATACAAACGTTATTCCGAGGGACACTTTACACAGTTCATTTGGTTTGTTACCATTTTGCTGTAATGCGAAATTTGGGCTTCTGATAATAGAACTCAACCCTAGTTTTCACCTATGTAACTAGATAAAGCTGTAACATTTATCAGAACAATTAGCAGTTAGTTTTATCAGAGTAATACTATTTGTCTTAATTAAATTTATATAACGTGCTGTTCAGAGTACTATCAACTAATCTGCAACCTTTGGACAAAATTCTATTACTGCCTTTAAATAAATGACGCGGTTTCTGTAGAACGATCCTAAAAAAAATAACCCTTGATGGTGTTTAGCAGTCATAGACCTTCTGTTCGAAATTAGAATACCATGCCCGCCTGATGGATATGCAAACAGCAGAACAAAGCTGCCGTGTTTTATTTTCCCTTCTTCCGTTTCATGGCAGCATGGAGAAGATAAATCAAAACTGACAGATACGGCGGCTGTTATTTTAACAAAAGGTTAGCGGTGTTACCATGGCATTATTATCGTGGTCGTGACGCCCCTAAGCGTTTCTGATCCGCGGGCAAGAAGACACGGATTATAGTAATGAGGGGGTGTAGGGATTAGCGAATCGTGCAAAATGTATTAGAGCTTAGTTCTGGTCGCTTCGGGTTAAGTCGTCGCTTTAATAGTAGCCGCTTTTCGCATGGGACGTGTTCACTAACAGTGTGTTTTAGAAACATTAGCGTGCACAACGCCGGCAACATTACACTGAACTTATCAAAAATTACCTAGAAAATGTGTCCACTTTTACTTGCTCTGTAAACGTCTTATTCTTCTTTGTCACTGAAGATTTACAAAGAATCACGTAGTTATCAAAATACCTCTCATTAAAATGATTTTGCATCTGCAAAGTTAAAACTGCGTAATTGAACATTTAAACCAATCCAAACCTCGCGCTCCTTTATTTTATTGACCTTGAGTAACCCTAAAGATCATGAAAACAAGAAATAATGTAAGAAGTTTGTTGCGATTGGATGTAAGTAAGCTAGAAGTGTGCTTGCTTATTTTTAAGGGTAGTAATGTGACAAATTTCAGCTACATTCGGTTGAAATTTACTGTTTCGGATTTTGCATGGAAAATATAGTGGACACAAAGTTGATACCTAAATTATTTACTGATAAAATGAATAATTTTATAAAGAAGTGATAGGGATGTGGATAAATAATTTTTATAAATAATTTTTATACAATAAAACCAATGCACAAATTAAGAAACCCATATTACGTGCTCATGAAAAAAATTACTTATAAGATTAGCTGAGGTAATTACGTGTGAAGGTAAAATAGGCCAACAAGAAAGGAATTAGCTCAGCATTACATCAATTGCAAATAAGTACGCTCAAAAATCACAAAATTCCCTGAAAGAACACCCAAATGTCAATTCTGAAAGCTAGAAAGGGAAATAAATTTATAGAACTCAGCAAGTCACAGAACAAAAATAGTTTTCAGAAAGGGACAAGAAGTTTGAGATTTGGCATCGCATGAATAAGAAAGCTTGATGGTGTAATCATAGAGTAGATGCAACATATTGTTGATCAAATAGCGAGTATTTCTAAAATTAATTCTCACCCCTTTCACACATACTCTGAATTAAAGATCCCATAGTTCACCAATGTAACAGCCGGCAACGGAATCATAAAAAACGGAGTAGACATAGGGTGTGCCGCACACAGGGAAAGTCATAATCAAAGGGCACGTATGCAAAGTATCAAAGTCTATGTCGACTTTCAATTCCCTTATGACATATTTAAAGGCCAAGTCTATTTCTGGCAAGAAGTTCCCTAAATGTAATTTTTTCAGACCTTAATTCTTACAAAACATCTACAACTTCTAAAGTTATGCAATTCTCAAAATACACGCTAGCAAACCAAAAATTGTACTCTATTTCCGCAAAACTGTTGTCAATAAATCTAATTGTGGAAGCATTAATTGGAGAATTTCTTCTTTAAAAATAAATACTAAAATATTTGCAGAAACACTATACATTTTAGAAATGTTGCTTCTATAGGGATATAAATTTGCTCCTTCTTTGTAAAAAGATATTGAGAAACGATTATTCAGAATTTTCTTTATGCTTCCATGCATTCTAAAACACTTAATTTGAATTATCTAACTCCAAAACTTCACAAAGAGCTGCGCTTTGAAAAATCCACATCTTAAATGAAATATTTTGCTTACTCATAAAAGGAGGGACTAAAGAAATGAGAACCGAACGGGCAGTTGCCTCACTTGGGAGGTCTTGGTTACAACACCTCACCCATGGGTATTTTGGGAGGTTTCTCCGGATTGGTAGGCGAAAGCTGGGAAGGATAATTAAATCCCACGAATTTGCTGTTTCTTCATTTCTCCTCACTTCTCATTTCATTTTCACTCTGTTTGATTTTCTCAGAGTTCTGTGTGTTGGTTGGGCCCCAGTGTACATGTAAATCCTCGTTTTCCGGATAGAGGGAAGTCCTCGAGTGCCGGTCCCCAAGATGTTTAAGTCTTGAGGAGAAAGGAGAGCTAGTTGTACGAGCCGCTACTGGGAATTTAAATCAGTAGCTTTTGGGACCCTGCTCTCTGTTGTCGGCTTTGCCCAGATGCCACTACTTTTATATTCTCTCACCTCATCCCTTCCTTCCTGGGACACTCAGTTATGGGCAGAGACACAAAAGAACTTCTATAGCTCGGGGTGTTAAATCCCCTCATCCGAACCTAATCACAAAGACATAAGTCACTGAGAAATTAAATTCTCAGAACGTCTTTCTCCACTTCTAATATCTGTACAAGAAATGAGGCCTCTACATCAAAACTTTATAAAATAGAAATTTCATCCATTTTATCATTAAACACTGGCGATATACCTCTGGGAGGATGGTGCTGAAACAGCCTTTTAAAATTAATTTAATATATTGCTCGAAAAATAAGCAATACATAAATGAAACAAGCATGCCTAAATTCTAGTGCCACCACTGGGAAAGAAAATTTCATATCAGAGGGTGATTTCTCACAAATATCATATAGTCCAAATATGTACAAAAGACAATGTTGTCAATAATAATGAAACAAAGTAGTATTTACGGACTTAAAATCAATAACACATAATGATAATTTTAATTTGTCTATTTCAGCCTTGTATAGCCCGCTTTGATTCCATGGAGAGTACATCTAATAGTGTTATAACGGTTTAATTGTAGGTATTTTATAAACGTTGGATTTATTAATTTAAAAATGAAAGATTTGCATTCATTCTTCTGCATTTGCATCCTAAGCTAATAAATATGTTTGCTCAATGGAAGCTTTCTTTGAACATCAACAACAATAACAGCTATAATAATAATAATAATAATAATAATAATAATAATAATAATAATAATAATAATAATAATAATAATAATAATAATAATAATAATAATAATAATAATAATAATAATAATAATAATAATAATAATAATAATAATAATAATAATAATAATAATAATAATAATAATAATAATAATAATAATAATAATAATAATAATAATAATAATAATAATAATAATAATAATAATAATAATAATAATAATAATAATAATAATAATAATAATAATAATAATAATAATAATAATAATAATAATAATAATAATAATAATAATAATAATAATAATAATAATAATAATAATAATAATAATAATAATAATAATAATAATAATAATAATAATAATAATAATAATAATAATAATAATAATAATAATAATAATAATAATAATAATAATAATAATAATAATAATAATAATAATAATAATAATAATAATAATAATAATAATAATAATAATAATAATAATAATAATAATAATAATAATAATAATAATAATAATAATAATAATAATAATAATAATAATAATAATAATAATAATAATAATAATAATAATAATAATAATAATAATAATAATAATAATAATAATAATAATAATAATAATAATAATAATAATAAAAATAATAATAATAAAAATAATAATAATAATAATAATAATAATAATAATAATAATAATAATAATAATAATAATAATAATAATAATAATAATAATAATAATAATAATAATAATAATAATAATAATAATAATAATAATAATAATAATAATAATAATAATAATAATAATAATAATAATAATAATAATAATAATAATAATAATAATAATAATAATAATAATAAGAATAAGAATAATAATAAGAATAATAATAATAATAATAATAATAATAATAATAATAATAATAATAATAATAATAATAATAATAATAATAATAATAATAATAATAATAATAATAATAATAATAATAATAATAATAATAATAATAATAATAATAATAATAATAATAATAATAATAATAATAATAATAATAATAATAATAATAATAATAATAATAATAATAATAATAATAATAATAATAATAATAATAATAATAATAATAATAATAATAATAATAATAATAATAATAATAATAATAATAATAATAATAATAATAATAATAATAATAATAATAATAATAATAATAATAATAATAATAATAATAATAATAATAATAATAATAATAATAATAATAATAATAATAATAATAATAATAATAATAATAATATGTAGGAGAAGCTTATTTTTCTAAATATTTTATCTAAAATAATTGTGTTAAGCGTTGTATGTAATAACTTTAAAGCTTTGTGAGATATTGCAATGAAAATGCGATGTATACCTATTAACTACTTGAAAATAAATTTCAAGCAAAACTTATGCATAGTTGTAGAGTGTAGAAGTTTCGTCCTTGTATATAACACCATAAAACGCTTAAGTTAAGGCTATTTTAATCAGCCTTCGTAAATAGTAATTTACTTTTATTTACTCTTTGAAACAAAACTCATCTTTACTTACTGCTTTTAAGAAAAGTTTTAATAATGGTATTTAATATCGTTTATGTAATGTATAAGTTTACATTACAAACATTACACTGATATTCAGTTTTCTAATTCATAAATATATCTAAACGAATTATCACTTCACTTGCTAATAATAATATGCGTAATGTCAGTATGATAAGAACTTCATTAATTTATTGCCGCATTTGGGAGCTTTATTCCTTCAATAGTTCAACCCTGTTTTGACCAAGAAGCCTATTATTGGACATACGCCTAGAAGATCTCAAGAGAGGAGTATATAACATCTAGGTAGGTAAATAGTAGAACAATATGGTCACTGCAGTCGACCAAGCCCGGATATCGTTTGGAAGTAATTTACTCGGAGTGCAAGCATACGATTCAAGCACTATATTATATACTATTCTATTTATTACCTTACATATGAACAAAATCAGAGATCAAAGTCGATGATAGCTCTGTAAAATCGCTTGTGCTTTCACGCTGCGCAGATCACTCGGGGTTCTACAAGATCAATGATTTCATGGACTCCTTGTTTGTGTTGTGCGAATTTCAGGCTAAAAAGTACGTGTTACTGTGCTTTCTGTGACCGTTAAAAATGAAATGTGCCATACAAAGCGTAGTCGTATTGGATTTCTGAATGCTGAGGAGATACCCAGACCTACAGAAATTTACAATCAACTAAAGAGGATAATAAGAGAGAAATAAGGAAGTGACATTAACTGTTGAACAATGGACGAAGCTAAGAAATGACGAAACTCTACCCAGACGTAACTCACAGCACAGATGACTGGCAGGATCAAGTGGACACACACACACACACACACACACACACACACACACACACACACACACACACACACACACACACACACACACACTCACACACACACACAAAGGCAGAAGGCAGACGTGTATCAGATGATTTACAGATTTGTTTTAGAAATGTTTCTCGTTTTTTGCTTTACGGAATTGTAATCGAAGAACTTGGCTTATGGACTGGCAGCAGAAGACTACAGACGACAATTCTAAAGTTAATTGATAAATATGACATGTTCATGTATCGAAGTTTGTTAGTTTATGTAAGTCAGATAAACTTCAATGCTGCAAGTGACATTTTTTGTAAAGGATTTTTGTTGTTATGTATTAAAGACAGACAGTGGTTGGATAGTCCAGGTGGGCTGTGTTGACTTTGAAGGATACTTTCCAGCATCTACCAGGAGTCCCAGTACCTAGTACTAACTCTTTATATTGCAAGGCATATTTTTCAGTCTTTCCTTTGGCATTCAAGAAATGTGATCCTTACTATTCATTTCCTGATTTTTTATTTAAATTTGTTTGATTCACCTCTTAAAGTTGCACTCTTAATGTGCTTTTAAAGACTGAAACTAGCTGCTTACCTCAAACATTTATTTTCAACCGTATCATTTACCTTTTTAATCAATTTCATTTGTGGCACACGTCTCGGCTCCATAACATTGCTTCCTAGATGATCATCGTGATCTAATGCAGCGGTTCCATGACATATGTTGCTTGGGAATATAGAATTATTTATTCACTTATTTATATTTGCTGTGCTACAACAGATTATAGCTCATATTACAAGTTGCATGTATACATACATTTAAATTGAATACAACTAGATAAAAAACATGTATTACATAATTCTTGAGTCATTAAACTGCTATTAAAGAAAGAACAGCGGCAATTGAATAATAGTAGAACTGTAAGCTTGGTAACAACTGAAATTCACATGCAGTTAAAAGCAGTTAAATATAGGATTAAAGCTTATTTCACGAGGGAAACTAAAGCCCAACTTTCTTTTGTTCGAAGATAACCACATATCCTTACAACCGGGCAATCTTAATGCAATGCCCCATCTGGCGCCTTAAACTGAAATAATATCCTGCTCACTGAAATTTGCGGCACCAGAATTAAACTTTACAGTCATTTATAAATGTATGTGGGAATATTTCATCAGCAACTTTTCTATAATTAATTTCTAAATTATGTGGAATTCATTTAAAAATTGCATATATGGAATGTTCTGATTATAAAGAAATTCACTGATCTTTATATTTGTTTGTTCCAGTATATTGCTAAAACTTTTAGATAAAGGTAACTATGAAAAACTAATGCATATTTCAGCTTGCTTTGTAGTAGGCTTTCATATAAAATTAGCAACACTTGGGAGACTGCAATCCTCTTGAGATTCAGAAAACAAAGCTCAATTTGTTTAATAGAGTCCTTGGTTTCATTTAAATGAAACGAAATACGTAGTGTTAACGCCCGCTTTTACTTAATACGGCACCGCAGGCGATGACACTGATGATATATGAGATGAAGATGGAGCACCGGTGCAATGAGATGGCAGGGGAAACCGGAGGTCCCGGAGAAAACCCGCCCCAGCGCCGTGTTGTCCACCAAAAATCTCACTTTGCGGTCGCCTGGGATCGAACCGTGGCCGCTTTGGTGAGAGCCAAGCGGTCTAACCACTCAGCCACGGCGCGGCCTTGATTTCATTTAGTGCGCTTATATTGGTTAAAACAGAGGGTTGAGACACAGTAACACTGAAATCCTTAAAGGAATTAACCCTTATTAGTGAAGAGTTGTTAAACTAATAATCTGCGTAATACTTGCTGCTGATACACATAACAGATGGATATTTATTAATGTTTATTTTCCAACCTTCATTTCAATATTATACACATCTCATTATGACTTCCTAAAATCTTCATCGTTACCAGTTTTCCTGGATCATCATTGGGATTATTAATAAATTTGGTAAATAGTTTAAAGAACATAAAATAACAGTTCGAAATTTGAATTCTGAGAAATACCAGAGTTAGCAATGTGTAGGTCTTTTATTGGTGAAACCTTACATTCATTCCGTTAAACAGAAGAGGAGATTAAGTAAAACATTTGAACAGAGAAATAGAAGTTAGAATTTTGTATATAAACAACCTTTCCAAGGGCTTGAGAAAAATCACACACACACACACACACACACACACACACACACACACACACACACACACACACACACACACACACACACACACATACACACACACCCGCGCAAGCAAGCAAGCACACACATTGATGTTTAGAAAGATAGGATATATTACGTCAAAAAGTTCTATTATACAAAATATGTTCAAAAACTTTCGCAAGATTGGGAGGAACAGCTATAGACCCACTGTTTCCAATTTTGGTTGTATCATATTTTATAAATATAGGAGTTATGCTTATGATATAGTGACTTTTTGGGTTCATAGAATTAAAAGTTTAGTTTGCCGAAATTCAAAATGTTCTTTATTTGCGTAATGTTACTCGTTTTCCGGCTGCTCTTCCGGGTGTGGGCAGTCTCTCTCCAGGTGTCCCGGCTGTACACACCCCCAACACCGGCCACTAGGTCTTCGCCGGCGTCCCTCGACTGGTCATCGGTCTCCATCATAGTGGATAACTTTTGTTCTGGAAATCGGGGTAGCTGTCACCTTGGCCGCCTCAATCCCCAATGCTGCCGTTATTGCCTCGTGGATGGTTTTGTTGTCGCCGACCATTAGGCGCTGACGAATCTGCGTGTCTCGTACCCCGTCGACAAAGGTGTAGGCAGCCTCTCGGGATACGAACTCTGGTGGGAGGTCAACTAAAACTCTACTGGCCAGCTGCTCGTTTGCCAGGGCGAACTCCTGCAGCGTCTCCCCTGGCCTCTGTGACCTTGATTTCAGCTGGCTGCGGTACGCTGCGGCTAAACGGTGGTTTCCAAAGCGGGTCTCCAGGGCCTGCCAGATGACCTTGGGCGCCGCCGCTGTCTGGACCGCGTTCAGCACTTCTGCGGCCTGTCCCTGGAGGCTGGCTATTTACTGTGCGGCCTCTTCCTCTGGTGACCATTTGTTGTGTTTGTCCACCAAGTCGAACTGGCGGCGGAAGACTTTGACAGTTGTCGCGCCGTCGTATTTAGGTGGTTTGACGCGTGGATGTTGTGTCGTGTCCCGGCGCGTAGACCTTTAAATTCTCCAACCTCCTGCCGACGACGTCCTCCACCATGGCGTTCAGGGACTTTGTGTTGCTGTCGGCTTTTCCCTCCAGGTCGCTAACGCGGTTCACCAGGTCTTCGACGCGCTCATCCACTTGACCCATCCGCTTGCCCAGCTCCGGGACGTCATCCCTCACGGCGGTCAACTGCTCTTCAAACTTTGCGGCGAGGGCCTCGTTTGCCGCTTTCATTTCCGTGGTCAATTCGGTCATCTTTGCGGTCAAGCTGTTCTATGTAGCTTCCATCTTCTCGGTGAGGATATCGTTAGCCGTCTTCATTTCTTTCAGTTCCGCTGCCAAGTAGTTATTTGTGGTCTCCGGCATCGCGGCCAGCTTGTTATTTGCCGATTCTGTTTCTGCAGCGAGGTTGTCATTCGCCGTCTTCATTTCTTCCATTTTCTGTAGAATCTTTTCTAATGACGCGTCCATGGTCAAATGTTCCACTTCCTGACACCAGTTGTGACTTTGTGGGTTCGTAGAATTGAAAGTCCAATTTGCCGAAATTCAAAATGACCTTTACTTTCGTAGAGATACACTCTGTTCAATCCTTACGTAACGGAATTACGTCACATATATGCAGTCCACCAAGGGCGATGGCAATAACAAACAGCGCTCTGATTACACCAGCTCTCGTTGCAACAACACTCTAAAGCTGTTTACTGCTTACGACTCTCTTGGCGAGTCGTCACCTTTTTAAATACCTCATTGATAAATTCCAGGCTGTTCCAGAACAATAAAGAAACCGAATATTCTATCACCTCCCAGAAGCGTAACTTAATATATGCCGGCAAGTCCTTTATCTCAGTATCTTTATTTGCCGGCTCTTTGTGTACACTAGCCGCGCTATTGTAGATAACGGCTTCGCGACAGTATTTTATGTGAAGGAAAACACATTTCTTTACGTTTAGCTGGTACGAGATTTTCGGAAGGTAAAATAACAATTAAGAACGACTTTTCAAAGTATAAGGTCGACAGGTATGCTGGTTTTTTTGGGTTTTAATTTATTTATTGTCCCTTGGACTTGCAAGTAAAGAATTTAAAATGGTCGCAATTGGAGATTTCAGATATGGCATGAGGTAATATATCACTAAAGTGAT
Source organism: Mantis religiosa (assembly GCA_030765055.1). Taxonomy (NCBI): domain Eukaryota; kingdom Metazoa; phylum Arthropoda; class Insecta; order Mantodea; family Mantidae; genus Mantis; species Mantis religiosa. The sequence goes on along the minus strand of CM060948.1, from coordinate 262,023,790 downwards.
TTAAAACAAGTATGAAACTCATTAGAGAACCTTATTATCATTAACTAAACAAATATCATCTGAAGTTATGCTTTTGATCATGATAATATTTTTGCTTTAGGCTGTTGATATTGTCCGAAAAAGTCTTAATTAAGTTTTAGTTATTCTTCAGTGTTTTAATACTGGCTTTTTATTATTCATGAATAATAATATAACATCCTTCCCCAATTCCATATACCTTTGTTTCTTCTCTAAAGAGTGCTCAATCCTATAGCAAAAATATTCCTTATATTTTAATTTGAAAATAATATCATTAGAAAATCAGTGACGATACAATTTTCACAAATAGTTTTATACAGAGGAGGTTTCCCTATCTGATAGGAGGCTTTTGCCCTTCACGGAAAATTTTATGCTATTTTCATTCGTTTCATTCATTCATCGATATAAAAGTTATAAAACCTCTACTACACACATATACTTGTGTACATAAATTTATTAAAATTAGTTCTAGAGTACTGAAATTACTATTTTGTACATTATTAATACGCATAATGTATAATGCATATTCAGTAAAGACTGAAAATTAGCAAGTGCTCTCTCAGAAGGACCACCGTGAAAGAAATTAAAGTTTGCATCCCTCACTTTGGACAGACTAAAATCACTTATCCGAATGTTTGAATTATGGCTATAGACTTGCGAAGCATACATTTACTAGGCAATATAATTCATCTTGAATTACAATTTTAAAGCGTTACTTTATAATTATCGGTTTTAAAATTTTCTAGTTTAAAAATTACTGGACTAGTAATTAATACTCCACCTCCTCTCGCAATTTCCTTATCTTCACGATATGTATAGTTATTTATACCAAATAGCTCAGGAATACTAATGTTTCAAACGATAGGGTTTCATTTAGTTGAATAACAGCATAACGACCAAAGAATGCCTGTAAAAATTCATTGAGTTTAGTAATTACACTTTTAATATTTCGATAATAAATTTCAAGTTCATTGTATCGATCCATTTATCCTAATTCACTGAGGTATTTCATGGATTTTAAAACAAATATATTTACCTATTTATTTCTTAATTCGATTAAACCTAAGGTTGCGCCATGACTGAGTGGTTAGTCCGCTTGGCTCTCACAAAGGCGTCACGGGTTCGATGCCAGGCAACGTCAAAGTGAGGTTTAAGGTGGACAGCATGACGTGAGTCCGGGTCCTGCGGCTTCCCCTGTCAGCATTCCACCAATTGCTCCATCACCATCTTTTCTATCATTCATTTCGCGCTCATATATATCATGCACTTCCTTCACCTTCACACCAGGCATTGGGCTGATCACCTATCCTGTTTTCTATCGGATCCAAAACTTCGGTTCCTCGGGCCCGACCTTAAAAAGGATGAAGGAATAAGAATCCCCTAACTCCACCATAGCGGTACAACTAGGGAAGTTAAAGAAGAAGATTACATCTTAATTATCAACCCAAACGTAAGCTTAATTACGTTCTATTTTCAATTTTCTTGCGTGGCATGTATGCACTTACAACAAGGTAAGTGATTTATTTATATGGGTTTGGTACTATTTAAAACCCAGGAAGAAGTGTTCGGTGTACATTTTACCTTTATACGCTGCATAAATAAGTCCTAATCTGCTCACCGGCTAAACATTATAATGATGCCTCAATGTTTGATGCGTTGGTTCCCTTAGACGATGGCTTATATCAGTCACTCTTGCATTAATTTTTATCTCCAGCGCTTCTGAAATGCTGATGGTCCTGAGACATGATTTGGATCAGGTCTCGTACTGGTATCTTCATCTCTTCGTACGCATTATCGTTTGCAGTTTCAGGAACTCCATATATTTCCATCATATTATTTGTTCATAGTAGTTAAATTCTTTTAATCTCAATCTAGGTTCAGTTTACTGCTTCTGTACTACAAAATTTTCTTCGTTTAAAGTTCCTGTTTCTGACAGGCAATGTGCATTTAAATTTGCAGGTAATTCATTTAGAACCATAGCATTCTTATCCAAATGTTCACGAGAGATTAAAAGATTTAAACCAGCTATTTCTCTTTGCTGTTATATTTTTTATCTAATCTGATTCAACTTTCATAGATAAAATTCGATTTTACAGGTCATACATGGATGTCATGATTAATTTAGATTCTTGTTCATCATCCTTCCATAAATTCTCCCACCGTAATTTTAATGATATTAATATCAATTAATACAACGTCCGGACTGGTTTTGAGATTTCATAAACTCCAAATTCGACTGTTTTAATTTGAGCACATTTACTATAATACCAGTTTTTACAATCTGCACATTGAATCTAGGTTGGCAGTACTTAATGTCAAGTATCACACAAATAACATGCACTCAAAATCATTGCAAAGCTATCTAACCTGGCATGATATTCTTCCGAACACAGGTTTACTTAGTAATCACAAACAATTGCACGGGGCCAATACATATAAATTAAAACCAAATTTAGCCGTTGCACACAGGAACACATTGTCTACCATTCACACGTCGCACGCCCTAATTTTGTAATAAGAGCTACTGAAGTTCTGTCCTAAAGATATGACAGGAGAAATGACAACAGATTTATGTACATTGGCATTCAAAATGAAAAAGAAAACATGCGATCTACAAGATATAGGAAAGGAGTGATTTAGGTTGGAAAAAACAATTCTAGTTCTCCTGCACAACGTTTAGCAACGAACCTCTGCATAGTAGTGGTACCACGTCTGCCTCACATTTAAGAGGTCGGAGTTTGAATTTTTTGGTCAAGGTGAGCTAACCGATAATTTTTTTCCGGGGTTTTCCATTATCCTACAATATGAATGCCGGGTAACTCATTCACCGACTGATATGACAAGTTGGAGAAAGATAATTAAAAAAATAGTCATTTTATTCACAAGATTCTTACGTTTTCCCTCAAATAAGATGGATGGCAGTACCACTGAGTAGCCTAAATTTTTACAAATAATCCCCAAGAATAGGAATTCTTAGGCAGTTGCCTCAAATCTCTGAACTAAAAATGCAAAATAAGAGCCTGTGACAAGTGGTCCGAGTTATGTCTGCATACGTCAAAATATTGTGCAGGAATGGGGTGGTTTACAGATACGACGACCATACCTATAGACAGGTGACATATCAATCTTATTTCCTTACGTCTGGCTTTAGTGCTTAGAAATTCAATTTGTTTGATAATCACAAACGCACGAGGGTGACGATAGTAGAACAGTATATAATAGCAAAATTATAGTGTAAGTCCAATAAATACACCACTCTGCTCTTCTCTGTTTATCGAAACCCTTTTATCACCAGGATCGTTGTGCAATGACAACAAAAATGATAGTATAAATAATTATCATCATAATTACTGTTAGAAGTAGTGGTAACAGGATTTATATTATACTGATATCCAGTCAAATGTAAAATAGTCATTAAACTTAACAAAAACATTGAAATAACAACTCACCTCCTTCCTGATAAATTTTCTACCAGTTGGTTGATAAACTTGAATTCGTTTCCATATCTACTTCAGAAGGAATTTTTATTCAATTGTTGTGGACCTCGTATATTTTAATCCTACATTTCGCTATTTGTGACAAAAATTACAGAAATCATTGAGAGAGCCAATTCCTTATTGTCTTATTTGTTTTACACTCGATATAGCATCATTTATTGTTTCGTTGTTGTCTCATAAAATATTGTTCAGGATAATCGTAGTGAAGTGATAAGCGTAGTGAAGTGATAAGCTTGTGTGGAATCAAGGTTAAGTCACCAATGCAGGACATCACTGTTATCAACTAGAGGAATGAATCAGTTTTTGCGCACAACTGTACATAATCGCTTAGTATAGCAGGTAAATAATGGCACACACTGTATTACGCAGAAAAAAAAGGAAAAGGAAAGTTAGAACTAACACCTTTGCACCTGTAGTCCATACCAACATTTTTCTAACAAAGCACAGAGGCAAAGCAAGTTCAGGTACATAAATCAACTTGCACTGGAACAGTGATTGTACGTAAGCTAATACGTATTCCTTTATGGAAAATTCTTGGGCTGCCTTATGCAAAAGATTTAGCACTCCTACCCTTTCACGAATGATAAACGATTTTAAATCACGAAGGTTCCCACTTCTCTGCGGATTACAGTACAAGTGCCAAGGCATTATCCGACACTTAACAAAATGTGTCCTTTGAAATCCGAGAGGTCACACCAGACTTTCATTTGTTCGCGACCTTAGATTCGATTCTGAAGGGATTACCACAAATCTCCACAAAGTCTGTATCCTGCTGCGGTACGTGAATAATTAATAAAAAGCATTTCCCATGGCAACAATCGCAGTTCCTTTTCAAAGTGGATGTCACGCTGGCGGGATCGTATTTTGTTCTTTTTGGCTTGCAAACCAAAGTGGTAATGGTCTGGAATAAGGCAAATGTGCGCATTCTTGTTTCTGTCCGATGTACAAGTAGTAAATAGATGCCAAATGTTTCCCAAAGAAAACATAATCCCCACCATATTATTAGAAAAGGCGTTTAAACCCCTTTTTTATTGATTGGGGTTTGAAGCCCTTCTCTTTGATTAAGCTTCAAAATACTTCTTTGCAGAAAAATCTGCGTTGAAATTGCAAGATTAACTCTAAATGCCCCTTGGCCTTCTTTCAATTAATTAATAATTTACTTTATTTCACAAGAAGGACCAAAAATGATATACTAAGCGCAATTAATTTAAACTCTGTCATTTAGTACTGTTACATATAACAAATTATAATAGCTATACTAAGCATTCAATTACCAAAGCGTAAGTAATAATCAAAATCTGATAATCAGACCTCATCTGACATTTGTTAATTAGTTATTCCTTCTTACTAGCCACTTGAGTAGGGCAAGATTGGAAAGGTAGAATCAGGCTGAGAAATTCAATGCCATAGTGGGAATTTGAACCACGAATATTTGGTTTCCATTTGATTGCTCTAACCAAATGAGCTACTACGACAACCCATCTGCATGATTTTAAACTTTCCAATTGATTCCCGTTTTTTCCAATAAATTAATACTACGCCATAAATGCCGTACTGCTTTAAATATAGGTAGATTCCAAGTTCAAGTACCGGCTATGACACTGAATTTCTCAGTCTGATTCTATCTTTTGATCCGTCATTTGTTTACGATTGCAAGTGATCCAGAACTACATGTTTAACACTTGCTCAATTGTAAAGAACATTTATATTCTTTAAATAAATTCTTTTCATCTATATTTGCACCTTGCCTTTACTTTTAAAGTTAAATTTCTGACTAAGCATTCCTTCATTATTTAACAATTAATATGAATGGCACAACGCGCCACATGTGATGATCTCGTTTCACGCGGAATATAAGCATGAGTTGCTTTTACTGTGTACATTTTATAATAATAGCATTATTTATATCGACTTTATTCTGGATACGATGGTATTAAAACTAAACGAAAGTTGGAATTTAGTGGAATATGTCCTTTCACACTACGCTTACGCGAAGTTGTCCTGAACTACTAATTTCAATACTTATAAAAACTACTAATAATAATTTTAAGTATATAGCCACAACTTACATAATTAATTATACTTTGTCTCCCTTCCTCCCAAATGCTGGTTGTAAGGAGTCGCTTGGTTTCCCTCAGAACGAGGGAGCCGAAGCATATTGACCCGATAGATGAGATCAGGGTTGAGGGGTCGGCCCAACGCCTGAGATGAATGACTGATGGAGCAATTGGTGGAATGATGATGGGGGAAACCGGAGGAACCGGTGGAAACCCATCCCAGTGCCATGTTGTCCACCACAAATCCTACTTTGCGGTCGCCTGGGATCGAACCCGGGCCGCGTAGGTGAGAGCCAAGCAGTCTAACCGCTCAGCCATGGCGCGGCCTTAATTAATTATATTTTATATAATATGTATTATGTGCTCCGAAGTAGCTCAGTAGTTTCGTTCGTGGCTTTCGCGCTTCAAGTCCCTGTTTTGGGTTGGGCTGGTGATTTTACTGTGCGAGTTTTTAATCTCCGATTCGGTCCTTTTGATTCTGCCTTGGCGTAACGTGAACAATTTATGCAATTCCGACGTATTGTTATGGGTTGCGTTTTCACTTCAGTGCCTTTAATCTTAGTGTCGGAGTGATTTGACTCATTTATGACATTGCTGCTGAATTAAAAGCAGTACTGTTCACATGTTTCTTACAGATATCGTTCCTAACAAGGGAAAGAGGATATACCATTACAAAAGGGGACAGAAAAAGGCAACTTTGTAAGGAACTGGAAAGCCGATATTTGTCATCATAACGAAACTATTCTCTGGGTGCAACCAGTTATTTAGACATCACCCGTCATCGCTTGGTAAAATGAGGTTACCCCGAAGTATACGTATAGATTATAAACAGAAAACGTGTCACGATACTGACATTTGATCTAGATATGTATTATGATTCATATACGCACATAATATTCTATATAAGAATTGCGGCAATACTTATTTAGTTTTTAGAAATAGCAACTGTTTTTATAGGTTATGTTACATTAGAATATGTAAACATTTTAAGAATTGGAGTAAAAATAGTAATTCCTGTAGCTAATATGTCTATTACATTAAGAAGTGGAACTTGAAGGGCATTAAACAGTTAATGCTTAAGAAAGAAAGCTAATTCCTATAAATTTCGCAATAACTGTATTTTTAATCAATTTGGATTTCACACCTCAAGTCCAAGGATTTTAATTTTCTCTAGGTTATAGTCAAACAATTTTACTACAAATATATCCCATTTTTGAGCACATACAGGCAGGATGTGAAAATATTCAGTTGTACAATTAAGTTACAGGGAGTCTGTTTTTTATATTGATCATTGTTTCATTGAACATTTATTCCGTTATGTTTTGCCTGGCCTCATATTTTACTAATGAGTGGAAGTTCTGTTCAATCGTACTAGGCAGTAGAGCCTGTTAATTATATCCAAGCCGAGTACGGAAGGACAATGTTTAAATGCTCTGCGTCATTTAATGTCGAATTTATTGGTTTGGTTTGCAGACCGGGAGAATGTAAATAACCCTCATCCCTAAGAAAATAACACGTTTCATGAGAACGTTGACACAGGACGAACCTGTTGCAGCGATACGAATCTTTACTTGCAAGTTTTGCCATGTTTTAAATTTTATTATTACAATTATACGAGCGCCGATGTTTAGATCTACTAGTACTAACGGCATTCTTTAATTAATACAAACATGTCCGAGTCTACATATCAGGGGAAGTGCATTCCGTTAAAACAGAATGGCTAGCTGCATGTTTGAGTTCAATACAGAACCCATCACATATACTCTTAAGATTTATTTCAACCGCCTTATCTGGATGTGCAACTGAAGTCTTAAATCTGAAATGTTATTTTTGCTTGTTGATGGCGCCATAGCCGACTAGTCCGTTAGATTTATTCCGGCCAGGCCGTTAGCTTCTCACCAAGGGTTCGATCCCAGATGCTGTAGGACGATATTGTGGTCAATGAAAGTGTTCCGGGTATTTATTCAAATTTATACTTACATTCGTACCGTCAATTCCTGCATCATCACCATCATTCCTGTAATCCCTGTAATCACTCATCATTCAGTGTAATGCATTCCGTCGAATTAAAGGGTCTGAATTTAAAATACTCAGCAATGCGTATGCCTTGTTTTCTTCACGGAGTTTGCCGATATCTGACCAAGTAAGTAGCACGTGGCTATCTACTTCTTGTTACTTTGCAGCACACACATCTGAAATCCGTGTGCTACAATGCTGCCTCCTGCCCTTCAGCTATACAACATATTCTTATTAAAATGCTTTAGCTACCTTCAATTACTCAGGCCCACAAAAGAGAATGAGCATTAAATTTGAACTGAGTACTGAAATTGGTAAATACGTACTGAAATAAATCCATGATGAGGAAGAAGAAAAAGAAGGAGATTGGAAGCGAGTTAAACTCTACGCACCTCCGGCTCAAAAGCTCTTTGTGCACTTCCTGAGCGTGTTTAGCCATTCAATAAGCCTAGTTTTGTTTTACAAGTTGAGCCCCATCCTCCGGGATGCACGGCCATTTCGAAGATGAGGCAAACCCACAGTCCACAGTGCTGATATTCGCTTAACGTTAACGAAAAATGAACCCAAAATATAAACAGAATTAATAAATATTTTATACAGCAAATCGCTGTAACTGAGATAGCAACTCAAGGCTTTAGATTTGGGAAAATATAGGTACTTTATCTCGACATACTCATAATGCGTGAAAAAGAGACAGTTATCCGCTTTGAAGTATAAAATCCTTTCAAGACGTAGTAGTTGTTATAATTGTTAAATTAACGAAAGTTCAAAGCTAATACTACAAAAATTTATGTGTTACATTACTTAACTTTCTCTACCTATTCTTCAAAGTATAAATGACGGGAATGGTTAACTAAAAAGAAATCGTAAAAACTATATTGTGTGCTTTAACAATATCTACATTTCTTGTGTGATAAGATTTTGCTTATCACTTACAGTTTACGACTTGTAGCAGATATTTCATGTTTTGTTAAGAAGAATAGTCAAATAGCTTGAAATTTGTAATAAAATAGAGAAATAATGTAAGGTAGATAACCATGAAAACCTCGAATGAGAAGAAGTTGATAAATATCTATAAGATCTTTCTTCTGCATTAGATCATCGTCGAGGCCAGACATGTTTTGTGATGCTCTACAAGTATGCATAAAAGTTCCTATGTGAATGCATTTGTGTGATGCATTAAAGATGCATCAGTAGCGTGTGCGCTATTAAGAAATAGTTAACCGTTGCATCATTCGCCGTTAGAAAAAAGACCAGATTTTTATAATATTTAAAATTGTGTGAAAGCACGTAAAGGAATGTGTATGCAGAATTAAATATTTTACTTTAGACTACAAGTATGAATTATTAATTATTCCTCAGTAGAACCAATAACTCCTCTGCTGTGATACTACGTTCGAGAGATCTCATCGCTCCAGAGCTGCCGAAGTGATTTGCAGATCCAGAGCTGCCGGGGAAACTACCAGATTTCTACAGGATCGACACCAAAGGTGAAAAATTCTTCAGAATCCACCATCATCCAATTAAACCACTTCAGATTTATTCAAGTCATTGAGATTGAAGAGGACTTTAGAGGCTATTTATACAAAAGTTTAAATATACATTTCAATTGGCTACTTAAGACCCCCGAATTTCCTGTCCTTCCATTTCATCTCCATTATCATTTCACACAATCTGTCATCTGTTTGTCTCAGTGTAGAAGTGTCGGCGGATGTCCTGGTGCTGTCGTGACTCTTTAAGTCTGCCGCCCTCTGTCTCCTCTCGCCCCACCCTTCCTCCGGAGGATGACCCACCTGGGGCTTAGGCAGAATAAACCACAGGTTTCGGTGCTGAATAACCTCCCCCTCTAATTCTACTGTTAAATATATCTAATTTTAATAATTAATATATTTTTAAAACATTAATAATATCTTTATAAAAGTAATTAGTCGCATTTTTAATAAGATCAAAATAATCCAAAAATGTTTTATGCAAGGAGTACTTTGGGGTGGAAGGATTTTCTTGAAAATATTCTGCTGTGCCCTTGGAAGATATTCAACTTAAGTTACCAGTTTAATTTTTAACTGAATTTTCGACTTTTATTATCCGTTCACAGACAGAGGACATTTTTCCAAAAATATTTTCGGATTCAGGGACATCAAAAAGTTTTTTCAATTGAAATGTTAGATTCGAACTTTTGGGTTGAATCTCTAACTTTTCTAACTACAATTAGTTGTACATATAGAAATAACGAGTACATATAATATTGTTGCATTCGCATCACTTCTTCTGACCTGCATAGCTATTAGTGGATATATAGCTCTCTTATGAAAGCGTATTTTTCTATCTACTTCATTTTACACGATATAAGAACTTTTAGAAGTAGCTGCATTACACGTTTCGTTAAAATACCTTTTTACCGATTATAAGTAGTTAAATGTGCAAGAACTGGGGGCCACTTGCTGACCGTAAAATCCCATTTTTTCATGCAATCGTAACAAACAACTAAGCATTGGAATTGAGTTTTTCTGGTACATAAAATATAAAGAATGATATCACTTTCTCGTATTAATGTAAGCGATAAACTGCTGTGTATTACTGTCTGTCTATAGTTTTGTTTCTATTTTTACATTTTATACAGCAGACTAATTATTTAACAAAGAGACACAACAGTATTTTAGTATAATATCATAGGCTCTAAGTTATTGAAATGTAAATTATTTTAAATGTTTTTGAAGACAATCGAGTGGCTTGAAATAATTTAATGCAGCGAGAATAATGAAAGAGCAATAAATAGCCTTTCAGTGGTCTTATACAACAGCTACTATACAAGCATTTAAAAAGGTGTATCACAGAACATGTAGGATGATTTCTGTTTATTTGCCTCAATAAATTCAATTGCATTTATTCTATTATATCGTTTAAAGAAATCCATTTTCTGATGGACACTTCTCATTAGACAATAAATATTTAATGTTCCCAACATATCAATAAATCTTCATTGGATATCATCAATTAAACGTGGTTACGCGCAAATATTTCAATACACAGAATTTTTATTAGTAATTTAGATAAAGATGTATAAATATAAATATAAATATTGTTTTGGCAAACATAAAAAAAACGAAACAAAAATTTAAAAGGAAACTAAAAATCCATAATACCTTTATTCCTTCTAAAATGTTATTACGAAATTTTGTTTGTTTAAAATGGCACATTAAATATTACATTTTGAACATCTGGAAAGATGTCATATAAAAAGTAGTCCAAACAACATAGACCACAAAATTTTTTTACTATATTTAATTTGGAAACTGTGTTGACTATCATCTTTAAAAGAACATTCAGCTATATTTTAGTTGCAGTATCTCTACACTGGTCGATATTTATATTACGTTATGCTTGAGCAGTTTTAATATGTGATGGTCAGTTCGATAAAAGTATTGAGCCAAATTCGGTTTGTACGCTATTTGTATTTTATTTTAATATAACCTCAAAACCTAGTCCTTGATTTTTTATCTGATTTTGAAATAATAATTGGTGAAATATGTGCCATAAATTTTCGTTCCAAAATATGTGAAATAACCCTAGTAGTTGTGTGATTCCAGAAGATAAAAAAGCTAATTGGACTATACATTTATGTTAAATTAAAAATAAAATTATATTATTATTACTGGTAGTATTGCTCTTAAGTTTAGAATGACGTGTGCTTTAAGACAAACTCCCAAGGAGAATAGCTAAACGTTTAAATTCTTTACATATGCTTACTCGTCATTGTAAGCCATAAAACCTGTTTTGTGATTTACAAAGCCATATTATTCTTAGTTTGCAGTTTTTTTTCTATCAAGCGACTAACTTTGAGTCAGATAAACTTATTTTTAAAACAGACATCATTTTATTACCATGATGCATTATATAGATACTTAAATTTATGACACATATTCGTAATGTTATTTCGTAATGAAGTTTAGAGTAGATTATGAGGAAACATTTTATTTCGCCCACTTATAAGACAAGGTCTGTTTTACCTTCAGTGTTCAGCTTCAGGTGTACCAACACACAGCACTAATAATCCAACGTTCACTTGTTGCGAAGAGCCAGAAGTAACATCCGACAACAATGTTGCGAACAAGTCAACTGACACACAGTACTACCAACCTCTTCAGATTTTCATCTCCTTCCCCTCACTCTCCCTCCTCATACAACCCCTCCGTCTGGGGGTGGATACATAATGAACAATGATACACAAATCCATCGTTCCCTGAAGAGGGACACAAACTTCATTGTCAGGGGTGGTCTTCAGGAAGCAAGACTCCATTAGTTGTCCTCTGTTCGAGAGCTGGACGAAGGCGACCACATCGATAATTAGATACCGTCTCCCTCATTACCCTATTGATTGCAGCATTGTCTCTAAGGGCATGGAAGGACCTTCAGGGAAAAAAAAGGTGTGGAAAGCGGGATGAGGACGTCTAAACGGGGTAGGGAAACGTTTCGGAATCGATTCTCCGACTTTATTTTGGATAGAACCGACTTCACAGCGTTTGGAAGCCATTAAAACCTAAAACAGATACTCAAAGTGGAGTCATAAGGTTTCGAAGGGATTATTTCCAAAAACCTCCGCATTCGATTATAATTAAGTAGCAAAAAGTGCTTTAATATAGGTGCACAATGGTGTTAAGTTATTTACTATCCACCACCAGGTACAGATCCTTTCTGTTTGGAGTACACAAAACACCGTCAAATTACCGGCAGTTTAGTTTTGAGCATAGTATCCATCGCTTGCATATCCTGTCAACTCCTTTCACTACTCTGCAAAATAGCGTGCGGACTGACTACATATAGAATTTGTATGAATTTAAATCTCCAAAGATGCTTGCTCAAATCTAATCGGAGTATCAAAAATATGATCTATAATTTCGAAAATGTGGACTAAGCATCCACTAAAACTGTTAACCTTATTCGTGTCGCCCGCCTGGGTAGCGTAGATGGTAACGTGTCTGCCTCAAGTTCAAGAGGTCTCGAGTTCGAATCACGGTAAGGGTGAGTTACTTGGATAAGGTTTTTCCGGGTGTTTCCCTGATCCCGATAGACGAATGTCGGGTAACTCTAATCTCCATGGACGCCGGACTCATTTGAGCATCACTGCACCCGTTTCATTCATCGTCCGATATGGCTTAACGTTGGAGGACGTAAATTACACACACACACACACACACACACACACACACACACACACACACACACACACACACACATATATATATATATATATATATATATATATATATATATATATATATATATATATATATATATTCAAGTTGACATGCACATTCTTCCTTAGATATTGTGGTGTTTGCAATGACCTTTATCGCTTAAGATGGGTTTGTACGTTGCGAAGGACATTTTCACTCTACAGATGTTCTTGGGAAACAATACTAACTCCGTTTCGCCTTACACATATTATCGGCAGAACCCAAAACATTATCTTCAGGATTTATTTCTCTCTTCATATTTAAAGGAGCACTCATTCTGAATCCCATTGTAAAATTATATGGATATCTACACTGTAAGAATTTTATTATTTTAAATATTTATTTTAAACCCAAAGGCTAAAAAGGCGTATACAGTTTCAGATCAACAGAATGAAGAAATATTCAGCAAATTTAGAAATATAAAAAGTGGCCATAAGTGGTGAGGCGTATAAGGGATCGTAAGTAAACAATGGTGAGCTCAAATAAATTTGATGTAAGTACGTATGCTTCAGGCAGTAGGAATTCCAACCTGAAAAGACAGAAATAGTTCAAAATTTCCACAAGACGGTGTAACATCGCGGAAGGGGGAGTAAAAAACTTTAAAGGTGAATTTAAGTAACGAATTCAATTAGTATAAGCGACAATTAAGATGGGGCTCAGTACTCTTAATCACGTACACAAACTGTTGTCTGTGAATACATTGTCCGCTGCAGAAGGTAAGATGTCTCCAAATAACTGACTCACGAACTCACAGTAAGAGTTACACTCTTATTTTATGCTCATAAAATATCCAGATTTTCCGTGGTACATGTTGCTCTCTTAATAACTGCAAAACCTAAAATCACGTGGAATGAGATCTGCCGAAAAGAGGAGGTCATTTCGTTGTAAATGTACGATTAATGGTGCGATCTTAGAGAAATATCGTCGGAGATTCGCTTCAATCTAATCCGAAGTGAAGGAGTGCTTCATCCAGCAAACACACGACAACATTCACGCTGTTGAACGTCCGGAATAACAAAATTAAACAAAATTCGCTGGTATCTCCGCGCATTATAGACAGTTATTTCAGCTGGTATGTGTTCTTAAAATATTAAGTACCAATTGTGAACGAAGCAGCAAAGTCACACTACGCTAGTTACATTTGGTGGCAAGCAAGGTAATTTCCTTCAATTCGTGGGGATCCGCAGAAGCCCAAAATGACAAGTGTGTGTGTTGACAGTGCCAACCTGGTAAAAATTGGCTTGATCATCCTAAAGAATGTCCCAAAGAAGCCTTCTCCACCTGCATCCAAGCAAGAGCAGTATAAATTAAGCTAGTGCGTCCGCATCCTGAGAATGATTTCTTAGATGTGGCCGATGTAGTGGAAGTAGTAATATTTTTATCGAAACATAATTGCTTACGTTCTTTCTCTTAAAATAGAAACAATCTTGCGTTGATTACGATCCCAATCCAACTGCCCATAGAGCAAGCCAGCACTCTGGTATTTGTCTTCCGGAAAGGCCACATCTTGGCTGCGAGTGATTGGAAATGGACTAAAAATAAAATCGGTGTATTGGTTGGAAGCAGGTGGAATATACGACAGTGACAGTAATTCTCTCCTGGAATATTAAGAAAGGCAACACTGCACGGACTCACATATGGTTGATAATGGCTTTCTACCATTATTGCATGAGTGCCGCTTATCCTAATTTATTTGCATTCAGAAAGTGACTCAGAGCAGAGCGAATCAAAATGCGTGAGTTAAATGATCAGTTGGATCTCACTTGCTAACTTTAGCGCGGGTGTGTACGCAGTTTCTTTCTAAAATGTTACAACAAAATGTAACTAAATATGAACACATAAAATAAAACCAGACCTCCCACTCTGCCATTCCCCTTTGTGATCCTGATTGGTTATTTAAAAAAATAAAAGGAAGTAAAAAATTTTGATCAGAATTAAAAAAAAAACAATGTTACAAAAAAAGTGTTGTCAACGTTTTACCCTCCCCCTTACTTCGGGCTTCCTCAGGCTGTACCTCACGACATCACTTGAAGTATATAGCCTGAGGGAGCACAAACCCAACATCGTGAGAGTCCAAAATGTCGACAACAGTCACAGATAAGACGTGGTCTTCCTCGGAAAACCCAGGATATCATTTACTGACCACCTAAGTAATGACCACCAGGATGCCATGAATACTGACGTACGCGATGATCTGAACTCAACTCTTTGTTTGGTAATTTAATTTTCCCCGTTCCTTCCACACATGTGTTGTTTCAAGCACACATCTGAGTAAGCTAACAAATGCACTACAAATCATGAAGCATTCAGTTGATAGTCTGCCCTAGATTTGTAAAGTTGCCGCCATTGCATACATTTAACTCCATCACACTCCTAACTTTATCTCACTAATACAGAGTTAAACATGGGAGTAAGAAGGAGTATAATAACTTTGACGTAAATAAACATGGGCTGATCGAATTTGAAAGTATAGTGACACTAACTAGGGATAAAAGATTTGATACGTATTTGACTTAAAGCGACGTAGTTTGTTCAGGAGGACATGGCACAAATGGCGTAAAAAGTAAGTCTAGCATTCTTTGAAGGATCATCCTTAACTTTGGTGAAAACGAAAAAGGAAGTCGAAATGCTTAAGCAAATTAGGATGATGCTATTAGAAAGAGTGGTAGTGTAGACTTTCATCGAACAGCCGAAACTGCTGTAATTTTATGGAGAAAGGACTACAAAAATATAAAAAATATAAAAATATACAAAATTAAGAGTTATAAATATATTTAAAATTCTTATAGATACTACATCTAAAATTATGTAATAAACACCCCTGAGAAGTGGCTCAGACGGTAACATTTATGGCTCGCATTCAGAAGATACGGATTTAAAAGCTGTGGGTTGACCAATCTGGGTAGTTCTTCTTCCATCCCCCCACCCCCAGTTTCTCTCCAAAGGTCCATCTTAGGTGTAAAACAGTAGCAGTAATGAAAACAGAGAAATGCTCTGCCGTCAGCCCACAGATGATGAAAGCAGGCAGTTGAAAGTCACGTGTGACATCTGCCCGGCACATGTAGTAGCAAAGGCATAATTACTTGGCACTATGACCTATGTGAACACACGTTGAAGGTGTAATCTTTTGACATGTACAGAAGAGGTAGTGTTGCCAGCGCAAACGCCTCTATGGATACATGGCGCAGTACAGAGATGAGACTTTGAATGCTAAGTGTCCGACACACCAGGCCAAGAGGTATTTATACCACTTGACCTCCCGTAGGGGAGGGGATCCGTCCCTTTCAGCTGCCGTGGTGCGGGCGCTGCGGACCCCTAGCACTCGTGGTACCTCTGACGTTACTAGACGAACCTTGGGCCGAACATTCGAGCACCTCTCTGATTAGGAGTTGTTTGGATTGGGTTGGACTCGAGGGGGCAGTGTTTCCCGATACCCGTGGGAGATCGGGTACGGACGGACGGGGTTGAGGGAAGCCATTAATATCCCGCGTACTAGCCAGCATAGCTAGTAGAAGGTGTGCTAGATCACCAGGCGGCCCCACCGAGGTCATATCGGTAGCCTTCCCATTTTGGAGTTGGCGCGCGTAAGTGGCGTATCCCTTCCACCCTGTCTTGAGTCTCTAGGTCTTGCCCTATGGAAAGCCCCACGGAGGTGCCGGGCGCCCTTTTGGGACAGCTCGGTAACTCCCTGGTTGAAGGAGACCAGGGTCTTTGGACCTACGGGTCCGGGACTAATTGGAGTAGAACCTCTGCAGTTAACATACCCCACGACCGCGTAGGTAAAGGAGGGAAATAGAGAGATAGTGAGGGTGAGGGAGGTAGAAAGATAGCGAAAGAGATACCCCACCTACATCAGTTCATTCTTGATCGTATTAACACCAGGGCCACATATAGCTTTCGTGACTTCCAACCATAGATTTCCTCTCGTTTTGATAAGAATGACGATGGTGCGGTGCTTTTCTCATCTACAAGTACATAGTACGTCTTTTAAGGTAGACTACAGTGTGTACATTTGCTATTGATTTGAAACAACATAATCTACTTTGGATACATATGCGATAAGGAAGTCGTAATTTACAGTAATACACACTAATTTTAATATATCTTTAAAAGTAGTTTGCATGTTAGCACTGAAGGATTAAGTTTAGGATTATTACGGAGCGGATTCGGTACCAAAACCTGTGATTTATTATACCTAACTCCCAAGTGGAGTATCCCCGGGAGGAAGGATGAGGTGAGAGGAGACAGAGGGTTGCAGACCCAGGGAGTCACGACAGCGCCGAGTCACCCACCAACAGTTTTACCCTGAAATAGAACACCAGAAGAGACATGATGTTAAATGATAATAGATATGAAATGGTGGGACAGGAAATTCGGAGGATGTAATTTAACATACCCAAAATTTGCCTGGCGACCCGGGAAAACCCCCCAAAAGCCCATGAGTCAGGTAGGTCGGCCACGGGAATCGAACCTGGGTCTCCCGAATGTGGGCCACAGACGAAACCGCCTGAGCCATCCCACTCGGATTAGCATAGAAACATATGGGCGTTTGATGACATAACTAATTTTGTTCTGGTAAATATTTTATTTACAAAGAGTTGCTAGCAAGCTGCAGTGTTGTAATTATTTGAAATATATTAAGTGGCCATAAAGCAAACATTCATGTGAAAAAATAGATTAAATGTGCTCGTAAGCACTCAAGGAAATCCCCATTTGTACTACTGTTGTTTGGAACTAAATAATAACCATAATAATGATTCTGAATGATTTTAATTACAGGTTTGTGAAAGAACATTTGCTGTACTGGTTTTCAGGCATTAAATTCTTCTTCTTTATCCATAGTATACCACTTATGGCGGTGTTAGGGTATTTATGCTCGTCGGTCCCTTAACATCGGGTCTGAGGAATCGAAGCTTTGGATCTGACAGAGAACCAGGATGGGTGATCAGCGTGATACCTGGTGTGAGGGCGAGAGAAGTATAGTATAGTATGTGGGCGAGATGAATGATAGGACAGATGATAATGGAGAAACTGGTAGAATACTGGCGAAGGTAAACCGGAAGAACCGGAGAAAACCCACGCCAACGCCGTGTTGTCCACCAGAAATCTCACTTTGAGGTCACCTGGGATCGAACCCGGGCCACCTTCGTCAGAGCCAAGCGGTCTAGCCGCAGCTACAGATAGAAACTTAAGAGAAACCACAAATGTAGTAGGTTTTTAAGCAATAGAATATTCCAGAAAATAGGGTGTGAATAAACCATGATACCTGAAGCCATCCAATAAGAGAAAATTTAATACCCACGCTAACTCAAGTAAATAGCTGCTATGTATGTATAGCCCTATTATAGATGTAGGTGTAGGTTGGGGTAGGATAGACAATGACGGTTTAACATCAGTTCACACCGTAGTACAAGCTTGTAGTGAACACGAGTTTAGCGCGTGAGGTCGTCGCGCTCTGTCTGTTGCTGCAACAGAAGAGAAATAATATGTCATACGGGATGCAACAATGTAGAAAATACAGATAAAATCTCTGGTTTTAGCACAACCAATGTCCTCCCGCACACCTCAAACTCTTCATTACTTAATTGACTAACTATTAATTGTTAATAAACAATGAAAAATTCAATAAACATATAGGGTGCACATTAAACAAAGAGTAAATATAATGAAAACCCTTGTACACTGCTGAAATGTCAAAACTTATGCGTAAGATATATTTCCTTTCATTGGAAGTTAGGTGAAATAAACTTCTAATTAGCTTTGCAAAATGTTCTAATCCTTGTACCATTTGAATCCTCCGAATGTTTGGATGCAGTCAAACAGCTGTGGCGTTATTCATCGTCTGAATGCTGTTTGTCTTGGTATTTTATATATGATTAGGATAAGTTGAAGTAACCTTACAGAATAATGAACAAATGAACAAATATTTTTAGCTTACTCTCTGGTCTTTTCATTCCCAAAGAATCAGTGCACATTTTGTCTTACCTAGCTATTTGTCTTGCGTTACAATGAAATCTGATATTAGAATATAAACCAAAATTTACCTAAATGCATTGATGATATTAAATTTAGTTTCAAAGCATGACATTTATTACTAACAATAACAATAACACATATATTTGTATACCTATACAGTATACTCACTAGCTTAGATGGCCGTTTACGAGAATTATTTTGAATTTAGTTTATACATTTATATTACGCAGCGTATAAGTTCATAGTATAATTTGTATTTATAAAAGCAACGGTTCATAATGAATAATTTGCAGAGATGCAGTGGTAACAGACAAAAGTGTTCTTTATTACCCACCTTTCAACATATCTTAACGATACTAAAGAAAAATGGGTGAATACGACATGTGCAATTTTATTATTAATGGATTACCGTCGTTTAGTTTATTGTTTACGTACGACCATATTGTGATATTTAACTAGGAATAATCTACACATCTCGTAAAGATAAGTTGCACAAAAAAGAATTAATATAGCTTTAAAATTTGGCAAAATTAAACTAAAATGATGGCATTGATTTCATTCCGACATAAAGGATAAAAAATTGTAACAGACTCACAAAGGTATTTAACAAGTGAGTAGTATCTAGGATGTAAAATATCATATCAGAAAATATAAAAATTGAGGAAAACCTCAATAAATTACCACAATGTTTGTGGAATTTTAAGAATATTTTAGGCAATAAAGAATGGAAATGTAATAAAATGTTATAAACCAGTACGAGTACCAGTACCAGTTTATGGTACAGAAATTGCAGAATAAGATGAACGCAGTTTGGGAGCTTCAAAAATAGTAAAGAACAATGGATAATGTTAAACATAACGAGAGCAAAGAAAGAGAAAGAGAATTTGCAATACAAGGAGTGGTAGTTCATATAGGTAATTGTATAAGAATTGGAAAAAAAAGGATTAAATAAATAAAAGTGAGGAAAGCTAACTGGTTAAGAATTAATTTAATTATAAACCGATAGAAAAATAAAATATAGGCCGTTCAAAATTAAAATGGAGTGGACAGCTGTAACTGGAATGGAACGAGTCTGAGGCTCGTACAGTATGGAAGATAATGGAACTTATACGTAAGCAGGAAACCCATGAAGTTATTTCCGACATCTTGCTGTAATAATCGTTAACGTTACTGTCCACGGTGGGATTAATTAAACTATGAAAAGAGTGGTAACTGGCAATAAATATTTGCTCTTTATAAAGAAATACTATACCGCTGTGCCATTTTCTAATCATAAACGTATTCGTTCGAGTTTTAAGTGTAGGTAAGTCTATGAATATATTCCAGATATTTTTCGTGTTGAAAATTGCCTATTATTTACGGTAAAGTTGTCTAAGACATTTAATTGCAGCAGACAAAACGGCTTCTAAGAATGAATTATTTTCACTAACAGAAATATCAGATGAAATTGTAATAATCAGTTACAATTAGTGTTAAGAGGTTTAATAAATCTTACCTTTGCTACAATGATTGTAGAAATTCCAGCGAAGAAATTTCGTAGAAGAACAAGATGTGAAGTTGTTTATTTAATTACCAACCAACATCCTGAAAGGAAGAAACAATTTAAATTATTATTACTCATTGGATTTAAAGAATTTGACAGTAGAATGGAAGAATTGCAAGGGAAATTTTGGAGAGGATATTTAGAACAATCCTAAATAAACAACTAATTAGAACAGAGGAACTGCCATCAAGGAATGTCTCGTATTCATAAATTTCTTCCTGTTGGAGAATTTAATTGAATAAAGGATTATTGTTTCCGGAAGGAAGGACATATAAAGAGAAAATAAGAATAAAATGGTATGTGATAATATGGTATCAGTAGTAGAAAAGGAAAAGAACACGCTAATGGAACTGAATGGCATCAGCAATATTTGCTGAAAGTGGAACGTGGAAATAAGACACAGTTGCAAATTCGAAATAAGCTAGTGGAATAATTTGAACATTTGCAGACATATAGAATGCAATGTACACCCCAAAAAGTGAAAATTCTAATGTGTGAAAATTGTGTGAGTATTCTTCACACGAATTTCTCTGCCATTACAGTTTATTTCTATACCATCTACAAACTATTATTCAAAAGTTATTTTATAATTACCTTTATATCCATCCATTTTATGTTAATCGAGATATACGTTTGAAAATATAGTTTCAATACATATTTGGCTGTAGGTAATAAAAGAGATACAGAAGGCTGACTCTATAATGAGGAATTTCCACGCAAATCGTGCTATAGTTATTGTGTAACTCAATACCTTTTGTGCACAACTTCTGAAACAACTGAATGATAACACTATTTCTAATAATGTCAGTTATATAAATTTCTCAAAACAAATGAATGACGAAGACATGACAAATATTTTCAGAAAATTAAAATGAACAGTTTATTAGTCATGCCAATATGTTAAAGTTATAATTTAATAAAAATAGCAGGGTATGTTATAGAAATCTAAGAAAAATGTTTAACATTATTGGGGACTTTAATCAAGTGTTGCGTGTCATATACTTTGAACTTTGGAACACATTCCGTTTTGGTTTTTAAATGATGCTGTTCGTACACCTCTCATGTCTGGTGTGTGTGTGCGCATACTGAGACTTAACCACTGGCGTGACAGTCTTAAGAGGGCCAAGGCCTACCAACCCGGCTGCCCGCCTCACACCCACTTACGCACGGTAGAGGTGGGCAATCGTCCAACCGATACGGGGAGGAGATGTGGACAGCATCTCCTAGCCGGAACTTTGGTTTTCGTGACCAAGGCCGCTTACCTATCGTAAGCTCCTCACTTTCCTCACGACGCTGAGTGGGCACTGGTCCTATACCCGGGACCGAAAATCCGCATTCCATGGGTGGGATCGAATCCGGGCCGCTTTCCATAACCAGGGACCAAAGCTTGCTGCCTTAGCCCACTACGCCGCGGCGCAGGGCGTGTGCGCAGACTATTCTCCAAAAATGCTTATTTATGGCTGCATTGTACCTTTAAGAATGTATATCTGACGAAATGCCAATATAACACTTCTCCATTGAATGTAACACTCCTCAAATTTATTATAAATATATGGTAGAGAAAGTAAAAGTAATCAAAAATAGCAGAAATAGAATTAAGTCCAATTTCGAAAACATTGGTAGCATTGGAATATTGAACCACAGTACGCAGTGGACCCTACGAATTCTGTAAAGATAGCGATAACTGGGAATATATAAACTTTTCTAGTCAGTTATAGGTATAGCATCCACGTCTAAACAGACCACCTACTTAATAATATTTGTTTTCAAAATAAAACCCTAAGAATGAGTGCAGTCATAGAAGCGTAGGATTTTCAAATCTGTTATTAGCGAATTTATATTTAGCATGTTATTAAATTTAATAACATTTATTAATTTCATATTTAATTTGACAGTAGAGAAAGTAATACAGTAGGGTTTTATGTGCGAGCTTAAATGTACTGAAGTCAAATAAATCTCTGCATTTGGAATGTACATTAACAGTAAATTTGGAAACAAAAACAATATACTTGGACGACATTCATTCTCGATAGCTTTCACTGCTAGTCATCTGTTACAAGAGTTTGCCTGACAGTGCATATTTTTCAAGTTAAACTCGATATGATAATGGTGAAGAAGTTGTTGAGATTGATGATGATGGTGGTGATAGCGATGACGATGACGACAACGGTGATGTAAATCAACCGGAGGCAGAGCGAAACTCAAGAAAAACATGTTTTGGGTTCTCTCTCCCCCTTTCTTCTCTCTTTCTCTCGCTCTCTCTCTAATAGCGTATCATTTAGGATATGGAGGCTTCTCCAGCATTGCCATACGCCACGAAACCTAGGAGCACACTGGAAGAAAACGGAATGAAAAGGAAGTGATGGAAAGGACATTATAATAGATGAGAAACTACCCCAGCATAGGCCAAACGAATAGAGAAAACCACCAAAACTCCGAGGTCTGTGTGCTGTAGACAGGAAACGATCTGCAAGCCTTACACACGTTACAGCAGTCATGTCGCTCGGTGCTGTGTATCCTAAGCAGCAAAGGAAGCTTTAAACGTAAAAGAAACGTACTTACCTCTCAAGGAAAGACCTAAGGAAGAAGTCATTAAAACTGTCATTCCTTTTTCTAGACTGTGGCTTCACAAAGTCTGGAAACTTTACTGCTGCGATGAAGGAGAAACAAACAATTAAACGTATTTGAAATGTGGTTACGATAAAAAAGAACTGTGTAAAACTGAGACGCAAAATGTAGTTGCGTTTTTGCCAAGCATTGACGAAGAAAGAAGGCAGAACTAAAATTAATCACGAAGGGAAAAGCAGTTAAAAAGAGGCTTTATTAACAAAACCAAAAATAGGGAATAAGGAAGATGTTTGAAATCACAAGTTGAATACCTCCGCCATACTCAGAAAATTAATAAGTAGAAGTTACTGTTAAAATACAAAAATTTGATGAGGTGCACTTCTACAATCGAGCTGGAATTTCAAACTGTATATTCTAGTAGAACTACACTTAGAAAAGTCTTATAACATTTACATTTCCCTTTTCCTTCATGTGTAAGTCACGTTTACCAATTATATGTCTCCTTATCAGTTTATTTAATTGGTTCATTTACTAGCAGTTGTGCCAAAAGAGACATAACCTCATAAACGACATAAATCTCGAGTTAAACTTTTGTGTCCAGGCAGGCTTGCCAACTTCACACCGAGTAAAGTAATGGCCGTCAGATCTTGACAGATTGCCTTCCTGTTGTTGTCACTTTGCAAGAGTATTTACAAATGAGCGCCTTTTGTTTGTAATAGGGCGTCAATTGTTTTTTTCTCTCCCCTCATAGCAGCCGTGACAAGTGAGTCATTAGCCGCGCCTTTGTTGTGGCTGTGATTGACTCCCCCAATACTGGCGGCGCTGGCAGCGACCCAGCGTTCCTCTATTGTCTTTTCTGGCCCAGCTATTCTACCCTTTCCTACTACTTGTTGCATGGAAACATAACAAACAGCTTAGTAAAATGTATACATGACAGGCTGTTCTATAGTGTTGATGGAATATTTAAGCTTGATGTAAACCATTGTTGCTTGTCAAACATGAGAGGGAGGCTTTTTTTTTTTTTTTTTTTTTTTTTTTTTTTTTTTTTTTACACATAGTGTCAAGTCACACTTAATGTATGCATCAAAATCATATGTAAAACGCACATAAATAAATATTAATAACTTAATCCCTCTTTTCAGTTTTCAAATCTTGGTTTTTGGTAAACATGTAACTTCTTCAAAATCTCAGCATACTTTACTGATATCTTTGTTATGTTTATATAGCCGTTATATTATAGCCTCCACGGAAAGTAATTACTTGCTAACTAAATTCATTGCGTATGCTCAGATCTATTGAGATATACCTTAAGTGTCTCTCACACTGTTACCATCGCACGGAGGTTCTTGCGCCGTTCGCCACCATCTCGGTTTCCCGCCGAAACAATTACCACATGCTCTCAAAGTTATAATTACAATGAAATAATAGTAAGATCAGGAAATTTTCATTCCACGGAAAGTTCAGTATCTGAAATTAAGTTTACCTCCTGCCTTTTTCTTTCAGCTCTTAAAGTATATGAGATTACATTTTTAATTTTCATGTGATAAGATTTGGCTAAATTTCTGTAATTGCACTTTGTGAAATGATGAGACTACTGAGCCCCTCCGCCTCGGTAGCGTAAATGGCAGGCTTCTGCCTCTCATTCAAGAGGTCCCGAATTCGAATCTCGTTCAGGGGAGTTATCTGGATAAGGGTTTTCCGGGATTTTCCCTTATCTTGAAAGATGAATGTCGGATGAGTCTAAGCTCTATAAAACTCGGGCTCATTTGAGCATCATTTCATTCATCGTCCGATTTTAGTTAATGCTGGAGGACGTAAATTAAAAAAGTAGTATCTGACCCAAGCTCAATATCCTTCTCTGAAGAAGTACGGTTCCATATAATGGTTAAGTTTCGTCGCAAATAACAAATATTGGAGTATACGCCTGTGTTAGACAAAATTGATGTATGGTCTACAGTGACTGCATACATAATGGAAACTATGGCATCGAAAAAAACAAGAACAAAGAAATGCAGAGAGATATACGATATCACACCATTGAATGCCAGACTGTGTATTTGCAACAGGACTCTATCGCGCGTGGTTCTGATGATTCATAAAGTTTATTTCAGGTACTTTTTAAAGATAAGATAGGTAATTATGTCAGGGATTGTGACCCTTACGATTCCGTGATTTAACTTAGGCGATTTTCATCTTTGGAAGGACTTCAAAAGCAACCTTAAAGCAAGAAATCCCTGGCACTGTAAGAATCAATAGAAATAGCAGGTGAGAAATCCATGTAATTTCGGATATTGAATTCTCCAGTGTGAATGAAAGTTTCCTGAGAAGCCAGAAATGTGTGGATAGAGGACAGTACATTTCCTAAATTCTCTTATGATAAGGTACGTGTTCACTACCATTGTAATTGTTTGAGAGGATGTTATAACTGCTTCGGTGAAGCGTGAGCCGTCGGGGAATGGCTATAGTGTGACAAAGTTGTTGCTCACTGGAGTACGATAACTCCATGCGCTATTGCCAACAAATATTATATACTTCTCAAGATAGGTGGCACTTGCTCTCCGCTGTAGTATTTGAAAACAGAAATATTAATTTGCTGATTGATGTCGTGTTAACTGTGATATAGCATTATTTGTTGGTTTTCTAGCAGCAACCACATTTAAAATGTTGAAATGTCACCACACGATTATTCACAGCTTTACAAAATTGGTTTTGATTATTTCCTGTTAGTTTGGACTAACAATGTTGAATTATTTTACATGTGAAGAATTACTTATGTAGAAATAACGTACAGCTATTCTTACAATTCTAACTCGGTAAATACCTATGAATACTGAGTAGACGATTTCATTGATCTGAAGAAGAGTTGTTTTAATTATTAAGGTGCAGAGCTTTTACACCATCCATCCTGCAACCATTATTACATAATATAATCTAGAGTAAAATATATTTTGTAATGGTTCCTACAGCTACCATAAGCAGGTATCTATAAAATAAGGTTTTGGTAGGCAATCATTATTTATAACACTTACTGCTAGATAACTGCTGCAATTATGATAGCCATACGAAAATATTGTTTATCAAACCCCAACGCCCATGCAGGACGTTCATGTGACAGATGGAGAGAGAACCGCGAACTTTAGCAATACATTTTGCCTTTAAGCTATTTGAATAGGCATGATATTTAAATTATTAGAAGAGATTTTAGTAGGAAAATTGACAGCAAAAAGGAACATGCTACATACTGTGGCAGAGTTCAATTTTCTTTTTTAAAATTCTCAACCACATACATAGTAAGTAGAGTATCCGAGCTAGATAACACGTAACGTTTGAAGCTTGCTGTCAGGAGGTCCCGAGTTCGTACCCTGGTCGCCTTCACCCTTACTGTAGTCGGCAAGGCGAATGTTGCAATGGTATCTTCTACCTAGGCTTTCCTCTCTTCCACTTCCTTTCATTTGGCCTCTCTCTTTATGTCAATGGACGACTTCGGGCTTCGAGGCTATAATGGGCATATGACGCAGAAGCCTGCGATTTGGAACTTCTCGGTTCCTCCAGAGGGTGGCCGCTGAAGTCTCCACTGCGATGAGCTTTCTCCGATTCTTGTTGAAGGGGAGCCTCTATGCCTTCCTCAAGCGGTTTGGGCAGGACGCCACCGAGCGCCTATAAGCAGGTGGACAAACATGTAACTATTAGGGAACTCTGAAAGTGTCTGCCACTTACGTCGTCCATTCCTGCGGCATCATCATCTCATCCGTTCCTCCCAGGTGTACACATAGTACAAGAGATTCCTTTGCGAACCGAGTTATAGGTGTCTCCTCCGTAACCTAGTCTACAGCTACCGCTATCTCACACTCCTCCCAAAAATTCAGTATACAGATTTCCCTAACGAAGGTTTTGAGGTCTCCTGAATCCGAAATACTTTTTTAAAAAACCGTGTGTGGGAGCTCGTTTGTGTGTGGGTGCGTGAGCTCGTGTGCAAACAGCATAACTCAAAAATTCATAACTGACATTTTGGTTTTTGACCTTTTAAGAATGCGACACGAACATACTCAACAAGTACTCTTTTCCTCAAGCTACACTTTAATTGGAACATTTTGAGAAGCTTCATTTTCTCAAGAATGTGTAACGATTTCCATTAAGATAGCGATGCTTGAGGTAAATTCATGACAAATGAAATGTGCATCATGGATTTTCTTAGAATAGCTTCTGAACTCTTCTTAATTCTGGATGACATTGCAGAACTAGTAAAGCATAAGAGATAGACAAAATCTTGCTGCACAAAAATGAAGATCTCGTTAAATATATTATTTTTTGCTGGTTAATGGCACAATCAATATCTAGGATCAAACCAGCGCCACCTTGTATAGTCTAGGAAAGTCGTCTGGAGAGTTTTTACATTTGAAGTGAGGCTACCGTGCTTAAGCACGCTTAAAACCATAGCTCTAGGCCGGCTTTTAGCCCACTACCTTGGAATCAGTAGGCCAACACCTTAACATTCGAGCCATCCATACCGACAGATCTCGTTAAATCACGCATTTTTTGGGAGCATTCACCATTTCTAATATTTTTTACTGCTTTGCATTTTATGACGTTTTTCTTAAATGGAAAGTTACTATTTGTTCTCTTTTTCGTTTGGCTGTGTAATTAGAACTGAATTTCAAGCTGTCACATAGGCTCCAACTCTTAAATTATGTGAACTTCGGTAAAGCTTGTCATATTCTAGTACAATCATTTTACTCTGAAGAAATATGTAATATCATTATTACAACGACTATTTTGATTAATACGCGGTAGATAGAAGAATAATATTTTGTAAAATAAATAACTGAATAATGGGCAGAGTAAGAAGTTACACTTCAGCGACTGCACCTTTTTTTTTTCACATACTTTCCGCAGCAAAATAGTGACGTAACGAAATACGTGCGAGGTAGCCACTATCTCTTTGAGATTCAGACACAGTACAACTCTAATTATTTGCTGTAATAGTACTCACCGCACCTCACCAAAGTCTTCACAAACTCACTCAAGAGCAACACTTTTCGTCATACCAGCAGTACACTCACTAACTCACTCGCTGAATGGCTCATTCACTCAAAACTCCGCAAGCCTGACTTGCTTCGTCAGAGCTCTCGCTTATAGGTATAACCATAACAAATTTCTACCTCGTAATAAGAACATTCGAGATTGAGAACCTTGCAGAATATTCCGGTTATCCGGAAACCCCTTACGATGTTTACGCTGAGTATGCGCGTTGTTTATTTGCTAACCGTTCCGACTATCCGACGCCAACCTCCCAATGACCTTGGGTCACCACCGTTGTGACACTGTATAGAAGCAAGGAAATACCTACCAACTGATTGCTCCTTGACGTCAGAAATCAGAGCTCGCTAGCTTTCCGGCGTGCCCAGATAAGAACACAGAAAGTTGTATCAATGAATGAATGAGTGACTGAGTTGATGAGTGAGTGATTGTGTGAGTGAATGAATTTTTATATCATCATCATCATCATCATCATCATCATCATCATCATCATCATCATCATCATCATCATCATCATCATCATCATCATCATCATCATCATCATCATCATCATCATCATCATCATCATCATCATCATCATCATCATCATCATCATCATCATCATCATCATCATCATCATCATCATCATCATCATCATCATCATCATCATCATCATCATCATCATCATCATCATCACCACCATTTTCTTCTTCTTCTTCTTCCTCAGATTTTGCATAAAATTTACCCAATATAATAGTATCCAATCCCACTTTGGTTTGCTTACTTCTGTTTCTTTTTTTGTGCCTATCTTTCTCACAAATGCTGGTGCTAGGAGTCACTTGGGGTCCTTCAGAGCGAGGGAGCCCAAACAAATTGACCTGATAGATGAGATCAGGTTTGGGTGGTAGGCCCAACGCCTGGGGTGTATGAAAGATTGAGCAACTGCTGGAATGATGGTGAGGGAAAACGGAGGACCCGGAGGAAACCCACCCCAGCACCATGTTGACCACCACAAATTTCGCTTTGCGGTCACCTGGGATCGAACCCGAGCCGCCTAGGTAAGTGCCAAGCGGTCTAACCACTCAGCCATGGCGCGGCCTACTTCTGTTTCTAATTCTTAAATTTAGCATTCTGTTGAACATAATGGGAAAGTCTTATTTCTTCTATTTGTTTCTTCACCCTATTTCTGTATGTTGTCTACTTTTTTCACGTTCCTTTTAACCCTTTAACCTTATTTTTCCTAAACGTTTTCCCGCTTTATCCAAAATCTACCTAACTTTTAACTTCTATTTCTGAGTATCAAATTCTCTCTCTCTTTTCAGCATCACTGCACTCCAGAATTTAATGCCAATTATAACACAATCTACTAAACTTGATATATCTCTCCCTCCTTTCTTTTTCTCCCTCAGGCCACTTCAGTTCATTACACTTGACTTTCCCATGCATATGCCATTCCAGCCTCTATTGTATATCTCGATGTAGTTTTCCTCTACCTTATCCCATTTTTAAACATATAAAATCTATAACTGATATTTTTATTAAGATGCTTAGAATTTCTTGCTTTCCAATATCCCCGATACTTTTTCTAATCTCTTTCTAGAAACACTTACTTTTATTGTAAAGAGTAAACAGAGCAACCAAATTTAGACTGTCAAGATGACTTTCGTTAAGAAAAGTAAAAACTCTGTAGAATATTAGATCAAATACAAAATGAAGAAATAATAATATAATTAAAAATGTATAAAATCAGGTTTTCAGGGCTGACTTTAAGATGAACACAAGTAGGTATTTTATTTCCCGGTCATTTTGAGTTCTGCCCAACGCAGATGGTGTATCACCATCACTCTGAAAGTGCTAAAAGTGCAGACCATAGCAAAAAGTTGGTAGCTTCGATACGTTCTATACCAAGGTCTGTAAGTCCGGGAAATAAAAATGCATTTATTTAGATTTTTCAGAAAAATTATACCTATGGAATAAAGCAAATTTCAGTGAGTACAATATTTTAAAATAAAGGGACTGACTGGTCAAACAAGTAATAAAGTGCAAACCAGAAGAAAGACGAGAAATTGTACGACCTATGTTTGGAGATGAGGATGGAAGAATAAGAAAAACAAAAGCGGCTAGCACATTCTACGAGGGCTGTTCAATAAAGAATGATCACAACTTTTTTTTGACAACGTAGCTTTACTCATCCTCATAATGTTGATGGTCCTTCTCAAAATAGTCTCCCCTGAATGCGATGCACTTGTCCCAGCGTTTCTGCCAGTCTTCAAAGACATGCTGGAAAGCACTTTTTGAGAGATCATTCAAAATCGCCTCTGCAGCCTTCACCACTGCTTCTGATGATGGATAATGCCTCCTACGAAGGCGTTTCTTCAAGTTAGGGAATAGAACAATGTCACATGGGGCTAAATATGGACTATAGGTAGGGTGAGGGATGCACTTCACGTAGGTTTTTGCAAGATATTCAGCAACAACGTTGGCAATATGCGGCTGTACATTATCGTGGTGCAGCATCCAGCCTGCCTCACGGAAATGTGGCACCCAGTGAAATGTTCAATATTTCAGAAGGTGATCTTAAGGTAATTCGTCGATCCTCTCTCACAATGACAGCAGCAGTGTTGATGTTTTCTTCCGTAAGAGCAGTAACTGGAGCACTGGGTCCACCTTCCTTTGAAATTGATTGTCTCCCCTCTTTAAACATTTTAAACCACCTTCGAGCTGTACTGTAGGGAAGCACTGACTCTCCATAGGCCTCCTGTAGCATTGTATAGGCCTCAACTGAAGATTTTTTGAGACGAAAGCAGAATTTCAAAGTCGCATTTTGTTCCTCACGTGTTGCCTCCATTGCAGCGGTAGGCGATATTGAACATGTCTGAACTTCTCTGGTTCTCTCAGGCGGGAACCAAGAGTACCAACAATGAAACAACTACGACGTGTTTGTTTCACATTAAGCTAACAGAATATAATAAGATTGAATTTTAGTGCGAAAAATTATGACCGTAAAACTTTATGATCATTCTTTATTGAACAGACCTCGTATTTCAGACGCCCTCGCAGCACCAATGGAGTCAAGTAGCGAGAAGTACCTTTACTATGTACAGTACCAAAGGTAGAACATATCTATCACCGGAGGCAATAGTTGCAGAACTTTTATAATGGTCACCCTGATGACCGTCGTGTTTCACCTCTGACCTCAACACCGTTCTAATGTACTTCGCAGAAGGACGTTGCTCATTAGAAATAACGGCCTCACATAACTATTACAGTGGTGACTAAAGGAAAGAGCTCATATCTTCAAGTACACAGGATATTATAATACATCTAACATGTTTAACCTCGATGTTCCTAATCCTGCATATATTACATCACATTTAAGTCTATGTCAAGTATTTCAATCACCGTCACTGTTACCCGTACTTGCGCAGGTTCCATCAAAAGTAAGACATGTGTTCTTGGATCTAAATGACTCTGCACTAGCTCATAGTAGAAACTGCTGCTAAAGAAGCTTATTATTCTGTCTCGTCTTTTTAGTGGAGATAAACTTTCATAACACATTTACATATTCGTTGTGGTTATAGAAATATACAGCGTGCTAAAGGGAAAGTCAGTTATTTAAAAGTCGGAACGCTATGTTATGACTTTGAAATCCAGTCCGCTTTAGACAACAACGAGAAAAGTAAATAGAGATTTACACTTGGAGAGTACAAATATTTGAAAATTCAAACCAATAAAAAAGACTTGGCTTATCAGAAATTGCATTGCTGCTGTTCTAAGAGTTATATTTCAAGAATAACAGTGTTAAATGCAGTCATTCTACCAATTATACAAGAACGTCTACAGCAGTTGCTGCGTAAATAAAGGTAACCTTGTTACAATTATATTTCAGTAGATATTCATTTAAGTTTTATCCGCGTTAGGGCTGAGGTTAGTGAAAACAAATGCCAGCTGTCGATTAAACAACTGCGCATCAATATTCACATAAAATATTCATATTCAATATGTGAATATCAATGTATATATATATATATGTGTGTGTGTGCGTGTGCGTGTGTGTTTGTGTGTGTGTGTGTGTGTGTGTGTGTGTGTGTGTGTGTGTGTGTGTGAATATCAATATTCACATACCAGTACAAAAATGGAAATCTGAATGGAATCAACAACCAGGAAAATTACACCAAGTACGAAAAGGATCCACCACTCTTCACCCAACCAAGCAACTTACTAGAAAGGAACAAGTCATTCTCACCCGTCTACGAATTGGTCACTCCATTGACGTGCTTGTTTGTTTAAATATTCTAATACATCATATTTTAAGCATCCAGACATGTTCTAACTAAATAATTTATTCAATTTAAATATTACCCAATGCATTAAAAATTATATTATAGGTTCTACTACGTTTATATTGTTATATGTTTATCTCTAAAAGAAGCGTTTATTAAACGTGCTGATCTTCTGTTCCTGCAGAATGTTTTGGGCAAAAATTGTGGCATATGAAGGTCCACATATAGCGAACTGATTATTCCAGTTCCGGTTTTACATCTCAGCCTTCTGTATCCCAATGCAGTCTGTAATGTAACTATATTTCGAACACATCTCAATTATCAAGAAATACACAGAGCACAGTTATAGGAGTTATACACAAATAAAATCAGAGACAGATATTTATGTTAATGTAACATCATCATCAACATCATCAGGCCGCGCCGTGGCTCAGTGGTTAGACCGCTTGGCTCTCACCAAGGCGGCCCGGGTTCGATCCCAGGAGACCGCAAAGTGAGATTTGTGGTGGACAAAACGGTGCTGGGGCGGGTTTTCTCCGGGATCTCCGGTTTCCCCCGCCATCTCATTCCACCTGTGCTCCATCTTCATCTCATGTATCATCAGTGTCATCACCTGCGGTGCCGTATGTAGTAAAAGCGGGCGTTAAACACTACACACACACACACACACACACACACACACACACACACACACACACACTCATCATCATCATCATCCCTATCTTCGTCTTCATCGTCTTCACTTCATGACATAGCTAACCATGTGCCCGTTCTGCCTTATACGTTTTTCCAGGTATTTTCTTATCCATATTTATTGAACCCTATTTTACACAGTGGTATATTAGGGTAAGAGTCGATACATAAAAATATACAATTTTAACAAAAGCATTTTAAATACTAGAAGGAAGAAATGATGTTTTAATCTAATGCATATTAATTTAAACTATTTCAGACGTTTAACACCGAGTTTATAAACATCATGAAGTACTTATACTGTTGTGGCTTCATAAGCAAAGATGTGAGCGGAGCAGCAAATTCATTTCCTAGAGAGTCTAGCTTGAATATTAATTCTTTTCCAGGTATTATTTACTGGGTCTTGCCCTCATATTTCTTACGTTACCTATTACATTTCATTACTTGTTTTGTTGGTCCTTTGTATGATATTCTCAACGTGTAATTTCCACAGTTTTTACGTTCCTTCAGTATATTATTCTTAGTCTTTTTCTCATTTTTTCATTTTTATATGATCTTGCTTTGTGTATCCGTGTATAATAGGTAAAAAGTTCATTTCCGAAGCCTATAGTTTGCTTCCTTGGTTTTTGGTTAATGGTTTGCTTCATATCGGCCAAAACTTATAAAGTTTAATTTTGTTTCTTTGCGTTTCTTTAAACGTATACATGAAGAAATAAAAATTAAGAAGGGAAACGTTCCACGTCTAAGTTTATGGTGCCTTCCTGGAATTTGCAGGTAAAAGGGAAAGGATTGGAAAACATGCGGTTTGTGACACTCACATGTCTTTCCATACTCATTGTTGTACATATTATTTATATAAATCCTTATTTTTCTATCTTTTCAAGTTATCGAGAAAGATGTTTTTTAGAAATGGTTTTATTACTTATTTTCGTGTAAATACAATCGAAAAGGGGAATACATAGAACTAAGCAATATTTACATATTTAATGAGCTAGTCGCTATGTAAATGTTTTGACATTATTTTCTCTTTGCATGACCAGGAGACAAAAACAAAGTAAGAAAGAATGAAAGAAACAAAAAAAGAAAGAAGGCAATCAGAAGGAAAGTAGGAGAAAAGGAAGGAAAAAAACCGTACTTTGCATTTGAGAAACGTTTCGTTCACACCAATAACAAGGCATATTTCATAAATGATTAATTACATTCATATGTATTTGAGATAGAGTGTGTGCTTAAACGAGATGTTCATTTTTCCTAGACAGATTTGGACTATCTCTCGAGGATTGCCACTTACACAAAAGTGATTCAGAAGATTTCACAAGGTATTCGCTAGAAGTTCAAGACACTCATTTCTTTTGTCACGGAAATATACATAAAAATGCAGGAACGGCAATTCAATCAAAATTATTAAAAACCGTTTATGATAATTTGGAACTTTTCATTACATTTTTCACGTGCACATAGTTTTGGGTGGGATGATCTTCATTTCGTGTCATTTGCTGAAAAATCACAGAGTTTAAAGATATCAAGTGTGGTATTTAACCGACTTTATTTTAGTTTTACCATTCACAGCCTAGAGAAGACACACACACACACACACACACACACACACACACACACACACACACACACACACACACACACACACACACACACACACAAACATAAGTATATACACACAGCACTCATGCACACGGATCTTACCATATTTCTTTTTTAATTTTTATTTTAGAGTCAGTATAAAATACGTATTTCCGGTGAAATATCTCTATCGAATTTTAGAAGAAATGTGCCATCCAGTATACACGTGCTTCAGATTTTTTGTTGTTAATACCAGCCGGGAGTACAGTCCTATTGGCCAAGGTGTTCATTTGTCCATGCCTTAACTACGTGGGCCACCCGTGTGAGTAAACGGATGTAGATTAGAAAACCAGCATTTGCAGGATTATGCAAGATTAGTCTATAGAACTACCATTAAAGTAATCAGTGACCATGGAAATCTTAAACCTAGTTGTTTTATGTTGATTGGCTCTTCCACGCTGTGGAAACGGATATAGAGTTAAGCTGGCAAAAAAAAAAAAAAAAAAAAAAAAAATCACCCCAAATGTTTCTGAATTAACCCGAGGACTTTAACTAGAGGTGAACGTCCCTGGAAATTAGGAAATAGAACTGGTTAATTTGATCAACGAAGTTATAAATGACTGTGCCTGTAGCACAAAGAAAGTAGGCTTATCCAGATCTAACATGGCCTTCATTGTTTTATGCCACTCCACCTTCCTTTATATCTCCACTTATTCCGCAAGGTAACTTCTTCGTTGTCTCCGCAGTCTATTGCTAATTATTACCTCTTGGGAAGACATTGATTTACGCCTCGGAATGAAGCAAAAGGACTCCGCAACAAGAGGGGGAAAAAGCAAAAAAGAAAGGTTTCCGACTTTGATATTAAACGTAAAGAACGAGACAAAAGGCTTTTATCTTTCTTCCTTTTAACGTATCAATTAGCGGTAGGAGCTTCCCCATATTATCGTCTGTATGGCCTCGGTAATTTGTTACGGGAAATGCCGATGTATCGAACGAGCATACATTTGCTGTCACGCACACTGGTGATCACGTTTTTATATTCTTGTGTTAGAAATTGCGTAGTACCGCCGATTCCCATGACTCAGTTGCGTAATAAATTCTGAACATCTTTAAAAACGAAAGCATATAATCAAATAGAGTGATGCTGAGCTAGTTGGGCTACCCTTTTCACACTTCCATATCGGTTAAGGTCATGCTATTAATTCCTTAATTAATAGTTCATCATCATCATCATCATCATCATCATCATCATCATCATCATCATCATCATCATCATCATCATCATCATCATCATCATCATCATCATCATCATCATCATCATCATCATCATCATCAACAACAACAATCGAGTTAGGACTGTTTTAGCTGACAACGGATCTACTCAGCGACTATTTGGTATTTCAGTACTGCAAGTCTTGGGATATGACCTTTTCGTTTCATTTCATATTCCCCCAAGTAATTTAAACTAAAGATTTTTACTTGTTCTCTTATTGTTTAACATATAATGTGATCTTTGAAATTTCGGCCAGATACCTGACTCAAAATTTTCATTTCGGCCGTTTCAATTATTCTTTCAACATTCCGATTTATGGCCCAGGTCTTCACTGGATAATATAAAATGGGTATTATCATGATTTTATGGTTTCTCCCATGTAAATCTTCAGTTCGTTTCCGAGGAAAATGGTTTCCCCCAGACATCCCTTTATTTTCCCACAAATGAAGCTGAAACTGCCAACCTGACTAACGGTATCATGCTCACATACGCAAGGCAAAGGTGGACCATCATCCAACCGAAGGAGGTGTTGGCATCTTGGCACCCCGAGCCGGAATTTTATTTATTATTATTATTATTATTATTATTATTATTATTATTATTATTATTATTATTATTATTATTATTATTATTATTATTATTATTATTATTATTATTATTATTATTATTATTATTATTATTATTATTATTATTATTATTATTATTATTATTATTATTATTATTATTATTATTATTATTATTATTATTATTATTATTATTATTATTATTATTATTATTATTATTATTATTATTATTATTATTATTATTATTATTATTATTATTATTATTATTATTATTATTATTATTATTATTATTATTATTATTATTATTATTATTATTATTATTATTATTATTATTATTATTATTATTATTATTATTATTATTATTATTATTATTATTATTATTATTATTATTATTATTATTATTATTATTATTATTATTATTATTATTATTATTATTATTATTATTATTATTATTATTATTATTATTATTATTATTATTATTATTATTATTATTATTATTATTATTATTATTATTATTATTATTATTATTATTATTATTATTATTATTATTATTATTATTATTATTATTATTATTATTATTATTATTATTATTATTATTATTATTATTATTATTATTATTATTATTATTATTATTATAATTATTATTATTATTATTATTATTATTATTATTATTATTATTACTAATACTATTATTATTATTATTATTATTATGATTATTATTATTATTATTATTATTATTATTATGATTATTATTATTATTATTATGATTATTATTATTATTAT
Source organism: Mantis religiosa (assembly GCA_030765055.1). NCBI lineage: Eukaryota > Metazoa > Arthropoda > Insecta > Mantodea > Mantidae > Mantis > Mantis religiosa. The sequence goes on along the minus strand of CM060948.1, from coordinate 261,986,692 downwards.
GATTATTATTATTATTATTATTATTATGATTATTATTATTATTATTATTATGATTATTATTATTATTATGATTATTATTATTATTATTATTATTATTATTATTATTATTATTATTATTATTATTATTATTATTATTATTATTATTATTATTATTATGATTATTATTATTATTATTATTATTATTATTATTATTATTATTATTATTATTATTATTATTATTATTATTATTATTATTATTATTATTATTATTATTATTATTATTATTATTATTATTATTATTATTATTATTATTATTATTATTATTATTATTATTATTATTATTATTATTATTATTATTATTATTATTATTATTATTATTATTATTATTATTATTATTATTATTATTATTATTATTATTATTATTATTATTATTATTATTATTATTATTATTATTATTATTATTATTATTATTATTATTATTATTATTATTATTATTATTATTATTATTATTATTATTATTATTATTATTATTATTATTATTATTATTATTATTATTATTATTATTATTATTATTATTATTATTATTATTATTATTATTATTATTATTATTATTATTATTTACGACATAAGACCTACCCGAATTTCGCAGCCCCCATGGCTTTTTATCCAAGAGATACATGGCCTCCACGTAATATATTTGCTGTGAATGGCTCAATAGCTCTCCAAAGTACAAATTTATCTCTAGTTTTTCAGTCAAATATTCCTATAATTGTATAAAATTCCACTGAATTGCAAAGAAGGTTTCAAAGCTATTCACAGAAGATGTATTTGCCATGCCAATATAACTAAGATTTCTCAGAATGGAAGTCATTAGGACATTCTTATATGTTGCGTTCATGTGGCCTTTTCTACCAATTCTTCAAAAATAGGTTTTTAAAAGCTTATTCTTGTACTACTTCACGTTACTGGTGATAACCAATTGCAGAAATGGTGTTAACATAACCCTGATTGTTACAGTAGGCTTAAAGACTGTCAAATCTTTAAGAACTGGTCGCTGCTTGCTGGTTGCTGTGACTTTGAAATTTCATTTCCTTTGCATGAAAAAGGAAAGAAGCAAACGAATAATGCATATATGTACATGTATTTCCTGTGTTGCAACAAATAATGTTCGGAAACAAATGAATAACGCCGGAAAGTAGTGAGGCAACCCGATTAATCTCTTAGAGATCCAATGTGGTGATCGAGATAAACGTTTTTATAAATGTTTCCCTTGTAGATAAAATGGTAGTAGAAGAACATAGTAGGCTTAAGCTACAACAAAATTTTTTAAGAGCTGGTCGCTATGTGTAAGTTTGGAAATTCTATTCTCTTAACATAGCCAAGAGATAAAAAAAATCAAAGGAAACACTCCCTATTTGAGAGAAGTGCAGTTCAAACCATTCAAACCATTAAAAAGGAATATTTTAGTGTTTGTTTTACTTATTCAAAAACATTGCATTTGACATCAGTCCTGTGCTTTGATGAGTTATGCATTAATTTTTGTAACAGAAAGGGTTACTAGCTGTAGAAATGGTATTCATAATGAAGAGGATAACAGAGGCTACTTCCAAACATTCAAGATATGCATTAATTTCATTCGTTATTTATTTTTTATATTTATATATTTTTATATTTATTATTTTATTTATATATTCGTTATTATTCATTATTTTAAACATTCGATACTACAATGACGTTCTTCAGAGCCGTTTTTGAGAAAACAAACCACAAATATAAAAAATTCTTCCATAGGTGGATTTTCTTGCAAATCTTCGTGTTGCAACCTTGTAAAATACTGATCATAAAAACCAAATGTATTATTTAACCGATTTTTCGTCTATTAGTTTCTTCAAACACAGGCACGCAGACACACACACACACACACACACCTCTACATAAACATGCCTTCTCTTTTTATTCAGGTAGTTACGAAACATTTTTTACAGTAAAATCTCAGGATAAAATGTTTGGTGGAAATATGTTACTTGCTAGATCTTCTGTATTTACGTTATAGAGAAAGTACTATATGCAGAAGAATTTGAAAAACTATTTAATGGTAATTATGATTTTATGGCTGCTATTCCAGGGCAAACAAGCAGTGAACAGTGGTTTCGCCGCATTTGAAGGAGACGCCTTAGGTTTACTACAAGGTCTAGCTCTTGAAGACGCTCTGAGCAGTTACGAACAATGAACGAATGAGAAAAGATCCTTCTGTACGATGATAATCGTGATCTTTATGATTATATGTGTTTGTCGGACTAAAGGATATTTAGGAAATTTCTCCTTTTTTTTTCAAGGGTTCTAGTGAGAAATTTAAGCAGATCCTCTCAATCTACGCTGATCTGCGAAGTTCCATAGATGATGACGATGATGATGATGATGATGGATATAGAGGCGCTCAACTACATAGGTTATCAGCGCCCTTTTAAAAACTACTCATGGCAAAAGCCAGATATAAAAAGTTTCTAAAGACTATACTAATGTAAATAAACCTATTAAAACTAAGTGTACATAGAAAGCGGAAAAACAAAAAAACAAAAAAAAAAAAATCAAAACCTACTAAAAAATATGTTCGCTATATCCTAAAGTCTAAACGAGAAAAGAATCTAAAAACCTTCTTCACTACTGTGTTATCTTCCGCTAGCATTTCTGCCAAGCTGACCGGCAGCTGCAGAGATGTTCTAAGGTCTGCTAGGTGAAAACACTCTAGCAGCAGGTGTCGTACAGACAACGCTTCTTTGCAAAACGGACACAGTGGAGAAATCTCCTTTTTAAATAGAAAACTATGAGTAAAAAAGCAGTGCCCAATGCGCAACCGAGCCAAATTCACCTCCTCGCGACGAGATGACCGACAGGAGGCAACCCAGGGAATCGGAAGTTCCTTGACAGATCTAAATTTATTATTGCGGAGAGCGGACCACTCTTCCTGCCAGCAGGTTTGCACAGCTCTCCGCAATACGCCCCCAAAATCTTCCGATGTCACAGGTGGTACTCGAAACCTGGGCTTCATGGTAGCCGTCTTGGCTGCCGAATCCGCCATTTCATTCCCCCGCAAGCCTACGTGACCAGGGATCCATGCACACACCACGTTAACGCCAGAAGCGTGTAAAACGTGGAGGGCATCCTTTATACGCTGCACAATAGGGTGGTAGTTGTGCAGCTGCCGTAGGCTTTGAAGTGCACTGAGGGAATCGCTTAGGATTAAGCAGTTCCCCAACTTTCGTCGACGTACGTGTAAAATGGCCCGGTATATTGCGTAAAGCTCTGCAGTAAAAATGGAAGTGCTAGTGTGGAATCCGAATGTATACGGTTCGGTTCCACACACGTAAGCACAACCAACACCATTTGAGTTCTTGGAGCCATCAGTATAAATTACAGAATGGTCCTGATATCGCGATAAAAACTGTAAAAAATATGTGCGGATACTAGACATAGACATGGTAGATTTATCATATTGGGTCATGCCCAGATCAACGTGGGACGCTCTGCACAACCAAGGAGGGTATGTCTTCTCCCCCCTAGGATACATCTTGTGCATTTCAGTATCAAGATGTCTAAGGAGCTCCCGGAAACGAAAACCAGGTGGCTTTGGTTTAATAGAAGTGTTCCTATAATGCACGTCCATGAAGGTATTAAAGAACGGCGTAAACGTTGGATAGAAACCCATATCATCCTGCACTTCTGAGCTACAAAGAATTTATCGGCAGGCTAGAATCCAAAGTCAATGGCTATTGACCTTGGGTCAATGAGTAACATGTTTCCATCAGTGAAACTTTGCGGCTGCAGTTATCAATGTTTATGGAGGATAGTGCAGGAACTTGGTCTACAAAAGAATATCTGAGAATCAAGAAATCCAATTTGGTATTCATATGTGTGTGGTATTAGATCATGTACCTTTAAAAAGGTTTATTACACTGGTAAAAAATCAGGTACAGAGATAAAACATGGTGCAGTTCTATTTTCGCCATCACCCTCCAATTTCTTGTTATAGACTTTTTAAATTCCTATATCTATAAACAGCGACTAGGGTGGTGCACACTATATTTATATAATATATGACATACTTAATGTCATAAAACTATCTGACTCTAGTGTCCTGGGCCTAATGGCCTAATGTTAGAAATATTGCAACATTCATTTGCTGGATAATATTCATGGTTGAGTATTTTTGATGACAACTTCCTTCTGTAGGATATATATCCTTCACGCTTCAAAAGACAGCAGTAGTCACTTAACATTGAAGGGTTCCATCTACGTTTATAGCGGCTTTCAATTCCAAAATGTTCTGATGGAACCTTTCTCCGTGTTCGTCACTAACCGCTCCCAAAATGGTAGGGAAGAAATCTAAATGACAATGAAGGAAGGGCATTTTTAGTGACATTCTGCATCAAATATTTTTATGGTTCTGTAAAAGAGTTCCCACTACTAAGTTACTGTTTTCTGCTCTTGTATTCCCTAGGAAACCTTCAACGACACCCTTAACAACGGGAGGTTGCAAGTTCTGACTTTATTTTTCTTCGAAGTTCTTATCATTCATTATCTTCCTAATTTGTGGCTAAAAATTCCCCTCTTACTTATTGCATTTAAAAAGTAGTTTACATTAAACTAAGAACAAAAAAGGTACTGCACAAACTTTTATGATACTCCTTTCAAACACAAAACACTTACAAATTATACAGTCAAGTAAACTCTGTTATATAACTTGCAAGTCATAACTTTTAATCCTGGTGTGATGGACACTTTCTGATTTCACATTTTATGTCACATTAAAACAGAATTATGTTTTAAATGTACTTAGTACCAAAACCATGTTGACTAGTGTTGTGCTTGGAAACGCATCTGAGTAACAAAAACGGTTAAATAAAGAAAAGTGTATATATACACATATATATTTGATTTTATAAAAGTAAAATAAAAAAGCAACACGTTGGGAGCTGGAACGCTTCTGAGTTTCTACAATTATTTTGTGGAGAAGTGGTTAGAAAACCATCTTCCGGGAGTTATATAGAACTGCTCGATCAAACATCACAGGCAACGTCTCCGAAGTCTGAGTGGTTTGGTTTCTGGGTCAAATCCAAATATATACATTAATAATTAACCTTCAAACATATATTGAATATCATTTACACATAATTTATAAGGGATATCTAAATGTTGAGAACAACAAACGAAAATGTCAGCAGTAAACGGATATAAAACCATTAGTGAAGCATTGAAAAAGTTGAGAAAATGGAACTCCTCTGCACTTCTTTAAATAATGACCTAGGCACAAACAATGCAGCAAATATAATGACGATGATGACAATGATGATAATGATGATGTTGTCACCAACTTTATCCATGGGCATGTAGCAAGCTTATTAGTGCGAAACCAGTCCAGTTTATACAGATAAAGTAGTTGCGAGCAAGTATCACAGAGGTCAACTGTCAATCCAACGTTCTTGCATCCTGTCATCAAGGCAACATTTAATGTTTTCCTGAGAAAATATTCATGTGGAAAAATGTGAGAATATGTAGTAAAATCATTGTTATTTAGTTCAATGTATTGTAATGATCTAACCGAGGATGGTAATGGGTAATTAGCACATGGCCAAATCTTACACCGCGGATAGCTCATTAGGTAGGATTCACATGCTCTGAGGGAAGGTTGGGGTTTTCTACAAGGGCCAAGTTCATTACAAATACCAAAACTACAATTTAGACAAACAAAGGTTTACTACAATAATGGAAAGATACACTAAGTGGCCTCATGGTCGGTTACCTGCTCTCATAAAACTGCATACACACGTCCGCTCGGGACGACAGTTGCTACCACAGAGAGACCGAGAAACTCGCTTGTACAGACGGGAGCAAATGTATTGCGATACGTGCAAGACTGACCTACGGGACGGAGGCAGGTTTCTTATCAGTCGTTGCACCAGAACGCTTCAGTTTTCTTATACCTGACACAGGAGTTCGGCGCACAGGTATTTAAGCCTCCATGGGAAATAAATACAATTTTGCCACATGAAACGTAGGTGGTTTTATACAACTCTCCATTATCAACTTAGGTGTTCATCGATCCTTTGCTTATTGACTTCATTTTCTCTCTCTTTCTCTCTAGCACACACATACCTCAACCATTCTGATCTCCCTTTCTTCTTTTTAAATGCATTTCCAATACTCAAACTTGTAGTTTTATTTGGAACGAAATACTTGTACCCATCATAGGTTAGTGATAATTAGGTAATCTATTATTAAACTGCGTCGTAATTAAAATTAAGTGTGTCTTGTTCCGAAAATAAATACATTATTTTCTTTGTTACAGTCCTCAAGAACAGATTATATGCACATACTACCACAATTAATATAGCCACCGAGTTAACAAATGACTAGACACCTAATGACTTAACGACCAACGAAATAAATAAAATAATTATTTTGTTTGATAATGACAGTTCATATACAAAATCACATTAGTGTCAACGGCATGTCAGAGGTTCACGAAGGAGTTCATTAAATGTCAGTAAAACTGATGTGATGCATTTCACTTTTAGCCTCACGTAGAAACCATCGAACTAGACCGGGTCTCAACTGACAACCTTGGGATCAGAACGCCAGGACCTAAGACATCCTGGTCAACTTTTAATATCATCATCATCATCATCATTGCTATAGCTATTATTATTATCATCATCATTATTACTATTATTATCATCATTATCATTATCATCATTATCATTATTATTATCATTATTATTTCGTCATCACAACTTTTGTTGGCATTGATGCTACTGAGAAGAATTTCATCTTATTCAGCAGCTCAAAAACTTTCTCACAATGTGGCATGTTTGGAGTAGCCTTTTTATTTTAATTTACGCCCTCCATCGTTACGTCATATCGGACGATAAATGAAATGTGTGAAATGATACTCAAATGAGTCCGGGATCCATGGAGCTTACAGCTACCCGACATTCACCTTAAGGGATAAGGGAAACCCCCGGAAAAATCTTTATTCAGGTAACTCACCTAACGGAGATTCGAACTCGGGACCTCTCGAACGTAAGGCAGGCACGCTACCATCTACGCTACCGAAGCGGGCGTTTACAGTAATGTTGCTCGTTGTATATCGCTGATTATCTTCACGTGAATTCCGATGTCTTGAATATTCTCTGCTAAGAATGTTCAGACGAAAGCTTCCAGTGATGTAACTTTTGGTATAATTTTTACACTTCGTAATTTCCAGACATTTTTTACTTCTAATGCCAGGTTTTGGTCAGTTAAAGGCATGTCTGTAAGGTCATATACATTGAGTAAGGTGGTGGCACATCATTACACTTTGTAACGAGGAAGAATGTTCGTATAACTTCCATATTCATCTCTGTAGTCATTGTCATGGCTCATTGTTTAGAAAATTAATAGTTGAAATACTGTGACCAATATTATATTAACAAATAAATAATGTTGATTAAACAATGCCAATAACATAGGTAATTATACTGTGGTAGGCAAAAGCCTTGATGAAAGTGCTGAGTTCAAAAAGAAGGGCCATATTAGGCCCATGAGTTGTGATGAGGCACGCAAATATGAAAATAGGCACTTAGAACTATAAAATTATTATCCTTTAGTATGAAACGTACACCTACGTATAGGTAGGTATACACAGAGCCTGTAAATCTAAACAAAATGATAAATGCCGAGTTGTAATACTGAGTGCTCGACGTTAGGCATATGCAGTGATTAGTTCCACCAGGCACTTCTGTGCAATCGGTTGGTTTACTAACACAGGAAAGTTGTACTTATATCTCTTTGCAATGTTAATTTTTGAACTTACCATGTACTTGCAGAGCTTAACCAAACTAGAGGAAAACAACGTTTTGTAGAATAAGTGCGAAATCAAATAAAAAGGTTTAGAGACATTTTTTGACTGTTACATGTTAGGTTTTATTGCCAGTGAGTTTATGGGAAAATGTAGACAGGCTGTAATTGTAAAATATCTTAGCGGAATCCTAAAATAACTTGTGTATTTAGTATATTTGGAAACGCACTCTATTGATGTCTACAGTTTATCCTAAAGTAATCTGTTTTAATTTTCCTGGATGTATAAAATGCAAAGGTAGTGAAAAGCGTTCCAAATGCCATTAACAGACAATTCGTAATATTAAGATGAACTTTCATGTCATGTGTAACGTTTATATGAATGAATGCATTATAGCAAATAAGAATTGCTGATGTCTCTTTGGTCTGTAGTTAGCACAACAGCTTTCAAATACCTTAAGGGAGAGTAGGGAATTATATTCTATATGTTCTGCAATTATGAGAGGGGGTAAATCTGCGAGTGAATTTAATACTATAAAATATAACACAAAGTAAATATACCTAAATATTACAAGAGTAAAGCGAATGAACATCATTTGACAAAGGTCAACTGTTATTCCTGAAAAGCCACTGATATCGGGGTATAAATGGGGCAAGCAACCAAAAATAACAAATATTTTCTGTTTAAAAGAAACTTCGGTCTGAGTAGAAATTACATAATATTTTTCCCTGTTATCCCTAAATATGAACTCATATTCATTGCAGTTTTAATTTTTGGATCTTACTTATCTGGCTCTCTCTCTCTGTTTCTGTATGTCTCTCTCTCTCTCTCTCTCTCTCTCTCTCTCTCTCTCTCTCTCTCTCTCTCTCTCTCTCTCTCTCTCTCTCTCTCACACACACACACACACACACACACCCATACACACATAGAGTGCTTGTTTAGAAATCATTGAACCTTGAAATCGTAAAATTTGTGGAATATTTATATTCACATGTGGTTTTTCCACTACGCTACAGAGAGTAAAAATATCCTGAAGTAAGCTTGCCATAAAAATACGGTACTTCATTAGTTATTGCTACTGCAGTGCATAATCAAATGTTCAACACCACTCGGTTACTGAACGGAAGTTGCACGAGATATAAAAAGCGGAATATGGCCGTTTAGATGCAAACAATTAATTTGCATATGTCGCGGTACAGCTAATGATAATGCTTGACATAAAATATACATCCCACCGTGCTCCTACTTTGGCAACTCATACTCCTATTTTATAGCCTACTTACCCAACGTACTCACAGAAGCGATTCCTGCTATGAAACATTGAAAATTAACAGAAAGTCTTTTAACTTATCTATTGTGGGCAACAGGGCCTATTGTACAGCGCAAAATGTTAATGTCAAGATTTCGCTGGAAATAAAATTTTTGTGGCCTCAACTTTCCAAAAAAAGAAAAAAAAAAGCTACAAAGAGATTCCTATATGTTTTGTGAGAATAATTTTTCAAAATTTACTATGAAAATAAACGAAATGGTAGAGTCTCTTAAATTTAACAACAGTGTTTTCTTTTATTTCCTATACTTAAGAGTACAATTTCAAGTAATACATCTATTGTTTGTGTAATATGTGTAGCATTTTGATAATATTTGGGGTTTCCGATTAATTATTTCAGTGACATTCTGAAAATTTGATATACAGGAGTATGACAAAAATTGTAGAGTATACACACATAGGACTTTTCCTACACATAATAGGTTTACATATTAAATTTACTGTATGCTTATTATTCACGTGACGATATTTACGACACCTATTTGACTAAGGATGATTTACATTAAACTTCATTGGGGGTTAAAGGACTCCAAAGAAGTAATTTTAAAAGGATATTTTATATAGTGGAGATAAAGCCTAAACTCATTTAAATCACGCCGAAACCAGCATTTCGAAGAGAGGAAGGGTGTTAAAATATAAAGTGCAGAAAACTAGAAATCACGATATAAGCATATGGATATAAACATTTGTACTTCTTACATCATTAAGATCTCACTATCACTTCACTAATGAAGTCTAGTTCAATTTCCATGTCAGTATATCTTGACGTGTAGAGCCCGCCTCGCTAGCGAGGTGGTAGTGTGCCTGCCTCACGTTCAAGAGGTCCCGAGTTCGAATCTCGGTCAGGGCGAGTTACCTGGATAAGGTTTTTCCGGGGGTTTCCCTTATCCTGAAAAATGAATGTCGGGTAACTCTAAGCTCCATAGACCCCGGGCTCATTTTAGCATCATATCACCCATTTCATTCATCGTCCGATATGACTTAACGTTGGAGGACGTAAATTACAAAAAAAAAAAAAAAAAAAAAAAAAAAAAACCAATTGACGTGAAGTGGTATAATGAAATGCACATGAAGCAAACTATTCTTCTGTCTCTGGGAGATCGAATGCAAGAAATCTCAGTTCACTCTCAGTAGCGGTATTCGTTGTACGTCACAACTATCTCGCAACCCCACTTCTAGAAAAGCAATTGATGTCTCCTCAGAACAGTTCACGACTTCACTTTCTAACTTACTTGCTCGCTTATACATGCTTGAAGTATCAAGATATTTCCAGAATGTTTGGGAAGTGGGGAGAAAGAACTTTCAGAACAATATCGTTAACTGTGGTAACGCTTCTGATGTCCAACCTGTCGACTGGTCGGCGCTTTTACGCGATAACTGGTGTGTATTTACATCCATTAAGAAAATGTACTAAGCTGTTAAATTTATGCATACTTTTACAGGCAATTCTGCAGATTATACCAACAAATATAATTTCTAAGCATCATTTTAAATGATATATGGAAAGTATGTGACGTTTCCATAGCATGCACAATTTTTTAAACATTATGATATTGATCACAAAAGTTGTGTGCAATTCATATGGTGGAAATGCTGCCAACTTACCGATTTTCGCTACATAACCGAAATAGAATATTAACTACCTACCAACAGATACATCCTACTTTTTACCGATTGTTTGCAACTCTTTCTCTTCGCTTTAATTTTTTTTATAGAATCAACGTTGTATATAATAGCTTGCATTGCTTATGGCCCATATACTCGACAAAGCACTGTCGTCACTGATGAATGCATGAACTCAAGTGAATTAAAATATGACACAAGCTTCTTTAATTTGCTACGTGACTTGTAACATATTTACAGAGAAATGTCTTCGACTCTTTGGTATGTCATTTGCTGTCAACAATGTATAAACATCTGCTTATATTTAAGCATCAATGAGATTCTATGCTCATGCTATAAATCATATGTTGCACGCAATAGTTCTCCTTTATTCATATTCATTGTTAATTGGTGTTGAGTTCCGTCTTGTAAAGTATAAATCGCCACAATGCCCACTTGATGCTGATATTTCGGAAAAAACACTATATCGTACCAATATATTTCAGGAATAAAGTACAGCAGCTCGGTGGTAGCAATGGTTATCATCATCATCATTATTACCACTTACATTTCCTTTAATTGATACTGGAATCGCAGTTTCTAAAAATACAGATTTTTCACCCAATTTAGCAAAATTTTGCTTGTCCCTTTTGAAATAACTTTCTTACAGGCTGACAGCACTTTGTAGTGGAAATGTAAAATCAAATTTGCAGAGAGGCAAAGGTGGGCAAGCAGAGAATTAATTAAACTTGACTAAATGCTTATTTCAGAAGTAATTATATTATCCTGTGGTGTCAAAATATATGGAATCTTTTATTTGGCGATGTTTTAGAATATTACCAAATGTCACCTCGCTGAATTTAATACACCATACAGCACAAATTAAAGCAAATTTATTTAAAAATACGACTTGTTACATTTACAAGGTATTTTATATAAATTTTTCAATAAAGTATTTTAGCAGGAGCTTATGTTTCATGTCTTATTAGTCGGGATTGCAGTATCTTAATTACACAGTTCTTTTAGGCACAGTGGGAACCTCAGAATGCTGTAGCCTTAAACGATAATCAAATCTTTTATGAACTGGTCACCTTGTGAGGAATTTGAGATTCCGTTCTGTTTGGATGGCCAGAAGAAAAATGTGGGGATGGGGCATAAGATCTTCCTACCTGAAGTTTGACAAAAGTATAAGTACTTGGAAATTCAGATCAGTCACATCAGAAATGATTAACAAGGTACATTCGTCTGCATATTTTTGGCATAAATTTTGAGCTTTAACGAGATCTGTATTCTAGTATAGTAAAACTTTGTCTATCTCTTAGGATTTACTATTTGTGCAATAGTTATTCTTAATGAAGAGAACTCATGAGACAGTCCCTAGAATATTCAAGGTACACGTTTTGTTTATCATGAAACTCCTTAAACATATGCTGTTTAAAATAACTTCATTTGGGCACTTTATAAAATATCAAACCATACGAAAGATGTTCCATGTAAACGGTAGTTTGAGATGGGTGGATTTCCTTAAAAATCTTCGCACCGCATCCTTGAAAGATGCTGAAACTTCATGTCGCACTTAAACACACGCAGATATACACAATGTAATACTACAATCCATGGATCTTTTTCTAAAAATGCTTTTGTGCCCATGAACCTCAAAACATATATTTACAGTGAAATCTCACCTACTTTCAGTTATGAAATTATGCTTAAAAGTACAAAAAATAACATCTAAAAGGTACAAAGCCTCAACTTAAAAGGAAAAATAAAATAAAAAGGAAACAAAACTTAAGCTATTTGTGCGGCAGGAATTTAATTTTAATCTATTGATACATTAATGCACTGCCAGAGATTTATCAACGTAATTACGTAAGCAGCATGCAAGCTTACTTGTAATTAATTATCCGCCTAAATAATTACTGTTAGTGATTCCTGACATTCACGAACAGGTGTGTTTGACTCTGACCTCCATTAGGTGAGCGTTGAAAACTAAATCTTAAAGGAACAGTGATTCTTGAACAATCGTATACCAAATATTTAAATATAGAGTGGAGGGAGTTTAAAACATATGTGCAGCAATTACATTACTACCATTACTCACTCTTCTAAATTTCCCACAAAACTATTTGCTCCCATTTCTTGATAATCGAGATAAACTACAATTATACATTAAGACATTTCGTTGTATATAAGAGGAAGTTAGAATAGATTAAAGATATTCAGATTTTTAAAAAGTGTGTCGCTTTGTGAACCTTTTAAAGTTCCCGATTCTTTTCTTAGCTATTTGATATAAATGAAGAGCGGTTAAATACTTAAAAAAGATAGAAGCATTTAAATATGCAATCAATAAGAAATAAGACCTATCTAGGAAACTGTTAATGCACAAAAATTTATTTGCATATTAGTCGAGTGTTTTAACGTCTACGCGGCTAAAAGTGGGTGACATGTACATTAAAACCTCGTTAAACGTTTCAGCTAATTTTAGATTTTTAAAAATACTTTTATAGAAAATATTCGTTATAAAGAACATTATGTTTTGCGAGATTAGGACATACATGGACTCACTCACGTTCTGGCTGTACAATACTAGCCAATTGAACAGGTCACCAACGGATCTTCTATGTACAATGAAATGAAGGTTTGGCACATACTTTGTCTTGAAATCACATAATACAAAGGAGAAATCCACAGAGAAAAGATCAGGTGTGTGCCAGATAAACTGCAAAGGCTGTGACAACTTTTAAATTGGAAAAGCTTAAAGGAATTTGAACATTAGGCATAAAGTGCATTTTAGGAACCTCAAGAACAAATAAATAGACAAATGAGTGGTAGCGTACCATTTCTTGAATGATAATCATGATATATAACAAAAAAATCCACTTATTAAAAAGTGCTCAGGGCCCTAATGCATTAAATACGTGGGAAAAGATATTCATAAAGAATAATGAAGGAAAACTGTTCAATTTCGACACCACCTTTGAAGAAAACCCAAATCTCAAGTTCGTCAAGATACCAAAAGATACGCCCTTATCGCCTCCAAGGAGTTCTAATAGTCTACATTAGCTGAGGATGTTAGGAAGGTCCTAACGAAACGAATTCTAGGTAAACATTAGCAGTATATGAAACATTGAGTATTAGTTTGGCTCAAAATTATATTAACTGGAAAATTGTTTACATTTAGTCTGATTTACTAAATGTTTTATGAAAGCATTTAATCCTTTTTCTTTTTGTTTCCTAAAATTATTCAGCAAAACCACCAGTTCTGCTTTATTTTCATCTCGCAATGGTACGATCAGCAAAATTGGTGGTTTTTGGCAGTTATGAAATATATATTATTTGCCTTTTATACCTATTAAACTTTCATTTAAAGCACTCCGTTTCATTTTGATGTTTCATTATACCCAAAAGAAACTGCTCCCCATTTCGTTGAGTTCATTTAGCATTATGAAAGAAAGCTTTTGCTTCTGTTATGTTTGTATAACTCTCTTAAACCTTTGACATGAAAACAGACTGATTGTATTTCACTCAAAATGTAGATACATTTCCAGCTGCTTCTATTATTTTTATTGTTAAAATGTTCATAATCATACTTACTTGAAACCTCTCTTCCTTGCAGCAGACAAATCTGGGAATTAAGATTTGAGAACCCAGAACACAGATCACTGTAATCACAAAGTTATTTAGAATGGTCTTCCGAATCGCCATTGTTATATCGTTCTATAATGCAATAGCTTTGCAGCGGTATCGAAAAGCCAGCACACATTCTACCTTGTGGTAGACCACATGTGAACCACCGAGTATAGTTTTCTTGGCCATGTTTGGTGAGAAGTCTCTGAGTTTTCAAGCCGTAATCCACAAATCAGTTAGAAAAATGTGTCCTTGGACTTTTTCAAGGAATCATCCATATTAATTTCTCTCGTTTATGTCACATAACAGCAATATACATTACGTAAATGCACATTCGATTAAATCAAGAATATCTAGAACTTTTACGCAGGTGACTAGATAACTGTGGCAGCATATCACCAAGTTATTCAAAGCGTCTAAAACGTGTATTTCCTGTTAATTCTCTAGCTACATGTAATAGTATTTTTGGATTGAATGCAATACCTTCCTTCCATACTACGTACATATTAGAGAAAGTAAAGCATTGCATGTAACCCTAGAATTAGGATTTCACTATGGAGGTGATTCGGTACGTAGGCCACCATGATGGGCCCATTGTGCCCATGCCCCCAAGGGAGGTACCCCTGGGAGGAAGGATGAGGCGAGAGGAGACAGAGAGCAGCACACCCAAGGAGCCACAGCAGTGCCGAGGGTAGGGTTCCTACAGTTTGCTTAGATGGAAGCTTCCCCAGATAGGCCAGACAACGACCACGCTCCCCTACTACGTGACGGCAACGAGCCCAACAGCCGAGCCCCAAAGGTCTACAGCTGGCGGTCCCAAAATGGTCCCAGCAGAGGCGCGGAGTCTGGCAGCCGACTTACTGGAGGAGGAAGTAGTTTGTATGTATGTATGTATTTATTAACTGCAATTGGGTACTACCCGGTGGCAGAGTTAAGAATACAGATAAATTTACATATACTAGATTTACAACAATAATACAGTAAACAATACAAACATGATATTATTTTACTTTAGTCACTTAAAACTTATCTAATTACTTCTCTATTTACATATTATATACCATTATAATTCAAAAGTTAAACTATAAACCATCTAGATTTTTTCTAAATTTCTTCAACGACAGGGGACAGCCCTGAAAGACTGCTACAGGCAATTCATTCCATTCTTCAATGGTTCTATTAACAAAAGAAAATTTTCCTACGTCGGTTCTGTATCTTCTACCCTTAATTTTATACCTATGATCGTTTCGTCCATAATAATCCGGATTATCTAACCTTGCATTAACGTCCACCCATGCCTGTACACCAGCATTAGCTTTGAATAATGCTACCAACCTATATTTTTTACGTCTAATTCTTAATTCCTCCCATTTAGTCTCATCTCCTTTTATAGGCCCAAAATACTTGCCCCTTTTTATGAATTTTATTGCCCTCTTCTGTATTTTTTCTAATGGATCGATTTGGTTAGCTCTATACGGGTCCCAGCATGCTACTCCATATTCCATAACCGGCCGCACTAAGGCCTTGTAGGCAATTTCCCTGGACCTAGCGCTCCCCTTTTTCAATATTCTCATTACGAAATGTAATGCCTTCCACGCATTCCTAGTTGTGGAATTTACTTGTTCGTCCCATCCAGCATTACTTGCCAGGTACACTCCCAAGTATTTGCAGCTGTCCACCTGTGGAATTTGCACCCCTCCCATGTGATAGTTAACAATAATTTTGCCCTTAGTTCTACTAAATGCAAACGACTTACTTTTCTTGGCATTAATTGACATTTAGTTAGCCGCAGCCCAATTACAGATTTCATTTAAATCATGCTGAAGAGCGGTTTCATGCACTGTATTCCGAATTTTATTATAAATGATACAATCGTCTGCAAACAACCATATCTGGCAGTTAATATTAACAGCAATGTCATTAACAAAAATGAGAAACAGTAAAGGCCCTAGTACCGAGCCTTGCGGCACACC
>CM060948.1:261872847-261965347 GCA_030765055.1 Mantis religiosa | reverse complement strand
TTCTGCCATCAAGCGTTCGTATGAATATCTTCTTAACTACACTGGTTTCCGGCATTCTCTGCACATGAGCAATCCACCTTATTCTTCCTTGTTTAATTTTCACTACTATATTTGGCTGTCCAAATAGTAACTATAACTCCAAGTTAGTCAGCATTCTCCATCCGTCCAAGTCCCTTATCACTCCAAATATATTTCTCAAAATCTTCCTTTCCCACCGTAATAACCATTGTTCTTCTCTGGTTGCCAACAGCCAGCTTTCTGAACCATACATTATTATTGCTCTCAGTACAGTTGTATAGATTTTAATTTTAGTATTGCTACTAACGTTCCTTGATTTAAGCATATCATGCAAGGCATAGAAACATCTATTATTACTTGCTGTTCTTTCTTGAATTTCCACTGATGTTTTATTATCTACCGTTACTATAGATCCCAGGTATTTAAATGTTTCCATTCTTTGATATTCTTTCTAATGTAATTTAATTGTAGGTTCGCTTCTTCTTACATCCCCATCATCTCCCATCTTCAAAAACCAATAATGTACTATTATTAAAAAGAAGAATTCTAAATCATGAGATAAGCATGTGAAATTATACGCCATATACTTATCAGAATGCCTCGAAGGAGCATTCATTCATTGATACAGCAGTCAGCATACAACGTTCAGATACTTCGGCGATGTAAGCCACTGAAGGTTTCTCTGGTCATGTATAAGTAGTTAAGAAGTTTTAGTTTTTAGAAAGAAATTCTTGCTACAGGAAAATATTCTTTTACCAAGGTCTTTTACCTAGTTTGTTACGGTGCATCCACAAAATAAATAAAAATTGTAACATTAAAAGGCAATGTACGCTTCACTACTTCAAATTCACTGTATTATGCATGTCCAAAGATGAGTTAGACCAATACCAAAATCCACAGGTCGGTGTCCTTTAGGATCTGAAGGGTGCTCATATCCGCATGACGACGGATTCAATCATGGACCGGACCCTATCAGTTGGATAGCATAGATCGAGCATACTGCAAAATGGAGCACTTTTAATGAATTTTTGTTGCTGTATTTAGTTTTTTTGTTGTTGTTGTATTTGACTGTTTTAAAAAACATCCTCTCTATTTACACTAGTTCGCAAGGTGTTTTACAGTCATCTTTGGTACGTTATTCCTCCTCTTATAACTATTTATTCTGTTCTGTTCTGTGATCACCTAACCTAAACTAACTTAGAGTAAACTAAATATTTATTACAATTACTACATATACTAAAATGGTTACTTTACTTAAGCAGCTCTCTGGGCAGCAAGGTCACCTTTCTTGGTCACTTTGGTGACCTTTGTCACTATTTGTGGGCACATGGTTATAATTGTGGTCACAAAGTTACTTTACTCGGTCACATCATCACAGTTGTGGTTCTAGCGCTGGCGTGTATAGATTTCTAGTAGCGGTATTTTTCACATTGCTAGAGATACTTTAGATGTTTTAAGGGTATGTGGTGCGTATTTTTACTATTTGTGTTGTTTTCATTACAGTTTATCCGGGCTTTCAGCAATTTCTATGTGATTTGCAGACGATTTTCAGCGATTTTGAGCATTTTTACGATGGTTAAGGCAACAATTAGAACGTTTTAAGCATTTATATTTATATTGATTACTATTACGTACCTGTATTCTATGGCTATTTTTATGATATTTTAGGAATTCAGTACTGAAGGTTGTATCAGTGCTAAGGGTTTACTGCTTTTATAGGCACAGTCTCCTTTTTCGGCGTTTTGCCATAGGTCCTTCAGGCTTGCTGAAAGTAACCTTGGGCATTAGCATTTATATTTAGCGCCCCGTGGTTTTAGAACGCTGGTACCGTACTAGGGGATTTTAGGAGCCTTAAATGTCATTTTGGGCGCTTTTCATGGCATTTTGGATGAAGATTCAGGTATTTTAATGTTCTTTTACGTGAATATTTGGGATTCTTTTAAAAGGATTTGGGTGGTGATAGAGGTTGTCCCACCTATCTACGACTATTTCGGAGTTTTGGTACAGATGTCTCAAGTACATTGAAGGATGTTAGACACTGTGACAGGTATTATAAACACGTTTCAGTGTATTAGGATGCGTGGTAGGTATTTTGTTGCCTTATCAGAATATTTTAGACTTCTAATACAGATATCTGTTAGACTGCAGTGGTACTTTCTCTTTACACCAGTTTTAGGTGTTTAATGAAATACTCTACAGACTTTCCTTGTCTCTTTTTTCTGAATTTTTGTGTTGTTATTTCCATGTAATTTTCAGTATGATTTAACGACTATTCTGTGCTTTGTTTTTCCAATGATTTCACATTTTTTACCCTTTGACATTCCATGATTTTCGTAAATTTCTTATAATTCTACCGCGAGCATGGCTTACTGTTTTTATAGATCTAATCTGAGCTAACTCTGTATTTCTTTTGTTCTATTTCATTACGCTTTCAAGAGGCTGGTTTTCCCTGCTTCGTCTCGGATATTATCCCTTTATATGATAATGGTAAGTATAAATACCACATAACATAAGGATGATGAAAAGCACCGCAATCTAAAGAAATTGATCTTTAACAACAGCTTTGGTGTTCCTAAATGGATTGTGGTCATTTGCATTGTGACAATGTTGGTAGCACTGTGGATTTTTGAAGGTGGCACTCCTTCCTACCACTATCCATAGGAGGCGTGTTTTTCGCGTCTTTTTCGCAATAAATTGTTTTGTAACTCCCGTTTTTGTTGTTTTACATCGAAATTTATATAACTGAATGTGTGAATGGTGTGTATTTATACGTATATAGCTATTTTACGTCATTTACATTAATATTTATGATATGAATTAAACCAACAAAAGTCAAGGAATACTGAAAAAACCATGCATGTTTCTCTTTAAGTGAGAGATATACCCATCACTTTTAGTGATATGTATGTAAATTATGTATTTTTAAATCATTAGCGATAAGTTACAATTGGTACTTTTGGAGTTTGTTTTAGCAATTTTTAAGCCTATTCTTTTCTGACAATGGGTTTTAATACAACCTTTTCATCTGGCATTCGAGTTATTTTAGTTATTATCTTATGTGGTTGTGGACAGCCATAATATCAAAATCATATTTTATTTGTTTTTCCAATGATGAAAGAATATCATACAAACAGCTTGAATACATGACTGATGAAAAGTTCATTGCCTTTTAAACTCAATTAGAATAGATTACACTAATGAATCTGATTTTGGAGGTGATGCAGAAAATAAATTACTATTCACGACACCAACCTATGACGGGAAGTCACACTGCTCCACTAAAGTAATCCGTGGTCTACAGACTTCTTCTAAGATTGTCAACATCCCACCCCATCCCATCCCGTCCCGTCCCGTCCCGTCACGTCCCGTCAAATCCCATCCCATCCCATCCTATCCCAACCCATCCCATCGGTTGTATGAAAAGTTTTTGACCTAATAAAGATACAAGACATTTCTTCAGAAATTTTATTTTTTATTTTTCAACATTTTCCCCTTGTAACTCTACAAACTTCTCCCAGTAATGCTCTCATC
This sequence comes from Mantis religiosa, assembly GCA_030765055.1. Taxonomy (NCBI): domain Eukaryota; kingdom Metazoa; phylum Arthropoda; class Insecta; order Mantodea; family Mantidae; genus Mantis; species Mantis religiosa. Next base: position 261,961,798 of record CM060948.1, on the reverse strand, counting down.
TCTGTACCCGTCGAAATAGCACTCGACGTTTGTCTCTGCAAAATAACTGTTTAAACTGTTTACGAAGGAACAAACAAGCAGTTAAAACAGTCATTGCAACCGCTGAGGTGTGAGACGGTGCGTTGTCTTGGTGAAACAGATGCAAATGTGGCCGTTGTTCCTCAAGTTCTGCCTTCAGCTTTGTGAAGTAATATGCGTAGTATGCTCCAGTAATGGTTTTTCCTTTTAGAAGATAAACGATTAAAATAACTCCATGATTATCCCAAAAACAGTCGCCATTATTTTCCCAGCTGAAAATACGTTTTTTTGGGGGGGGCGGTTCTCCCTTGTCAGTCCACTGTTTGGACTGTATTTTTGTTTGGGGCCTATAAAAGTGTATTCAAGTTTCATCTGCTACAATTAAACGGCGCCAAAACGTGGATTTATTACGCCTTAACTGCGCCAACAGAGCGTTGGAAATGTTCATTTGAACACATTTTTCGTCTAACGTGAGCAAACACAGCACCCAAAGCACGGATTGTTTTCTCATGTCTAAATGTTGATTTAATATGTGACAAACACGTTCTTTTGACATGTTCATAGCCTCTGCTATCTCTCTCACTTTAATTCGTGGTGAACTTTGGTGATGTTTTCGTCGGTAGTTGCAGTTTTTGGTCGTCCCGAACGTTCATCGCGTCCCAAGCTCTTACGGCAACGTTTAAATTCAGCTGCCCAAAATTTCACTCTGGTAAATGATGGTGCAGGGTCCCCATACTCAGAATCCAACTCCATCTTTGATTTGCGTAGGTGAATTGCCTTTCAAAAACAAATATTTAATGACAGCTCGATAATACTCGATTTGGTCCATTTTCATAAAGACACTCACATCAACTCACTCAAACGACTGTTACATAACAACTGAGCGTCAAAAATGGCTCAAACTTTGTTGACAGATGTAACTGTCAACAGATGGACAACGAAATTCACTAGCTTAGTGCTTATATATAAGCACTTAATCTATTGATATCCTGCAGTGAGTTCAAAACATTTTCTTTCTGAGCACTCCCGATTTAGACAAAATTTCACAGTGGACACTAAGAGCAACCAGGACCTTGAACCTGCGTAGTGTAGTCCCGAAAATAATGATCGCTTGCGTATTAACGTCTGCGCAAATCGCTATCAACCCTATCATACACCTATCTAAGGTGGAATGGCTTCCTGGATATCTCTTCTCGGTGTAGGCCAGAAGAAAGAAATGGCCATTTTGCACTTTGTAATTGTTCAAAATGACTGTGTGTTACAAAGTGCAGCCGACTGTGAGATGAGAGGTGTTATGCACCCTTAATACTCGAAATTTGAAACCTGCAGAAATTTACCGTCAACTTGAGGTGCAGAAGTATGCAGAAATGGTCCAAAGAAGTGCAATGCAAACATGCATGATGCAACTAGAGCCGACGTCTATCACTTATCAAAGATGATTTAAGGAATAAACAGAGCAAAATTATGCAATACAGTCGTGACGACTTACACATTGCTTTCTCAAACTTTTCTTTCTTTGCTTAGCGAAATTGGAGATGGATGGACGGATGGACGGACGCATGCATGGTTCAAAATAAAATAGATAAAACTAATTTCCCTGCTAACAGAAATTAATGCGCAATAGCCCGCCTCGGTAGCGCAGATGGTAGCATGTCTGCCTCACGTTCAAGAGATCCCGAGTTCGAAGCTTCGTCAGGGTGAGTTACCTGGATATGGATTTTTCTGGGGTTTCCCTTATCCTGAAAGACGAATGTCGGGTAACTTCAAACTCCATGGGCCCCGGACTCATTTGAGCATCATTTCACCAATTTCATTCACCGTCCGATATGACTTAACGTTGGAGGACGTAAATTGCAGAAAAAAAACAAAGAACAAAAAACAAAAAAAAAAAAAAAAAACAGCAATCGAATAAAAGGAAATATAAAAAAAGATACCTCAACGGTGATGGTAAGAGAAGGAATAAGAATAAAATGGGGGAAAACTGATAGATAATATAGCACTTCTAGCAAAAGAAAAGAATATCCCATTAAAATATTGGTGGGAGATGCACTGCAGGCCTAAAGGATTAGGTAGTGGAGCAAGGCGATGAGTTAAGATGCTCAGGATGTATGATAAGAAACAATACATGCTGTTGTTGAGAAATCAAACAGAGAACAGCGACGACAAAGGAAGGGCTTAACAGAATCCCACGTTACATTCCAGGCTACAGGGTTGCATTATTTTTGTATCCAGGGTTATTCCCTATTCTCTCTTTTGTCTGGAACATGAATATCTGTGCGGGTGCGCGTACGTTTGTCTTATATTAATATAATAACCAAAATTACTACCAGCCCAAAGTTTAACACCACTGTGAACAAGTGAACATCACTGCCGATGAGCAATTCTTCATATGGTAAAAAACCTGCCAAAATTACCTCATATGTTAAAGGTACCATACAAATGGAATAAGGGGAAAACATTCTGTGGAGGCTCTGGGAAAGCTGTACCAAAACTTAAAGAAGCCTTCTCGAGTGCAAAGAACTGGAAATCTGTAATCAGAATTTTGTAACGAAGTGAGAAGAAACATGTATGGAAAAAGTATGGAGCATTTATAATAATAAGGACAAAATAAACAATTTAAGAAAGACTAAATGAGGCAAATCTTCTTTAGAATGAATTAGGATACGCAGATATTAAAAGATGCACAGAAAGGGATGGGGAAGTACAATCCAACCGCAACTAAAAGAGTCTGATGTGTTGCACTCACAGGACTTTTTCTACACTTTATTAACTCTTCTTACAAATGCTTATTCTTCTATCTACTTCATGTTCATCGAGATATATATCTACAGAATTTGATGCATCGTATGCTTCCTCTTTGATACAGCGGTAGTAGTTTTAAGCGATAACCAGACCTTTAAACAGCAGTCAACATGTAAAGGCTCTTTACTTATCCAAAACATAAAATAACGAATGAATTTCCTTTTTACAAAAGTACAAATATTGGTAAATTCTAAAAGATCATGAAGACTATTCAATCTACAAAACAAAAACGAATAGCAGAAAGGAATATTTGGTATAAATATCTACCCCTTGCATTTTAGCAATTATGTAAAAGTTGTCCAGAATGAAGAGGATTTCTGAGGACATTCACAGAAACTTTAATTTAAAATTGCATTTCATATTAAAGTATGAAAATATTTTAAGGTTCGACATTTTAATTACAATTATTGCAGTTTCTTTTGAGAAAATTAAAACTTTTGAAAAATATTCCCAGTAAGAGCTAGCCTGGGGAAATTTTCTTGAAAATCTTCGGGTCACAGTAGTTACTTTTTTTCAGATTTAGGCAGTAAAGATAGTTAAAAAGGAGGAGAAAGTACAAGTATTTAAGCTAAATTAATTCATCTGTTTATTAAATTACTATCAGTAGTAACCAACAATGTTTACAGCTTGTGCATAACCTCACATGTATTCGACCTACGTGAATGGATTTTGTATTTCTTCGCATAATTATTCTGTGTTTAAATATATTTTTTAATTATAAGGCAGATGATCCGTTAAATGTTGTATAAATAATGCTTATGAACCATCACAATATAGAACAACAAAAAACTCGAATAAAAATTTAAAAAATGCCGTAGCCTCTTTAATAAGCTAGGGAATAAAAACCTTCATGCACAAATCTGCAGGATAAATATAAAGAAAGAGGAGTAAACATTAAACTGAAACATTTACGTTTCTAGACTTAACAATAAAAATAACTAGCTCATAAAACATAGGGAAACATGGAGACATAAACTTTATACTTTTTTCTGCAAGGTACAAGGACAATCTATGTATAAAGACGGTGGGGTTAGAAAAGTTAAGGCGTATAGTCTCTGGAAAAATGAAGCAAATGTTTTTCTAAATGGAATAAAGAAAGTAAATTAAAACGTTTCAATTTCTTGCGCACCAAGCTGTGATCTATATTTGTGAAGTTTTAATTGCATTTTCTTCGTGTAAAACTATTTGCGGCAGTTCAATTACTAGCTGTAATGATGCACATAAATAAGTTCTCCAATATCTTCAACATTAATCGTAATTTACATATATGTTCCAAGATGCAGCCAATGCCTCTTGTATGTTTTATATGCCTTCCCTCCTTCGCCAATTATCTGCCTAAGTCTGGGCAGATGACGAAGATGGTTTATGTGGTCTACAGAGCCACCTGGTTCGCATACACACAAAGATAATGCATTAGTCTCCGAAGAAGACCTCGCCTTGCATAAACAAACGAAGAGCAAGACGCGCTCGCTCGGTGAAGTGGGCCTCATAGAGAAACAAGTCGGCCGGTTTCTGAACAGACACAGGCGGCGTAAGCAAGTTAATTAATCAAAGTGGCCGTGACAAGCATTGTCCCTCCTCAGGAAAATACACGTATGTATGTTTGCTTGCTCAGACGAAGGAAAATAAAAGAAAAAACTATATAAGTGGAGGCTGGAGAAGTAAAAAGGCTTGCTTACCTACCTGGGAGTGGGAAAATGAGGCAAAAATCCTTTGAAACACTGCCTCAACCTGGAGCTAAATGTAATACTGTATTTCACCATCGTTCTAGAACGCGTGCTGTGTAAACTTTCAATTATTCCTGCTCTAATTGCATATCGTAGAGAAAATATTATGACAAGCTCTCACGTACCTATGCACGTAAGCAAACAAAAACACTTGACTGCTTTATCATATAGCAAAAAGAAGACTGCCGAAATAAACAGCTATGTTGCGAGGAACAATTCTAAATCCAAATAAATAATGAATGTCGAAAGTGGTCATACTCACAGATCAGCAAATATGAAGCAAAGATCAGCCAAATTGCGAAAGTATTTTGCCAAGGAGTAAAGCCTATGAAGTTAGATTGCTTAAATATTACGAGAAGTGAAACATGCTGCTAAAACGTAGCGATTATAAAAATACTCAGAAGTCTTTTTTTTTAAAAAAAAAAAGAAAAAGAAAAAGAAATCATATGATACACTTATATGTATTCGGATCTCTATAGGTATAGGATACTTTCGCAGATGTGCATTTTGCCATTCACATACACATGATTACACTTAAGTAACACTCATTTAAAATAAATATTCATACTTATTCAACTGCAACAACAGGTTCAATTGTTCTTATTCGAAATAATTAGTACAATATCCATTTGGAACACCATTACGGTATATACTTCATTTCTATATTATTTACGCCATTTTCAATTAGCACGTTCAACACTGCTTTTGCAGCTTTTTTACTCTCATATTACGGGGAAAATTTAACAATCGATATTGCACCGTTATATTTACAATAATGTTTCACTTTTATTTATGTTTATGTCTTTTACTCTATCCTTGATTCTCGCCCGTAAATGCAATAAATCATTTATCATCATCATCATCATCATTGCTTCAATAAGTGAATCACTGTGCGAAGAAAACGTTGAAATGCTTTTATGCCTTACTCTACAGCTGAAGCTACAACAATGAGCAAGAAAAACTGCAATATCTCCGGAATGTTGCACGATGTACGCAAGTAAATGTTAATTTTATTGATTGGACAAATTCACAAAGCCAATCATCGATGATATTACGCACCACAGTCACTGCAGTAGACGGCCGTCTTTATACAAATTCCAGTAGGCAAAATAACGAAGTGAAAATAACCATTTTTATAAAAACAGAATTAACTATTCCAGTTTATGTTACGGGATTTTTAAAAATATTTTTATTAGTTTTATACTTTCATATTTATACTTTCATGTTCACCAATTTACTCTATATGCAGTCAGCAGATTAAAGCATTTTTAACCGATATTGTGTTTCTCATGAATGACGCCATTGTGTGTTTGCCTCATCCACATACTACATGCGAATCCATAAGAGCAGTTCCAGCGGATTGGCATCTTTCTTATATTCAGAGTGATAACTATGCGAAACTATGCTAGTATTATATTTTATTAAAAGTAGTTTTAGATTATGATGCTCTGCGTCAACATTTAAAAACAGTAAAATATCGAACACCTTATTTAAAATTCCACGAATTTATACTGTCGAAATATCCAAACAAGCAAACCGAAAACTTCCTGTTAATTCATTGAGCGTTAGTGAACTTCTTGCATAAACGTTATGCTTAAGCATCTCCCTAAAGATCAAAATCATTGGATTTAGATGGGGAGATCCAGGAAACCAATTATCATATCATCAAAAGACACTGTAATATGAGGCAATAATTTTCTTGGGCATCACAGCCAGCATCATGTCAAATTTTTCTTCTGTTGAGACTATTGTTTGGAAATGGTTCTTTCTGTCTAACTCAGACTTACTTTACTATGTTAAGTGTGGAAAATCCACAGAATTGTATTGTATGTTGTTGAAATTTATGGATGGTAAAGGGCCATTCACAATGAAAACACAAACGTTAACGGAAGGGTGCAAACGTATGTTGTAACCACAAACGTAGAAAGACATTCATAATAAAAAAACGGTAAAGTAATTGTAGTTAATCAGAAATTAGATGATTTAAAATAGCTTCTAATCATGAGGTAACGTTTATGCATGTTCAAACAGCAGCCAATTTACTCGGTGTACTATATTTGAAAATAAAACGATCGTCTTGGCGTAGATGATGAGTTTATCCTTTGAATCAAAGAAGAATTTGTCGAGGGGACCTTCATAATTTACTTCTTGAAATGAGAGATGATGATCCAGTGCAATCTCAAAGATACATGGGAATAAATCCTGCACAATTTGATATCGTATAAAACTTAGTGAGCCTGCTAAAGCACGACGACAAATGATGTACCCAGACATGTGTTCCAATATATGCCAATATAAATATATTCTTACGCCTAATTTATATAATTAAAAACCAATATTTGGTTACACATAAACATCAAATAACACATGCAGTTGCATACTTCTATAGTTATTATTTTTTGCCTTTTCAATTGCAATGGCTGTCCAGATGTTATTCTTCAAAGTTACGTCTTTATAAGGTTTATCCGCGGTGTCATAGAGATGAGCATGGCTCTGATACAATGCAATAAGCTTTTCGTCAAAGGTAGCCAGTTTCCACTGTTTTCTTATTGATGAATTTATTTGTTCTATAAAAACGCAGATTTAGACGCTTGGTGTTTGCAAAGCTTTGCGTTTGCCTCTGCGAAATGAATTTCCGTTCATGTTTGAGTTCTCATTAACAATGACCCTCATTAAATTATCTGGTCGCAAGCTTTTGCGTTTATATTGCAGTTGCGTTTACATTTCATTGTGAATGGCCCAATGCTTTTGTCATATTTCCAAATTCTAGCTTCCGTAGTTATTTAAATATTAAGCTTTTATTATATAAATTGATTGTTCTAAGAAAGATTATCCCACATAACGTATTTTTAAAACCTTTTAAAACCATCTATTCACATAAAACTTTAGGCTATACAGAAAGTTAGCTTACAAAATCATTATTAAATTTCAATGCTTTACGTGCAACTTGGACTTTTAACCCTCCAGAATTTTTTAGTTTTCAATAGTAAAAAGTTTAATTCTAAAAATCGCAGCATACTAAAACAGAATAAAATAATTTTATTTAATGTATTTTTAGGAATCAGTACAAACAACTGGAAACAAATTAGAAAAAAATCATCTCTTTTTTCTAGCAAAAAAATAATGAATATATTTTACCAGAAAACAATGGTTTAACTAGTGAGTACTTATTATTAAGTATCCAGTGTCCGCTTATGACTTCAAATTGTTTAAATATACTAATATTATTATAATAATACTGGTATATTTATGCAATACTTTCTATACTTATTGTAAGACGTAGTAGAGAAAGCAAAAATAGCTATGTGTGGATACCGACAAACCAAATAAAATTTGCATAGTCAATTGCCTATCTAAAAGCTGAGTGCATTCTTTCGAAAATAAAGACCTTGTAGCATAAAATCTTCTAAAACCTTTTTGGTTGTTCCAAATGTTCTTATCTGTTATCACATACGCTAGTTAAGGACTGGAAATCGCCTCTTATTGCTCGGGACAGAACCAGAACCGTACGTCATTGCCGTGCGTGTAACTGGAAATGCCGCGTTGGGTTCTGCAACTGTTTTGATACAGGAAGGGATATCTGCTTTACATGAAAAACAGGGCGGTTCGGCCACCTGGCCATCTAATATATAACATAGAATATCATCAATTTTATTACAATTTTAATATCATATATAACAGAATGCTATGTGTCAAACGTATTTTTAATTTTAAAATTCATATTACATTATCAAACATTTAAATGTATAATGTTTCGTAAGTTTTGGTCCAATTTCATAGTTAGGGTAACTCAAACTTTTCTAAAGAACTTTTCTAACAATATATAAGTTGTACATTTGTAAGTACAACTGTTATGTACATTTGTATATAACAACAGATAATCCCTGAATACATTCACGCTTAGAGACCCATTTAAGCAAAACAACGCTGCTTGGTACTATATACCATCATAGCAACGTGCAGTAAACACAATCAACATACATACAGTTTCACATAATGTTGTTTCGACTCCACAAACAACATACATGGACTGTAAATACCGTTACCCTCCATAGGCGCGTGAACTAGGCTATAGTAAGTTGGAGAAGCTTCTGTGGCCACATTTTGCTTTGTTCGAGATAAATCTGGTATGTCATTATCATGTGATTAAACTTATATGAAATATAAAACTCGGCAATAATAAAGAACTTATTTTGTCTTCCATTAGATGTATGTACTTTTACCACGGTATTATGTATTAAAAGGAACTGATTTAATGAATTCATTACATCAATTTTTAAACCACATAGAAAACAACGTAAAATGTAAGAAATTATTAAACAAAAATTATAAGCCTATTTTAAAGAAAGGGAAAAAGGCCTAGTCACGTTAACTGTCCAATTTTTTCTCTTCTGTGTCCTAAAATAAGAAGTTTCTATCCATTCCTATGGGTGCTAGAACGATTAAAACATTTTCTTTTAGAAAACTTTGGAATCACTATAGGTAGGTCACTTTCATGCCTGTTCACTTAAAATGTTATTTTGTACCTTTATGGAAATGTAGGCCTGAAATATGAAGACGCGTTAAACGTCAAGCGTGTAGTCTCCTAAATGTATGTTTCTTGTAACATGCTATAACCTCATTAAAATGTAATAAATACTTCGAGTGCATAGCAGCCAACTTACCTATCCAAAAATAAAAAATATATGAATAGAAATTAAGTGCTATTGGTGATTTTAACAATAGAATATAGACTGAGCTACAAGGGGAAATAGAAAAGCTCAATAAAATCAAAGACGCATTACTTCTTAAAAATACAAATGAAATTGCTCTTGAAAACATTCTTCCATAACATCAATGTATTTTCCATTCGGTGAAACCAGTCCACCAATGAGCGTACTGTTCCTCAGGCACTTCAGAAACCAAGCTTTTATGTTGTTCCAGTGCTTCATGTATGAAATCAAAGTTATTCCATACGTTTTATCCATAATTTTTGGAAGAAAAATATCACAAGTCAGTATGCTGGAGGGTCCAAATCCTATGTTAGTTCTTTTGCATGCGCCTTTTAGATGTCTTTTACGAAGTTTTGAAAAAATTGCGCCAAGCGGACACTTGTCTACCAATCGTCAGTAGCTTACATCTATCTGTTGATACCTTTGAAGTACTATGGCCCGTTTTAGGAAGAAAAAAAAAAAAGCCAGCAACTATTTTCTAAGCACACTGGAAACTCTTTGGACCTTTGTACGTTTAGGTTCTATTCGGAAAATCCATTAAGCTGATTGACATTTTTTTCAGAAGCTTAATAATAAATCCCAGGTTAATTTCTAAAAACGATACTCTAAACAAAATTTTAAATGCCGCGGTGGAATGTTTCTAGAGCTTTTATGCATCAATCAATGAGTTTTGCTTTTGATAGGGAATCAGTTTTTGTGGAGTACATTGGCTGCAACGTTTTCTCAGCTCCAACACCTCGTGTAAAATGTTTTAGATTGGACTCGTAACAATGCCCAGTATCGCACAAATAAATTCATAAGATACCCATCGAGGTTCTTCAAGACTGCTCGAACAGCGGTAATATTTTCATCAGTAACCATAGTTCTTAGGCATACTTCACAAAATTCATCAGAGAGTAGACAGACTATCTCCCTTTATTTCGCTACACCTACTATTAATTATTGTCTTTTATGAAACCTCTTCGACAAACGCATCTGTGAGTTCATCCTCAAATTCCTTATACGTTACTGGCAATTTTAAATCTTAACAACATATTCCGGAAGTCTTCTGTAGTCAATTTATTTCCAGCGAACACAAAACTTCTGAACGACACATTTAACAAACTATTAGGGTAAATTGGCAACTACATGCAAACTAAAGCCAAAAACATTATAAAGCGGATATGAAATTAAAAAAATTACCTTTGTTTGCAAACAGATATTGCTAAAATTGACAATTTCACCCTCAAATTTCATTTTCTTTTGCTTCAATATACTTTCACAAATTAACTCGAAGCTCAGTGACTTACACATTAGGTTTTTTAAAAATTCTTGTACTGTTTCATTTATGTAGATTCACTTTAATTTCGGTAGACATATCCAAATATTTGACTTTAGAAATAACATATTCACCATTTTAACTGTGTGTTTTAACCGATTTTGGTTAGGACACAATCTCTACGAAAGTTTGGAAATGAGCTTGAGGACTATCGTCAGTTAATCAGAATCCACTAGAAATTTCTTTTTCTCCCTCCTCCAGAACATTCTAGATTGTTCTGTGGAAATATTCTCCTCTATATAAGCTAATGTTCTGGAGAGTCAGGTGGGTAAGGAGGGTAGGTGGCTATGTTGGTAACTAGGTATGCAGGCAGGCAGGTATGTACGTAGGTAGGACTGTTTCCAGAGTGGTTCTGACGTCTACTGTGACGTCTTGTGTTCGACTTCACAGCGATTAATACATCTTAAGTAATAATCTTGGTCCGTATTTTCTTCTTCGAAGCAAAGTGCAGTGGTAAGAAAAGTTGAACTAGTTCACATTAGGGAAGTGACCGCGTGAACTGAGCGAATATGCAGTGAAACTTTAATTACATCACATTAGAGAAGTGATATAAGAGCTGAGTGGATAAAGTCATAATATTTATGAAATGTTACTTCCCATTGAGTTATACGTGAACTGTCTCAAAATGAACTTTTAGAACACCTTTTGATTTATCGTCTTTTAGGAAGCGTTGTGCTGGCATGTTACTAAGGTGATTCATTTGGCCAGAGTAGCACCGTAGTAAACTGATACCGTTCAGTATCAGCTAAGACATTCTATTTATCAGTCTGATTCTATCTTTGTAGTGGCATTACGATTATATATACATATACATATATACATAATGTAACAGCAGTTTTGCGTTATATTTAGAAAAGCTATGAAAGGTTTATAAATTTATTAAAAATGATTATGTAAATATATTTAATAATTTAAATATGTAAAAATATATGTAATTTGTGATTGGCCGTAGTAATAATTGTATGACGTGGTGTTGTGACGTGGAATCAAATCGGCCAATCACAAAATTAAAATAGGAGTAACGATAGTTACGAAAATCAATAAACTTGATAGAGAGATGTTTTGTAATGGTGAGTGTGATGAATAGTGGTGCAAGATCAAGAAAATTTAAGTAATAGTTTGAATCTGTTTAAACATAACAAAGCAAGAATTTATCGATATGTTGGAAGTGACTAGGAAAGGAAGTTCAAGTAAAATGTAATCTAAATAAAACAATTAAATAGTTACAAAATTTGACTTCTCCGAAACTTTATTCCGAACCACGCCTTGAAACCAAGATGCTCGTGACTCTTATTTAATCAAGCACAATCATCAAGAAACAACTAAAAGTACAACGAATTTGTTATTTCTGGCTTCTCGAAGCGGGCCTTCGAAAAGTCAACGTGCATCCCATCTCAAACATAGAAATCCTGTACCAAATTGCGCCCGAACGTGTGGCTGATTAAGATGGAGACAAATTAACGACTAATAGTCCCAAATTCCTGGCCAAAATGGTGCCCAACGTGGGGCCAAATAGGATAAAGAAGAGTAGAGATTAAACCTCGTACAGCTACGTGGGAATATAAAAGGAAAAGAGAAAGAAGGGAGAAGAAAGAAGAAAAAGAAAACCGGTTTAAGTGAGTGAAATTAAAAAAAAATAGTAGTAGATTTATGTTGCTAAGAAATCAGAAAATATTAAAAAGATGGCGAGTAGAAAAGAAATAATAGTGGTAGGAGAAGCTAGCGATGGTGTAGGAATGAGTAGGGAAGATGTAGGATTAAGTAAAGATAACGAGTTAATGTTAGAAAAGATAACGAAAATGTTGAGTAATTTAGATGCTAAAATAGGAAATGTAAATGCTAAAATAGGAGATGTAAAATCAGAAATATTGAGTAATTTAGATGCTAAAATAGGAGACGTAAATGCTAAAATACGAGATGTAAAACCAGAATTAAAACAAGATCTTGAACAAAATATAAATGAATTGAGGAAAGAATTAGCTCAGATTCTTTTGTTTCCGAACCACTTCAAACTGCCTGACAACCAGGTTGAGCATTTAGAGTAGTACTTGCACCACAGCTCTTTATTTTTTCCAAGCTCTCCACAGAAGGAGCAAATGTCAGTGTTGTTTTTAATAACATTTGCTACATCAAGTTTGTCGCAATCATCTTTGATATCTTGATACAGCATTTCAAATTCTCTTTCCTCTTCTTCTGAAGAACTCCTTTTTGCTGTTTCTCCAACTGTCTTCTTAAACTTTTGAAAGTTCTGTCCAGTAACCGTTTTCTTCTTAGTTTTTCTTCCTATTCGCTTCTTTTCTTTCAAGTCTTTCTTTGATAGGAGTAGATGTAAGCATAGCATGTAACGATTTACTAAGAGATACGGCAATGTCCAGAACTGGGAGGACATTCAGGAATGCTGTTGGCCATTGGCCCAAGATGACGTCATTCAAACATCCTGATAAGCAACCATGCAGAACGCAAAATAATCCCCCTTTAACAATACATATACTACAAGACGAAAGGGCTCATGTAACTAACACGTACTTTCGGTTATTTCTGCAAGCACCGTTGTAACAAAATCGCGGGAAATGATACACGCGACTTAACACGAATACTTTGTTCAAAATGACTGATTTTGCTCCAGAAAGTTCCAAGGACATTGTAAGTTCCCTGCACTAGCAGCTCTAACAAAACATTTTGACAACAGGTGCTCAGCATTGGCCACCAGTTAGTCTTTGGCCCACTCTTCCCTATTTACCCGATAACACTCTGTATTGCATAGGACACTCTAGCATGCATAAACATAATGGGAACCGTAGAAAATGTTCAACATTTCGTAGGCAGTAACTTTAGGATGATATAGAGAAGATCTCTTTCACATTTCCACGGAATCTGTAACGACCTCACTAGAATATCGGCAGATTTGTGTGCACTTTACTGTACCACGAACCGCCATGTTGATACGTTCGGGGTAGACACAGAACGCTGCTCCAAAAAAAAAGGAGTATGTAAGCTAGAAGAGCACCCGCCAAGTGCATGCTGGGAACCAAACAAAAAGTCAGATGGTGGACAAGAAAACAAAGCTCAGATTTCATGTTATTAATTCCTTGGGTCTCTACGTTTGTAGGGCCAAAGTTCATACGGTAACATCTAATGTTTGTGATGATTAACAAAACACTGCTTCGATACGCGTGTTTCAATTTATATTTTGTAGGAGTACAAGGTGATTCAACATGTAGCTAGAAGTAAAGAAATTCGTTCAAGTCAGAGGTTCTATTACAGCTAATGTTTGTTCTAGCGATGACTAAACCATGGAATCACTTTTTTTACCGTCACTGTGACACAAACTTGTAAATTGAATAAATTGCGTCATCGGGGGAACCAACAATATTGTTTCTATAAAATGCATCGCAAATGATTTAATGCGCGGAAATGGAGTGATCTACCTCCTCCTAATAAATTCCAACGAAACGTTTTTGCAAAACATCTGATGTGTTATTTTCATTTGACTTTCTGTGACAGTTATTATTATTTTAGATAGCTTTCAGAGACTATATATGTATATCCCAACTGCTGGTTAATCGACAAAAGCTTTGCAGGAATCTTTTCATTATAGATTTCTAAACCGGGGGGATATATGGTTAAATGAATTAAGATTAAAGCCAAACTAACTTCATAAGAAATTGTTTGTGCCACTGCACGTTAGTTATTTAATAACGAATTTGATTCGGAGTATAAAACTTATTAAATATTTTATTTATATAAATATTTTGTACTTAATTTTAAAAGGGGTTATCTTTTTAAAATATTATAATGGGTTGCTATGTTGTGGCCTTGAAATCACATACTCTTTCTATGAGAAAAATCTCAGCGCGATAGCACTTAGAGAGGGATATGAATGAGCTATTGACCAAGCAACCCCTTGGTGTCAATTTTTTTTATTATTTTTTATTTTTGATTTTTTAAGCAAGTATCCGCGCTCTGTGTACACCAATACTCGCCACGAAACCTAGGAGCATACCAGAAATATAAGGACACGGAGGTAAGGGAAATGTTGAAAAGAGACCTCCTCAGCATTGACCTACCGACCAGGGAAAAACCAGAAAAACCAAAGGTCAGAATGTGTATAGCAGGCGAATCCTGGATTCTAAGTGAAGGCTGTTAATGTTTACAGAAATTATAGACCTCATAGAAATTATTTCAATAAGCATTTTCCTGTAGATCATTTTTAATATCCCTATAATTGTTTTCTTATAAGACAGTTCTAAGTGCTATGAATGAGCAAAAACTGAATTTAGCTCCTGATATTTTTTCATCAACATGAGAAGAAACGTCTCTTTCATAACTTGAGACACCTATTTACTTTGTGTTCTATATGCTTACATTAAGCGGATGAAGTATTGTGTTCCACTAAAAAAATGATTTTAAAATTTCACAGGAAATGTATGTTTTGAGGTTCCCTGAGTCCAAAAAAGCACTTCTGGAAAAAGGCGCGCGCGTTTGTATGTGTATGTCTGTGCTGATTTGTGAACAACATGTGTAACTGCAAAACAATAATGCGATTAAACAACAAAGTTGGTATTAATTTCAGCGACTTTCAAGGATGGGACAGAATATTTCCAAGAAAATTTTCTCACTTCTAGCCACACTTTATATGGAAACGTTTTCGATAACTTTGATTTATTCTCAAACTGTTTTTTATTAAAATGCCGTTTAAGTTGTTTTATCGACAAATGCAACGCATATCCCGAATCTTCTGAGAATAGTCTCTTAAGTCACTCTACATATACTTTGCATGAAAGGTAAACAGTAATGCATAAACCAGCAGATGTCTTCAAGTACACAAATTTTGTAAAATAAGTGTAGTTAAGCACTACAAGGATATTTCAGGCTATTCATTTGAATTTTCAAATGCTTATACTTTTCTCAACGAGGAATTTGATATTTTGTATCACTTGACAATGTAAAGGAAAATACATTTGAAAGCCACAACATAGCACCCAGCTCTTAAAAGATTTGACTGTTGCATAAGCCTGCTATATACCTCTTTTACTTACAATTAAATGCGCAATAAGATAATTTCTGCAAATTTTTATTTGGAAGTTTTGTAAGAATTGTTCTTGCGATTTAAAAACTGTCATGTAAGTGCAACACATCCTACTTTTATTTAACGTCTTATTATTACTGTAACATCCACAGTTTAATCATTATCTTCTCTTCTTCTTATACTCCCATAAAGCGCAATTTGTCCCGTTCTACATCAAAGACTATCAAAAGAGTTGGTCTCTCCATTTGGTGCTGGACCTTGATGAATTCTAGTTTCCTTTCGGTTGATACAGAAAAGCTTGCTTTGATAGTCTATCAAGGTTCGTCCCTCCATGGTGGTTGTTTCGGATGTTTTTTCTATAATACCTTACACTATTCCTAACTTTCTCCTTAATTTATTCCTCATATTTGCGCTTCTTAATTTACCCGATAGCGATGTTTTCATCAATCTCAGAAGCATTCAAGAAGTCCTTATTCTCACATTTCCCTTCTTTCCTAACATAAGCGTTTGATTTTCATACAGTAACATTGGTTTTGCTTGCTTGCTTGCTTTGATAGTCTATCAAGGTTCGTCCCTCCATGGTGGTTGTTTCGGATGTTTTTTCTATAATACCTTACACTATTGCTAACTTTCTCCTTAATTTATTCCTCATATTTGCGCTTCTTAATTTACCCGATAGCGATGTTTTCATCAATCTCAGAAGCATTCAAGAAGTCCTTATTCTCACATTTCCCTTCTTTCCTAACATAAGCGTTTGATTTTCATACAGTAACATTGGTTTTGCTATTGCATTCCGTAGTCTTACTTCAATTGCATTCGTCATCGTTTTCTCAAGATATGATTATTAGCTTCGTAAATTTAAAGGAGTTTTAGAAATACAAACGAACTTTTTGGAAGTGTACTTTCTCATAACATATAAGTCAGAATTAAGATAGCTTGAAAGGTCTTTCACATATGATTTGATAAGTTTTCAAATAATTAACATGTGACTTACTAAAGGCAGGTAGTCCAGTGCATTAGAAAGGATCATTTCTAGCGCTCAAAAGCAGCACTTTGCCTGTCAATTCTGAACTGTTTATTTAGTTAAAATAGACTTCTATAACTTCTAACTTTCTCTACTGCTTTCCTGTAGCATGTGTATAAAAAGCATTGCATTCCATCCAAAATTTTAATGCTGAAATTTCTCTCGAAGTGAACGTTTGAGTTCTTTTGAAAAAAATTGATTGTGAAGTAGTTGAATTAATAAAATCTTCCGTTATAAATTTCTAAGGTGCAAATTTGCTTCTTAATTTTTCACTCGTAAATCTATGGACAAAATGAAAAACGTTTAGCGAGATCATGAATTAGACCAAGACAAATTTCTTGATGCTAAGTTTGTTAAACTCCCCACACGAGCTCCACTGCACACATCTTTCGGCTCGGGTACCATTTCCTTTTTCCCCCCACACACTCAAAGCAATGAGTCTTTGTTAGATGGAAGAAAGGGATTCGTGCAGATAGGTGAGAACACGTTCTTTACAGGGGTGACGTTGCAACAATCATATTAGATAAGTAGGAAACACTTTATGCGTCTGCCCAGGTGGGGAAGATTAAACTGCTTTTGAAAACGTTTCTAAAGAGCGGCAACTGGTCAGTTTACACTTCAACTCTTGATTTATTGTACTCATCGTAATAAATTTTACCTGTTTGTGCAGATACAAAGTATAATTTAACTTTCTGGGATCTGCGTTAACTTGCTTAAAATTAATGTCTAAAAATAAATTAGTTCACACAAATGTATAATTTAATGTCAGATGGCTTTCTTTCGGTTTCCGTTTAGGTAATGGTCATCAAAGGGATGTTAATATCACGCAGTAATGGCTGCACTGGAATCATTTAAAAATCTGAGATTATCTTTGTATATTCCACATACCATAAATCTTCCAGAAGAGATATTGTTTAAGAAAATACACCACCACCAATGTTATCTATATTCCCTTCTTCTTACAAAATTACTTTACAATTGCCGGTGAATTTCTTTAGGAATCGTGTCAATCGTACGCTTTATGAAACTTGGTGGGAAATTTCAACACAGTTGTAGTTGAAATATATATATATATATATATATATATATATATATATATATATATTGAAGCCAGCAATATCAAAGTAACAGGAATATCTCTAGATTTAATTACGATATTTTCTGCACATATACTTGTAGGTCTCTTCAAACTTTCCCAATTACATTTTCTCAGACTACCCAAGAAACTATCCTTTTAAAACATTTCCTAGACTAACAAATTTTTGATTATCTTTAAGTTCTTTTTCCAGTTAAAGCATGAGCCAGATTTTGTACTATAGATAAACCTTCTAATGTAGGGAAATTAAACTAACAATAGTATTTCGGATTGCACATTTTCTCTCCCATTGAAGAAGATGGATTAAGATTTACAGGTAAATTTTAAAATACCATTGTTAAAGTGTATTGTACATAAAAAGGTCTCTAATTCTATACACACTGTGCATTATCCTGCAAACTATACCACATTTCAGATTTAAAGCCTTTATAGTCTTTAAGACAGACCCCAGATATGCGCAGAATTCCCTAACAGTTTCAGTCTCGAGGACCCATTCCACTATTGGAGCTGTCCAGAGAGCATCCCAGTTGATGAAGCTCTAGTGCTCTTTGAGAAAGCATCCGCTCCATCTGTCCAGCTCTGCCACACACCACTAACCCCAGAAGCACACCTGAAAGATGAGAAGAAAAGGAATGAAAGATAAATGATGGAAAGGGAATCATGGTACAGGAAAAACCACCTCAGGAGTCACCTAGTGACTAGGGAGAGCCACAAAAACCTCAAAATGCGCGGTCGACGGAAATCGAACTTGGAAGCTCCCGAGTGCGAGTCCTACAATTACCGCGGGACCACTTCGTTTGGTTTTCCTTGCGTTTCTTCCACACACACACACACACACACACACACACACACACACACACACACACACACACACACACATACACACACACACACACACACACACACGCGCGCGCGCGCTTACATACATATACACAAGCACGCCATGCCTGATACTCAAAATATCATTCATCCACGCCGCAAAATATCAGAAAATCACTTTAATACTCAGGCTGTACTGCCACCCCAATACTAGTAATATATAATTATATAAATTAATGTTATTTTGAAAATATGGTACAACTTGTGCAATATATGAGTAAATAAAAGAATATCACCAACTGCGCATTCTACAGAGAATCCTTCTTCAGAGCGAATGAAGTAAATTCTGTTATTCGTATATATAAGCCGTTATCAGAGAGCGTAACATATCTAGAAATATGATCACGTAAGCGGTGTGTAACCAATACCCAATATGTGCACTCAATGTATTCTGCGCGATGTCAACTAAAAGAAGGAGCCAGTGAAAGAAATATTTGCAAGTCTCGTGATAATTCTCAAACTTTTATAAAAATAAATAATTTGATAGAAACAGTTAAGATTTTATTCTTGACGTTGAAATATTCCAATAATTAGTCAACGCGTTAATTTATTACCTTGAAATATAAAGGCGAGTGGTGCCGGGATTAATATAGAATGTGCGCGAGTGAAGATTAACAGTAATTAAATACCTAACTGAAAGGTGGAATACAAAAATATTACCACTTAAGGGAAATAGCCATAGGATAATTAATTCAAATGCACATATTACAGCTAATCCCATCCTGGGCGAGTTTCTCTTGCTATATCCACTGTAACAATGATTAGTAAGCTATAAATTATTTTAGTATATGTGTAAATGAATATATGTGATATATACATATGTGTATATATATGTATATATAAACAAAATTCTTTCTTATAACACCCGGGACTAATGTTAACCTTCCTTTGGGGGCGTCAACTTTCGTGACGCCATAGTCCCGATGTATCTGCTGGATACATATGACGTTAATTGTGTTTTAGTATCTGTTTTCAATTGTTTTAAAACGAACGAATCTTATTATGAATCGGAAGCGTTTCTCGGACATAGTCATCCTGAAAGTATTGACAACAGAAGTCGTGAATATTTTGCCGTCCTGCGCGGAACACACCAGCAATATATAATAACGCAATAAAGGCTTTCACTTCTATTATTTCTGTGTCTCTGCAATCATTCTCACGTTCATATTTCACTTTGAAATCATCTGTACGTCTGTTGGCGTGTTGCACACTTATATTTAGAATATCATCACGGACGAAAGTTTCCAGCAGTCAAGTCGTTATCATCTTGTATCTTTTGTACTCACCAAAATAGTCTTTCTCATCATTTTCTAGCACTTTATTACTTTCCTCTTCATCATCATAAACTGTATCGGTGTTAACAGATCGTGTTTCAGTTATGTATTTATATTCGGAATCAGTTTCTACAAAATTATTCTCAATCGACAGCGCCGCTTCGTCGAAAATAAGGCGATGTACCTCCTCTAAATACTCAGAATTTTCCCAATCACGAGCTTCACAAATTTTCAAACCTATGTACGATTCACAGTAACAAAGAAAGGCACTCTCATTTACCTTGCAACAATGCAACCCCTTACATCAGCATTCTCCAGCAATGACGTGGTTGGATCCCATAGCGGTAACAATGTGTAACGCGAGTTGACGCGATGTATCTGACAGATACAACAGCACACACGCAATTACGTATGCCCCGTTTGCAGAATTTGCATTAGAAATAAATGGTTGAAACTTACAGGAAACAATAGCAAAGGTATGATGGAAGATGTCCTGGCTCGGCAAGACCTTACCTCTATTTATTTCCATAATAATGAAACCAACGTAGGCCATGTATCTCACAGATACGCGCGACTAACGAAGAGTTAACCAATATTTTAAGGTTCTCTCAAAGTGGAAGTGTCAACATAAAACACATAAGAAGCGTAGTAATGGGGAATCAGCAGGATCACTTCAAGGAAAGAATTGCTTCCAAAATACTACAAAGAAAACTTCAATTAAAAGTTATTTTGTACCGAATACTATAAACGAAAAACACATGGGATACATTTCCGCATATTGCACATATTTCGTAAAATTATATTCTTACATAAACAATTGATAAGTTTTTAATTATAATCATAATAAACAAAAAGAAAGTAAAATGCTAAAGTTACATCTATATTTAAAACGCTTGCCCCATTCTTCATTAATAAGCCGCTCTGAGGGACTAAGTTTCCAGTATTTCCTAGTTTCTTTTTTTAATTTACGTCCTCCAACGCTCATATCGGATGACAAACGAAAATGGTGAAATGACGCTGAAATGAGCCCAGGATCCTTAGAGTTTAGAGCTACCCAACATTCATCTTTCAGGGTAAGGGAAAACTCCGTAAAAGATCACATTCAAATAAATTACCGTGGCCGGAATTCGAACTGGAGACCTCTTAAACGCAAGACAGACTTGCTACCACCTGCGCTACAGAGACCGGCAAGTTCCGGGTAATAGAAAATGTGTGAGTGTAACATATTACATAGAGAGAAACAGGCATTAGCCCTAAATGTGCATTGTTTGTTGCATAAGATAACAAAAAAGGATTATAACCTCCAAATATTACCAACTAAAATCTCTGAAATAATAACTGCTATAAACTACAACAATTACAAGGACCAAAGGTAATATAAATAGAAACAACATATAAACGAACATTGTGCCACATAATTTAGCAAAATGCTACGCGGGTTTGACAAAGTTCCCCTGGATAACGCTAAGATACGTCTGTCCGCCGAAATAATATAAAAAAGCATTTGCTCCCTACAAGATTGCGATTAGTCTTGGAACCCATATTGTCATATATCATACGCCACAAGAACATACCAGAGGTGTGCACTAGGCATAGGCACAAGAGAGCTCAATGGGCCCTGCTTCCTGAGAGAACGTTAAAATCAGAAGCTAATGAATAGAGTTACACAAATTAGAACAACTGCAAATTAATTTACTGTGCAATCAGAATAAACCCTATCCAAGTAGGTACCCCATCAGTAGCTAGCCAGCAAAAATCAGAATAGTGTCATTTCAACCACAGCAGCAGACCTAGCGGCGAAAAGTTGTGAATACTGGTTAGATAATATCACAAAATAACTGCATTACACGTACAGCTACAATGGCTAGCTAAAACGCTACATTTTGAGCTACAATGAGCATATTTTAGCGTTTAAGCCAAACACCACTACTGCAAGCTCATGTCATTGTCCTTCAGTTTGGATTGGTCCATAAGTCTTATTTACATCCAATAAAAGGAAATTTTTTCAATAATTTCTTACTATCATGAAAGGCGTCCGCAGGTTTAACATTTATTTCGGAAGTTTTATTTCATTTGTTGTATCAAGAGGAATATGGTTCGGGTGGGATCTTAAGCTACACAGAAAACTCTTGATGCTTAACTAATCTCTGTTTCATATAACCTTGCCCAGCTGACATGTATCACTCCGCGTGAAATTACCTCCCCCCTCACTCTAATTGACTAATGCTTTCGCGTCATAGGACATAAGCGGTGCCTTCCCCTCACATATAAAACTGCAGTAAACGTCACAATAGTTGCCAGGAAGATAGATAAAATCATACAAATAAGAATATGAAGGCATACCAAAATAATGAAGTTTATAATGATACTAAGCAAGTTGAAACTAAATGAATGAGCAATCAAACTGAAAGGCCTTAGGCCTTTTCCAATGAGATTTTTTAAAACCAGCACACATACCTTGCAAAAATGCTTGTCTTTCGGTGTTAAAAGCAGTGTCACGCCATACTTTTGTGTCCTTCATTCACCCAAGTCTCGTTAAAGTAGTATATTCTGCGATTTGTATCCCGGTAGAGTTTGATTGTCCTTAAATAACGTCTTCGCCACACAACAATACCGTCCTTGGAGTGGTAAGTTTTCATGTTGTCTCAATTTCATGTCGCAATGTATCTACGCATCTAACACTCACACCTGTAAGTTCAGAGCACAGCTGTTCGACTTCTCTCACTGACAAAGACGGATTCTTCTCTGGGAGTGCATTAAACACATGCACCACAATTCTTTTTTCGCTGCTTTGTAAAGGTTTTCCCTTGCGATGCTTCAGCGAAAAACTGGCGGTAGACTCTGCCATTATACATATAATAAGTACACGTGCAATAAATTATCAGTAAAATAATTTAGCTCTTGCACTCGGCACAACACACCTTCGAATGGCGATATATGACTAATCCAGTTCAAAACAAGGTCAGTGATAAAAGAAATATAAACAAATACGTCATCACTATCGCTAAATCACATGCTATCGTGCTATGTGCTTGAGAGCAAAGGAACCTCCTCTTTACTTTGTTTAAGAATTGACATGCCTTTCAGATAAATCAACTCTGTTGCATAATATATTTAATTCAAGCAGTTACGAAAATATAAATTTGACAATTCTCTTCCAATATATAAAGATATATCACCATGTTAAATAACGAACTAATTTTTACCGCACAACAGTCTATACAACAGCAGCCAATGAAACGTAATTGGGTCATGTGACCGTTAAGAGATACGAAGCAAGCTTATGTGAAACAAGGATTAGTAAGTTCCATTATTTTGATGTTGACGATGGGCATCAAACTCCTCTTGCATGCAGTTGCGTGAAGACAACAATCCCTTCTGAGAGGTTGTGGTGTTATGCCAGGGAATTCTTGTCACTGCGAATGAAGATTTTATATGTACACCTATTATTAGGTTGTCTCATAGTGCGTTTTTTTATTTTGGTGTTCCGGAAATTTTCTTGGTTGGCAATGCTCTTTACAGGATTTCGTGGCTAGTGTTGCGTACATTGCGAGCATGTATCAGTTTTCAGTTGTTAATAAACAATAAAAAATGAATATAATAAAGTTTGAAATTAGAGGTCTTCTAAAACACTGCTGGAAACAATATTATAAAGCAACTGCCGCAGATCAAAGAATATGTGAACTGAAAAGAGAAGGAAGGTGTCATTAGTGAGCGTGTGGCACAAGGACGGTTCCAGCGTTTCAACAATGGATACGAAAACCAATGGAGACGAAGGTTTGCCACGTTCTGCAAGACCTAAAATATGGAATATTGAGGATACACGCCAAGTTTTGCGAGAAAATTTGCAAAAAAGGTACCCGTAGGATTTCAAAAGAACTTGCTGCATCAAAATATACCATACGCCACCCTATTAAGATACTTGGAAAATAATACAGAAGCTGTAGATCTGTACCCCATGAACTGACACCTCAACAGGCTGAACGTAGAGTGGATATCTGTCGTCAGCTTATTCGTAATCACATGGATGATAGATTTGTCAGGAGATAAATTTGCCACTTGTAATGGAAAATGGGTATATTGTCGAAACCCTGATGCCTCGAAACAAGTGTTTTAATCCCTCCAACCTGTCAAAGTTATTGTTAAAAATGATTTTGGTCCCAAATTTCTATCGTACGTGTTCTGGAATTTTGAAGGTATGATTCACTGGGAGTTTGTTCCAAACGGGCGGGCGATTGATGCGGATCTTTATTCTCAACAACTGGAATGAGTTAATGAATTTTTGAGATGGAGATACCCAGCATTAATTAACCGAAGTAGAGTTCTATTGCAACAAGATAATGCAACACCCCATACTGCACGAACAAACATGGGGGAAAATCAGGACTTGGGAGGAATCGAACTGCTACCACACCCACTATACAGCCCTGAACTCACACCATCAAATTATCATAATTTTTATCCGTAACCCATTTTCTATGTGGAAGAAAGTTTGACAACATTGAAGCAGTGCAAGTGTCACCAAATTCTTTGCATCTAAAACCAATGACTGGTACCATCCTGGAATAATAAACCTCGGCAAACGATGCCTTAAGACTATAGAATCTAAATGTCTATACTTTGAAAATTAGTTAATTGCTTGTCAGAACACACTACAAGGGGAAATCATTCAAAGCTGGCTTCAATTATTTCTTAAACTTTGTTTCCTTGTTGACTACACTTCTCAAATGCGCTCTCAGGAGTTAAGTCTCCGGACATCTGTGAAATGGTCAATCATTCTTATCATACAACCATGAGAGATCAGCAAATACTGTATACACAATAAAGTACAGGAAAAATAGGTAGGTGGACATTCTGGATATTCCAAAATACATTTGTCATTATATAATGGGAAAAGTACATAAAACCCCGAGTAAGATTGCTGGCCGTGTGCGAGCCTTAGAGGTTATATCCTAAGCGACCCCGCTCGCTCCTTTAAAGCACAAGTTGTCTTTACTAACACACTGTGCCAGCATTACATTAAAAGTAGGGCTGCACACAGGAAGTGTGATAATTTGCGCTGGGTTTAAATTATGGAGCAAAAGTTCAGAGGAATTTTTATTATAGTCATCACGGAAATGTTTTGGAAAGTGGCGGGTTAACAAAGTAGGGTGGAATCCGGACAGTATGGTCCCTTTTGTTAGACTGCAACAATAGAGCTCGGCGTCATGGGCGCTAAAATGCTTAAGCCAAAATCCAAACATGTACTACAATAAGCTCAAGACAAGCACTATTGCAGTGCTCACAATAATTTATGCATCAATCAATTAAAACCATTTTTGACATGAAACAAATAGATGTAATGTCTATATAGCACACCATTTATTCAATTTACTGAACTTCACCATTTTTACAATGGAACATAAACTGTGATCATTATTTCTTAAATTTGTAGCTTTCAGTTACTGTGTGTTTCTTATGTGAAATAAACCACCAAATCTGCTCCATGCACTATCGTTTGGATATGCAGCTTCAGGTACATTTATAGTTTAGTTTGAATAGGTAAGTGAACAAATCCTATTTCAAATAAAGAGCAAGTTCTAGGAGAATACAGTACTATCCCTTTGGAAATTAGAGCATTGGAGAAACATTTTTTGGAAAGGCAGAGTCAGATCGAACAATTCAGTGCCCTAGCCGGTATTTGAAACACGGATCTCCCGTGTTACTCTCCGTCCCGTTGTTCTTAACCATTGAGGTACCATGGCAACGTGACAGCATGACATTAAATTATAAAACTTATTCACATTTTGCCCGGTAACTCACTAGGAAACCGCAGATATCTATGAAACAACCACATTAATGGTGACTTACAGTTTCCGGGCTTTACAGTTCAGACTACTATTGGTCAATGGAAACTGTTCTTTCACACTAGCGATATGGAGGGCAACGTTTGAAAAAACAAATCCTGCTATCCTAAATACCGGGACAATGTCTGAAATATTAGTTTCCATTAATTGGCCTAGTCGTAGTCTGAATTATGAAGCTCAGGACTTAAATGTTCTTACACGCTGTACGTGGTCATTAAGGTAACTGTCTCATAGGTATAGATATATGCTAATGGTTTAGCTGGAGAAATGAGAATCAAGCTTGAGAATCTAATGTGATGCTGGCACGTTGCCATGGTAGCTCAGCGGTAAGAGGAACAGGGCGGATATCGGGATATGCATGTTCAAAATCCCGGCTAGGACACTGAATTTGTTAGCCTGACTTTGTCCTACTCACGGCTAGCGTGAAAGAACAATTAATTTCCAAACTTAACTTCGTCAATTTCCAGTGCTGCTTTGAAATATTTTCTATGTTTTCACTAATGAAACATGTACTTCACATTCCAGTAGTAAGAAAGCTATTAGACTAATTAGTTAAAAAGCAAATGTTGGTGGTAAAACCAGAATTGTTGGTTTGTATCTTTGAAGAGGAACGAATTTCCTCAGGCATGTATGTCAATGACGGCTGATAGAACTAACACAGCAAACAATTAAATTAATCAACAGTGATAAAATCAGTAAAATGAGTGGCTCAGAGCACCACATATTACTTACCATACAGAAGTTAACATCACATTAATAAATAGCTTTAATAAATCTCCACTAATAAACGAAACAATGAAATTACAATAGAAACATCTTAGCAAATGTTCTCATGATACATAAATATGTCACAATGGCGCTTAAGCTACGAAAAGGAACAAACTATATCAAGTTATCGATGTATTTTATATGCGCTATAAAATTAATATATTTTATTCCAATAAGCACTAAACATATTGATATATACGAATCCTACTATTTGTCCCAAATACAGGAGCAAAGCAGTGTTAACAGGCTAATTGTGTGTTTAAAACTGCCATATGTATGCAATACAAGAAATAGGAGAACTTAAATGTGTTGGAGCTGAATAGAACTGAAAAGATTAATAAAAATCTGCAGAAATCTAAAACGAACAAGTTTATTTTACAGATTTGGAATTGTGGTTTTAGAACTTCGTTATTGCCTTCTATAAATCATTTTGTACGGGCATACATGAGGGGGACAATTCTAAGCTATACTTCGCATTGGCGCAGAGAAAACGTGTCATTTAGTGCAGCAGTTGACCTACAAAAACAACTTTCTGTACCCTGGATAAAGGTCTTAATCAAACTGACAGCTACTCCAACTAATCAGAGCTAAGCAGAACAAAGCAAAAGGCTTTCCAGGTAGATTAATTAGCTTTAGAACATGGAGGTAACGCTTTTCAGTCACAGTCATACTGGCTTAATCCAAATACTAAATGACTGATTTGCTATGACAGAAAAATAAAAACGGGGCACGTTGGAAGAATAAACTATTAAGTGAAATTTATGACTTGATAATGGAGGTATTAAGAAGATTTTGTGATAAGGAATAGTAAATCAATTGTGTAGGCAAATAATATATAGAAGTAGCTATAAAACAGTGGTCAGCAACGAAGACTCAATACTTGGAATGATAATAGGTGTAGGACATGACTACCTATCTTGTTAAGTTAAACTTACATATGACAGCCACAATATGAAACATTCCCGCTGTCACAAATCCATCAGAAACTTTCAGGCTCAGAATCTACACAACACTTGATTGTTGGAGCTACAACAGAAGCACTACTAAAAGACAGTAGGTACACATATTTACCTCATGGTTACCGAGCGTACGGCTCTACAGTACCGTATGTGGCTCCCATACCGGTGGTTCTTCAATTTCCGTCGATCACCCTCTCCAATCTTGGGTTTTCGTAGTCTTCTCAGTTCGGGAGGCAAATGCTGTGCGGTATCTCAGTTACTAGGATTTCCATTCCATGGTGCACTTCCATCCCGTTCCTTCTCATTTTTCAGGTAAGCTTCTAGGTTTCCTGGAGTAAGGTTTGCTGGACAGATGGCACCAATACTTGTTCAAGGGAAACAGTAATCCCCATAGACACTAAGGTAACAGCTTTTTCGATGGATCCTTATCCTCCACTGCAGGCGGACGGGTATCCGAACCTTCAACTGCTAGGGACTTCCACGTGTCTCTGTGGGCAGATAACCCGAGGTCTGTAGCCTCCTGTAGTTGCTTCACTTCATTCCTTACTACTGAGGGTGGTAGCCACAATATATCTATGTACGTCAGAGTAGGCGAAGTGTCCCCCTTCGATGTACCTTACAATCCATATCTACGAGTTGTATGTGGTGCTTACCTATAGGAGTCAGATAAAGTATTGCATTCCACCCAAGAAGTGGATATCGAGATTTCACCAGAACCCACCTCTGAGGTGTGGAATTAGAATGTCTGGCTCACATTCAAGAAGCCGCGAGTTCCATTCTCGGTCAATGTGAGTTATCTGGATAAGGTTTATTTCTGGTTTTTTCCTTTTCCTGAAAAATGAATTTTAGAGTTCTGAGGTCTATGTACTCCTGGCTCAAATAAGCCATTTTATGCCTCGTCTGGCGTATATATACGAGGAGGAGTCAAATGAAAACGTTAAATATTTTCACATTTTTATAAATATAAATATTTATGTAATACAATTTCAGGAAGCCTTCTGTTGCATGTTGAACTGACGGTTTTACTATGCAAGAATTGTATTATGGAGTCTGATAAATTCACACTAACTTGCCTGTAAGGAAACAGTTATGTATATATTAAGGATAAATGCTTTATTTACACCAATCATATCTGATCTTATTTAATCATGGCAATACTTTAGATTTTGACTCTGCAAATTAGGGTTCATCAATACTTCGTTCTTACATTTCATTTTAATTCGTGGTATTTATTAATTCTGAACAATTTAAAACTCAAATTCTAATGTCGTTTACACTTCTAAATTCAAAGAAAGATGTGGAATAAAGCAATGTCAACTACGTAGATCCTAAACTTCACCAACAAGAGTGTGGAGTTAAAGATAATTCTATAAAAAGTTTAATCTTCTATAATAAGTGCTTTACATAACAGCAATAATCAATCGACTGTTCATTTGTACTACCTGGCTAAATACTTGTGAATTTAAAGTTGCGGCAATTGAGATTGATTCAAAAATAATTTTAATTAATATTTATTTAGTAAAGTCCAAAGTTTGAAAGCATAATGTCAGAGAGTTGCATGGAATTGCTTTGATAAATATGAAGCACTTTCAAGAATCTCTGTTTGAAAATTAAGGGAAAAATCTAAAGGATATTCGAGCTAGCTTCAAAATAATAAATAGTCATTAAATGACATATATCTCTCGAAAAACAAAATCATTCGATGTAGGCCATAAGAACTGCAGGAGTTTCATTAATTGATGCCGATGGCACAGGTTTAGAATTCTTATCCTTTCCAAAACGTAAACTGGGATCATACACATCCTAAATAAAACATGTACTAATGTACTTGTTGCTTTCAGCTAGAACTGTACAAAATGGAAAATGATTAGAACAGGAGGACCAGGAACTCTCCAATGGACCGAAAAGCGCTGTCTCATCAATGTGTCAAGTGTCGGATGCACTTCATAAGAGATATCAGCGGCCATGTACTATTTAATGCTAAGGAACTAGACAAATACTTTCAAATCCAGCAGACCTTCGTTTATTGGTTCTAAAAATGTTCACATGGACTCCAAAAGAAGTTAGCCTCACCGACCCCGCGATTGCTGCAGCCACTTACCCAATAAGATAGCAAAAGACAAATATTCTAATATATGACTTGATTGCAGAAGTTGTGATATTCTCTGCTGATGGGAAAATTGTGTTCTTGATCCTTGACATCTTTATGCACTTGACAAATAGTAATGTGCAAAGTTACATTGTAACCCCTTTTAAACTTTACCTGACAATAAATTACTATCTGGTCGAAAAAAGCCAATCCCACCATTTCGCATTGCATACCGTAAATAGAAAACAAAACATTCTTTGAGAGAGCGAGAGCGTGCAGGATAAAAAAGAGTAATTCAAAATCTTATTATTACAATCACAACTTTCTATGTGCCCATACTCGAAACAGGTTTATGGTGCTTATGGGAAGATGGTGTTCTCGAAGCCCCGCCTTGCGGCGATCATGGGGAAGAGGATTATTCTCACCTGTGGTGGTCCCGCGTTGTGACTGGGGTTGTGGGTTTTCTTCAGCCCCCTGGGAAGACGATGACGAAGCTACGAATTGTTAACCCTTCTTGGTCCAATCTGGAACTCTGATATATCGATGTATATAAGGAAATCTTTGGATCTGCTTCAGTCTGCGCTATGAGAATTCTCAATTTTCAGACGTCGTCGCGAGTGATAGAATAAATTTTCTAAATAAATTCTTTTTTACTCTAAAACAATCAAGATGTTAAATTTAATTTGTATTATTTATACAATTTTTCGTATAAAACTTGACAATACTATTGCATACCTTAATTACAATTAACAGAAAACGGATATTAACTCTTACGAGATTTCGTCGCGGCAGTTCACCTAAACGTTCTTCCATCAAATGACGCTTCCTTTCCTAGATGTTTTACCAAAATAATTGATTTTTCCTTCTCACGTTTGCACCACTACCAATCAAACTTAAATTTTACTGGCCCCAATCACAAAACATTCACATAATATCACTTACATGTTGCGTCTTCTCATGACCTGCTGAATTTTAACAATTTCCTTTCTTATTCATTTAAAACTGTCCATTTCGATTCTTAAATTATTAAACATGTTTAAAAAAAAAATATTTTTTTTGGTCCTAAACCAAAACAACGGTTACACACTTCTACAAGCTCTTAGAAAAATTTATTTTTCTGCTTTTAGTTATGATAAATGTATGCAGGAATGGCTTTATCGCTTATCTGTGTGCTTAAGTTATAATAAAATTTTAAGAGAAGCGAGTTGCAGTATAATTGCTTTGAAATTCAGTTTTCTTTGCATGACTCTGAGAAAGAAATAATTGCAATTAAATAGTGGAAAATCTATTTGATAATACAAACAAATAGTAGAAAATTTCTGGGGAATCGTAAATACCAGAAAATTTTGCCTGAGATTTTATGTTATAGCGAATTTTACATTTGTTTATCCAGTGTGGTTTTGTCTATCTCTTAGTTTACAAGTTACACACATACGCTTAAAAGCTCAAAATTTAAATTAATTTAAATTAGTTGAAACAAAGATGTGGTGAATTTGAAGCAATTGATATAATATGTGCATATTAAGTCCTGTATAAGACTCCTGTTTAGTCCCTTTTATTCCTTTGTTTACATGTAGAAAACAAGAGAGAAAAGTAATTGGGAAAATTTAAAACTTATCAAAAAATATACCTCTCTTCTATATTATTTTAGTAATGCCCAAAGTGAAATATTAAATGCACATTTATCTTTCGGCTCGCTGTGAGCCGTGAATGACTCTCCTTCTCAAAGTTCTAGTGTTGGAGGCATCAAGGTACCGCTTCCAGCAAGAACACTTCATTTCGACTACATGTTACCAAAGAAGCGGCGCCATGGCCTAGGGGCTAGACCACTCAACTTTCAACAACGGAGGTCCGAATGCGAGCCCAGAGATCCGAATTTGGGATTTGTGGTGGACGAAGTGGCGTCTACGTAGGATTGCATAGGTTTTCACCAACTATTCCGTCACCTCCTTTCCATTTCTCCATTGCAACTCTATTTCGTATCCTCCACATTTTCACCCCCATACCAGGTATCGAGCTGATCTTCATTTTGGATATTCTCTCGGGTCCGAGTTCCTCTACTCCTCGACAAGCTCCTCACCGCAGGCACCCACTTGTTAAGTCCTAGGGATACAACTGCTCCATAAGAGGAGGCTAAAAGGGAAATGGATGTGGAATCCAACGTTGGTGACGCTACTAGTTGGGCTCTGACGTGTCATTACATGACCTATTTTGTGAATTTGGCCCCGGGGATGAAAGCAGGGAAGAGACAACAGGAAGAGTTCTCAACAAGCTACACAGAGAAGAGCATCGTCTAACTCGATCTGGCGCACTCAGTTGCTGTTTTGGTTTATTCCAAACTTCAAACCGCACTCTCTGACCAATAAGGATATTCATAATTATAACCTTCGGACGTGATAATTACAATCAGCAGTGCGAGAAATAGGTCGAATGAACTGATTTGGGAAATGTAGAATTGTACAAGATAGTAAAATATCAAGACTGTTAAACAGTTTATGAAACTATGCTCTTCTAATCTCACTATATATGCCAACCCTCGTTCATGGTTCTTTTCCTACAGTATGAGATTAGTTCAAGAAACATTTTGGGGTTTAGTTCACGATAACCAAGCAATAGTACAGTTATATGGGACCAGCATTAATAGTAATTGTAAGGTTGAATTTAAGTAGCATTTACTGAGTATGAAAATCACAATTATGAAACTAAACTAACGTTAAAAGTCGCGCAATGCTTCTGGAACACTGACCTTCACCCATAGAACAGTCAGCGAGCCCAGATCTATCTTTCTTTTTTGTCTCCGTCCAACTCTACATTCAGCGAACTTATCACTTCTGTTACTTTATGCAATATGCCGTGTGAATTGTCTGCCACGCCTCCCCCCCCCCGAAGTACAGTTGACTGTAAAGTACTGTGACAGTCATACGAATATTAAGTGTACATAAATAAATTAATACTGTCTACCCATCACAAGAAGGCAGAGACGAATAAAGGGAAGAGGGGTTTGAACAATTTATCTGCTCTGTTAGTGTATCTGTTTACTAGGAAATGAATGTGTGAGAGTGCATATGAGTAACCATATTGCCACATCTAATGTTTGTTGCAATAACTGTAGCGATAGGTATTATAAATGGGTTGAGTAATGTGACAACACTTGGGTATTTTAAACGAATCTAGCATCCTTGTCATACTGGGAAGGGGAGCATAAACACCGTGAGCCCAGCAAAAGTGATTACGTTATACATTGCCCTAGCTTGCCTGCTTGTGTTGGGCACACAGTACTGAAATTTTGTTAAATAGTTGCACACAATATTAATTACAAATTTGCCACTTAACTCGGTGATAGTAGTAGATAATGGCTCTTACCATAGCACACAAGTAAATAAGCCTCCATAAGTTCTTTAAGAAGATATGTGCTTTCTTGGTTAAAAAAATCACAATATCCCGTTTGATGAAAATAGCACCAAATCGAAATCGTATAATTTAATTCTAGCCAATAAGTTGACTCAGAAGAACTTTTCGACTGACGAAATACTGTCAGAATATAACCCTGCAACCTTAAGGGCGCCTCCGTAACATCCGGATCTGTATTCTATAGAATTACTATGGAAGATGGCAATGATTGCTTGCAGAAATGCAACCTTTAAAGTGAAAGAGGAAATGCTGTGCCGCCAATGATTTAAGCAAATTGGACAAATGGAATGAGAAAAAGATATGCCATCATGTGGATGAAATAAAACAGGAATATTAAGAAAAAGATGCACTAACAGAAGAAAAAAATTGAAAGAATTGTAATTGACGACAAAGTGATGGAAACAGTGGCGAGGATGAAAGCGATAATGACTCAACCGACGAAGATATATCAGGCCTAGAAGAATTAAAACATGATTAAAGGCAAATTAGTTTAACACAGTGTTAAGTTGTGTGCAAATTAGAAACCTTTCTGGAACAATAGTATATAATTTGTTGGAGACTGTACGACTTCCCTGGAATAAACAATCCGGTGACACTAGAGA
This sequence comes from Mantis religiosa, assembly GCA_030765055.1. Classification (NCBI taxonomy): domain Eukaryota; kingdom Metazoa; phylum Arthropoda; class Insecta; order Mantodea; family Mantidae; genus Mantis; species Mantis religiosa. The sequence continues at coordinate 261,928,244 of CM060948.1, read as the reverse complement.
GGGGGAAGTCATCGCAGCGAAATGACTTTAATCTCCACATTCAATGTTGAATTACCAAAAAATTAACTGTTACCTTCATACGACCTCTTCGAGTGATAGAAATTAACTTGGTAGTATATGTTTTCCGTGGGTGAACTTAATGTAGTTTTTTGTATTCTCTAACAATACCTCGGTGCAGAAAATTTTAGGGTCTTTGGTTCGAGTTCGTCGGGCAATGTAAAAAGGCATGTGTACACAGAGTTTCCGAATCAGTGTTCTGCATTTCGGAATAGCCATCATAAATGTGAGGTAAAGAATCTTTCCTGTTTTATAAATGCGTTCCGTAGGGAAATTTACTTTTGTTTCAGTTACTATATTTAAACGCTTTCTAATATTGCCAAAGTTGTCGCCCTATGATGCGAATTTATTTAGTATAGAACTATGAGCACAATTTTAACAAAATTAAGCTCTCTATAAACTACGAATTGTAACATTTAAGAATGATAAAACATCTGCAACAATGATTATCTAAATTGGAGAAGAAGATGTTTAGTAGAAATGAAATTTTTTATAATAATCCAGTTGTCCAAATTGTTGATATTTTCCATTTAAGCAACACTGACATAAACAGTACAGAAATTGCAATATTAAGAGACAACTTTATATTGGCAAATAGTGAGTGAGTGTGTGGTGTTTTAGGGCCCGTCGACAACAAGGTCATTTGGGCCCGAATATTGGCAAATATGAAGCTACCAAATGAATTTAGTCTTCTAAATCATATTTTGAAAATAGCAGGCAAATAGTTACTTTCTATTTTAGCAATGACGTAAATGCGCCACACTAGCAGTTTACCAAAAAGAGATGAATTAGGAGATAAACTAGAAGAAGCAATATCCTAATTATATTCAATCATTTTCAAAAAAGCCCAATAAGCCACCAAATTTGAGAAATTGGCTGGAATCATATCCAGCATTCATCTGACATTACGAGTACAAAATTCATTATTTTGAAATTCCACAGCAGGACTGCTTTGATTTCCTCTCGTATGTTGTGTTTTAAGTTATCAATAGAATGAGGATTTTTCAGGTCCAGTCTATCTACCTTTTACATTCATACACTGTAAATACACATTATTGAAAATCAAGAGTGTGCGCCGACTATCGACTATCGACTATCGCATGTACCGACGCTCATGCCTTGTACCAGGTTGTCAGCTTTATCAACATAACCGTTTCTCAGAAACCAAACATCCAACAATTCTGTACCAATAATAATCATAGATTAACAGTAGTGTAAAGAAAATAAAATAGTATTCTGGTATTCTCAATACTTAGTGCTGGAATTCTTAAGAATCATCACAATCTATATTGAGGAACACACACGCACACGCAACCGCTGGACCGCGCCATGGCTGAGTGGTTAGACCGCTTGACTCTCACCAAGGTTACCCAGGTTCGATTTCAGGCGACCGCAAAGTGAGATTTGCGGTGGACAAGGCGCTGGGGCGGGTTTTCTCCGGGATGCCCGGTTTCCCCCGCCATGTTCTTCCACCGGTGCTACATCATCTCATATCAACAGTGTCACCACCTGCGGTGCCATATGTAAATAAAGTGGGCGTTAAACAATACACATTTCACACGCACACCGCTACATTTTAAGAGCACAACTGGTAATAGATATTACTACCCTAAAAGCCCTGAAATATACAGATATCTACCAATAAATAGTACATCGTGCACAACCAAGAAATGTTTTGTACAGGATGTAACAGAAAGGTATGTCAAAACTCTTGGAAAATATTTCTTTCTTGTAGAGGATAAGAAAACTGATATATATATATATATATATATATATATATATATATATATATATATATATGCATGTAGATCCAGAAATTGTTTATTTCCATGGTAGAGCTCATTTTCTACAACTCTGCTTACACGGTGAGATGTGTAATACGTAGCCATAATGCCACAACACACCAGTGGTTTAATTGTGCAGTAGTAAATGTTCCATTTTACATCTGGTTAACTTGGGTAGAGGTGATGCATTTCACCGTTGTTATCATTGTGCTACAGTACAGTACGTAGTCCGCTTATTAGGCACCGGTACACGATCAGTTCATACACGATAAGTTCCTCCTCATTTCAGGCTTTCAGTCCGTCGATTTCTGAACAGCGGTTTGGTAAATGGATAGAAGATGTGGACCAATTCCGTGGCCTCCACGCTCGCCTAACTTAAACCCACAATACTTTTACTTGTGGGGACAGTTGAAATCTCTTGTTTATGCAACTCCGGTTCCAGATGTAGAGGCTCTCCGTCCTCGTATTGTGCAGGGCTTCCAGACAATAGAAAATTCTTCAGGCCTTATTCGGCGCATTAGGCACTCCATGTGACGGTGGGTTGATGGATGCACTGGACTAATGGAAGCTATATTGAACATTTGCTGCTATTTCCTGTTTTCCCACGGTTCTGTCATTGGGTATTCTCGTATGGGGTTCAGCTGTAGAAAAATGCTCTAAAAAGGAAGCAAGCAATTTATGGACCCATGTTCATGTACTTTTTTATCCTCTATCCACAAGAAATGTTTGTTAAAATTTTTGACATATCTTTTTGTAACTTCAGCAAATTTGGAAAAACATACCATTTTAATTTCTGAAATAGCCTGAAATGAATCGCTCAAGATTTATTTACCAGGGTTCATTTTGCAGACCTGCTAATATTTTATGAAATAGAACGTTAAGTATTTAAAAAAAATTGTACTTTGTGATTTACTCGAATATGGAATGGGTAGAATACACATGATGCACATATAGTATGACATTTTCTATTTATATGGCTAGTCTAAAACTGTTTATCACTAATTTGCTTCCTTTTTAATTGTTTATTTTAATATTCCACTGAAATGCTTTAAATGTGGTAATATTACAGGCTACCAGTGAGGATAGTCACTATAGTTAAGATTTCTGGTTTACAGAATAGGCTTAGGAAAATACTCAGCAATTACAAAGTCTGTGTATATGGGGAGAGGTGGGGAGGTGGATGTAATTTTAAAACGCTTCACCTTTGAAATGCATTGTTCTGAAGTTTTAAAACTGGGAGGATAGGATTTTCCATATTCAGGTTATCGAATATCAATCCTTTACGTTGAATGCATTAAAGTTTTTTTTTTTTGACTTTTCAATACAAATAAGGCCGCTTTTAAATTCATTTTAGAGCAAAGGTTTAAACTTGGGAGAGCCTCAAAATATTTTAGGCTGAAGTTTGGCTAGTTTGTGCCGGATTTACTTATTCCGTCATACGTATTTGTTTTACCAAATACGGTTGGATATATGTACAGAATAGTTTGCATTTCGCAACCAGGCATCGGTTGCACTGTTCCCACCTATAGCTAAAGGGTTAGAGGTAACACCATCGACACTGTCAGGGGTCTGGTGTCGTTATTCCTGTTCTCATTGATATGTTTGCTGATACGATGACCTACATATGTGTTGCGTTTTCTAATAAGTTTCCCCGCACATTTGATCGTACTTATACCAGTAATGTAACTTCCTTTAGCCTTGACATTTCTAGCAGTAGTTGTCTTGTGCCGTTCCATTTTTGTTTAACAGCACTCTTTATGGGTTTACAACTGTTAGCTGAAAGTTGCAATAAAGGTAATAGGTGAAAATTTTAATGTAACAGGTAGTTGGCCATGATTCAGAAATGTTATTCTTGTGACTTCCTCTAAGTGAATATATTTCTACCCTTAATGACAGAGAGATATAGTAGAGCGAGAAAGCAGTGAATAGTACAGACTTCAATTAGAATTATAAGCAATATAAATCGTCAATGATAACCCTAGCTTATTTTAAATCCTCTTATGTACAAATAAGCTCTTCTAAACCAATTTGAACCAAATACGAAGCATGTTTTTTAAGTCAGAACCGTTTTACGACTCCGCCGCCGCAGTGCTACGGTCGGCGTTCCGCTAATGTGCGCTGGTTACGTACATCTCTTGTCTACGCACTGACGCCATTACAGTCTGATTCTTCATTGTATACGTTGGTTATTGGGTGTTTAAGATGCCTCCGACAATCGTGAGTCCCGCCGATTGTAAAGTGCGGGCTGTTATACGATTTCTTAGTGCTAAAGGCGTAAAACCGATCGCTATTCATCGTGAGGTCTATGAAGTTTACGGACAAAACATTATGAGTGATGGAATGGTAAAGAAATGGGTGAGAGCATTTAAAGATGGCCGCACAAATGCGATGATGAAGAAGGGAGTGGGCGTCCTTCGGTCGTTACTGAAGATTTGGTGCAGAAATTGGACGAAAAGGTGAGAGAAAACATACGCTTTACAATTTCATCATTGTGCGACTATTTTTCTCAATATTGCCGTAGTGTTTTGTATTGCTTTGTGACCGAGAACTTGAAGTACCGGAAATTGTGTTCACGTTGGGTTCCGAAAATGTTGACGGATTTGCATAAAACCCAACGTTTAGGCAGTGCATTGACTTTCTTTGAGTGGTACCACAATGAAGGTGAAGATTTTTTAGACCAAATTGTTACTGGAAACATGGGTGGCCTACGACTCACCAGAATCGAAGCAACAATCCATGGAATGGCGACATTCATCATCACCCACAAAAGAGAAGTTTAAGCAAACAATCTCTGCCTGGAAAATCATGTGCACAGTTTTTGGGACAGAAAAGGAGTATTGCTAGTGGAGTTTCTGCCTCGTAATGAGACAATCAATGCAGCGTCTTATTGTGAGACATTGAAAAATCTGCGCCGTGTCATCCAGAACAAAAGACGTGGCAAGTTGAGTGAGGGTATCGTTTTGCTTAATGACAATGCCCGTCCGCATGTGGCTAATCGGTCCAAAGATCTCATCAAATCTTTTCAATGGGAAACTCTAGATCATCCTTCATACAGCCCTGATCTGGCGCCCAGCGACTACCATTTGTTCCTGCACTTGAAGAAACATCTGGGGGTCAGCATCTTCAAGACAATAACGAAGTCAAAACAGTTGCGATACAGTGGTTAATACATCAGGCGGCAGAAAAACTGGTGCCGCGTTATGACAAGTGCCTCAATATTCACGGAAATTATGTAGAAAAGTAGATTAAGGTACAGGATCTCATGTAAAAATACAAATATTGCGATATCTATGCACGTTCTTTTTAATTTCAAAACGATACTGTCTTAAAAAAACATGCCTCGTATTTTTCCAATTACATTACAGAACATAGAAAACCTTTGATTTTCCTATTAATTTCAAAGTATTACCCATTGAAAACACACAATTGTGCAACTTGAAATTACTGCCCGTATCAAACCCCTATCTGTTTCTTTGCACCATTTGACTAATTTGAACAAACCTTCGGACACTTGAGGTTTAGTAAGGATGGAATTTGTGAGATTGTCAGAGCTTCTAAAATCCACCTTATCTGCAAGCTTTACCAGAATATTAATAATTGTGGAGAAGGGAACTTGCACAAGATTCTGGTTATCTCTTGATACGTATTTTGTGTTTACGTTGGACCAGAGATCTACTTATCCGTTATATAACATCCACCCGGTCGACGTCAGCTTATTGAAAGTTCGGCAAGTAGCTGCGTTACAATATCTCTGTGTTTATAACCTACTTCATCAACTTCAAATCCTTTTTGAAATACCTACTGTGCTGCTATTACCATTCATATTATTTTCAGGCAACGGGCTTTGATTCTGGCATCAACCATCAAACAATTGACTTTAAACCTCTTAAATTATAGTAATTTAAAATACTATCGCATTAGTTAGAGCTGTTGAACTGGCAGCGTTGTGTTGCCGTTAATTTGAGGTGACGAGGGCAGTTCTTTAAATATTTTAAATAAGTAATTCATTCAAAATAATAAAATACAAGATACAAAAGTCCTATGTATAATACATTACAACGTTGGAAATTTCCCAGGTTCAAGTCGCTATACTGACAGATTTCCTATAAATCGAATATCTTGAAAATTTTTCACATTATGAATTACTATAATGTTAAGAGTAAATGAGTTTAGCTAGCATTTAAGTATGTGTAAAATGTCATTTAATATATTTTTGTCTATTTGCACGATCTATTTAATTTTAACGTCTATGAAAAAAACTTAATCTAACATTTATATAAACATTAATGAGAAAACACCAATTTTATTGTAAAAACGGTGCAGTAAATTGTCTTCTGGCTGATAATGAAGTCAGTGATCCGTTGTAGTCGCATTTTAGTTTGGTATTGTTAACAGATTTAGATGTCTTGAAGACGAATGGCTCATTTCTTGGCTGCTCGGGAGTGCTAGGGTGTCAATTTCCTACCTTGAAGTAAACACAAGTCGACAGAAAGACTTATGACCACCAAGGATTCTAAAGAATTTCCTCCTTAACGCGACGGACAAAGACAAATTATTGCTAAGTAGTGGGAAGAGGGAAGAAAAACAGAAAATTTCAATCTGTTTGTCTCTCTCCTTGACTGTGTCGTACAAGAAACGTGGGCTGACGGAAGAAAGAACCAGAGATGTAGAGGAAGAAAAATGAACATCTTCTGCCTCATCTGTGTGAGCCCACTCTTTTCTTCACTTCAGGCTCAGGAATCGAGAGAAGCACACCGATTAAAGAAGCATTAATGAGGTTTTTGCTGTGGAGGAAGAAAAATGCGCTCCTTTGGGAAGATCTGATAATATTGCTTTCTACATTTGTAACAATGTGCTTGTTGATAGATTGTGACCTGTTCAGTCAGCTGCTGTAAACAACGCCAATGTACATCCGAGTGTATGATCTCTCACGTTTTAAAACTATTTGTTAGTAGACTTCTTTATATTTTATAACATGTTATGTGTTAAGCTTTTTCTGCTGATACTCCTTAGTACGCGATATAAGCGGAAGATTTTGTAGAAGGAGGTTATTACAAGTTTGTATGTTTATTCATATATATTATATAACGTGAAATATATAATAGAACATAAAATGATAATGGACCCGGTTATTAACTAAATATAAAAGTACACGCAAACTTTACGGAACATATACACCTTCCTTTATTTTCATGAAACTAAAGCACTACAAAGGACAACGATATTCCCCTCTTTGTCACAGTATTCAAAGATATTTGACTTACCATATTTTATTAAATAACATTTATCGTTTGTTATGAAGACTGATTTTTTATGTAGCATGACATTTCGAAGATTACACACAAAATTAGTTTATGAACGCATTGTAGCACTATAGATATTTGACCACAGACAATTACTGTTGTCAAATATTGGTGAGTCCTTGGATATCTTCTTCATAATTTGTGTTAGTGAATTCGTGAATGTAAATTGAATTGGCACAAAATTAATTGAATTCCTTTGTGACTTTATGAAACTCGCCGAAACATTTGTACTATGCCAAGGTGAAGACGACGTGAACCCATTTAAAATATTCAAATTTCTGGCGGCACGTAAAACCACTTCAATTGACAACTAATATACAACAATATCAAACTGGAAATGTGTTTTCGAAGCAGTTGTTAAACATGGAAATAGCAAAGTCACCATTGACACTTCGACCGGATTAATTACATTACCCACAGAATTTTGTCACTTCACAGACTCGAAAGGGGAGCTTATTCAGCGTGTTTTTCGGACACAATGCATCAGTACATATAACATTAATTGGCTGAGTGAACGAGCAATAAAATACAAATGTCGATGATCTCAATGCGGCCATAAAGAATTTTATTCCGGGGGAGCTGTTTTCGTACAAATCAGTTGACGCAGTTATAAACCAAGATGACGTACTCAACTATCCCACAGGGTTTTTAATTTCATTAGAATTGCCTGGACTCCCAACTTGCAATTCAAAATTAAAATTAAGAGCAGTTGTGATCATACATTAACCAACCTCGACTGTGCAATGGAAAAGCCTAACGAATAACAACAATAAAGGTAAAAAACAAACGAGAGGATATCCTAATCCCGCGTATTTTGATGATTCGAATGAACTTTACTTTTTGATTTTAAGCGTCTACAATTTCCCGTGCGTTTGGCCTTTGCGATGACCATAAATAAATTGAAAGTGCAGTCGTTGGAAGCTTGCAGAATTAATTTGAAGTTTCCATTTTTCTGTCATGGATAAAAATATAAGTCACGTGTTCGCGCGTCGGAAAACCACCATCTTTATATATTTACGAATAATAAAAGAGACAAAAATGTTTTTATCAGAAAGTTTTCAATTGATTAACTTAATTGTAACTGTGTTGCATCTTACCTTGATTGCCAAGGTAAGATGCTCAACATTAAGTGCAATATTTAATCAGATTAGTAATTTCGACAGTAAAGTATACTATTATGTGTTTCAAATGGGAAGGTGTTTGTCCTTGAGCGCTACTAGGTGAGCAACCAATCGGAGTCCTGCGGTGTTGTCATATTGCATTCCCCCTATGTAGTGTGTGACGAGAGCCAAACTAATCAATCTCAAATAAATACTATTCGCGCTAAGAAAATAATTCAGATTTTGCCAAAACTGGTACATGTGGAAGGAGAGAGTAATGTACTTAACATAACCGTAAAACCCATATTTTTAGCTCAAATAGTTTTCCTAATACAAATAAATAGATACCATTACATTATAACAATGCATTGCGACGTAAGCACTGTAATGAACATCATTATTGGTTGGCATGTACTATATGCGTGAACGTATATTTGGAATAATTCAGAGCTGAACGTAAATATTTGACATGACGTGGTAAAAGCAATATGTATTTTGAATAAGCCAAGGTGTTTGTTAAATTCAATGAGAGGAAACAATACACTTCTTGCTAATCTGGCAGAATGTGTCTGGTCACATTATATTTTTGTTTATGAATGGTTCGTAATCTCTGTTTACCCTAGAGTTCAAAGCAGTACTGTTCGGTTACTCTTCCATGAAAAATTGTGTCAGCTGGATCAATGAAATATAATCCACCTTCTCCCTTGCTGCTGCAAGAACAATCCAATTGAGTTAATGAGGGCTCAAATTATGTTGCAAACAGAAATAATATTTTTAAACTGACTGACGTTGAACGACTTATTCACGAAGAAATTAACAAGGAACACAACAAGACTGGGAAAACTGCGTGAGACATCAGATAAGCCACAAGAAGACGACATTTCGAAAGAAATAGCAGGTAATGAAATTTTGGAATCTATCATCATAAATTTGATGTACTGAGAAAATGAAGACAATGACAATGACGAATTATCTCTAAAAGTAAGTAACATTCACAGCTATAGGGATGCATCGCTGGCATTTTCATTGGACTAGAAAAATAAGTAATTCATAAAGCATAATTAATTTTAAACTAAATATTTAAACCATTTGCTTAATATACGAATATCTACGCTGGAATTTTGATTTCAACAATTGTATTATTATAAAACTTCGGAAAATTCAGTTTGCGTTAGCGCCAAGAACACTCGCAAGTGTGCGACAGAGAGGGAAATATTAAAAGAGTGAGAATAATGAGGTGGCAACGCTGACGGCTCTAACGCATCTGATTCGCTACAGGCAAGAACTCTTCCCATTTGAAGCACATAACAACTCGTAAACAAATGACTTTTCCTTAGCTGTATAAAGTTATTCTTTAAGTGCATGGTGAAAAATTACTGTTTAACAACAGCATTATTTACCCACATCTCGTTCATGATGGCAGTGTGAAGCTGAATTTCTACGTTTAGTGTATAATTAACCTACCTCCTCATCTGAACTAAAGTACTATGGATGTTTCACTGCACGTATGTGGACGAACTATATTTAATCATTTAACAATTGTATTTTATTATTACGGACCTGGAAAATTTGACAGTTGAGTTTTATCTAACAGTATTATCTAGATTAATGCTTTATTTTAACTTGTTAGTGCTTAATTATCATTTAACCCATATGATAACTAAGTGTAAGCTGCAAGTTGCCGATTTCCTTTTTTAGGTCACAACTAGACTTGGAAAATAGATTACAATTCGCCACCAATGTTAAAGTTGGTAAACCCCGCGGGATGACTCAGGCGTTGTCTGTGGCTGGCATTCGGGAGGTCCATTTTCGATTCCTGTGACCGGCGTACCTGACCCATGGTCTTCTTCGAGGTTTTTTCCAGGTTGCCAGGTGAATGCTGGTTAGATTAGTTATATTCACTATTCATTCATCTGCATTATCATTTCACAGCATCTCTCATCTGCTGGTCTCTTTCAGGGTAGAAGTGTCGGTGGGAGTTCTAGCGCTGCATGGCAGGATGATGTGCTCCTGTAAGCGCTTCTTCCTCCGCTAGGACGACCTCCGGTCTCCGCCTGGTGGGCCGTTTCAGAAATACGGTGGGTGGGATGCCCGTTTTACTTGTCTGCCGGGGAGTTTCTAACTGACAAAACAGTAGGCACACTACCCTCTGCATTGTTGTGACTCCTTGGTTCGGCCACCCTCTGTTTCCTCTCATCTCTTCCTTCCTCCCGGGTTGCTCTATTTATGGGCATATGTACAATAGCTCAAGACTGTTCGCAGTGCAAAATCCCCTTCGTACGATTCTATCTTATCCTATCCTATCCTATCCTATCCTATCCTATCCTATCCTATCCTATCCTATCCTATCCTATCCTATGCTATCCTATCCTATCCTATCCTATCCTAACGTTGTTACCTTGCTATGGAAACATGTTTGACATATTGTAAGAAATAATTTTATTCCCATATATCCTTTCTATTATGCACTGTTGAATGGCATTTTCAAACTCATCTGCAGCCCGCCTTGGTGGCGTAGATGGTAACGTGCCCGCCTCACGTTCAATAGGTCCCAAGTTCGAAACTCGGTCACGTTAAGTTATCTGGATAAGCTTTTATCCGTGGTTTTGCCTTATCCTGAAAGATGATGGTCGGGTAACTCTAAGTTCAATGGACTCTGGGCTCATTTGAGCATTACTTCATCAATTTCATTCATTGTCCGATATGACCTAACTTGGTAGACGTATCTTGATAAAAATATTCTGCACTCTCCATTAAATGTAGCTTTAGGTATATCCAAATATATTTATACGTTACGTAAGAAGGGTAAGAACTCAGCTGCATCCATAATTTGGAGCACAGAATTTGTGAAAATTCCTTGACGAAAAATGTACAAATTTTATACCAAACTTAACCTGGTTTATTGCGACATGGTTCAGTTTTCAGCTATCTCTTTACAAACTTGTCATTTTCACAATTTTAATCTAGTTCAGCTTTCACTGGGACTTGACATAGCTCACGCTATGGATTCAGAAATGTCAATTTGTACAATTTTCTCCTGTCAGTACCCGTTCCTCGCGACATACTGACGCAATTAAATAGCAAGCCGTTAAAAACTCGCTTGCAGAACCGTAATTCCTGTCGCCTCAAAAAACACCCGCTAATTCACCTATTTCCTCATCGACCCTCTCACTAACAATTTACGAAAGTGAATCTGTATATGGCTAGTAGAAATTTCTCCAACGTTCAATGACGTTTCAGAGAAGTAGAGAGAAGGCAGAAATTTCCAGCTGGTTGCGGTTGTCTGGCAACAGGTCTTCCGATGTATACCTGGGTGTGCCGGTTGTTTGTAATAATAATGATAATGATAATTATAACGATAATAACAACAGTAATAACAATAACAATAACAACACTAATAACAACAATAACAATGATGATGATAATCACTGCAGTCGTATCATACCTATAATCCTAACGCGCTCTCCACGTGGCAGCAGGGTCGAACAGTGGCAGAATGGTTAGACCGCTTGACTCAAGACTAGACCGCAAAGTGATATTTGTGCTGAACAACAGTTTTCTCCGGGATCTCCGGTTTCCCTCGCCATCTCATTCCACCTGTGCTCCATCTTCATCTCATGTATAATCAGTGTCGGTACCTGCGGTGCCGTATTTAGTAAAAATGTGCAATGAACAATAAGCGGCATCAATAAGCGGCAACGTCGCCTCTCTTTCCATACGAAACGTCAATCACTTTCTAGATTGGCGTCCAGTTTACTAATATTTTGTCTATCTCTTACGTTTTACCAGTTACTACCCAGAACGTAGAGCACTTTCGCGCTCTTCCCAGAAAGTTGTAGATATATGTTTCATTTACCATGGACATTTTTTAAACACAAGGCACTTTAAACTAGTTAGAGCCACTTTCTGAAAAGATATGCTTTTCGAAAAATATTCCATAGAAGAAATGTCGAATATTTAAAAGCTGCTGAGCTTAAACATCAAGTTTATAAAACCTATTTTTTATTTATGGGGCATCAACCGGTGAAATTTCACTTTCAATTTTTTTAATTAAATGCGATACATGCTACATCTACTGTAAGTGCGCAGTGGATAAAGTAAGGGGCTTATAACATTCTACCGCTGTTATTTTGCCGCATCACGGTGTTTTGTATAATTTTTATAAGTGTAAGTTTTATATTTCTTATACCTTTTACTTTCTTCACTGCTTACCTATAGTGCGTAAAGGAAGCACATATTCCGATTGCCTCAATGTTAAACAAGAAAAGTGAGTAAGTGTGAACATCAGGTTAACTACGAAATGAAATGCTGGATAAGCACCACTCTAGTTATTTAAATGCAGTATCCTCCAAATATATGTCTCGGGGTTTTCAAAAGAATACTTTACCCTAAACTACCCCTTATGTTAAAACTTTTTCATATTTTTATTTTTCCAAACTGATTTTAACGATTTAAATTAAAATATCATATATTTAATGTATTTATCCGACAAATAATATTTATATTTTGGGGGAATATTCTCTGAAGTCGTCTTTATTCAGAAGTATTTTGAATAATTTTAAATTACGACAAAAACTTACATCACAAAAAATGTTGATATCTTTAAGACACATTTATTTCAAATACGCATTTGCGACATCACTCCGTTATTATTGCTTTTACTTTTGCAATATCTTATCATTTTTAAAGTACTGTATCTATTTAGCTAATTATCGTGATACCGGAAGGTCTATGGAATTTTACTGCCAGTACATAATTCTTTTAAAAATTAGACGAAAAATATGGTTACCTTTAACCTCCAAAATGTCTTATTAACATGAAGTAAACAGAGAAATCAGCTTCTGTAAGAATACATTATGGAAGCTATATAAAAATGAAGGGCGGTGTATAGAACTTTTTAATTGATTGCAAAGAAAGAGCAAACGATTTGAATGTTAAATAATTTCCAAGAAAGTGACTTTGAAACTTTGTTTCATTGGATATAAATGGAGAACAAGGGTTTCGCCCTTGAACGCGGCAAATCGAAGCCGTGCCTGCCTGGGTATTAAACATGAAGTCGATCGCTGTTCGGAATGCAAATAAGACAGGAGTAAGCAAACATACATGTTTGTCTTGGAGTCCACGCCCAAAACACCCGAGTTACCCACCAAGAAAAATGAGTAAATATCAGGATGATAAGCTATCCTCAGACACTTGAGAAAAAGGGCATCATTAAGAGGGTGCTGGGGTATTACAAATGAAAAGAAAATAAGAGGGGGAAAATAACGAGCTCCTGTGAAACGGAAGAGATGATTAAGAAATGAGATAGATTAGTCTTCAGACAGAGATTAAAAGCACAAGTATGAACAAAACATGAGAACTTGGGGTAATAATGGTATGCTAACTATATCTTTTAACCTCTTTCCATCACAGCAAACAATTAGTTCTTTAGAGCAACTATCGTGTATTTTAAGACCTCAGACTAGCTGTCTCCTTTGCTATTTATACACACATTAGACTCATCCCCACTTAGATACTTACTAAGGTAGAGCAATCATGATCTCACGTTTTGAAGTCCATTAAATAAAGTACTAATGTGTAACACTCACATGCCTTGAACTTAGCGTTAATTTCTTGGAATACGTTTTAGGCAGAGATGTTTGCGATTTTTTGAATGAAAGGGAGAGCAATAAATGTCCTCTTCACTGAGTGTTTAGTTCATCTATCTTATTTCCTTCATTTAAACTTCTAAAGTTCTCATCTCCTTAGCAAAGTCTACAAGACTCTTAGTGGCCACTTTTGAAATTCTAGCAATTGCATGATTTTCTGAATAAAGTGTTTAACACGAAGACGCCAACAGACACCAACCAATGTGATAAAGCTTCATTAACTCAATCACTTTGCCGACTTTGTAGGAATGTCCGTACACTTAAAAATACCCTGCTAATAAACGAACTGTGTGCTAGTGCAATCCCATTCATTTTAAACAGTAACTGTGTCCCGGTTTTTGTTATCTCTTTGATAAGGACCATTCAATGCTTGCATCCTGATTAAAACACCTAGTTTTCATATGCTTTTTCCGATCCTTTCCAAGATTACCCTTTGAACAAAGTCATAGGATAGTCCAAGGATATATCTAGGACCTTCCAAAGCATCCTTTGCTCATATTTTCACCAAATCATCTATTCTGTTTGCGATCTGAAAGTATGCTCAAAGCTCCATGTAAAGCAGTTGACTCGACAAATTTAATTCAAAACTACATAAAGTGATTTCCAAGGCAAATTACTTTATCACAGTGAAACACGAATGCTAAGAGGAACAGAATTAATGGAAAATTGAAGCATTGGAAATTAGTATTTCTAAGATCAAAAATGGAAATAACGCTAAGAGAACAGAATAATCAGTAAAAATATAATACAATGACCTGATATAAAAACCAATATTATTAAAAATATTAAAAAATACCAGAAGATATGCTTAAACCACTTATGTGGAATGACCCTTTATCATCTAACTTGGAAAGCTTTCATTTATAGATCAAAGATATGGTGGGATTTTGAAAGGCCAAGAAAATTCTTCACAGTCATTTTAAACAATTTGTTAGCTATGCAACTGATTTTCAGCTACTCAGTCCTTGATCTGGAATAAGAAAAAGAACTAATGCCGGAAGGCCTTCAAAGCTTAATAATACTGTAATAGTGCAACTGTTTGTGTTGGAATGGATGCCAGTCTATCAGGGAAGTGAGGAAAATGAGTGTGGGAAGAAATTAAAACGTTGGCCAAGAAAGAAAATAAGTTTCATCTCACACGTATTTGATATGTTTGTTCAATCAGCAAGTCATGTGTTAGAACCACAGTACGGCAATGTCCAGAGAACATAAGAAATCTCTTGGCAAACTAAATTTTGAATGGAGTCAACCATACCTTTCCTAGGCCACTATTGTAACCAAGCAAATAAGTTTTTTGGTTATAGACCGTTCACCGACACAGCCAGGGAAACCTTACCTGTGTACGATGTGGGAAATGCAGAGAAAGTACAAAACACATATTGTTCGAGTGTGAACCATTCAAGAGGAAGAGATTCTATCTCTTTAGTGTCTCCACACCAGATGCTGTTCACGAGTCTGTCATGGGAAAAAATATTTTAAAGCTAGCTGAAGCTACAGAACTGGAATTTGTAAAGTAGTAATATAAAATGTTGTTACACTTTGTGTGTGGGAGTCATAAATTCCATATTTAACTTATACGTTTATTCAAGACGTGCCTTTCGTTATAACTTTCTATTTTTGCTTGTTATTGTTACATTTGTTGGTATCATTATATTCCCCAGAAACGGCAACAATGCATCTATTTTGTAGCCACATACTATAATTTAGGAAAAGGATACACTCTTAAAACCACTCAACTTGATATTTCGTACATGTTGCATGAGTTCGACGTACTTGCCTTCTTCAATATGTTATGCTTATACGTGAATTACTTAGTCGCCTTACTTCCCTCATATGTCAGTACTTACAGGGGAGAGCAAGGTATCAGAAGCCAGTCGAGAAGACGAATATGGATCTATAGTCCGGTATGAGAGTGGAGATGATGATTTAAAATGAAGGTAAAATGGATTAAAGAAAAGATGATGATGATGATGATGATGATGATGATGATGATGAAGAGGCGGAGGAGGAGCAGGAGGAGGAGGAGGAGGAGCAGGAGGAGGAGGAGGAGGAGCAGGAGGAGGAGGAGGAGGAGGAGGAGGAAAGAATGGAAAGGCAAACTGCAGGAAACCTAACCAGACACTGCATCGTGCAGCACAAAATTCCATACTCGGTCTCCTGGGATCGAACCCAGGACGCGTTGATAAGAGGTGAGCAATCTAACCACTTGGCTACGGTGCCACCTGCTATACTTATAACCTGAGAAATTCAAACAAAGAGCGGAAAATATCTTGGAAAGTGATTATTACTATATAAATTTGTATTTGGAGTAAATGTATTCATTTATGCAGCTATATTAAGATTCTTTATTGGTGATCAGGACTTCGAAGACGTTAGAGAAAAGAAATAACAAAATCTTTGCCTTGCGTCCTTAAAAGAGGCTACACTTAAAATAAAAAATATCATACACACACACTTCCACGCGCAATTGAAGTTAATCCAAAACATACACTTTTAGGCAACCACAGAGGTACCAACTTCAGTATCCTTTACCACTGGCAAGAGTTACGGAAAATGGAAAGAGTTTCTTTTGAGTTACCTTCGTTGGTGCGTTTTTTAACAGTGTAACTGCAAAAACGAGATCCGATGATAAAAGGAAGCATTATACCAGAAATGTATCTGTATTTTGTTTTAATTTCTTTAAATTCAACAGATGGAGCTTTTTCGAGGCGTGATCCCTCTATTTTCGCGAAGATCGACTCAGCTGAAAAATGGAGTGGACACACGTAGAAAGTGGAGGTAGGGTTAATAGTATCAGTCTAACAAATGTTTTATACAAAATAAAAATAAAGTCTGAATAGATGGATTCACACATAGAACCATTTAAATGTTATATATTTTGCTTTTGCAGGAATTGAAGTTATTTTGATGAAAATACAACATATTTGAAAACTAGAAGTAATGAATAAAACGTAAATTGCGAAATTTGTTTTAACGGCCATTGCAGTCCTTTCCATTATTAAGTAGATTATATATTTGTAGAGCCTTCTTTTAATTGCTTTGGTCATACCAGGGTTCTGATTGAGAAACAACCAATGTTGTCGATCTTGTTGAACTGTGTGTTTTCTTAACATTCGTATTCTTTTTCTCATACTTTAACTATCAAACTCGCTCTTGTTCACACCTATATTCATACTTCTAGACTCTGTGGAGAAAAGGAAACCGTTCTGGTTAAGGAAACACTGCCAATCCCTGTTGGGATCGAACGCGTGACCTCTGCAGAAAAGCCACAGCACTGAACACTGTCGCAGAGGTAAATTCTGATTTTTATAACAGTAAATTGGATACTCGGAATGTTAGGTACGGAAAATTTACATTTAAGCTAGAAAGTTACTAAATTAACTCTAATCTGGTGTTCTATTGAATTATAGTGTAATGTATGTTACGTGGTCGAGTGTTTAGATCGCTTGGCTCTTAACAAGGTGACCTAGATTTGATCCCAAGTGATCGTAAAGTGAGATTTGTCGTGGACAACACGGCGCTGAAGCGGGTTTCTCCGGGATCTCCAGTTTCCCCCGCCAGCATTTCACAAATTGCTTCATCATCTTTCCTATCATTTCATCTCGCCCTCATTCAGTCATCCACTGCCCTCAATCTCATACAGGCATCGGGCTGATCACCCTTCCTGGGTTCTTTCTCTCACTGATCCAGAGCTTCCGTTCCTCAACCGGCATAAGGGGTTAGAGGAGCAAGAATAACCTGACACCACGTATAAGAGGGCAGTTAAAGACGAAGTATGCTTACATGGGGGTATGCTTGTTACAAGAAACACACACACACACACACACACACACACACACACACACACACACACACACACACACACACACACACACACACATACACACTCGCTCTCTCTCACTCTCTCTCTGTCTAAACGCGCGCGCGTATGTGTGTGTGTGTGTGTGTGTGTGTGTGTGTGTGTGTGTGTGTGTGTGTGTGTGTGTGTGTGTGTGTGTGTGTGTGTGTGTGTGTGTGTGTGTAACCAACTCACTTTACATTTGTCCATATTACGCTGTTATTTTCTCTGCTACAAGTATCTGAAAGGATCAAAAGTTAAATATTGTATTTTAATGCTCAATTCTACTATGAGAATTTAATTAGCAAATTTATGGAGGTGAAAAGTTAAAACATTTATGAAAAACAGAAGTCCAAATTAAATAGATTGTGGCCAACAACTTTTCTTTTCTTTCTTCTTGACTGTTTTTCAATAGTATTTCCTTAGTTCACGGAACCTCAGTATACGTTAATTGCCTTAACATAAATAGCATTTTCTGAAAATATATTTCTCCCTAGCAACCCTAAATCGCGATAAAACGCTAAAATACGAAAAAAATAACCTTTTATGCAGACGAAATTTTATCCGGAATGTTTGAAACTATTTGATTCTATAAAAATGTACTAGATTGAGTATGTTACCTGCAAGAACCAATAGGTTCTTTTTTTTTCCAAATCTTTCGTGTGCTAAATAGGCCAAAAATTACTAAAAAAAGCTTTGTAAATTCACGTGAATTTCTCTGCTTTCTCTTCTGTAAAGTTTTGTGTAAAAAGCTTTTGTTCTGTCTATTTCTTGTCAGTCAAGATCAACTTTCTTTACACATTTACGGATTTCGTTGTACGTATATTAAAGATACAATTGGTTAAAGTCACTGTCCATTTCTTAAAAGGCGAATCGCTATACTATCACATTGAAATTCGTGTTGTATGCATGAATATATAGAAAATGAATGTTGATTTATTGTTTTAATGAAGTGTAAGTATTTGAAAATTCAGATAAATAAAAAGGCTATCTCAGAAAGTGTTTGCCGCATAAAAACTTTACACAAGGTTGCGTCTTAATATCTAGACTTTTTGTATAATTTGGTTTATTGTTACAGTTTACCAATTATGTAATAGTCAATTATAATGAAGAAGACTTCAGAGGTTGTTTGAAGCAAATGCAGGATATGCGCTTTACTTGTCATAAACACGTATTCTAATTGATATTTAGAGTAACTTTTTCAGAAAATGTTTTATAGTTTACACACACAAATACACGCACACACTTGTTTTCTAAAAAATGGCCTTTAGTTAAGATTCCTCGAATCATTTATTACAAATAAAATATCAGATTTTGGGTGGGTTACATTATCTTCTCTGCCTACTAGGCATGTGCTACAGAAATTATGGATGCCCATCTAACAAAAAAAAAAAAAAAAAAAAAAAAAAAAAAAAAAAAAAATCACTGAAAATTCATAAAAGAGCATTTTAATGATTTTAAATACTAAAAAACCCAATTCTTCGCCATTTACCGATTTTAACTCAGGGATTTTCACAGAAAAGGGCAGAAGGGGGTCTGCATAAGGAGTAAATCCCTTTCCAATAGCATGAAGGCAGAAACAACTTTTGTTTTCTTTTTTGCGTTCTCAATTTTAAATTCTCTTCTCGAGTATTCATTTGTTAGCACACTGCAATTTATTAATATCCTGTTAAATAGGTTAGACAAAATATATTTCAAAACATATTTGTATCTCACTCGAGGAATTTGACAAAATAATAAGAGAACAAAAATTTTGCAATCTCTAAAATTAATTTTTAAATATTTTATGTCTACACTCACATAGCTTTCTTTACTCTCTGTTACAAAACCAATTTTAAACTCTCAACTATATGTTTATTGATATAAACTGTCGAAGAAATACTTCGCTTTTAGATACAATGGGAGTAAGGTAATACAGTACCTATAAGCGATAGTCAAATCTCTCAAAACTTGGTCTCTATAATGATGGCCTTAAAATCCGGTTCTTTTTGCATGATCAAGATATTAAATAGCGAATAACGACTTGTTATTCAAGAAAAGTATAAGTATTTGAAAACTCAAACCGATAAGAAGGAACATCTCAAAAATGCTAATTTCCAAATAAGTTAATGGATATATTTAAGTACACTGAGATATAACGAGATCTACAATTTTTGTATAGTAAGATATTGTCTATTTCTTGTCAGTTATATGAAAATCATCCAGAATCAAGCGCCTTCAGAGGGCATTCCACAAAAATTCAAAGGTACATTTTATTTGCCATGAAAATGTCCTAAACACACGGTGTTTTAACCAAAATCATTTAAAATTTTTAAAATGTTGTTCATAAAGGGGGACTTTATTTTAAAATCTTCAATTCAAATATTAGGAAAGGGCAGAACTTTAATGGCAAGTGTGATATTTAACTGACTTTCCCTGTTTGGGTTATGCTGTTCACAGAGATAGCAGAGACAGATATATACAACTTCCTCTTAAAGATGCTTTTTTGAATTCAAGGACCTCTATATATGTATTCCTAGTGACATCATAGTATAGAACCTTTGGGTATAGTATAGAACCTAGTATGTACGTGTTAGAGAAAGTAAGTATGGATAAAAGTTTGGTGCACATATTATATATTAAACCTAAATTTCTGTGTTAGTATTTCAAATGAATATGTCTGAAATAGAGTATTTTTAGAATTCAACAGCTGAATTTCACTAATTGGTAACAAGTTAATAATTTATAATCAACTACTGCTTTAGAAACACATTCAGAAAAAGTACAAAGTCGGGCACTAGTTATTAAAGCATTTATGAGAATAAATTTAGCTTCACTTCAAAATAATGCAGCTGAAGTTTGATGCTGTAGTTCATTTTGCTTTAAAATTCAGTCTGGTTTTGAAACGAATGTGCTAGTGGATTGGAGAGACGTCATCAGGCCATTAAACGTGAACATGCACTGTTGTTCTGTGAGGGAATGCTGGGTAGAGCTATTTAAACCAGAGCGAATAGCCGTTCATCACCTTTCGGAACACTATATGGCACATTTGTCATCATTGGCAAGCAACATACAACGCCCTAGCACATTGTGTGGAGCCATTCGTCTTTCCCTCTCCCTGCACTCACAGAAAATATCACTATTATTCTTCACCGCAAGTTTTTCGTCTCCCTTCCAGACTGCTACATTTGTCTTTCACGTTTTCCCATCCGTCCTTGCCTCAAAAA
The DNA here is from genome assembly GCA_030765055.1 of Mantis religiosa. Lineage (NCBI taxonomy): Eukaryota > Metazoa > Arthropoda > Insecta > Mantodea > Mantidae > Mantis > Mantis religiosa. The sequence continues at coordinate 261,907,308 of CM060948.1, read as the reverse complement.
AATCGGAGGGGAATAGTGTGAAGTAAAATAAATAAAAAATAGGGAAAAAAAAGAAACGAGACGTTAAGAATAAGAAGGAATAGAAAACCCATTACTCACATCTTTCAGAACCCACTTATTTTTTAACACCTCGTAGAGCGTTTTATTTTAGTGTTGTTGCCTTGTACAAACGTATAGGGAAATTCCTATTTCTACCATAAAATACGAGGTGGTTCTCAGAACTGATGCAGAATATCAATTGATTATCACCACTTTGTTTTAATGTGTTTATGTTAAACTTTTGCTTTGCAGCTGACTTGGGGCTTAATTAAAGCTTCTTAGCGGTCTGGCAGCTACTGGATGTCTTTGATTCTTCTTTAAACTTTAGCACTTTCCCTCATTTGCTATGGAAATGCTAGGTCAGTTAGCTTACTTTCACAAATTTACCTGCCATTATATTCATTTGCATCTTGAGACAGCGTTGGTACATATACTCCGCTAATACCTTACATTAAATAATAAATAAAGCTAATACTTATTCAGAAATTGTAATGGAGAACAATAATGAAAATTGGCCGCCGATAGACCATTGGAGTTAAAGGCGGGGTATAAATGAAACAAATAAAGTAATAAGAATAACAATTACAGGAAAAGAAATCAATAGTGTTAATAGTAATAGGTTATATGCTTGCATTCATTTAAATATTGATTGTATAATGCGTATTTAAAACTTCATATAATAGTTTGTTTAAGAATTGGAAATGGGAAGTAATATATGTTCTTAGAAATCTTGATTGAAAGTTAACATTCCCAAAAGGAGAGTCTAAATTCCTTTACGCGGTAATGGCTTAGTTTGAGGGAATGTCATTCAATCTCGTTTCATTAGACTCCGGAAATAAATAAAAGTTGCAAATATAAAGCGAAATGCAAGTGACACTATTTCAGAATCACGGCATTTATGCAGTAAATGACCCCCAACGTAATCACAACTCTGTGTGGGGCTTCTCCGCTCCAGAACTCAGACGTCTGACCTATAACAGTAAGTATTATGAGAGGGGGGGTGGTTATGTCCCTGTCGAAAGCAATAAATTAAATGGTAATAATTCTCAGCATTATCTACCCACTATATGAATCTTCTAGTATACTACAACATTTTGTCATATTCAATACCTTACAATAATTTCCAAAATTTGCCCAACATCTGAAATGTTATTTTCAAATTGCTACCTTAACAGTGTTGGAATGACTTGAAAACAAATGGCATGCTCTAACCCGTCAACAATTTAACAAGGCTTGATTTTTTTAAGCAATGAAATGAGAGAATTTACAGGTGTCATGAGATTTGCAACTTATCTGAAAGCAAAAAGTAAACAAAAGTAAACTCGGATGTTGTAATGTGAGCCGATTAGGTCATTCGAAAACTGGTCATGTCTATAGGTAATGGCTCCGTAGAATACAACTTAATTACAACTGGGGTATATTAGGACATTTTCAGGCAAATATCCAAACTAAGTAGACAATATTGCAGTGCTGCAGTGTTTACAGACTGCTTAACCTATCAATAGGTGTCATTTCCATTGTATTCCTTAATCATATTTTGCTTTCATGGACTATAATACGTGACAGTACTATGTAGTCAGCAAAAAAGTTTTCCATTGCAAAATGTTTTATCTTGACATTACATTGAACGCAATAAACGATTTCTTCTGAGCTTCAATTTCGTAAAGAAACAACGTTCACAAAATTATGGATTTGTCCAATCTTCTCAATTCTTATAAAATTTAATTTCGCCGATTATTTTTCAAAATCTGACAATATTTGAGATAAAATCTTGACTTGAAGGTTCGATCATACATTAGGTAAATACGTGTCTAGTGTTTAACGCCCGCCTTTACTGCAGATGGCGACACTGATTATACATGAGATGATGATGGAGCACAAGTGGAATGAGATGGCTAGAGAAACCGGAGATCCCGGAGAAAACCTGCCCCAGCACGTGTTGCTCACGCCAAATCTCATTTTGCGGTCTCCTGGGATCGAACCCGGGGCGCCTTAGTGAGAGCCGAGCCATGTAACCACTCAGCCACAGAGCTGCCAAGTATTAGGTAAATATGTATTGTGATGGTTCTTGACACTATTAACTGTCAGGATCATATCAAATCTAGTGAGTCGAAATTTTGTCTCGCAGGATTTCTTTTACATTCCAGTTTGTAGAGCAAACTTCCCCTAAAAGAAGTTAAATTTTACCATTCTACTGCAAAGTGCAAACGAGTTGTGCTTTTGTTCTATGACTTGATATGGAATTCAGAGTGACAATTGCAGAATACATACCAGTTTTTAATATATTTTGAAATGCGTTGCTCTTTTGGCCCCCCTTTTTTGTTGGTCATTTACTCTCCTGTTAATTGCTACAAGGACGAGTTAATCTAAGCAAGAAATAGTCATATAGCTTCAGCTATACTTCAGAATGAGTCTAGTCAAGAGTTCCTTAAATGGGTTCCTTGTCTGGGGTAATGGTCATATGAAACGGAATCGAGTGCACTGCAGAGAATGAGTATGGGAATGTTTTATTTTTGCAAGCGAACTCACCACTGTGAGATGTCCCACTATCCTAGTGGAGTAGTTTTCTTTTTAATGCAATGTATCTACCAATAATTTGGATATACATACCACAAAATAATCTCTGCAGCGTAATTCAGTGACCATTAGGATTTTCCAGACCATTGAAGGTCTTCTACAGTTTTCTACATGATTTTTTTTATTAAGACAAGAGAGGGACTGGACTGGGCTAGACTGGCCTGGACAACCTTACGGAGGGAAGTCGGCACGGATATTTTTCCCACAAGTGGGAGCACCCCGGAAGAAGGATGTGGCGAGAGGAGACAGAGGAGGATGTCCCAAGGAGCCACGACAGAGCAGAGGGCAGGGTCCCCATATTTTACTAGGCCAGGACAACGGACATCCTCCCCTCGTGTGGTTCGGAAACAACCCCACCATGAGACCGGGTTTGGAGACTGGCAACCTCCTACCGAAGCTGGAAGCTTTTTTACTCCAGAGCATATCATCCTTTCATGCACCGCCGATACATCTACCCCGAAAGAGATCACCAGATCAGAGATAAAGTGAAATGATAATGCAGATGAAACGGAGGGTCAGGAAATTCGGGGTATGTAATTTACCTACCTAGCATTCGCCTGGTGACCCGGGAAAGCTCAGGTAGGGAATCCAACTCGAGCTTCCTGAATGCGGTACCAGACGAAACCGTCTGAGCCGCTTCGCTCATGAACAATAGAGAGACCTAACTGATTCTCAGTATGCATTTCAATAACCTTTGGTAGGTTAACTCATAGATCCTGGCACATTTAAGTGAAGGTTTATTGCGTAAAATAAAATGTTTTGGAAATACATTTAACGTTATTTGGTGGAGAATATTGCGCCCTGCAAAATAGTGTGTTTAGTTATTTTAGGTTTATACACTGTGTGTACTTTTCAGGTTAATAAAATGAAATTGTCAAATCGACACCAAAGGACATTTCGGGTACCACCTGCTTTTGTTTTAATCCAGGTTTAAAGCTACAGAAGCTGATGGAAGAACTGCACCCTCTGCTGTCGATTGGACATTCATTTTTTGACCTGAAAAGAGGAAACAGTATATAAGCATGCAAATGCTAATCGCATCGTGTGATTTTGTGTGCAATAACATAAAAGCTACGGTTAATGTCAACCAGAATGAGGAAATCTTCTAGGAAATTGCCAGAAAATGCAAATATAAATTGTATTTATTATGAAAGTATCAAACGTATGGTATTCTAGTAAAAATCATTCATCCTTAATTTTGAGTGAATTTAAACTTTCGAAAACCAATTCCATGTAAATGATTAAATGATACTCTGCAGTGGAGATATTATTGAGAATTTTCCGTCTCGCATCCTTGAAAGGCGCTGAATTTAAGTACCAAGTTTTACATAGAACCGGTGTTCCTTTACTTTTAATTATGCTTTTCCAAGATACAGCCTCAGAACTTTCTCGAAGTATGTTTTACTTGCGGATTCATGGAGTCTCAAAACATGTATTTATGACTAAATCTAGGAATCAAATTTGCTTGTCACATACTATACGTTTTATAGAAGTAAAAAAGGATACAAATAAAGAACTTCCAAATTTGACAAAATAAAAACATTGGAAAATTCAGATCGATATCGAAGAATATATCGGGAATGATTGGCCTCACACAAAGAAGTAGTTGACCTAAATTCTGTTATTTTAATGAAATCTAAATTTTACTGTAATAAGATTTAGTCTACTTCTTACGGTTTACCAGTGACATAAGAGTCACTCAGAATGAAGAGGAGTACAAAGGCTATTACCAGAAAATACAAAATATATATTTTATATAAAATATCTTAAGAATAATCTAATTATGTTAACTTTTAGAAAATCAAAAATTGTGAAGGATATTCTCTGTAAAAGTCAGTTTAGGATTGGGGATTTTTTTAACCTTAGCTGAAATTACATACCAAGCTTATAAAACTTTCTGGGAGTAACCAACATGTAGGTATTTCCGATGAGATCTCAGGTGAGAATGTTGAGTCGGATAATACATTTCCTTTACTTACTCTAAGGTCGTATGGAGGAAATAAAGCAATTTGTACACTTTTTACATATTGTTTTGTGTAATGAAAGACAAAACAAAAAACAACAAACAAAATATTTCTATAACATGGTTTTATCATTCCATAGAAACTGAAAAGTTATTTTTTAAATTATCTTATCAATTTTCCGATATCTCCTATTTCAACCGTATTTCTCTTTCCAGTTTCTTATTGGTTTTAAAATATGAATTTTCCAATATGGGCGGTATTGATTAATTATTTTAAAACATCTAATTACTTTAAAACAGAAGATAAATTTAAACATCTAATTCCACAATCCGTAACAATGTTTATACCCTCGAGTGTCCCTCACGCTCTTCACAGCAAAAAAAAAAAAAAAAAAAAAAAAAAAAAAAAAAAAAAAAAAAAAACCACACACACATTTTGTAAATACTTACTGCCCTTATAATTTTAAAATGCGAGATAAAATAATTATTTAAAAGTACTCAAAGAAAACCCTATATAGAATACACTTCGCTTTACGTGAATATATGAAGCATTTTCTTCACAAACTAATTATGACATTTGCAACTAGAATTAACAACTGTGTTAAAATGAAGTGCTGCTGGTTAACATTTAGCTTAATACAGCAAAAATGGCCACATTTTAAAAATTTACTAGTGGTTTTTCTTAAACTTAAAATTTAAATTAATAGAGAGCATGGCCATGTAACGAAGTAATTGAAAACAGCCCTTAATATATTTCTGCCTATTCTATACAATATGTAGATGAAACATTCACTCAGACCTTTTCATTTATATCGAAAAAACAAGGGGGGTATTTTGTATGTCTATAAGAAGTCGATATCCGTATACGAAAGCCATTCACAAACTAAAAAAGACAGGCAAATAAAAGGCACCCCCTTATTTCAGATCAGCCCATAGGCGGTGCTACTGATCAGAGAATAAATATAAAGGAACCTCCCCCTTTTCGTTTTCCAAAGTCTAAACTAAATGTTAGCACTGACAAAGGGGAGGGAGAAACTTCTTTACAGAAATGTAACAGTACAAGAAGATAGTTGCCCAAGTTCGCCACAAACCTGTCGACTTGCTGGAGTGAGAAGGAAAGAGATATTTTACTAAAAGCCCAAGTATTAAGCATTTCCTTTGCCTTTAGAGAAGGTGTTATATAGGGTGGATCCAAATTATGTTAAAACTTCTCTGTTGAGAATAATGAGGTCTATCTTCATTTAGCGGTTTATTGCAGCCTCAGACTTAAAAAGAATATGCTCATTTGAATGTTTTGAAATCAGATTGACATTCCATCTGAAATTATTAAATACGTAGTCATGAGGAACGATTCATCTCCTTATCTTGAGTTTACCTTATGTTATTTGTAAAGGTAAAGAAAGAAGGAAAGAAAGAAACAAAGAAAGAGAGAGAGAGAAAGAAAGAAAAAGAAAGAGAGAGTGAGTGAAAGAAAGAGAGAGAAACAAAGAAAAGAAAGAAAGCAAGCAAGAAAGAAGGAAAGAAAAAAGAAAGAAAAAAGAAGGAAACGGAAGAAGAAAAAAAGTGTTGTTCAACTGGCTGAAATAAGGTACCATGTATAATGCGTTCTTTCTGCCGAACTACAAAAAAAAAAAAATGAATATCGTACAACTACTTCGCGTGCCTTAACCAGTTAGCTTAGCGAACCTAGGCCAGTATGCTCTAGCATGTATGTTGTAGCACGTAAGTGGAATGAAGCACTCTTACTCCGAGTGAAAATTCAGACATTTGAAAATACCTTTAGCGACTTTCTTTAACGTCGCGAGTTTGTGGTATACGAGAAACCTACGTGCAGAAAGTTGCGGAGTAGAAATTCATTGCAAAAATGAACATTTGCGGTAACGAGAATGTAGCTCAAAAGCTTTTACTTCGTTATTTCCATCAACATTAAATCCGTTTTGTTGCAGTCTCTAATTGTAAAACATGTTTGTGGCGTGTCAGGCGTAAACAAAATTCACTCAATGTAAGAACTAGCAAATCAAATATTTTAATTATATTCAATCAGTGCTTTTTAATTGGATGTCATTCCTCTGTGACTCCATGCCCGTAATTCTAAAATGCTTAGTTTGATATTGCCTTTTTAATCCATAATTTTCTGCAAATCGTTTCTCTGCACATTGTGTCCCTGCACACTGTATACTACTTAATTTACTTAAACCTGAGTTGATTCATTTGCATTCATCTGGGACCTTATCATAAGATACACCCATACAAAACTGTGAAACAGACAAAATTCAGGTACTTTAAGATATAAGGAAAGAAAATGAATTAACAAAGAATCGACATTTATTTGAAAATCAAACGTTTCAATCATTTTATATAACAACTTCATAAGTTTGCTCCAATTTTATTTACTCTTATACGTTTTGTTTTGAGAGCGTATTCCATTCATCTTTTGGAAACATTTTGTTTTTTACTGTATTACTTTTACATCACTGTATGAACAACCTAACATACTTGGCTCTGTTCCTGAGGACACGCATTCAAAGTAATGGAGGGTGATGAAATTTTTTCATCAAAATAGTATGGCTTTCTTCGTAAGGGAAACAAAGCCGGTGGTCCCTTTTGATGAAAATTAAGCGGTCTTTCATGTCCAATATACAGTGGGAAGCTCAGAGCCTTTATCGTTAAAGAGCACTCATAAGTACACATACTTTTTTATTTTTGTGTGATTGATAATGTGCTGTTTCTGTAATCACATTTAGCCTTTTTTAAATAAAAAAACGATATTATGGTTACAAGTGGAGTTGAGGGGGAGACCTCGCGCACTGTGACCTGTATAGATTTATTATAGCTGAAACCAGCAGAGGAAGGGATGAAGTAAGAAAACAACAGAGCCCATGCAGACAGGCCACAGAGACGCGCCGTAGTCGTTAACAGTTGCAGGCTCTAAGTTCGTCCCATTCTTGCAGCTGTCTAGAGAGAATGATGAATGACCCATTGACCAAGCAGCTTCTAGTGTTCCGGGAGACTACTTTCCTTTGAGCAAACATCCGCTCTATCTAAACTTAGTGGATTGTGAGCAAACCGAACTTTAACATGGAAATTGTCTTATCTTTCTTTTTACCTTTTATGGTTTCGTCATTAAAGTTCCATGACAATAAACATAACTTCGTAAGATATTTAAGGGCAGTTCAACATATACATATGATTTTCCATGCCAATATCTCAGACAGTACATTTTGATCAAAATGGAATTTCTAATTTCTCAAAAAAATAAAATGTAACAGCAACTGTTTAAGATGTGGTAAACTTGCTAAAAAGCATAGCTTTGTATCCTTAATAATATTGACCTTGCACCATCTACTTTGGGTAGGTACTAGAGTATTGGTTAGTCAATTTATTACTCAGATATCAATGAAGATAATTTCAATCGGATGACCAGGGCCTTATTTCGTTGCCACCCTCTATAAAGACGCATGAGCAGAGAGACCTCAACCCCATACTACCCTTTTCCTTAAACGTAACCAAACAACTCTACTTGGAGGAGATGGTTACCGGCATCAGATCTTTAGTCCACGTGAACATAAGGAATACTCACACTCCCTTAAGGGGCGGCTACCACCGGACAAGGGATGGGCCTCACCCCCTACATGGACGCCAATCAGCCGTCCTAGGGTAATGAAGCACTGCTTCTATTGAACTCGGCAAACCCATTCAGTGAAATGGAGTTTGGCGAAGTAGAGTAGGGAGCCCGGAGGTGATAGCAATAGAAACAAACATCTATCTCTCTGAATAAACATGATGGATTTCTCCACTAGAGGCAAACTCCTACCAGCAGTTCGTTTGTATTGGTTGGACCACGTCTGTGTGTCTTAGCAATAGATTAACCCCTTACCTCCAAGCTACACACCGCACAAAGACGTAGCTCTATAGTGTAATGTCAAAGATACCCAAGTTATATTGGACATCCGGGCAAACATATACATACACAGAAACCCAAAAGGGGCTATGAAAAGGACTTAGTTGACTTTTAACAGCTTCGAAGGTCATTTACACCATCAAAGGAAGTATACCTTTTGAAATTCGTTGTTCAATTCCTGTGTAACAAAATTGTAAATATACACCTAGGTACACAAAAAGAGGCCCATCTTCCTGGATGTATTTCAAAGCCTTTCCTCAGGTTTCCATATTTAGCTAACACATGATTAAATCTAGTCATTATCACCTGTCTTTACATCGAATATAGGTTACATAACGGAGGACACCAATCGCACTGCTACCTTCATACATCTATTGCGGTCATTACCTACAGGAGAAAGGGATAAATTAAAGAAACCACAGTAAGCTACAGGTCACATGCACACAGGGCACAAAGAAGCGAGGAGGACTAACTGTTTCAGGCTCGAGAATGCTTCCACTGTTGGAGCTGCCTCTAAAAAGGGCCATGAACGAACCATGAACGACCCCTCGAGAAAACAGCTCTCCCTTGAACTCTTTGTTAAGCTTCCGCGTCATCTGTCCGGCATCGTCATATTCTAGGAAACTTCTAAAGAATGTGAAGGGATTAAAAGATTAATTATGTAAATAGAGTCTGACAGACGAGAAACTCCTACAGGATTCGTCTACCGAGCAGCGAAAAATCACACAAATGACAATAGAGTAGATGCGGACCCCACTAGGCCGCTTGGGATAAATGTTTTGGTATGAGTGCCAATTATTAAATAAAAATAAAAGATGAATGTTGGTGAAAGATGAGAATGAAGACCTGAAACTCCCGAATGCGAGTCTCACACGTTACCGCTGAGCCATCTCGCTCGGTACCTGTTCTTATGAAGAAATTTCAAGAAACGAACTTTGACAGAACAGCGGAGTTATATGGAAACTGAAACAAAGAGCGTTATTTAATATATTCTACTGTGACTGGTATCAACGATGAGGGTTGGAGGCCAGGCGAATGTAATATGATTAGATATTTCACCTTCTAGTGGGAGACTATTTGGAAAATGTTTATTAGTGATAATATCTACGTCAAAGGTTTCTTCTGTAGTAAATTTGAAGAGCGTAATATTTATTGCTGACATGACAAGGGAATGAAGCAAGGTCTCTGAGTTTTGCGAAGTGCTTTGCATACTGTTGGCGAAATTTAGTTATAAGAGGCTTATATTTGGACAATATAAATAAATAATTACGCATAAGTATTCAAACACCAATAAGTTAGTTAGTTACTAACACTCCCCACATGGCAACCTTGGCCTTCGGGGTAACCTCACCCCACCAAGTGATGACCGCACCCATTTCTCAGGTGGAGGCACCCAGAGGGCGGTGTCCATTACCTCCGATGATAGGGTGATAGTGAAGATGGCGGTGAGGTGAGAGGACCTACAGTTTTTACCGTGGACTCCGAACCACGTTGGGCATAGGGGATACTTCACATGTGCTAGACAGAGGTGAAGGCGTGGATAGGGCCGACTTAAAATCGCCAACCCCAGAGCCGGGAATCGAACTCAGGACCCTTAGAACGGGAGCCGCGAACGAAACCACCGCGCTACCCCGGCGCCCTCAAACACCAATAATGATAATGGTAATATAACAAGAACAAAAATAAAAGTGATGATTATACACAATTAACTATTACTTAAAATTTTTGTATAATGTTCCTCTCTTTCTTCTTCTTGCAGAGTCTCAAATTTATTTTTAAAAAAAATGCAAAATCGCACAACGTTATTTTCTTTTAGTTTCTGGTTGGTCATCGCTTATTTATTATCCCTTTCTAATCTGCAATCCTATGGCATTAAATGACATACTTTAGCTGGATTTTCTTATACAAAATGAAGCATAGTTTCTTAAAAATGATAACTTCAGCCCATCTCTTGTGTCCATGTTCAGTTGCCTAGAATTATGCAAGAGAATGGTAAGAGGAGCGACGCTTTGAAAAGGCCCAACAGCTCCTTTCAATACCAACTCAAATTGACTCTATCCTATTTTATTTGCATATAAGAATATGTCAGTTATTACATTCGGATGCATCATTTTAAACTGTAGATAATATGACGGTGTTGCTGGTATTTATCACTTTGAATATTTATGAAAGGGATCTAAAATATCATGAATATTGGGTTTGATATACAAATAAATATATAAATATATATATACCTTTCAACAAATTTTAATGTACAAACCGTTTTAAAACTCTTACAATTTGTATGTGTATCATGGCGCCTAGATTTTTTTTTGTGTAATTTACGTCCTCCAAAGTTAAGTCATATCGGACGATGAATGAATTGGATGAAATGATGCTCCAATGAGTCCAGGGACCATGGAGCTTAGAGTTACCCGAAATGCGTCTTGAAGGATAGGGGAAAACCCCGGGGAAAAACCTTATCCATATCCACTCTGACCGAGATTCGAACTCGGGACCTCTTGAACGTGAGGCAGACATGCTACCACCACGCTACCGAGGCGGGCTGGTGCCTAGAAGGCATGCTGATTAGGACTCTACCCATACAAAATACCGTTTATTTTAAAGGTTCCGCTCCGTATCAGCAGTGATTCGCAATGGAGTTGGAGGGTTACACTGCCTCTACATAGGCGGTTATGGGGACTAAGTTTGGAAATGTTATTTAAAACTCGTTTACAGCAATTGAAAGCTGTATTTGCAACAGTTCTCTGAAAATCACAAATAATTAGAAGCCCTTTAATAAGTCTCTATTTTGTACCAGATTTCAATCGAAGTTGAAATGTATGACTGTCAAACTCTTTGCACTACAGGCTGTGCTGGAAGTCCATTTTTGGGGGATTCTCCACATAAACCACAATTATTTTCTCGTTTTGTTTCACACCATTTTCGTTATATTTTAATTATTTGAACTCTAAAATATGAAAATCAACTCCGAATATGCCTTGATTTGTGAGTTATGTTATAGCTTGAGCAAGATAGATATTGAGATAGAGAGAGTGAGAGAGAGAGAGAGAGAGAGAGAGAGAGAGAGAGAGAGAGAGAGAGAGAGAGAGAGAGAGAGATATTTTAGATACTTAGTTTATTAACGACACTGTCAATTGTTCGGATCACATCAGAATCGCCGGTGTGCCAGAATTTAGTTCCCAGTTTTTATATACGTATAAATCCACTAATATGAGGCTATCACTTATAAGCACACTGGGTCCGATTTGAACACGTAACTTTGGAAACGGTAGGCCAGCGATTAACCAACCGAGTCACACTGATACAGGGGAGAGAGAGAGCACCCCATTGTAACCTAAAAAGGCTAATAGAAAGGTTAATAATATATAAAACACGACAGACAACTGAATACTTTGTGACGCCATCATCGAGCAAGTGTATTCCTGATTCTGCCTGTTGAGAAGAATAGGGCAGATGAGATTTGGAAAAGTTGTTATGGAATAACTAGTGGAGTATGGGGCATTTGTACCTGCGTGGCTCTAAGACAAAAAGCCCTCCGCATACCTTATCAACTAATCAATGACTTCACCACTTGACACATCAAAAGTATGTGAGTTGGCTGAATTTGGTATATGATGCACTTTATTACAACTTCATCTTTAAAGAGAGCTTAAGAAAATAAAAATCGGCATTTTAACGTCTTCCTATAACCAATCTGTGTCTTACTTATACTTTGTAGAATGTGACTTTTTGTCATGGCTATTATTTTGTAAAAAAAAAAAAAGAAAAACAAACAAAGCGCGTTTATTTGAACGCATAAATACTTAGACTATACGGTGCAATTGTCCAGGAGATGCTGCATTCGGATTTCTCTTTGCTTCATTACGGAGTCTGGCTGTGGTCGTACAACGGAAGCAGCACGAGGAATCTCAATGCACCAAAATACTTCCTTCATCTTGCCGGCTAGGTCCGCGCCTGAGAAAAACCGCGCTAAGATGAAGATAGCAGGGTATCCCTAGCAAGAGAAACCGAGGTGTGGCGGTTAGCCTTGTATGAGGGACGTATTCATCATTAAACAAACAGGGCCAGGGCTAATTTTCTCGGATTGGTTCGGACTCTACTGTGTTTCAAAACTTAGAGCCGACATGGCTTAATGCTGAAGGCGGATAATTACTCATTCGAAGAAATTTCCTCCAACAGACCCTACTTATACACCAAACTCTCTCCTACCAGATAGGTTACCTACCAACTTAATCTTCCGAATCTCTCAAGAGCATAACTTAAATTATATTCATTTGCATATATCACTTGCGCATTCATGAGGAAAACGTTCCAAAAATACCATACCTATGTGAAGTGTGCCATTAAATCTTACACGCGCTAGTAGTTTGAATTTTATAATGATAAAAAGAAGAGGAAGAAAGAAAGGGGAAAGAAAGGAAAACAGATTTTGCGATTGTAATGTGCAACAGTGTTATGTTAAACTGATTTAAATTCACTTTGCACTAGGATGGCTTTGTTCGTAACATTTCAGAAGGTATCCATAATTACCAAGCAAGATGCTAACGTGTAGGAAGTTCCCGGGTTCGAGTCTTATTTACCCGTTCACCTTGATCAAGCCTTCTCCAAGTCGGCAGACTTTTCCTGGGGTGGTTCATCTTTGACCACGAACTTCCTGTCCCCATTACCTTTCATCTGTTTCAGGGTGAAGGACCGCACGATGGCGATTGGAGGGTGGTAGTATTGTGCGTTTCGGAAAGGTTTCTTCCTGGCGTTCAAAGGGCCTACTGAGGCGCTCCCCCCACCTTTTGAGTGCTTGTTTCGTCACAAGAACCTCGGCGGGCAAGAAGATTATGCAGTGCTAGGCGGATCCGGAATGTGCCTAATCTGGAATCGTTAGCCATCCCGTTCATGCTAACGCACGTCGTCTGGACATAGAAACCAGAAGGGTGACGCTTATCCTTCATTAAAACCAAAAAGAATAATTAATTGACCTACCTTTGGAGTTAGTAATAGAAGTAACGATCTACTAGATTTGGTTGCAAATAAAACCATTTTCTATTGCAGCCATAATCGAACGTTGCTCAGAGCTACACTGAACTCCCTTCTTGACTTTCTGTTACCAATTTTTAGGCATAGAATCACTTTACGTTTGGAATTAGCTTTAGAAGATATTCTGTTCCCCCCATTATACGTCTGTTAATTCGGACGCTCTTTGCAAAAATAGACGAATGGTAGTTGTTGGGAATAACAACCATGTATTGTTACTTAATATAGAATTCAAGCAAACTATTCTTTAAAAATCTTATTGTCCTATCTACTTCAGGATAATCTAGATAAACATTAAATGTTGCTTTTACGTAGATAGTTCCTTAGAGGTTCAATGGAAATAGGGTAATACATCAAGTGTCAGCGAAAGTCAAATCATCAAAGAGATGATGTACTCTGATGGTTTTAAATTCCGTTTTCTTGACATGACCAGAAAATGAAGAAGAAAATTTAACTAAATAAACCTAAAGGACTTTCCATTTAAAAAAAATGTGTAATTACTGGACAATTCAAACAAAGTATATTTTGGAAATGGTTAATTCCACAAAAGGGTTTATTTGACATGCACTGTGTGCTTTAACGAGATACACAATTTTGTCTATGCGGAATTGGTCTATTTTTTATGATTTGCTAGTTAAGCACAAATCATCCAAAATGAAGATTACTTATAAAGCTACTACGTGAAAATCCAAGACACATTTCATTGGCCATGAAAGTATTTAAAGTATATGGTATAACAGTGAAATTTTGGGTGGAGTAGACTAAGTTTCTCTTATTACTCTAGTCGCTATATGTAGTACTAAAGCTAAAAAGAAAATATATTTATATTATTGCGATATATTATTTATGGCATACCTCATGTCGTCTATATATTTAGTAGAATTCTAAATGGATGTTCACTCTTAATTTCAGATTTCGCAAGAAGAATTTATACTAACTTATTCGCTTCAATATAAAAAATGACAATTTCATATGGGGAAAACGAAGGAAGTAATGAATTCTGATAAATCTTGAATTTAAACCACGGGTTCTTAATACAAAATTGGTGTAATCGTGGAGAAAAACTTCGGATGCAAGGAACGAGGATTTGGGAGAGGGTATCACGAGCTACAAACTAAAGATGCTTAATGGATCTAACAGTTTGTACACGTTTGAGAATAAATTAGAGGCGCAAGAAAGCACTTATATTACTTTGGTAAAATATTCTGTGTGCAAAAACATAAAATGTTGAAAATTATCACAACCTGATGCATCTTTACATAGAAACAGATCTGTAGAGACACGAAATATAAAAGAAGCAATTGAATATATCAAATCAAGATTGAGGACTGGGCAAACCTAAATAGAGAATTTATAACACAAATATGACGGATGAAAATAATATAAACAAAAACGCGGAACAATTAATACAGGTTATTCAGAATGGTAGGGATAAAGCACCAAAGAAAACCATAACTCGAAACAACGGACTAACGGTTTGGAATGAACAACTTCATAAGTTGAGGAGAAAGGTACATAAGACTGGAAGAATATATGAAAGAAAAAGAGGCAAATGAAAGAGTTAGGAACTATATGGAGAACTGAAAATAAAATACAGAAAGAAATTAAGAGGAAGTAAGGAAAGCATCATGGGATGACTTCGTTGAAATAAATCTGAAATAAGACATTTGCCAATTACTTTGAAAATGTAATTGAAAAACTAGATGCATCAGAAGCATTATCAGCAAACTATTTGCTACAGAAGCTATTACCATTAGATTTCCATGAGGATGACAATGAAGATAGCTAACAGAAGGTTGAAGTTACATCAGAAATGACAATCAAGGAGTAACTTATATATACAATAAGGAATAAGAATTTAAGTTACCAATTAGAAAATTGAAGAAAAATGAAGTACGACTTCCGGCAGGTGTAGAAGTAGAGATATTACAGCACTTACCTACACTTGTCAGTTGTTAAATGAGTGCCTAATATTTGCAGCAAAAGGTAGAAGTAATCATATTGAAGAAGAAAACAATAAGGACGCTACTCAGCCCAGAAGAAGGAGAGGAAGTAGAAACTGAGGCATTACATTCAGATGCTTTTCTCTACTCATTGTTATTTATTTTTATATAGCTTCTATCTACTTCTATTGTTACAAAAACCTGCTTTTTTACTTCATGATAATCAAAATGACCATTTGCATAGACTGTGCCAATACATATTTTGTTATAGGCAAAGGCGGGTAAGAAAATACCGAAAAATAAGGTGTTTGAAAGCAAGCGCCAGTACACTGAGTTTTATATTCTACACTCTTTTGATGACATTGCGAGAATCAACTTAACAACTTAAGTGACAAGGAGGTGAAAGCTCAGTTTAATAATAACGAATATCCGTAAATGTTTGATGTCACAACAAATTTATTTGAAATAGACTGTGCGTTTTAAAATTTACTAATATTAGGTGTATTACGTCTATGTCTACTATTTTACAAAGTTCCATTCGAATAAAACGAACAAACATTTAAATATCGGAAACATATTAATAAACAATTTTTAGATAATTAGAAAATTTTGAAAAATTGTTTCTTAAAAGGTAATTTAAAGTGGAGATATTTTCTTGAACATCTTTGTCTCATATTTTGGAAGATAACTACCAACAAATTAAGTGTTCTTTCACACAAAACTGTGTACAGGACAAGGGTTGAATTTTAGAATTAGGCTTTAAAATTATTATTGTTTGACCTATTAAAGGTTATCTATAAAAGTCGGGACTTAAAGTACGTATGTCTTGAAATACTTTAAATACGTGTATGTCTTTAGATTATATTTATCTAAAACACGAGTTGAGAGCTCCTACGGTAAACTCTCAGAATTTAATTTCGTATTAGCATCTTGTCATGCTAGTTTAGATGGTTAGAGCAACGCGCTTAGAGCGGTTCAAATCCCGGCTATGGCACTGAGTTTTCGTCTGATTCTACCCTTTAAAATACCAAGGTTGTGCCCGTCTCTGTAGCGTAGGTGGTATTGCTCTGCCTTACGTTCAATAGGTACCGAGTTCGTATCAGAGTGAGTAATCTGGATAAGACTTTTGCCGGGATTTCCCCATATCCTGAAAGATGCATGTCGGGTCTATAGACCCTGGGTTCATTTGAGTGTCATTTCACCCATTTCATCCATCGTCCGATATGACAACATTGGAGGTCGTAAATATATATATAGTTGGTATTAATCTGAGTTTTTGTTTTTAAGATATGCTGCACATAAACACCCACACAGATACACTTTCTCCCTATCTCTCTCTTTCTCTCTCTCTCTACCTCTCTCTGTCACGAGATAGACCAGTTGCTCCTTTAGTAAGAATCAGAAACACGTATGATTATATAGGTATCTTTATTGAAACCTGGATATCAACATTTTAGGTGAAATGCAACAGTTTTCTCACCTATAGATTATGTTCGAAGTAAAAGTGCTCTCGCAAGCAAGAAAGTTTGAACCAGATGCCATACGATTGCGAGGGAAATGCTTTGACCATTTGTTAATATTTATGAGCTTAATAATAACATATATATATATATATCTGTGTTGACACGCTATTCCTAGTTCAACATAAGGAGACAGAACTGTCAGTATGTTGCTAAGAAAGCATCTCCAGGAGTCAATCTATTATTCTATTGATTTACTGTATATTAGGAAAATAGTAAATGATGTGAAAGTTTCGCTGTTATAAATGTCTTCTCTTAGAAAATGAGTTTAATTTAGATTGGTTGGAACAAAAAATTTTAGTAACCCATATTCCTGTAGAAGATTTGCAGCAATTCATTTGTATATAAAAGGTCAGTAGTATAAGATTATCGTTTATCTGTTACGTTCATTTTCTTAATAGTAGTGAGGTAGTCCTCGATCCCGCTACCAAAAATGGTGAAAACATCAAACCTGGTCCATCACCGTTAGATAATTTAAGGCCCAGAGAAATAGTTATTACTTAGGCGGAAACTGAACGCAGGAGGTTCACTTGTTTAAACACGAAGCGCTGGTCGCCTCCCTCTCCCCGCTTTTCAACAAAGAAACCGGGTACTTCAATTATATCCCCGCCAACAAACAGAAGAGTTCGATGCACCTTCTCATATGATGAATGTTGCCAAGAACTTGCAATGCAACATGCTACTCTTTTTTGTTTTACATTAACGTTGGGCTGGGAAGCTAATTACCTATCGATCATGCGACAAAAAGAAAAACCGACAACTTAATACTCACTTATTACCATTCTAATTCAAAGTTTCCGAATCAACTTGTCACTTGGGTGGTTTAATGAACTTTTGGACAGGGCGTTTCCGATTTATTCCCTGTTGGTGTCAAAATGTACAACCTATAAAATATAACACGGCTTTGTTAATACAATAATAATTGAATTTTAAAAAGTAATATTAATTGTGAAGTATAACAGATTACAAAACTAAAACAAGGGCGAAAAAAATAATTTAATTTAAGAGAAGGTAATAAGTGAATTTATTCTCGGTTTGAGAAGGTGCGAAAGAATTAACAGGTGGATAAGCACGGACATACAAGTATTAGCCCTTAACTATTTACACACTCCATGTGGCTATGCTTCACATGAGATAATGTATTGCTGTGTATACACTATATGCACATAATTTCTTGAGCGTTATGCTCGCAAGTTCTCATTCGGTAGGTTTCGCCTAGTTCCGTAAACACAGATGACAACCTTGAAACATGAAATGCGTTATCTACTCTGACCTCTAGTGGCTAATACGCTAAGCTTTCATACGTGCGCCGTTTTATTTTGAGCAATTTTGAGGTTAATTATTAGCTAATCAGTTTACAACAAATCTCAGAGCAAGACGTTTGTTGTGAATGTTATGGCTCTTGAAAGGTGAAACTCTATTATTGTCTATGTCCGTATAACTGTGTTCTGAATGCAATTGAACTGGCATAGGGAAAAATAAAGAATGTCTTTAGAGGACGCAACGTTACTGGTGGTATGTCAGCCACAAATCTGCGGAAACATGCTATAGAAGCGACGGATTGGGAAGAATACTGCAATAAGGTCCAAAAGCTGGGAATGACGCATTGGAGAACTCTACTTTTATGTGTTTCATAAATAGTAAGTATATAAACATGCAGCTTATCGGATCGAGTACAGTTTACTGTTTTTGCACATATCTCGCACATATCTTCGCTTTATCTTACACACTTACACGCTATTTCCTGAACTGTATTTTTCTTGGTTGATCACAGTGCAGAAACAAAAGCGCGTTAACTCTCACTACTTTCTCCCTGCCCGCACTACTCCGTCAAACCAGCGCTCAAGAAAACGTGCGCATATGTTATGTGGTTTTATTATCCTCCATTGTCTAGGAGTAACATGCTAGAAAATGGTTTCCCGAGGTTGCGTGTTCAAACCCCATGGAGGTAGATGGACTTTCTTCGGGCGTAAAAATCCTTGGTATGGCTTTCTTTGGAAGCGAAGTAAAGCCGGTGGTCCGATGTCATAGATTTAGGGCACTTAAAGGAACCTCAAACCCGATAAAGAGGTCTCTGGGCATACTTAAGTGGTCTTTCACACTCATTATAGAATAGGAACCTGAGAACTATGTGCTTAAAGAGCATACATAAATAAAAACTATTTGTATGTGGTTTTCTTTTGGATGATGAGACTGGAAACCCGCCACTCCCTTAAAATGTTATAAGAATTTGTTCAGCAGTAACCGGCCTGCCATTACTCCCTTAGATTATGCAAGAAAAGGAAATGTCTTCGCTTACTTTTCGTTATAGAGAGATTTTAAATTACACCTCTCTATACAAGCCTGACACATACTGAACACTCGACGAGATACTGAAAAATAAATATTGCAAAATTGAAAACAGACAAAGCGCATTCTTCTAATTTGTCGAACGTGTGGATATTTGTTATATATGCATTCATCCTTTCCCAATGCTCAGAAAGATATTTCTATCTGCGTAGCCAGCAGGCTGGTCAATTATTCTCTATCAAAAACACATTGGTGTCCGAGGCTGTAATTTTTTCTTTGGATTTTCTGTCGGTTAGAACATTCGGCTGTCTTTATTTTTGTCTATCATGAAATCAATTTGTGTGCAACTGTTCTAACTTTTATAAATGATGAATAGGCTAGAAGGGTGATATTTAACATTTAACGGCGGGATCTACCCGAAAGTCCGAAGAGTCCGGCCCGGGAGCGATAGAAAACTCCAGGGTGCTTTCCTTTGTGCAATACTTGGAGTCTGAAAAGCCCCCACCCCAATTATCAATACAGATGGAAGTGCATACGTCACTTATGCGCGTCGACCCTGCAGGGAAGACTGCCGAACACCTCGATGGGGCCGCCTGGTGATCTAGCACAACTTCTGGCTGTGCATCATCCGTATCCGGGACTTTTTAGGCAACCCTCTTCCCCCGCCGGGCGGCCGAAGCCTGGCCGGAGGTACCCAATCTCCCATGGGTATCGGAAACCCCCATCCCCTTGAGTCCAACCCAATCGAACAACCCCAAATGGGAATAGCTCGATGTTCGGTCCGAGGTTCGTCCGAGGTAACATCAGAGGTACCACGAGTGCTAAGGGTCCGCAGCGCTCGCACCACGGCAGCTGAAGGGGACGCATCCCCTCTCCTACGGGAGTTGGAATGGTGAAAAGGAAATATTTACGTAAAAGTCAAGCTGATAGGTACACACAATCAGTAGAATGCTTCACATGGTATTTATTGCCAAACATTACTAGGCCCGACAATATTAGACTGAGCTGGGTAGATGTTTGAGCTAAATCGTCGCAGAGGGAGGCCATTCAGCGGACTTTTCTATGTTTCAGAGTGGCATCCAACTGTCGAGTCATTCAAGAGAAAATCGCTTTAATAATTGTAAAATACACATACGATATCAATGCCAAAATATTTTAGAAACTTTTTCTTACTTCCTTTGTATTTATGTTTTAATGAACTTCCTCAGTAGGGCGTGCAAAATAAGTTTTCTATAAAGAGAAAATACTAACGTTAAAAAGCTGAACTATTTTATAATTATGTTGAATCCAAGTTTTATTGAATCCAAGTATTTCATCTGAAAGCCAAGTTGCAAACCGAAATTTCACTATCACGAACCTTTATTTGATATTTCTTATTTGAATTTCAATTTATTGAGAATCATGACCATATATTGCATGACTTTTGAAAACAATGTTGTGAACGCAACAGTTCATTGCCTAAAAACTTGTCAACTCCATAGTATACAGCATAGATATGGTTAGAGCGATCCTTTTAGTAATTAATACATACCTCACAATGGGTTCATAATTAATAAATCCTCGCCTTGCCTATGTACACCCACTGTGCATCTTAACCTCAAAACACAAGTTACGGTTCGAACTAGGAGGAAATAATTGAGAGCGCCTATGTATCACTATTCCACCAACAAGAAAAAGGCAATCAAGTATTTAATGCTTCAGCAATTGCAATTACCGGCATCCTGTTCTTAATATATTTGGCTGATAGCGAAATCTTCGGGAATAACGAAAAACAAAACACAGCTCTCTCTATAATGGATGCCCTTAGGCACAAATGTATAGTTCTGTGGAATATACTATAAACAAACGAGCACTACGTGATTCAAACTGTGAAGATGATGTGGTTTTTCACAGCAACATCTCTATGGCCAATCTTAAACGGTGACAACAGATAAGATTAACTTCCCTGTGCTGATGGAGTCCAGTACTCCTAAAACGTTTAATGCATACTGGCCAGTTTAGTGAAAAACTGTCAGTAACGTTAGAAACGATGCATAAAACGGCGTATTTTGCTAAGATATATCTAAATTCTACTTATATAGATATCGGAATTCTGCTGAGAATGACAAAATATTGTATAACTAGCATGACACCAAGTGAAAAAGGTATTTATTTACAAATATTTAGTTCAGCTTGCTAAACGTTAGCGTATGACGCAAATGCCAGAAGCCGTTTCATTTTATTCTTAGTATTTATATCTTACTAGAGTATAAAAGAAACATTATAGTTTTTCAAAAGCTTCAATTATAGAATAATACTGGTGATATGAAGTTTTGACATTCTCACAGAATAATAAAGGTTCTACTTTATTCTTCACATGTTATAACATTTATGAGGAAAACATGGTGAAAAAGGGTATTAAATAAAAAAATCAAAGTACTACAACATTGTTTTCCTTAAAAAACAAACTGGTTTTTAGAAGAATATACTCCATCAAAATGATTCTATTCTTAAACCAATAATAGAAAAGAGAGAGAAAGGAGATAATGATCTGAAAACAAGGTAACGGAATCCAGAAGTTAAATTCTATTTATGACATTATTGTGGAATATTTTTAAAAATTATGGTAAACTGTATTACCAGTTTCCTCTATCCACTGTTATACCCTTTACTTTATGTTAATCGAAATAACGTTTACAGAAACAGGTGAAACAAGTGAATACTGAGGATGAAAGAAAACAACGTTTACAGAAACAATTGAAGCAAGTGAATACTGAGGATGAAAGAAAACGTTACTTGGGAAAAGAATTTCGGTAAGAAACGTTCCCGGTCTGAAGTTCAGAATACCTCATCGGCATTTGCCAGTTATGAGGACAAGAAGATCTGAAAAAATCTTAGACAGGACGGCTCTGGCGGCAACTAAGCCGCGGATCGCCCAAATAAGAGCCAACTTGCTCTTTTTTTGGTGGTGAGAGAACCTCAAAGCATGGATATTAGCTTCCACCTATATCGAATATTTGAATGGAGTAGAATATTTCCGCAATTTGATAAAAGAGACACATAATTTCATTTAGTAAACGTGGTTAACAATTTATACATTGAAACAAATCGAAAAATAAATGATAGAACACCAGCATTGAGCTGGCAGTGTTCTGAAAAACTGTTACTGTCTGTTAACCGCATTTCTGTAAAATATAAACCGGCTGAAGAAGGTATTCCACTTTAATCACTACTAGCAATGAGAAAATTCTTGTTTTAATATACCAATAAACATTATTGCAGTTTACTTATTCCGAGAATGTTCAAGTTGTTTTTGTAATTTTTGCAAGATTGCTTTATTTTCTCAGCTTTTTCATGTTCAGGGTTTACAACTTTATTTATATGAATTTAGTGAAACAATGGTATAATAGAAATTAATTGTTCTTTCATACTGGCCGCGTGTACGCTAAAGTATGGAAAGGATCTGAACCATGGATCTTCTGGATCTGTGGTTCAAATCCCGGCTATGGCATTGAATGTTTCAGTCTGACTCTACCTTTCCAATGGTATAATAGTCTGAAGTTGAAGTGAAAATGGATTTTAACAGAAGGAGAAAGAATCGCAACATTTTTACTCAGTTTCCTCAGTAATTTCACCATTTTCATGACTTCAGAAACGTATTTCTCCGTTACTTTTTCTTCACTGTGTGATATTGTCAGGTATTGTATAAAAACGTCTTTCCTAAATACATATTAAGGTCGTTAAGAATTGCCAAGAAGTCCTAGAGGGGCTGGTTTTAAGCAACAAAATTACCTTGACTTTGGCTACCTGGCACAAACACATAGCTATATGGAAACGAATATGGAGATTAAGTACCTAAGGAAAGCTCACAATTCCATTTTGCTGGGCTAGAGTCAGTCTTGTATATTATTAAGAGGACCACAAGAACCAAAGAGTTAGGCTGGATTCATAGACAACTAGCAGATTTTTTGAGAAAGTCGTAAAATATACATTATATATAGAGCAAGCTTATGATGCCCACAGCGATTCTGAATTTGACAGGAAGCACATGAAATCCAAGTGAACATCAAGAAACATCTCTGCACAAGGGTAGGATGTGCAATAAGAAACATGAAACTGTCGTGCGTTTTCTATCCCAGTGTAATGCAGACCACACAAGCTTTTGGGAAATTCAGACCTCAAAGCAATACCATGTGTCCCATTCACTGTCGGACCATAGGTCCCGGATGTGAATAGCACGGCTGTACTTGGGTGCAGTTCCCTCTGTATTTTTCCGCAGCGCACTACCGGTGAATGGCCCTTTTTAAGCTATGTTTTACTAGCTGTGTTGTGCTCTGAATTTTTGTCTTTATTTCAAGCAGTAAAATCAAAGCTATTTTTAATATGCATATCAAAAGTTAAGTTTATTCAAGACATATCTGTTGTGTGTGAATTACATTAAATTGTTATTTCCCGGTAGAAAAACTGGTAGACATCTGGTGAATAAGTTCAGGACAACAGGATCGCAAAACGGTAAACTTAATTGCCAAATGGAAACGATCACACAGAAAGAATGGTGAAACTTGTGCATCATTTTAACGATCTCCAAAGCAGCATCCAGGTGTGTAGTAGAGTAAATGGATATTTCAAAACAATTTTGTTCATAGAGTTTCTAAACTTTTAAAACCTAAACCGTACGATGTGACCACTGTCCGTGAACCGCAAGCTCACGAGGACGAGAAATACCAGGAATGTCACAATGCAGATGAAAATCACATACAGCACAATTTATAACAACGTTAGTGATTATTTTAGTGTACATTACTATCACACATGAGCAAATGAGATAGGAGAATTAGAACGGAACACTCGTCTTCCGCGGTCTGCGGTAAAATGCTAGCCTCTGGTTTCCAAGGTCATGGGTTCAAACCCGGCGAAGGTGGGCGTAAAAATCCTTAGCATTTCTTCCTTCGGAAGGGATTTATGGCACGTACAAAAACATCGAGTTCGATGAACACATTTTCGCGCCCAATTTAGAATGGGACACTGAGAACCATAGATGAGAGTCTATAAATAAAAACTCAGTTTTAATTTACGGTGGAACCCCCTTCTAATTGTAAATAGTTCGCAGAGCAAGTGTAATCCGGGCACGGTAGTTTAAGAAACGCATTATAGATACAATAGGCACTCATTTTTGTGACTCCTGAAACTCTTCAGGAGAACAGGCTGGCTGCACTAGTTAAAAGGGGCACCCCGCAATAAACCGGCTAGGTGAATAACCGTCTTGGTTTGTCTCCTAGATTGCATTAACCAAACAGACGAAGAAAACAATGCGATGAAAAAGTTCTAAAATGTGGTTATCACATTGGATGTTAATGCTTTGCATCTTCCGTCGTCATGCAAATAGATTATAGATCGAATACCCACGTTCAAGGATAGTGAAAACCAGTTTATTAGTGAACGAATTGTAAAAGAAGAATATCTGTGCAGCAGAAGTAGAATTAGCGATAAGAGAATGACACTTAAATAATCAATTCAAGAAATGTATCGAAAGGAGTCATATATCATATATTCTAAATCCGTTTAATAGTTATTAGCACATGTGATGATCATTGATATTGCAATGCCTAAGGTTACAATCTATATTTTCAGGAAGAATTCCAAGGGACATAACTTACATCCTTGAAATTATTGTATTCACTAGTTTTTACTTTTACTTTTTGTAATATTACAATTGTAATTGATGTATCATATTGTCACACAAGTGACTCCGGTGGTGATTTGTGCCACGTCACGCGTGAGGTCACCCTCTGACTTCGTGTATGTGACCATATTGCTCTCTCTCTCTCTCTCTCTCTCTCTCTCTCTCTCTCTCTCTCTCTCTCTCTCTCTCTCTCTCTCTCTCTCTCTCTCTCTCTCTTAGCCCGCCAGCCATTGCAGAGTGAACATATGTTTTTTGTAACTAAGAGTATTTTGTGTGAGGCGGTTCGCCTCCAACCATTGTGAGTACAAGGTAATGTTGTTGTCTTTTGTATCTGATTTAATGCACTTAGAATCTAAACCATGTTTAACTGTTTCGTTGAATTACCTAAAACTCCCAACCTTTCCTACCAAGCACGAGTTTCATGAATCCCATCTGAACCTAAGGGTCCCTAGTCCGCTCTGGCCACCTCTTAATTAAATTAATTGAATTAAACCCTGGCGCGACAGCCCTAAGAGGGCGAAGGCCTACCAGCACGACTGCCGGCCTCACGCCCACTTACGCACGGCAGAGGTGGATGATCATCCAACCAATACGGGGAGGAGATGTGATCAGCGCTCGACATCTGCAGCCCGAACGTTAGTTTTTGTGACTAGGGTCGTTTCCCTAGAGTAAGCTCCTCACTTTCCTCACGATGCTGAGTGAGCAGCGGTCTTATACTCGGGACTTAAAATCCGCAACCCTATGGGTGGGACCGAACCCGAGCAGCTTTCCGTGGCCAGGGACCAAGGTGGGTACGCCACGGCGCAGGGCTCTGTTAAGATACCTAAATCCAATTCCATCCATGGCCAAATCGTAACAATATTATTCGAGTTTAACATATTTTTATCCTATATTTTTGATTGGTTTTACTTCTGGCAAAAGAATAACAGATTTGTGAATATATTATATAGATAAAAGTAAAAATAAATTCAGACCCTAATCTACACTATGGCTGTACATGTCAGAAAACTACAGGCCTAAGCTCTAAGTAGAGTTACGAAATTAGAAAGCTTGAATTTCTAATTCGCATACAGGCTGTGTCATTTAAAAGCAATTAGTCGCTCTTTCCCTTACAACTAATAATTTCAGAACATTTAAGGTTTGTTTAGCATTTGCGTTTATCGGTATTGGTGACATATTTCTTTATATGACTTATCCCTGACCTTACGTTGATTTAGATTTGTCATACACTGCACAGCTACAGCGCCGAAAACCTTAGCCAATTAGAGTAAAGGTGAAGGTAGTAGCACACGGAGGGACATATGTCAGAGGGGCAAGGTTATTTGAAACAAATATTAGCATAAAAATCTTTGAGTGGTCTTAGAGAAACTGTATTTGTCACAGAATACCCCTCTGGATCTCGTGACTAAATGGTACATCGTCTATCACATAGCACAATTTTGAGAACGTGGCAAATTCAGGTGCTTAAAAGGTTCTCAGGAGGGGGAAGCTGGCCAGCGTTTCATGCAGAAATAGTAAAAGACAATTTCAAATCACTTTTAGGTGTGCTTTACTAATAAAGAAGACGTTGAAACATTTTAATCTAAAGGAAACGTGAAATAAACAGAGAGATTTAAAGTTTTACAGATATGTAAACGAATGCCAGCAAACGAAATTAACCAGAATATCAGCAGCGTGTTATCATGTACTTAATGACAGGTCGAGCATTTAATTAATCACATTGCTTAAGTGTAAAGGAAGTGAAATAATTTTAAGGCCCATAAAACGTGCCACCTACCTGTTGAAATAGGCACAGCGGAACTAGAAACTTTCGGATGTTACTTTCAGTTCCAGCGTCTCTGGTCATTTCACAGAGTTATTTGTTATGTCCAGATTGAGGTAAACTGAGTAAATATGTTCACGTTATTCATGTTTACCAATATGATTATAACTCAAACCTCTGACGTAAATAATTTGTGATACGTACAGACTACAAATAAACGAAATCATTTATATATGGAGCTTTCAAAATAATTAAGAGCTTAGACCATTAAATTATTTCAATCAGACACACTGTGCGGATATACCAGAATGGAATGACCAAGTTATTTCATCGGGACAGGGCAACTAGGGTGCTTTAATTTCCTAGACATCCTAATGAGGACAGCTGAGGAGGTTTCTCGTAAACAATGGAAAGACAAGAGGGTCAGTGAATAGGTAAGTAAAAACACATATTTGTATGATATTTCTATATTACATAATGATATAGGATTTCACTGCGGAGGGGATTCGGTACGTAGGCCACCATGCTGGGCCCACATAATCATATAACTGCGTATGAGAGAGAAAGGGGAGAGGGCAGCATAATTCTAAAACGAAAAATCAGTTAAATATAAAACTTGCTAATTAAATTCAGCTTCCAACAAAGATGCAACACGAAGACCTACAAGAAATTTCCCACACTCCAAAGCAATCTAGTTCTCACACAGTTCAACAACTTGCAGAGTCTTAAGTGTTTTGATCTTCATAGTTGACCTAAATCCAGGAATTAAATCACCTAGGAGGTTTAAAATCGCCGTTGCCATGGTCTCAAAATGAATTAGACAGCTCCCTGTGGTTTGCCAGGAAAATATGAAGCTGGGGGATTTAAATGTCAAGCCGGCATGTTGAGATAGTAGCTCAGTTGGTCCGTAGTTCAAATCCCGGCTATGACACTAAAGTTTTCATTCTTATTCAACGTGCTTTCGTTTTGCGTACCAGTTTTCCCTATTATGTACATATACTCATCTTTTCACTTTGAAAAAAAGAACTCATTTTTCTTCAATTTTTGCAAAAAACTCATGAAAATAAAAGTCCACATCTAAACTGAATACTATATTTTGAGTTTTTCGTTATGCCACTGGTGTACTAGTATATTTCAAATTTCTCCTCGATACTCCGAAAAGACAAAGAAATATTTTCTGTTACATATTTTAATGAAGTATGCTTTTTTTTCTCTTTTACACTATTCAAACAGTTAGCAATACCTTATTACATAGTAGTGATATTGTTTCCCTTAGTTTCTTGCGTTAATTAAGGTTACATTAGAAGAAGTGCACATAACTCCTTGAAGCTGGGACAAAACGTAGGGAGATGGTCAGATGACGTAGCATTATCACGGCTCCAAGAGCCCTTGCAGCCTTTCATCTCCTAATGGGGCAGGCCACCCTCATCTTTACCATTTCCAGAGCCTTTTTTATCCCCATAAACCCTCCTCTCTCTCAGTATCTGTATACTAATATCTTTTGCTCTCTTTTCTGCATGGTTAATACAAGCTGCAGATGATGAGTTAGTAGGACCCCCGTCTGTATGTGCTTCTATACGCTACAATAATTATTTTGAATGGGATTCAGCGGTGAAAAAATACTATATCCGTCTCTGAAAAAATGTACATCCAGTAGAAAGTAGAAGGAAAAATCTCTGACATTTTTATGTCAGTAATTACATGAAAAGATGGTATTCGAAATTCCTCTTCTATAATCTCGCTTCCCTCTCTTGATGCTTATTCCGTTTTCTCTGTGTGCATGGCTCTTTTTTTTCTTTTTTTAGCCTCTTTATCTTTGGTCCGGTTGATGCGAAAGATGGACCGCTATGTCACGCTATGCCAGCGCCCTCCTAACCCCAGGCTGTGCTTCATTATCGTATTCCTTGTGCAAAGAAAGTTTTTCTTCTGTGCTTCCACTGCCTAATCATAGTACATGTGCCCAAAGTCGCTTTTATTTAAAGAAATGGAATGCTTTATTCGTTTTTAAAAGTCTGCAGGATTAATCTTAGAGAGCAACGACGAAATACGAGCTAAAATTCCAAAGGAATGAAGATGCTTTAAAAAGTAACTTGTGGAGAGAAAATACGTTTAACAATAATGCTTGGAGAAGTTAAAGTATGGAAAAATATTCTGATCCTCTTCCAATCATCAGAACTGTCATCAACACAAATCTGAATGCTTAAGTCCTAATGCTTAATGGAGACAGCTCTACGACAATTTCCAATTCTGAAATTTAAAAAAAAAGGAACTAATGCATTTTCCGTCAGAAATTCTACATTTTGCAACAAATATCCCAATTTTAAGATTAATTTCTTGAGTAGCTCCTGAGGAAAAAAATAGCGTGTAACACTCACGAGCATCTCTGTTGGCTTTTTTTTTTCCTGCAAACAATTCATTAAAAGACAGTTATAATTTCTATTTATTCTTAAAAGAATTAAATCTTTAGTGCATGTGTACTCATCAATTCTTCTGAAGTAAAAGAAGGGTACAGTAAAGTTAGCGTAATCGAATTTTTAAGGGTTTCTATGGCTTGAAGTTCCGCTGAGTTTGCATAAAATAAAGAATAGTGATTTGCAGTTGAAAGAAGTATAAAGTATTTGACAATTCAAACGAATAATACAGGAGTATTTCGGAAATGGTTACTGTCACGATGTTAGACAAATCTGTGATTTAACGTGATCTACATTTTTGTCGCCCTATTACGATGTATAAGGAAATCATTTTATTTATAATAAATAGGAATTCACAGACAATCCTCAACAAAACTCAAACTACAGGTTTCATTTGGTTTGCGATTATGTTGAACATATTTTATTAAACAAATTGCTATATCCATTTTTGAGAAAATCAAACATTTCGGAAATGTTTCCATAAAAGGTTAGTTTTGACTGGAAGGTCTTTTTTCACATTTTGATGCCACATTCTTGAAGATGCAGAACTTGAATACAACACAGGTTTCTTTTTCAGTTACATTATTCACAGGAAATTACACACGTACGTGCGTGCGGACTCGCACACACATTCACACAACAGCATTAACTTTTTTCTAAAAATATTTTTGTTTTCCTTTTTGTTTCAGGAGGCCTCAAAAGTGTAGTTTTCTCCTTGAAATAGTGATATCGAAAATTTGGATGGAGTGCAATTGCTCTAATTAAGTAAGGAATTTGGGAAAATATACAACATATACACATTTCCTGAGTTTTTAGTAACCAGAGAAAGTCAGTAGGCTTAGGACCTGAGAGAAAGAGAGAGCGCGCACACAAAGACCTTTATCTGAATATAGTTTTATTCAGCAATCCTCAAATCGTGCGTTTCGACTAAAATATCGGTAACGAATTTTTGGATAGAACTACCTTCTCTACCTACTAGAGAAACTAAAAATTGATTCTAATGGTTAGTACTTTCACTTTCACGTTCTTAAAATTGTCCAGTGATACCTATTAATATCATATTAAAACTCCTTGGTGAAATGTTCTAAGTAATTGGCAAAAGCTTCACCGTAAGAAGCTATTTGAGTGATAATCGACACTGAAATAAATAAAGAAGAAAATTAAATGCTCTTGAGGGAGGGAGTGGTTAATACTTAAAAGCTCCGCCTGTCGTACCCTAATTATTTCATTGTGTGCACCATTCCTTTAAAGATTCCTTTAAGTAATTTTTGGCTGAAAGAGATTATGAGCCTAAATAATATTTGACAATTTACGTAGGTTTGTCCACTTCTTAACATATGAACCATGATCATAACAATAACATCCTGTAAGTTTAAACAAATCCTTGAAATATCACAGTCATCATTTTTATACTGTTGCTACTGCGAGTAACATTGTACAAAATAATAAAGTTGGCTTTAAAATTAGAATAAAACAACATTTATATTTTTAAAATATGGTAGTTCGTTCACTATAGCGGATTTAAGCCTGGTGGAGGGCGATAAACCCTACTTGTTTTGTGTTAATTTTGTGTGTTTTGGTTCCTCAGGTGTGGAAGTCATTGATTATGTGACTTAGTCAAGTCTTCACTTTGACTACAATTAGTTCCGTAGCTGCATATTGTGATCTAGTTGAATTTTTCCTGTCACTTCAATTTTCTTTGCAACATAGCCAAAACAGCAAGAAGCAGCCTCTTCTGTCCACATTACTAGCAAAAGACGTCTCTAATCTCCCGCAGTAGGCACTCTCACTGTAGGTCACAAATTCACTTGTAGTAACACATTTGACGTCGCATCAGTAAGACCCTCATAAACTGACTGATTCACCATGAGTCATTCAGTCGCTGGAAATCTTTCAGACGCTCCAGAACGCCAGAGAAGGGAAACTTCCAGAATATGTTGTTTATTTATAAATAAATTATTATTAACTATAAATAAATTCTGTTGTTTAAGCTGTTATTTTCTGGGCGAGAATGTTTTTATCTCTAGTAATCAGAGTTTATCTCTTCAACTCTATCAAAATTCTATTCAGAGATATTCACATGTAATTTCTTACATTCAGAAAGGACACCCTTTCAGGAACACTTTTACATTCATGTTAACTTTATTTTACAGCCTCTAGCGGAAATGTGCCAAACTCTAATCACCCGGCTCAGGCTTGGTGGTGAAAACGTTAATTGTTGATAAGATAATTATTAATACTTTGGTTTTGTTACATATATCTGTGTTTAGTAGCACAAGTAACATGTTTACTTGAGCTATTGTGCTATTTTAGAAGACTGTTCTCTGTATTCCACGTACTCTCACTTTTTCAGTGCGAATCCATCCCTCTTGCTTTTTCTTCTTCACTTCCTTTACATTCACATTAAAATTAGAATTACTATGGAGGGGATTCACTGGACAGCGTCCAGTCTTGATCTATTGTACCTATGCCTCCAAGTTGGGCATCCCAGGAGGAAAGATGAGGTGAGAGGAGACAGAGGGTGGCCATCCCAAGGAGCCAAGACAGTGCAGAGGACAGGGTCCCTACATTTTATCTTAGATGGAAACCTTCCCCGGTATGCCAGGACATGAACATTGTACCCTACTATCATTCAGAAGTGGTCCTAGCAGACAGTTGTTGAGTCCAGAGGGTCTACTCCCATTAGCCTTGAACCCGTAGGAACAAGACCCGGGCCTCTTTCAACCAGGGAGTTATCCGAGCTGTCCCTTAAAGGGCGACCGGCATCCTCCGTGGGGCTTTCCATTAGGGCAAGACCTAGTTTCCTAACAAGCCCCCCCCCTATCTGGTCCTAGGGACACAAGACGGGACGGAAGTGGATACGCCACTTACACGCGTCAACACTCAAGGTGAAGTCTACCAATATGACCTCGGTGGGGCCGCCTGGTGATCTAGCACACCTTCTACTAGCTCTGCAGGCTAGTACCCGGAAACTTAATGGCTTCCCTCAACCCCGTCCGAAGACGTACCCAATCTCCCACGGGTATCGGGAACACACTACCCCCTCGAGACCATCCCAATCCGAACAACTTCCGAAGGAGGGGCTTGGCTGTTCGGCCCGAGGTTCCTCTAGTAACGTCAGAGGTACCACGAGTGCTAAGGGTCCGCAGCGCCCGCACTTTGGCAGCTGAAAGGGATGGATCCCTTCCCCTACGGGGGTCCTAGCAGACAGATAAGTGCAGAGGATATACTCCCATTAGTCCTGGACCCGTAGGACCAAGACCCGGGCCTCCTTCTACCCGGGAGGATGGATACTCCGGGGCTCTTTCCATAGGGCAATACCTGATTTCTTAAAAGGCCCCCCCATCCGTACTCAACGTCAAGACGGGATGGAAGTGGATACGCCACTTACGCGCGCCAACCCCGAAGGGAAGACTACCGAGAACCTCGGTGGGGCCGCAGGTGATCTAGCACACCCACTACTAGCTTTGCAGGCTAGCACCCGGGACTATTAAGGCAACCCGCTACCCCCTCCGGGCGGCCCTGGCGGTCTGGCCGGAGGTACCCATTTACCCGTGGGCTAACGGGAACACACTGCCACCCCGAGACCTACCCATCCGAACAACTCCCGAAGGAGGGGCTCGGCTGTTCGGCCCGAGGTTCCTCTAGTAACGTCAGAGGTACCACGAGTGCTAAGGGTCCGCAGCGCCCGCACTTTGGCAGCTGAAGGGGACGGATCCCCTCCCCTACGGGAAGGGTCCTAGCAGACAGTTCGGAGACCGGCAACCGACCTATCGGAGGAGGAAATGGTTCACTCAGAGCATATCATCCTACCATGCAGCATCCAGACGCCCGCCGACACTTCGACCCTGAAAGAGACCACCAGGTGGGAGATGATGTGAAATGATAATGGAGATAAAATGGAGGGACAGGAAATTCGGAGAATTAATTAACCTACCCAGCATTCGCCTGGTGACCCTGGAAAACCTTCGAAAAAACCATGGGTCAAGTAGGTCAGCCACGGGAGTCGAACCCCGACCTGCCGAATGTGGGCCACAGACGAAACCGCTAGGTTTTCCATTCACATTACCACCCATTCAATCGTGCTCTCTCTCTCTCCAATAAACTAAAAAGTGATCCCTTCCTCTCTATGCATATAGGTAAAGTCGCTCTAGTGAAAGCGAGTGTAGTTTGCCCCTCAAAGGGAACTCACCCTCCCGCCCACTAATGACCGTCATATCTCCACACTTCAGAAATGGAACACTGTCGTTGAGGGCCAATAGCAACCCTGATTTTCTCGAAGTGACAGTGGTATGTCTACTCCACGTGGAGTCTCAGTTGCCAAAGTTCAAACTTCCAGGTGATCTGTTTCAGTACGTGCAGAAATTCGTTGTGTGTCACAATGTGGAGACCGTGGGAGGGAAATGTAGTGATAAATGCAAATGAAGTAGTAGATAACTTTCAGAAAAGTGAAAATAATCAAAGTGATGCCAATAGTGTGAATAACTGGGCCGAGTTATATTACTGGCAAAGCCTCAGAAAACAAAGTTATAAAAGGAACTCTTTCCAAGCAAATTCAAGCGCTTGTTTTGAACACATATAAATATGTGCTGACAAATAATCTTAGTAAGGGGTCGTGCAATGAACCTGATAAATTCTGGGTGTTCACATAAATACAGTAAGATGTATTGTGACGAAAGGAATACCATATACGCCGATCAAGTGTAAAAACAAAAGGAAACGTTTCTCTAAAGTAGATAATTTCACGTGCGATTTTACTCGTCGAGAAATTTATAAATTCTATGCAAAAGGGAGAGCGCCCATCTTAGACGAATTGGTTGCACATTTGCAAGAAATTTGTGATTTTCCTTATGGGCACTGCAGTTTGCGCGGCCTCTTAAAGGAGCTCGGTTTCAAATACCGCACTTTGAATAAGTTAAGGGTTATTATGGAATCCAGTAGAATGTAGCACATATATATATATATGTGTGTGTGTGTGTGTGTGTGTGTGTGTGTGTGTGTGTGTGTGTGTGTCAAAACTAAGGAAGTTTTGCAGTAATGGACATCAGATAATTTATTTAGACGAAATCTCGTACGATACCCATGACGTATCGAGAAAGGTGGCAACCTTGCAGAAAAGTCTGGGAGAAGGAAGGCCGAGGTTGTCAAATGATTATAAGGGTTCGTCAAAGGCAGCGGCCGACGTGCACACGAGTTAACTAAACAGACTCTACCTATGTGAGCTATTCCGAGAATCTATTTAAAAGTTGCTTTTTATGGATGTTTATTAGGATTGAAACATAAATATAGGCATATACTTTTATGCCATGTTTCAAGGATGCGCTCTGAAGATTTTTGAGAGAATTCGACACCCAAGTTACTGC
>CM060948.1:261830347-261865347 GCA_030765055.1 Mantis religiosa | reverse complement strand
CTAACAGACATTGGCAAGTAGTAATTATTAATATAATACAATGTGCCAACATTAGAGTCAACAAACCATTGAAGAGAATCCTCGCGAACGCGAACTTGTAGATACTGAATTAGCTGTAAAAGGGCAGAAAGAGTGCAAAGACTTGCATATGCACTACATGTTTTATAACATTATAAAGTCTTAGGGAGTGTTATTTTAGGGTTGTATCAAACGCTTTTCTTAAGTTTTAATCTGTCAGCAAATTCTTATATTTAAATTGTTTCATGCGATGTATCTTACTGTGAAAAAATCATTTAGATTTTGTATAACGACCTATAAATAATGTGATAAAATATTTTCGTTAACGTGCTTAATTGTGATGCTATTCAACAATACTATTCATGTTGTGAACATTGTCAAGTCAAAAGCTTAAGTCTCATATTTAACACATATGTTTTCCGAAAATATTCAGATAATTAAAAGTTAAATTATATAATGCAATAATATACTTTAAATGTGTTCAGTTATAAAATATTTTTTCGAAAATACTTCTATCGTGTGTGCAATTTTTCAAAATAGTAAACAAATCATAAGGACATCAATGGCTTTGAAACCAATTTAAATATACGCAAAAAACAGTGGTATACTTATTACACATTAAACCCTAATTAATATATCAGACTTATTATGAATTGAACTAAAATTGTGGATTTCAGAAATGTCAAAATAGGTATATTATTAACAGCAAGATGAAGTCTTCCCATAACATTTAAGCTATGTACTTGTTTTTAATTTCAATAGTCCAGTTATTTTGTTTTCTATTTTAGGGTCACGTAGATGAAGAGGTATAATAAACTGGGTAAGCTTAGACCACGAAGGTTATTTAGTTTATAAAAACAATTTAAAAATGCGGTGGGAGGAGAAGTTCAGGAAATAACGTCACTGGTAGATTGTACTGATGCGATGACCTCGAAAGGTCCACGGCTACTCTCTGGCTGACGAATTTTCCTCATCTCTCTAAACATTTACCTTTTATCTTCTTCCTTTCCTTCTTCGTCTTGATAATCCATTTGTTCACTTTTGGAACTCTTACTCTTTCTAGTAGATAGTCACTTTTGGAAACTCATTAATTTCATACCTACGTTCTTCTAAAACCACACTCTAATATTGATTTGTCTTACTGTTGGAGTTGTTTTCCCACCACTAATATAATAATATTGGCTACTTTCAATGAATAAAGCCCATGTTCACCAGACTGAAATCCCTCAGCTATCTATTACTAACATCTGCATCCATTCTACTTGAATTGTGAATATTTCGAAATTTTGACATCTGGCCATTTACAGCTTTTCAGTAAGAACAGGAACATCCATCAGGAGCCTAAAGCACCTCATAGAACACTACCTCACAGGTCCTCTCCACAAAAATATAGCTGTAAAATATTCATTGCAGTTCATTGCAGCAATTCAAAGAAAAGAAAGAAAAAGCATACACCCTCTAGTTATCTTTTTCTTTAATTTCAGTTTAAACCTACAGGATTAGGCTGAAATAAAACGCTTTTTTCATTAATTCTAATGATTCCATGAAAAGCACATTAGCGACATAGAACAGAAACAGGCCACTTCCAAGGATGTTAAGAAGCAAAACGAATGTTTATCCTCCAATTATCTCTCTCTTTACAATTACGGGAAGAGGGTGGGAACACGTTGAAAGCTTTTCGCAATGGCAAGCCTAATTATTCCAAGTACAATACATTATAGAGGCTGGAAGAAAGACTGGCTTTCTCAAAAATGCTATTATCCAGGTAACATTACACAAAATATGTGGCTAGATTTTACCCAAAAACTACAAAATAGGCACAAAATATGCACTAATATCTAAATTGTACACTAACACCCAAAACAGACAAATATGTAGAAACAGACATGTTCTAAATCTTCTTAATTTGGTATCAAAGCTTTATTTTTCAATAAAAGCATACATTTACATAATTCCTCAACATCAGTGATGGAATTATTTCTTAAAATCATTATCTTGCAAGTATTTTCTACGTATGATTCATAGTTAAGTTTAGTTCACTAATTTGCAGAAATCGGGGAAAGGGTAGAAATTAGCAAGAGGAAATGGATAAAAAACTTATTTTAACTAGTTTTGAAATGTACCATAAAACGAATACATATATTAAGTGGCAAATTATGTGAATTAGATAGTATTTCGGTTGAATTTTATTCACTCTTACTTGAATAGTTGAAGGAAAACGTAAATCAAGAACCACCACAGTAAAAAGCTGTTAGTTAGTATTCATATTATTGGAAATACAGACGTGTGAAGTTGTTTGAACATTGATCTAATTGACTTCATTTAATAGTGCACTTGCACACTTTTATCGGTATGTAACGAAAATACGGCATCAATTACATTTA
This sequence comes from Mantis religiosa, assembly GCA_030765055.1. Taxonomy (NCBI): domain Eukaryota; kingdom Metazoa; phylum Arthropoda; class Insecta; order Mantodea; family Mantidae; genus Mantis; species Mantis religiosa. The sequence goes on along the minus strand of CM060948.1, from coordinate 261,862,945 downwards.
CATTATTAGGCAGTCAATTCCATAGGAAAATAGAATCCATATTTCACTAAAAATACTCAATGAAAGGAACTTTCGTTGTAAAGGTTCTGGAAATAATATGGGGTACCCCTCCCTCTAAGCTCCACATAAATAATTTACTTCATGTGCTAGAAAATAAAAATACTAAGGGACTATAAAAAATACAAAATAAATTCAGAAGGTGTGATTCTGGATATCAAATAAATACAAGTGATTCCATTCTTCACACCATTCTTTTCTATATTTCCTGTTTAAAGATGTAAATAAAACGCTATTCCGTTTTCTCCGCCCTTTGTGTTTCCTCATCTAACTTTTCTTTTGACTTTCTCTCGAGTTATTATTATTTTCTTGTGCTGACTGAGGAAAGAAAGGGTGGATTGGATAGAGGTGAAATTGCTGCGCTGACAAGGGGGTTATTTTCTGAAAGGGGAAGAAGAACAGGAAGGAACCTGAACACAAGATCCCAAAAGACAAGATGAACTATACAAGTTCATTGGAGAAGGAAAGAGAGACAAATGGAGAGGAAAATAAGAAAAACTGGGCAAGTACGAAAAGCTGCAAAAGGAAGAGGATTCATTTGTCCTACACTTGACGGAAGTAGGTTAAGCAAAGGAACTACCAGTGACAAATATCAATTGAAATTCTGTCATTTTATTTCTTCTAGGCAAATCTAAATACTAAAAAGAACAAAAATGATTACAACTCAAGTTACAGAGCATCAACACCAACATAAGAAACAAAAATCTTGAACATGAATACGAAAACAAATGAAAAGGGAAGAAAGAGAAATGAACGTCTCGGCAGTTAAAACTGCTAAGTACTCAACAATTTCAACTAACAATATTCTTTTGTTTTTTGTAATTTATGTCCTCCAACGTTAAGTCATATCGGACGATGAATGGAATGCATGAAATGATACTCAAATGGGTCCGCGGTCCATGGAACTTAGAGTTACCCGACATTCGTCTTACAAGATAAGGGAAACTCCGAAAAAAACCTTATCCAGGAAACACACTCTACAGAGAATCGAACTCGGGGCCTCTTGAACGTGAGGCAGACATGCTACCATCGCGCTACCAAGGCAAGCAACTATCAATATAACAAATAATATTTCGAAATATTTCATTCAAATATAATTCATGCCAAAATTTGACTTTACGGCATTTACATTACTGGTGTACTGAGGTTTTGCATCTCTTACGGTTCAGAAGATATACAAAACTCAACCACAATGAACAGGTTATAGGTAAATTTTATTTATTATGATTTAAATACTTACAGCCACTTTGAGAACTTAAATAGTATTGAAACGTTTTCCACATAAAGGATAGTTGGGAGATCTCCTTAAAGATATTCAAATTGCATTTTGTGAAACTATCAAATTTGGTATATCTACAAATTTTTTCCTTTGAGTTACTTATGCTTTTCACACACACACACACACACACACACACACACACACACACACACACACACACACACACACAAACACACACACACACTCACTCACTCACTCACACATAACATGCACAGACGTTTTATAAAAATGCTGTTTTCCCTTGCTTTGCACTTTTTGATTTTTTTTGTGTAATTTACGTCCTCCAACGTTAAGTCGTAGCGGACGATGGATGAAATTGATGAAATGAAGCTCAAATGAATTCGGGGTCCATGGAGCTTAGAGTTACCCGACATTCGTCTATCAGGATAAGGGAAAACCCCGGAAAAACCTTATCTAGGTAACTCACCCTGACCGAGATTCGAACTCGGGACCTCTTGAGCGTGATGCAGACATGCTACCACCGCGCTATTGCACCTTTTGATGTTTCGCAGGTCACAAAACATGTATTTCGAGTGAAATTTCTAGTTTAAAATTTGATGAAACACTTCCTTCATCTTTTATAGGTAAGTGGTAGGGAAAGTAGTTAATAATTTTTAAATATTGCATAAATATCTGAAAATTTTAAGACCATGAGTCTATAAGTTGAATCCCGAAATATAAAATTGTTAAATAACATAAAAAGGGGAGCACTACGTTGTTGCCTGTATGCCCCTTTTACATTCCCTATTGCTTACTGACAATAAATAGAATAAAGTAAGCTTCCACTCCAAAAATCATACCAATAATCCACCGGAAATTTAGCTCCCCTGAAACCGAAAGACAATTTTTGCAATTAGATACATGCATGTGTGTTTAGAAATATGTTCAAACTATATTTCAGAAATGAACACTTGAATGAATACCTGAAGTTGTCTTTAACATCATTGTCCTTATTATGCAAACCAAATATATGTATCTACAAAACGTAGCAAACGAAAATATTTTTACAGGGATAAAAATTTATAATTATCTTTTTCAAAGAGCAGCATACTATTTTTATTAAATGATATGGTTGAGTAACTGGCAGAAAACGCGTCTATTTTGAGCAGCCTGTTCATTTAATGCGCAATAGCCTCTTTACTTTCCCTGCAAAATTATTAAATTATAGGAAGTATTATATTTTACCTAAACAAAATTTTTATGTTAATATTTCATCCGAAATACAGGTTTTGAAGCCAGTTAATCCACCCCGAAAAAACATTTTTTTGAAAATTAAACATGTGTTTGTCGTCTTTGTATCCATGCTTATTATAACACAAAAACGGAAATTCCGATATTAATCAAACTTAGTATTTATCTTGTATTTTCAGCATTTTAGGAAGATCTGATATTTCTCCTCAAACAACTCTTTAGAGTGCAAAAAGGTCTTCTTTCTCCTTTATTTTTTGAAAAAAAAAATAATGGCTCTAACGGTTCTGATTAATATTGTTTAAATATTTTCACAACAAATTAAATGTACATGTTGATCCTTCTGGCAATGGTATTTTTAGTTCTTTTAATTCTGAGTGACTTTTGCATAACTGGTAAAACCTAAAAAATAAGAGAAAATTGAAATGCCCAAAATGGAGCTCATTAGAGCACACAATTTATGTGAGATATATTACTTTTAAAAACTCAACAATTTCCGATATATTCTTTGTTATCGGTTTGAATGTTTGAATGTATGCACTTTTTGGAAAGAAAAATCACTATCCTTTCCATGCAAAGAGAAAAGTTTCAAAGCCATCCATAGCAACCCCCTCTTAAAGGATTTACTATTACTTAAGCCTGTTATACTTTCCTAATACCCATGTATGTAAGCATTACACAATTCTTGTCTGAATTGCTAAAAAATTGAGGGAAGAATTAGTCCTTTCAATTTATAGTAATGTGATCCATAATGGCTAGAGAAATTAATGTGCACGTAAGACATTCGCCTTTTTGACATATTAAGCTCTTTCTTGTTTTATGCTTTAAGATTTTCCCAACCAGAATCTCAGACTGGCTGCCATGTAGCCTTGTATGAACGTCTGTATCTGAACGATGCTGCCTGCTTCTCTCTTACTCTCGGTGCCTCTGTCTTTCTGTCTGTTTTTCTGTCTGTCTGCCTGTCTGTCTGTCTTTGTTTCTTCCTTTCTTTTCTTTCATATAAGTTAACGATATAAAAATGCCGTAGTGTCATTGACAGTAAAGTGACATTTCCATCATTCAGCAAGAAGAGAAAATGCAAGTATTTATATGAATACCTTGAAATTTTTGTAGCCAAACACTGATAGTGGTATAAATAAAAGGAATTGCTATCTATGTGAATAATGTACTATTATGAGCTATTTTTAAAGAGGTAATATACAAAATCTGGTGAGAGAAGAATTTTTCTCCTATCTCATTACTATATATTGACGTTATATGTTACTTCCATAAACATATCAACGCTTATTGTAATTAAAATATATTCATTGTTGGTAGAAAAACAACAGAATAATCAGATGATATACATAAATTAATCTTAGAGGTGTGGTAAGATGCTTGCGCCAAGTTGTTTCGGTTTCCTACTTTCCTTTTGGCGCATATTTTGTGTGTAGTGTTTGTTACACAGATATAGTACACAAATAACTTATATATGGGAGTAGTAATCGACATCATGTCTGATCACGTGGAAATAGAAGAGGCTTGAAAAAGCAAATGGCGCATTGATATAGAACAAATCAAAACCTAAGCATGAGTAAGCATATACGTATTTCATTCTTCATAGAGTTAAAAGAAAAAGATATGGATGTTGATAAGAAGAATGTATTAGCGTATTTGAGTGTAGGAAGCTTCTGGTCGATGTTGAAAACTATGAACAAAGTTAATTGTAGAATTACTATTGGCACTTTCAATAAGTTAGTGTGCTTGTTTTAAAAAGTAATTGAAATTGATAAGTATAAATTGTGGGATCGCTATTATTATAGCAAAGTAAATTTATTCTCTTGGACTTCGTTGCTGCACTAGTGATTTTGGTCATTCCTTACAGCATTGAAATGCCTTGTTTTCATAGTAATCACATTTTATGGGAGTATGTTAGCTGGCGATCCATAGGAACAATATTGGTAAATACTGATAAAATCGTGATAAAAATAATTTGCAGCATTGTTACTTGTGATATACCAAGAATAACGATATCTTCAACTTTTCATGGTAAACACGGAATGAAGTGAGAGAAGCCCATTTGATTGGGAATCTGTTACGGCAGTTGAGTGCTATCACAACGACACCGGTAAAGCGAACATCTGTGATAGTAGACTCAAATTCTTTCTTGCAAAATACAAATACTCCTGCAACCTTAAAAGCAAGAAAGCATCTTCGACTTTTGGTGAACCTAAGACATTCCTCAAGGAAATTTTGCACTTCTTAATAAGGATCAAATAAACAAAGAAACATCTGATGTGAACGCATGCATCGTTTTTCTCTGGGTAACAAATGCACATCATATTATAAATACATCATAGAGCTTATAGAGGGATAGAAATACAATTTATTACCTGCTCTGGTAACGTAGCCGGTAGAATACCTGCCGGCTGTGCGATAGGCCACTGGTTTGGTTCCCGGCTAGGGGTTAGGAAGTTTTTTCTAGCCAAAATTATTGCCTAACTTATGTACTTTGCAATGTTGTACTGTTCGATTGATGCCATATTGTTGAGATACATTCAGTATATGTTCGTTTTTGTTTAGATCTTCTTGTCATTGGAACTGTTTGTTTACACTACAGCACTGTATCGATACAACTCTAATCAACTTCTGTGCTTTTGAAATGCATGAAATGGAACAATAATACAGGTTTTCAGAATTGCAAGGTGCATTTCATGTATGACAAAGCCGCTGGTAATGCTCAGTAAACTAAAAGCCTGTACAGCCCACGGATGTACAGGTTCTTGCTCATGAAAAATATAATGAAAAATTCCCAATATAGTGAATATTGTTGTCTTGATGGACAGATAGCTAGGTCGCGAAAATGCGCTGACACTTCAGCATTTAAATGCGGTTGATTCTCACGAAGAGCTGATGTGAAGCAAATATCGACTGTTTTGGGAATGAGCTCAAATATTCTAAACAATATGTGAAGACTGATTCCCCTCTAACGACCAGGGAGTTGCCGAGCTGTCCCAAAAGGGCGCCCGGCACCTCCGTGGGGCTTCCCATAGAGCCAGACCTAGAGACTAACAAGGGCCCCCCCCATCTGGTTTTGTGAACTCAAGACGGGATGGAAGGGGATACGCCACTTACGTGCGTCAACACCAAAGGGGAAGGCTACCGATTAACCTCAGTAGGGCCGCCTGGTGATGTAGCACACCTTCTACTAGCTATGCCGGCTGGTACGTGGGAATATATGGCTTCCCTCAACCCCGTCCGAAGACGTACCCGATCTTAAACGGGTATCGGGAACCACTGCCTTCTCGAGTCCAACCCAATCCAAACAACTCCCATTCACTGAGGGGCTCGAATGTTCGGCCCGAAGTTCCTCTTGTAACGTCAGAGGTACCACGAGTGCTAGGGGTCCACAGCGCCCGCTCCACGGCAGCTGAAGGGGACGGATCCCCCCCCCCCCCATACGGGAAAGAGGATCATATACTTAAAATCAATTATCGTGCCTCATTCTGATCTAACGGCGCCAGCTTTGGTCTATTAAGCCATGGGTTACGTTTACCTGTTAATATTCAGTTATTTTTCGCGAGTGAATACGAGTATCGAATTTTAAGGCTAGCATATACTCTCCAGCTCTTAAACATTTGACTAAGACTATTCCCTTTGCGCCTCTGTCGAGAAGTGTATTATTGTGCTGCTCAGAACTTTACCATGGCTTTATCTTTGTTTATACAAACATCTCAGATAACGCACTGATTTTTCTCGGAAGAGTGAGAGGGGAACTGGCACACATCTCGAACAATTAAGCACTAATGAACACATCACTTCAGTCAATGGAATGCTCAGGGTCACAAATTACGGATAGATGTTATGTCCACGTGGAGTAATCAGTGAGCTATCTGAGAGGTTTCTGTTAACAAAGATAAAGCCAGGGTAACCATTCGAGGAGTACAATAATACTGGATCTAATAGATATTTATGCGGCGACCCTACAATGGTAGTTATTAAGACGCGAGTAACGAATGACTTTCAACGCGAACGAGCGTCGGAAACTTCACAATGCCTTAATAACCATTATACGAGAGTTCTGTACAATATTTTTCTACGACATTGAGATATACAAAAGATATTTTCATTTAGACGAAATGAAAGAAAACAGAAATATGATAAATGAATGTCTGGATAAATATTTTAGGAACAAGTGAAGGTCGCGGCCTTGGCTTATCAGAATTTGCATTGCCCCCGTTCTAAGAGCTATATTTCAAGAATAACAGTGTTATACGTAGTTATTCTACCAATTATACAAGAACGTATACTGCAGTTGCTGTGTAAATAAAGGCAACCTTGTTACAATTATATTTCAGTAGATATTCATTAAAGTTTTATCAGCGTTAGGGCTGAGGCTAGTGAAAACAAATGCTAGTTGTCGATTAAACAACTGCGCATCAATATCAGTCCTAAGCAAACTTGACTATGGAGCTATTGTGTACAACTCTGCAGCACCGGCGTTACTTAAGCTGCTGGACGTGATTCAAGTTCTGCTATGAGGATTATATTAGGAGCATATCGTACCAGTCCGGTCTCTAGCGTACTGATAGAAGCCAACAAACCACCGTTAAACACCAGGAGAATACAATTAAGCATAAAATACGGAAACAAAATAGCAGCAACACCTCATTCAAGTATCCATTCATATGTTTTCCCCAATACAGAAAGCAACAAGACCTATTATACAAAAAGCACTTGTTACCTTTCTATCAACGACTTGCTAACTATTTAAATACTAACAGCTTAAAGATCCCTCCCATAATGACCAGGGACTTCCATGAAGGACCATACTGGAAACTCAAAATTCCCAAGATATATACTGACCTAACATTTCACCCGAAATAGAACACCGCTGCAATTGTTTCCCAAACACTATTTTATGAAATGATCAACAATTTCCCCAATTGTCAGTTTCTTTACACTGATGGATCAAAAACGGATCATGGTACTGGATGTGCAATAATAACTCCTGATAAAATCCTACAGCAGCGGCTACCTGACTATTATTCCACCTACAGTTCTGAGCTATACGACATTTATCAAGCACTTACATACTGACAGCACACCACAACTGCTATGCAATATGCTCTGACTACCTGAGTACCTTGCAGAGCATGAAGAACTACACAACAGACAACACATTAGTTCAGGACACATAGAAACTATTCAGTAACATCGCCGACGCTGGTAAAGACGTGGTAAAGACGCCAACAAACGAACGTCCAAATTCCATATTCAGATATTATAAATCATGTCTCCAAAATACCAGTACAAAAATGGAAATATGAATAAAATCAACAACAACCAGGAAAATTACACCAAGTACGAAAAGGATCCACCGCTCTACACCCAACCAAGCCATTTACCAGAAAGGAACAAGTCATTCTCACCCGTCTACGAATTGGTCAGTCCAACCTCACTCATTCATATCTTCTCTCAAGACAGTCGCAGCCTACGTTTAAAGGATGTAATAAAAACCTTACCATTTACCACCTTCTCATAGAATACAATGAATAAAAAGAAACAGAAAACAACACGGAATCCCACAGGATATCTCCACACTGCTAAACAGTTTCAAACTACGCCGCAATCTGTTTACTTACCTAAAGGATATATACATTTGGAAATTAATATACATTATGTGCAATATACATTAATCAATTGTAATTCATAATCTACAGAATGGTGTAAAAGTGATGAAACTTTTTTTGCAAAATACTGTTGTTAACTTATATGAATATGTTGTCTTTGTTTTCAGTTACCTGTATTTAATGTAAATTGTTTTCCTAATTAATGTTATTAATGTGTATATTTTATATGTTTGATTGTAAAACTGTATAGTTAATGTAAATGTTTATATATATTACTAATTGTATTATTTTGTAAAGATGGTCGCGATATGACCCAGGAAGTTAAAGCGACCTTAAATAAATTTTAAAAAATTAGATGTGCTTAAATAATAAATGAATATCGAGTGAAAGCCGCAGGTACTGATTTTATAAGATGGATATAGGAATGTTTATAAATGAATTTGAAGAGATGGAATTAATTCCACACCTCCTGATATCCTGGAATAGACGAAGAATATAAATAAGAATTTATTTTATGAAAAGTCGAATTGTTATAAATCCTTGTAAAATGTGAACAGAAATTCAATAGAATGTTATTGTAAAGAATCAAATAAAGTTAATTTAAATTCACATTACTGAGGAAACCCCTTTTCAGTAACTCTGAGTACAGCGGTGCTCAAGCACGGAAATCTGCGTCAATATGCTCATTTTGATACACATTTGTAACAACAAAATGAACACATTTGTCAGTAGGAGTCGAGAAAGGATTGCACGAGATATGCCGCTTGTTTGAGAGCAGGTCAACATTTCCAGCATCTACTACCTATATGGTAAGGATTCTAGTCCGCCTCTGCCGGCATCCCCAGCAATTCCCGGACGCCTCGCACGGTAAAGAGCACCACGAATGGGTTCGGTTAAAATTCATCTACCCGCTTTTTACTGTTTTCCTTCCTGTACTTGCCTACCTTATATGTATATACTTACAAACATGTCTAATGGCACTTCCTGCAAACGTTTATCTCGATTAAAAATATATGGGAAAAGTATGTTTTTTAATGATTAGTTTGTGGACGAGCTATATAGGTACCTAAGTATAAATGTTGCTGGGAATAGAAAACTAAATTTTCATATGTACTATCCTCTTCTACCTTACTCAAATGGGGAAAAAAATCAACAACTAAAACGTATCCACTGAACTATGCTGGCATACATTAAACGTCTAATATTAGCCGCCTCTTTTACATTCAGTAGTGTATTCTAAGCATGATTCACTATTAAAAAATGAATGAAACCCTCAGAATAGAACCAAAACCCTGTAGGTTTCAAGATTATTTAAAATAAAGAAATAGGAAATTGCAATTGGCAGGAATGCACTAATAGAAGCTCGATCTTTTACCGAAGAGTGTACGGCACTGATAGTCATTTGGTCACGCGTCAGCAGTTATTCTTCCGCCCGCCTCGGTAGCGTAGATGGCCGCATGTCTGCCTCACGTTCAAGAGGTCCCGAGTTCGATTCTCGTTCAGGGCGAGTCACCTGGATAAGGTTTTTCCGGGGTTTTCCCTTATCCTTAAAGACGAATGTCAGGTAACTCAAAGCTCCATGGACCCTGGACTCATTTGAGCACCATTTCACCCAATTCATTCATCGTCCGATATGACTTAACGTTGGAGGACGTAAATTACCAAAAAAGCAGTGATTCTGTATAAAGCAGGAGTTCCGCGTTACCACACAAGCGATGCACTACCATAGTATGACTATTACACTGATAGGAAATGTAGAGTGAACAATATCAAGGGTAAAATCTCAATCTCCTCTTTCTTAGCAACTCTCCCTAGAGCCGTACATTTCTAGTCTTCGCCTTGGCACATCAAACGCCGACGCCTATATTGAAGCTGCATTTAAGAAACAGCCAAACTTCTCCTTTCCGTAATTTGTTAATAAGCTGCTAATACTTGCATGGCCATCTCTACCCACTATCGTTTATTTTTGTGGAGCTTCTACAAACTATTCTAAAGATATCTTGTTATTTCGTACACTTAATGTTAATCGAGATATGACTTCGCAGAATTGCAGGTTTTGTTGTAGATACAAGGAGGACAGAGAAAAGCGAATAGATAGAGAGTTGTTTAAAAACCGTGTCACTGTATGCCAACCTCAAAAATCCATATGGTTTCCATGTCAACGCAATAAACAAACGAATAGCAGTGCTTATGAGAAAAGTATTGAAAATTTCGAACCAGTAATAGCGAATATTTAAAAAATGACTGGTGCTACAGAAGCTTGTTTGAAATACGTTATGTATGCTAAAGAGCTTTGTATATTATAACAAAAAGGACTTCACAGATTATTCCCAAGACATTTTAGATATACATATTGTATCTCGTGAAAATGTGCTAAGTATATGTCATTTTTAGTAAAAAAAAAAAAAACATTTACAGCAATTTATGAAAAAGTATAAAACTATAAAAAAACGTCCATGGTAATTGGTGTGTAGGGGTTTCCCTCAAAGTGACTAGCATATATAGAATATACTGAGCTTAAACACCAATTTTGGTATTTTTCTTACGTTTTAGAATTATGCTGTTCAAATACTCAAACGTGCGCGACGACATTTTTGAAAAATGTTGTTCTTTTATTTAGTTCATTTGTCTTTCTTTGTTACTTTCTTTGTTCTTTTCTTCGCTTCTTTCGGTTCTTATTTGTTTTATTTTGAGGGTCTCAAGCGTGTATTTCTTCTCTAAACTCGACATCGAGGTTTTGGGTGGAGTACAATACTGTTTCTTTGCAATAGAGAGAGTAAAAAAGGAATAATAGTTTTCTTAATTATGTAGGTTAAAAGAAAGAACGTGGCACAGATCACTGAATTAGGTCAAAAGTGGTTCCTGACAATATGAGATACTTGAAATTGTCTTTGTTCATGTAAATTCAAAACTTGCTTGTTTCTAACTGCCAGATGATATATAAGAAACACGGTTTAAATCTGGTGAAGAAAAGAAAAGGTGGAAAATGGAAAGCTGGAGTGGGTTGCATTGAGGAAAATGTTTGGAAGGCTTTTCGACTGAACGTGTACTTTGCTTTTCTTTTCTGACGCAAGGTAAATTAATAATGCAGTTACTAATGGTTATTTTAATTTCATTCAATGAAACAATTTGATTTTCTTTGTAATGTACATCGCCGGTATGTGTGCCCGCAATAAATCGATTAAATACTACAATTTGTAGCAATAGTCATTAGGATAGCGTTCAGGCTGTCATTAGCCCTCAGTGATTCAGTTCTTTGAGGCCGTGTTTGCGGACGCGACAAAACAAAACATTTGACCTCATCAGGCCGAGTGCAGCTTTCGCAATCTGTGTTTAACAAACCTTGGCAACCCTTTTGATTGATGTCGCATCCCTCTTATCTGTACAAATTACTCTGAAATAATCTTTCCGCCCCAACCCCTTGCCCAATTACAGCAACAGCTGTTGTATGTGTTGGAATATGTTCACCCCCTCGCCATATGATGTCATCACCAAAAATATCCCCTACTACACACAACAATGAGGGGTGAGAGGGTGTGCAGGACATCAAAGTCGGATCTTAATGGACGCTGGTACATTCCTTCCTCGTGGTATCGTTTCTAGCACACTAAAGGTCCTTTTGTCCATTATCAAGATGACCCCTGCAATCACTACAATGAACAGATATCACTGGACGGCGCACAAGGGCGCTCCTGCGATCTGCTTCTCTTGAATGAACAGTACGGATATGTAATGATAGTGACTATATTTCATAGGGAATGGTTTCATATATACACTGAGATGATATCATGCCTCTAAACTTTCACTTGGATGCATCTCATTTTTCAAATGAATGTGTGACGCTCTTCATAAAAATCTGACGGGTAGGCTTATCATGTAAAACCGTGGCACAGAAAATATTAATCAAGCATATGGCTACTAGAACTACGGATGCGTATTCTATCTTTGGAATTAAGTATCTATGACCTGTTATAAAGGACACTGGGACTAAATTGCCAAAGTTTTGTACTTAAGTTTTAAGTACTATTGTTTCTGATAACAATGCTGATTGTGGAGTCTACTAATTGAAATTTCGACTTAAGTTTGTACATATTTTATCCTTGTAGACATTTTAATTTTACTTTAAATATATTTTAAATTGTAACGCATATGTCATTTGGTGCCACAGTGTACCAGTTCACAGCAAAAACGTTGCAACATCTACCCATTTTAGATTAGAGAAGTAGGTAAGTGTAAGCCCATCTTTGAGGGAAAGCTTTCGTCTACAGGTTTATAATACTATTAGGTATGTCAGCTTCAGTCGGCTCAAGATATTTGATTTCTTTGTTTGCTAACATATGCGAGTTTTTATCCATTTCTGATTGGAGCAGTTTCTTCTGTGAATGACATTTTCTAAGACAAGTATATCGTTTTCTAAGAAACTATTTAGAATAACTAAATGAAGTTTTAGGATGATAAGAGAAACCTCTAATTGCTGCTGTGTATTCACATAGATGTTAATAATATTCTGGTTATTTTTAATTACTTGCTTATAAAGTTTAATCATGGTATAATTAAGTAAATTAATAATAATAATAATAATAATAATAATAATAATAATAATAATAATAATAATAATAATAATAATAATAATAATAATAATAATAATAATAATAATAATAATAATAATAATAATAATAATAATAATAATAATAATAATAATAATAATAATAATAATAATAATAATAATAATAATAATAATAATAATAATAATAATAATAATAATAATAATAATAATAATAATAATAATAATAATAATAATAATAATAATAATAATAATAATAATAATAATAATAATAATAATAATAATAATAATAATAATAATAATAATAATAATAATAATAATAATAATAATAATAATAATAATAATAATAATAATAATAATAATAATAATAATAATAATAATAATAATAATAATAATAATAATAATAATAATAATAATAATAATAATAATAATAATAATAATAATAATAATAATAATAATAATAATAATAATAATAATAATAATAATAATTATTATAATAATAATAATAATAATAATAATAATAATAATAATAATAATAATAATAATAATATTATTATAATAATAATAATATTATTATTATTATTATTATTATTATTATTATTATTATTATTATTATTATTATTATTATTATTATTATTATTATTATTATTATTATTATTATTATTATTATTATTATTATTATTATTATTATTATTATTATTATTATTATTATTATTATTATTATTATTATTATTATTATTATTATTATTATTATTATTATTATTATTATTATTATTATTATTATTATTATTATTATTATTATTATTATTATTATTATTATTATTATTATTATTATTATTATTATTATTATTATTATTATTATTATTATTATTATTATTATTATTATTATTATTATTATTATTATTATTATTATTATTATTATTATTATTATATACCTAATGAATAAAAGTACATCAATGAACTTAGAAGCTATGCACCTATACCCCATAAAACTATCAGTCTAATATCTTTAATAGTTTTTGTGAACAAGCCATACATTTTATATATATAGCATTAGTGGGATACGTTCTAAATCTTCTCTAACTACAAATTTTGAAAAATTTCACAAAATTTAGCAATAACCATTTGATCGTGTCCTGCAATATAAAACATCAGTAGTTCAATAAATCAAATGCTTTATACGCCCGCCTCGGTAGCGTAGCATGTCTGCCTCACGTTCAAGAGGTGCCGAGTTCGAATCTCGGTCAGGGTGAGTTAATTGGATAAGGGGTTTTCCGGGGTTTTCCCTCATCCTCCAAGGCGAATTTCGGGTAACTCTAAGCTCTATGGACCCTGGGCTGATTTGCGCATCATTTCACCCATTCCATTCATCGTCCGATATGACTTAAAGTAGGAGGACGTAAATTACAGAAAGAAAAGAAGTGCTTTATGTCAAAAATACTTTCTTCAGTATCCTTTGACAACTGTTTTGAACTCATCAGCTGTATTAATTTTAAATTTATTCTCTGTGTATGCACACCTATAGTCCTATAGGTAAATAATTCATTTTAAATGTAAGACAGCAAACAAGTAAGATAAATGTGCGTCCTGATATGCCTTCCAGTTTCCCCGAATATTTATTTAGGAGTCAGTATAAAATAGTAGGTAGTCAGTTCTCTGGTGTTAGGGTTTTCAAATAAATCTCGCATTATAGTGACACTGTGCACAGTATTCATATATAGCTGTATAAAATATAATAGATTTGGTGATACTTCACAATTTAATTTTTACTGTATATTGTCTCGTGCTACATATAGTTTAGAATTTTAACACTTGGGTAGTTTTCCAAACTGTTTGATATATTATAGTTAAATTATTTTATCTCCCGATATCATTTAATGTCTTATTTATTTTAAGAGTTTTTCATAAAAGAAGCTTTTTTGGTCTGTTTCTTGCTTATGTTGATAAAATATAGGGAGAAATGCTTTCGAAAACTTTTTAAGGTTAGTACTCAAGAGCGTAAGTAAGTTGTTTTATAGATCCCCTTTGCAATATCTAAGACGGGAAAAGATAAGGAAAATTACGTTTGAAAATGCATCGCTAAAGTACTAGTGAATTAATTTACAGCGTTACATAAAAAATCCAGGGAACTTCGCAGACTACTCAGAGATAATTCGAATTATCCAGTTTTTGCTTGGCATCATAATATGCTTTATAATGAAAATCGTTTGAGTCATTTTAAGAAAACAAAAGGTATTAAAAGTTCTCTAGTGTAAAAGGCATTATCTTGCGGAGGCTATATACTTACATATACATATATACGATTATATACACAAATACACATACTGACATACACATATATACGTAAGGGTAAAAATGCTGATATTTTAATAATTAGCATCTTAATATGGCACATTTTGGTGTGCTAGTTGTTTTTCTCTTCCTCTAAAGAAGGAGAATGTATATCGCCAATTTACTATCTGCAGTTTTTTGCATCCTTATAACTGCGCCGCAAAATAATCAACACCCTTCAGTGTAGACTATCCGCTCTACTCCCATGAGTTCACTCCTCCCGCTGCCCTACCTTATGTGCATTCATTGGCCTTGCAGAAATTATTCGAATTTTATTCCTTATCGTGAAATCAGTCCACTCTGAGTTAAGTCTCCCGTTGCACTCTTTGAGGCAAAATAAACACGTATAGCTTGTATGGACCACGTCTACTCGTAGGCACTAACTAGCCTGAAAACATATTACTCTGAACTAGTAAAATTATGAGTTCACAAATGAAGCAAATTTTGTTATCTAATGTTGCTCATTATATTGTCCTCAATTATATTAGTGCCACGGTGGCAGCGAACGCCTACCTATAAGGGATTAAATGTGAATCGCCCAACTCCGCCAATTTTGTTTGCCACGAGAGAAGCAAAAAATATATCAATAAAGAAATAGCAATTGGTAACGTCATGAACCTTAAGTATGTGTGTCATTATTGCACCGCACTAGATTTTCCTGACCTTTCGATTTCGGCAGATCTAGAAAATTCGACTTCGACAAAGTTCCAATCCTGTTGGAGAGATTTCGTTTAACTGAACATTTCTTCCATGATCAGCAAAAGCCATCCTTGGACAGTTGTCAGCTATAAGTTGATCAGTGAGTATCGAAACTGTGAATCAGTTGAGCACTTTGAGAGGGAGTTAGACAGTCAGAGCAGTGAACGACAAAATTTGTTGAAAGTTGTCATAGCAGAGGTAAAAATGAGTACTGGTCTGCGAGCAGGGAATTTTGGGAAATTTCGAGCTACACAAGTTGGTGTGTGCAACACAGACATAAAGGAATATTAGACCGAGTGCTTAATCTGAGTATTTTGTAAAAAAGTGAGAATGATTTCAAATTATAATTGGACTCAGGATTCTAGTGACAAATAAAGTGATTTTTGTTCAAGTTCTGTTGTCATTT
This sequence comes from Mantis religiosa, assembly GCA_030765055.1. NCBI lineage: Eukaryota > Metazoa > Arthropoda > Insecta > Mantodea > Mantidae > Mantis > Mantis religiosa. Next base: position 261,846,809 of record CM060948.1, on the reverse strand, counting down.
CTAAAACTGGTGTCAAAAGTGGGATTCTAAAGTCACAATGGAGATGACTTTTGAAAAACTATTGGTTAACGTGGTTGAGTCATATGCACATAAGAGAGAGAGAGAGAGAGAGAGAGGGGGGGGAGGGAGAGAATATGATATTTTAACTTTATGCTGATTTTAGATTTTGAGTTGTGGTATTCACACATATACATTGTCTCTCTCTCTTTCTCTCTCTCTCTCTCTCTCTCTCTCTCTCTCTCTCTCTCTCTCTCTCTCTGCACAGAGCATAGAGAAAATAAAAATGGGGAACTTGTTAGACCACCAATATTCTTAATGAAACAAAATTTAAAAATTGAGCTCATTCTGCCAGGAGCTGCATGTAGAAGGATTTTACACCGGAGTTTGTAGTTAAACGATTCAGGCAAGGACAGATGCATAATGTTATACAAATAGTCTCAGCGCAACTTTTGCCTTAAGTGGCAACACAAAGTGTAACATGTGTCGACATATCTTAGTGCAGAGGACATCTGTTCATCGCGGAAGAACAAAGTGGATCCCTATTTGCTTGAAACACTACCCGTAGAGCGGTTCTGAACAACAAAGGCACTGCATTTCCTTTACTCTGTCGTTAATCGTCCATCTTGCTCCGCAGCTTCATTGTTCGCAATGGAAAAAATCCTCTCTTATTTATTTCTTCCTGCCTATCCCACTACTTGAATGGATGGGATGCTGCAATTGAAAGGAAAAGACATTTCCAGATTAAGGAAACAAAAGACGGCGATGCTGGGAAGGTCACAGACATGGGCATAAGCTTCAGTGGTGTATTCACTACAGTGGCGTATGAGGTCGGACGTATTTTCAGCACACTGCTCAATTAGGATTTCTGCTGGATGCATTTCTGCGATAGAAAATTCATTTGAACAAAGTGTGTTTCGCCCATCTTCGTGATAATTACACAAAAGGAACTTGCAACCTCAAAGCAAGGAAACCATATCTGCCAAAATTAATTTCGTAGTTGTAATAATGAGAGTAGCACCCAATTTTTCATGCCTCTATCAATATACGCCTCATCAAAATCTATGTACCTTACTAATAATTCATTCTGAAAAAAAAAACGGATCGGTATTATCGTACATGTCATTAGGTTCACAACCTGCTTTGAACCAGACATCAACCATCAAATAATGGACTAATAAACTCCGAAGTTACAGAAACTATCATTTAATATGTTGGCCTCTAACTTCTGACAACTCTTAAAAATGAAATGTTTCTACAATGAGTTTTATGTATTCGCATAGTGCATATTGGTTTTGTATGCTTACACGCTTTATGTTGTTTTCAGTGTGAAGTTGTGAAGAATCAAATCGAGAGCAAAGAGCACTTTTGGCACCTTCTGCTTGGTGAGCAACTTGGCTTTGGAACCTCGATTAAACGCACACGCTTGTAGGGCGAGTTCCATTTCATTTTGACGGCAAATGGAGATGTTATATAAAGTTAAATTTTAATTGTGTTCATGCAGCACTTCTGTTACCATGCTTCATGCTTATACTGGTACCTAACGGCTGCCCTGAGCTGCATACTTATAGTAGCATAGGTGACACTGCTAATACCTACATGCAAAGAAGTTATAACTGCAAAACGGAATTCTGGAGAGAAACAATCTAGACCACAGCGCACATGGGTTCGGTAAATTGAGTCCCTTTTGAATAAATTGAGTCCCTCCTAAAGTTTCAAGTTGGGTAAATTGAGTCCCTCGACCCGTAATTGTGACTAAACTTCCCCTCCGATTTGTACAGACTTGGGACTTCTCAGCCATTTAGTATGTTTGTCATATGTTAAAATCGTTCGTACGAGCAACTTGTAATAATTTTGTCACACAGGTAAAACATTTATAACAAACACCTTTTTCATAGTCATATTTCAGTATGTCCTTATTGGTAAACTTTACCACTTGCTTCCTCAAAAATGTTTCTCTATCCAATGTTTCGTTTTTTGTTTTTCCTGTACTAAGTAACTGGACATACACGTCTGACTGAAGCTGGTCAAAATGTCAACGAAGTTGTAAATGTTTATGTGTGAAGTGTAAAACAAGTCATTTAATTTGGCATGGAAAAATTCACATTTGTGGTAACTGTGAAATCAGCCCAAATAGCGGACTCAATTTACCGCATGGATTAAAAAGCTTTGGACTCAAGTTACCGCTTAAAGTATCGTAAACAAATAATTATGGACTCAATTTACCTATCACTGAGTTTAGGATACCTTTCTGCCGTTTTCCAGTTATGAGGATTGAGAGAAACATCAGTCAAGGAAGAGAGACTTGATTGGACTTCCGTTCATGAGTCCATGTCTTAAAGACCTCAACTTACCCGTCGGCCCCGTAGCCGACCTACTGTCATAGGCCCGCCTTGGTAGCGTGTTGGTAGCATGTCTGCCTCACGTTCAAGATGTCCCGAGTTCGAATCTCGGTCATGGTAAGTTACCTGGATAAGGCTTTTTCCGGGGATTTCCCTTATCCTGTAAGACGGATGTCGGGTAACTCTAAGCTCCATGGACTCTGGACTCATTTGAGCATCATTTTATCCATTCAATTCATCGTCCGATATGACTTAACGTTGGAGGACGTAAATTACAAAAAAAAAAAAAAAAAAAAAAAAAAACTGTCATGGGTTAGACCTTCAGTTCCATTTCAATAAAGCGATACATGTAGAGTAATTGTAGACATAGTGAAAGGGAGCTGCTTTGGTGGCAATGTTTATCCAAGATCTGAATCTCAAAGTCAAAGAACTACCTCTCTAAAGTGCAGAACTTCGATGACAGTAAATGAGTGGTTTGCTGTCGGACTGACTGTTTAAGCCAATTCTGTTTTACGTACTATGGAATAGTTACATGGTGTCATCAGTAACACTACCTAATGACCTTAAAATGGGCTGGAATAGGTCCGACTAGTGTGAGGTCATTAAGACAGACTCGCGGTTTAACTCAACCTGGCTTTCTTCAGCCCTCAAAACGGAAACCTTCCGGAAACCTTCCGGAAGATCCGTGGTACAAATCCTGGATATGGCACTTAGTTTTTCAATCTGACTTTAGCTATCCAATTAGCTATCCAATTAGCTATACAATAGCTACTTAATGTCGTATTGGCACGTTGCCGTGTTAGCTCAGTGGTTAATAGCAACTAGACAGTGCTCGGAAGATCCGTCACTCAAATCCCGGCTATGGCACTGAACCTTTTAGTCTGACTCTACCTAACTAAGCCTTGCCGTACACAAGGCTAGTGCGGAAGATGGATTAATTTTCAAACTATATTTTAATCAAAATCGCTACAAAAGTTAAATATTGCACGTAAAGAATAATTTTGTTAGGATATTGTCTTTAACATCTGCGTGTCACATACCCACTAGCAAGATAAAAGTGAAATATGAAGTTTGGTATTTAAACGAATTTTGTTTTAAGTTATGCTCTTCTCAGACACCGTGTTGCTTTTAAATTTTCCTTTTATCGTAGGTGGATTCAACACTATATTTGCATAGGTACTTTTATACTGAAATTTCGTTTGGATGCAGTAGTTTACTTTCGGGCTATTCGCAATGAAAATTAAGCATTAACATAATGACGCAAAACTTAAAACGTAAACTAATTTTCTAATGCTGTTATTCACACCGTCAAATATAAACTAATGCAACAGGAGTTAACATGAAACGCCAAGGAGTTGATATGGCGGACTGAGAAGCAGATACATTTATCAAAATTAACAAGAGCTCGTTAGACGGATATAGGATGCTAAACTCAAAACAAAGCATCACGTACAATCATCGCTTGAATGATCCTTGGCCCGAGATATACAGAAAGTGTATTAGCCGGTCAAGATATGATGACAGGGAATCTGATGCGGAAAAAGGCAGAATAATCGTGCGATGAGATGCGCTCTCTGATCGCTTAGCTTTTTTTTTTTTTTTTTTTCAAAAATTTGAAAGACTGGGCCTTACAAATTTATAGAGAGATAGAGGCAGACTAGGCAACGAAGGGGACAGCTAGCACCTCGAGCCGTAAACGAGATCAGTTGAACACGCCCCACGGGAGGAACAGGTGAGTTGAAGGCACCGAAGGACCAAAATGAACTGAAGGAACGGACGACGTAAGCAACACAGACGCTCAGCAGTTACTGGGTTGTCTATGCGTGTGAAGGCGCCGGTAGCGACCTGCCAAAGCTGCCAGAGGATGGCTCAGAGATCATCTCCAGCAGGTTCCGGAGAAATCTCATTAGTAGCGCTAGGAAGTTGAGGAAAAATAATTAATTTTTCCCCAAGTGTCTGGAGATGAGGCACAACAAAATATGTTAATTATTGGGCATTATAGGCCAGAAAATGGAGGATTTTATTTGTTCTTTTTAGCTATTTTTTATTTGAAGGTCCCTTTTTTAGCGTTTTTGTTTCGTTTAATGGTATTTTTTGCAACTTTAACTTTTCCTGTCCGTTTCCTGTTTAACAGAATCTAGCGCAAATTCTAATTAATTTTAACTAACACGCACTCCAAGACTGTCTAAAGCAGGTAACAGATTAGAGGGCCCTTTCTAGTTTATTAAAGTCAGCACCAGCCAAGAATATAGTAAACCCACTCTAAATATCCCGTTATTTTTTCAACAGGATTTGAAAATAACATCCGTTGATGTGGAGAGAAGTTTTTCAATGTTTTTGAAACGTGCTGGCAGAAAACAGACAATTCCTTACATCTAACAATTTAGAAATGAATTGTGATATACTGCAGCACCAACTGAGGTTAGCTTTCTGAAGTTCTAGCCCAAATGAGGTTAAACCAATTATAATTTAATTAATTTAATTCAATTTATTTCTCCAAAATGTCCATTACTGGTTGCAATCACAAGAAGCATTTCTTTCATTTAATTTGTCTCGCTTTTTTGTTGCATATCACTTGAATGTTGTACTTTCAAACTTATTCATTAAATAACAAATTAAAAATTAATTTATTAATATGTAGGTATTAGTTCTTTGTGTACTTTTGGGCCCACCTCGGTAGCGTAGATGATAGCCTGTCTGCTTCATATTCAAGAGGTCCCGAGTTCGCATCTCGGTCAGGTTGAATTACATGAATAATGTTTTTTCAGGGCTTTTCCCTTATCCTGAAAGACGAATGTCGGGTAACTCTAAGCTCTATGGACCCTGGGCTCATTTGAGCATCATTTCGCCCATTCCATACATCGTCCGATATGACAACGTTGGAGGACGTAAATTACAACAAAAAGGGTCATTAAGGATACTTTTAGTTCTTTTAAAGGTTCTTTTTAGGAAATTATAGGTACTCTAATGCTAGTCCTACTCATTAGGCAGTGGAGGCTCTAATGGCCACCCTCTGAGAACCGAGAAGTAGTTCCAAATCGCAAGTTTCTGCGCTATCTGCAAGTTGTAGACCGACAGACAGCCATGGAGTCGTCCTGCAAGGAAATGGGAAAGAGGGCAGTCGATGTATAGGTAGAACACACCACTCTAGTATTTGCCTTACCCACTAGGGAATACCACGAAAAACCCATGGACACATTGGTCAGCCATCAGGCATCGATCTCGGGACCTACCTAATGCCTGCATCGAGCGGCCATGGAGAAATCGTGTTCGGTTTGCAAGCTTTTACATTTATTATCTGTTAATATTGATTTTTATACCTTCACGACTCATTTTCAACGGTTCCTATTTAATACGTAGATATCATTGCGTTTTGAAGTTTACGTAATGGTTGCGGTAAAATCTCTAGGTAAGTAGCAAAGAAAGTAAGAAGCACACATTTTCTGCTACGCCACTGAGACATGGTCAGAAAAGTATTTTTACAAAATATGTGCCTCTGTCCGCTTTGCTTGTATTGACGTGTCACCCGAGAGCCTTTCTTTGCCGCCGGTGGCGTGGAATCCTTAGAGACGTTTCCTTAGACAACATAGTAAATAAGATCCTGCGATAAGCTGGACATTTCAACAAAACTCGCAGAGTATACAAACATGATATACAACAGAGGCAGGTATGTTCTCCTGACCGTATGGGTTATTTGTCCTTTAACAACCTTTATTTAGTTGTCATAAAGAAACACTAACCATTTTCATAAACTTCATGCTTTTGATTAACCAAATGTGTTTCCCAATTACGGTTTTCCAGCTTTATGTAGTGAGATTGAAGTAAAGAATGTTATGAACCTCTTTGTCCAATATGTGCACCTGCGATGTAATTCGTCAAATTACTTTTGTAAGCTTTTAAATTGATTAAATGAATTAGATAAGATTAAATTAATTTGTGAATATGGTCTTACGTGATCGGCCCCGGTTTGAGCTTAATTTGGAAAATGCTAGTCTGGCTAGGGCTTGGACTTTAAAACAGAAAAGATAAAAAATAAAGGAGAATGTGTTCATGGCCACCAACATGTGCATTTTATTCGTCATATATGTCAATAATACATTTTATTAAAAGATGTTAGTTTAGTTTTTGAGGAAGTATCGAAACCTTTCCGTGAAAAAATAAAATAAAGATGAAACAAATGAATACGTTTAACACATTTTTTGATCCTCGGCGCAGAGATGCGTGAAATAGTATAATTAGCGTACTAGCAACAGTAATAATAAACAAATGCTCGCAACTACCTAATAGGTAACGTTACATCAGTACAGTAGTTGCTAACTCCGACTTCTTTTTCCCTTCGTCCAGCCACATGCAGGACATCCTGAAATAGGGTTGACATGTGGTCAATTAGGTAGTATGCTGTTCACATGCCACTTATAAATTACGAATTCCATAGGCAGATATTCAAATCCAGATGATCCTAATAACATGAACTACGTCCTTGATATCTCCCCTCTTTATATTTAAAAGGGAGGAGCCTAAGCAAACATCGGTGTACAAAGAATATTCCACATTCACAATATATATTGTGACTTTGTGGGTTCGTAGAAATAAAAGTCCAGTTTGCAGAAATTCTAAATGTTCTTTATTTGCGTAGAAACACATGGCGTGGAAGCAGAATTACATTACATATCACAATCTACAACACCAAGGTCGATAGCAATAACCAACAGCTTAGTCCACTTCCCCTCTTTACAACACTCTTGTAACATGACTTACAACAATTCTTGTTTCACAACTTGCAATTGAACTCTTGGCGAGTCGTCGCCTCTTTAAATAGCTCACTGATAATTTATAGATTATTCGAAAATAAATCAGAACCCGGACAGTCTCTATCAGTCAAGAAGTAAATAGAAATTTCCATTTATCTCACTTTGTTTTTCTCGGCGGACCTTTATCTGAATGTTATCTTTGTCTGCCGGCTCTTGGTTTTCACACTGCCCGCCTATCAGTTCCTTTTGTGTAAACAAGCCGCGTGATCGTAGATACGGGTTCGCGACACTGCTCCCTCCTCAAGGCTGGTCGTCCCGAACAGCACCATCGTAGCGGGTGCATATATATATTAAATATATATGCATATATGTTACATATCACAATCGACAACACCAAGGTCGATGACAATAACAAACAGCTTACTCAACTTCCCCTCTTTACAACACTCTTGTTACATGTCTTTACAACAACAACTCTTGTTTCACAACTTGCAACTCAACTCTTGGCGAGTCGTCGCCTCTTTAAATATCTCACTGATAATTTCTAGATCCTCTAAAATAAATCAGAACCCGAACAGTCTCTATCAGTCAAGAAGTATATAGAAATTTCCATTTATCTCAGTTTGTTTGTTTCGGCGGACCTTTATCTGCATGTTATCTTTGTCTTGCCGGCTCTTGGTTTTCACACTGCCCACCTATCAGTTCCTTTCCTGTAAACAAGCCGCGCGATCGTAGATAGGCTTCCCGACAATATATATATAATTAAGACCACATGCTGATGTGATTTTCAGTAATTTAAAATTGTACTCTGGAGTATACAGTGGCATTAATACAAATCTAAGTTAATTCTGCTCTTAATTGTTGCATAATATTTGGTTGTAATATGTGCCTATGTATGCTTTGTAAATTGGAGTGATGGAATCGTGATGGTAATATACGCGGTAGTTTTTGTAGGTAAGGAAATAATAAACCACCTCTAACACGCCCAGTCTTCCGCCTTACTTGGTTCTAGCACCCCACTTAACACTTATCATACTTCACGCTTTTCCTTCGCTCCTGAGCCTCAAACTGACTTATGTTCATAGCTAAATACTTGAGCGCAGCACTCTTAGGGTCAAACCAATACGATGCGATCTCATCTAGGTAATGATGGGGACCCAAGTTAAGAAACATGTCTTCCGGCTACTCCGGCAAAAATTTCATTCTTCTCTCCTGGTGTTGAGCATTATTGAAACGTTAATTGATGTGTGTACCTAATATTGTTAACATTTTATGCAGTGAACCCATAGCAAAATAAAAGAAACAAAATGCTTATTGCACAACTATAAAAATTAAGTTTCGTTGAATCATTCTGAACATAGGAAGAATTACCTAATATATTGCATCTTTAAACTCAATCATTCTCAGGTGAATTGTCTTCTTTTTAACGTATTTAGTAGTTTTTGTTTAGTGGTGTTACTTTGCCAGTGGTAGGAGAAGTATTGAGCTCCACTCAAAAATTCTCTATAGGCATTTCATCGGAAATAAGCTTTCTGAGGTTCCCTGAACTCAGGTGTGAAAAGTCGCATAAATAGGTTTTTTATAATTCAGACAGATAATTTAAGTATGATAGGAAAATATTTTCAAGTGATACCTTTTTTCACAATTTAGCCTGGAACAAGTTGGTTATTTTTGTTTTTCTAATATGTTTAACAAATTTCAGTGGAACGTGAAATGTTTGAGATAAATAAATCGACAAATAAAATATAGCAAGAAATGTTTCATAAGTGGTTAATGAAGTTACATTAGTAACATAGTCACTGAAGTTTATATATTTTCAGATGATTAGGACAGCTTATATAGACAAAACCATGGGGAAACGTTTTACGTCAAACAATACGTATATAATGACGTAATGACGTGTTATGGCGTCATACCTTAGTCTTCGAGATAGCTGTCATTTATTGGCATTTATTAAATGGTTCTAGACAATTTACAGGGCTATTCTTTTTTTTTTAGATAATGCAAGTAATATCAAGCCAGGTATGTCCGAGACAGTGATTGTCATATCAGCCTTACTTATGTAATTTTGTACCTGCTACAACATTGTTTTATGTAAACATTTATGTCAACATCTGTCATAATTAACAGTTTGTAAACATGCGTTTTTAAAACAACTTATAGAATATATATGAAAACAAAGGAATTTGTGATTATTTTGCAACAAAGCATGCAACTATTTTCAGATAAAGAAAATCACACTTTTGGGCCGTTTTGGTTGTTGTTCATAGAAATGTGTTTAAGCATACTTATTCCTGACCAGTTTTACTCACACATTTCTAGTAATAAATACACACCTGGACTAAATAAATAAACTCGCCAGCAAAAGACAACTTATCCATATTCGTCCATACAGCAGATTACAAGTCATAATTTCAAAATGCCCCAGTGGGCTGTACGGGACTTCTTGTATTACATACGTTCGTTTCGAGAATTTTAATTGCTGATTAGCTTGACATGATTGGCTTACGTGTAGATACTTTCTCCTTGCCTCATTGGCGGTTTAAACGGGTTCTTATACTGGTACCATCTCGAGGTCAAGTAATGGTCACTGGTACGGCTAGTCTTCATCGATTAACAAGCAATTTGCATGGCTAGTTGTTATAATGCACCTGCTGATGTTAATGGGACTAGTATACGGGAGCCAGAAATACCTATTCTTACATCTGTTTGCATTAAACTATACCTAACACGATTTAAAAATGAATTGTATATTCTTAATGAAAGTTTGCCTGAATATACACCTCGAATACATCCAAGGTTAAGATTAAGGAAATTAGCAAGCCTTTACGTGGAAAATTATCGAATTAACTCTCTACCAAAGTAACCAAATGTCTATTTAGACATGTGTAAAGTCAAATATTTCCTACCTAACACCAAATAGAGAGGTACCACCTTTATTCAGCCTTCTAAGTAAGACATTTAGCACGCTGCTTGCTGCTTCCTTCTAATGAAAAATATTTTCAAGACGCGTGATTTTATTTAACTTCAAAGCCTGAAGGGGTCAGTCAGGCCCTAGCAATTAAATACAGTACTTTAGTTCTACAATATATTTTAAGTGAGTTAGAATCAAGAATGTTCAGTAACTCTGGAAGCAAGGGGTGGTGATTGTAGCTTTTCTTCTTTCAACTTTTAAACTACTTGTCAGTACAACTTTCTACTAGCAACTGAGATAAAGGAGAAACGGTGAAACTGTTTTGCGTCATAATTCCTTAACAAAACCATTTTTGTCGAAAATGTTGTTCTAAATTTACACATCACAGTTTACATAAAGTGGTCAACATACCTATAGATCATCCAAGGTTTAAAAGGTTATCCCAGCACAGGTGGTAGCTGAATATCAGGAAACAGTTCATTTTTATAAGTGCCTAGGGCACATGAACTGAATAAATGTCACAGAAAGAAATTGTTAAATTGGGGAACGCGACCCCGTCCCAGCATTCTAATAACAAAAATATAAGATATACAATTGTACGATTCTTTTTTCTATTCATTACCATTTATTTTTCACACTTACTGCACAAATTATTCATAAAAAGTTTATGTTTGTAGCTATGGGCTCCAAATTATGTATTTCATTTCAATATCCCGGGTTTTTCTTGAATTACGCGGCTGAGAACCAACCACTCCTCAGATCCTATTGTACGATTCCAGTCGTGCAGATGGAACGTTTCTCTTCCTAAATAATGTTTAAGTTGTGAAACACTACCTATATGTGTTATGTTATACTTACTTTTCATTATAAAATGCGTAAGAAATAATTCGGCTATGTATTTATATATGCCTGATACATCTAAGAATCAGGCATACTAAGAATTTCAACATACTAAGAATTTCTGCAGATAGGTGTTGGAAAATGCACACCAGATACAGTTATTTTAATTCACAGAGTATTTGGAGACTTTTTCATAAAGTTTATTCTGAAGCATATCTCGCCGATAGTAATTTCACGAAGAGTGAGCACTCCAGTCAATATTTTGTTCTCGAAACACACCGGGATGTGAAACAACGATTTTCTTGGACTTCTTCTCACAGCAGCTCCATTTCTCGTCTAACTTTTCAACAGAACTGTTGGTTGTCCATGCTTATTGTTCTTAGCACAGATCTGGTAAGTGCAAATGCTTCTAACAATCTATAAATTGTAGATTTGTTTCTAACGAAGATATTACCCAAAATTTATATTGGCAGTCTACATGTGGTTCAGCTCCATAAAAACTTAACACAATACACACTCCCAGATCTCACCGCCAAATTATGCGCAGAAAAGAAAACCAAGACACAATTTAAGTTATTACCGTCTTTAAGTGCGTGAGCTAGGCCACTTCAGAGCGAGGGCCTCCCTTTTAATGCTACTACGAATCAAACTCCCATGAGCCGTGACAACATTGGTTCAGGATACATCCGCTACACTTTATAGCCTCTCAGCAAGCATATGGTAAGTAGCAATGATATTGTATTAACTTTGCAATAGTGATGAAAAATGTATAGAACGACCACTTGATATTTTAAGCTTATACAGGATGGATAGCAAATGTCATCTTCAAAGACCCAAGAGTAAGGGATCACGGTTTATAAAAATGATCCAATGACCTCTTTCGTAATTTTTGCAAATATCAAATGGGGAAAGCATTCTTTTAAAATAAAGACTGGTAGAATAGTGGTACAGGTGACTCCTCTGAATGTGCGAGTTTAAGCTCAGGTAATTACTTTCCATATGTTATTGTCGAATATCTTACTCTTCCAAATTGCTATTTCGTCAATTCAAGCTCCATGCAGAATTGCTGGGGTCGCGCAGCACGCTTTGAAAACCACTGTGATGCACAATGTGAATGTCACGCTTATAGCACGTCTGAATTGCGATATTGAAAAGGGACCTAAGAAAACAATACATGAAGCTAAACCAGTTAAGGGTACAACACAACCATAAAACACGTATTTTGTTTGCTATGGATCAGGATAATATCAGCGCTGCCAGTGTTTTGTCCCGCAGTTATTTAACATGCCAATAAATCTATTATCTTGAGCTCTTGCATAACACTGCCACCCAGACTGGCGTTACAGTACAGTTTTTAGCAACGAATGAAAATCATCCTGTAATCACAAGATGGCATTGTTACAATGGTAGCTCGATGTAAAGTAAAACGGGGTTTGATTTCAAGCTTAAGCAGGTGTAAAGCACTGGAGAATACATTACAAAACCGCGTTCTTTTAACAACCTTTGATGATTTAGTTAACGTATGTGTATAGCGCTTGGATACCTCAACCACTTAAACCTAAATGCGTTAGCTATAGTATATTGAAATAAAAAAGTTAAAAATTAATTCATCACTCATCAATTTGCGTGACACAATTCCTTTAAGACATATCAAAAGAGAAACATTTTAAAACACACAAAATAAAATTATAAATACTATTTTAAGTGTTTAAAGGATTAAAGGTATGCAATAAAAGTCATTGGTTTTAAAGTGGCGAAAACGCAACTAAAGTATGCGTTATAAATTACATGACAGAATTATATAACATTACTTTAATGATGCAAAACCATACAGCATTTTCAGTAATCTGACATCAGTGGTATCCAAACGCAACTGTTTCAGAATCAATCGGACCCCATCCTGTGCATTACTTTAAACAGGTATTTAGAAGCCGCCAAATTTATTTACCACTGAATTAGGAAGCTTAATATACAGTTTTCAGTGACATGGTCTCTTCAGCAGTTTTATGGTAACAGGGTTGCCAATTTAGTAGTTTTACGACGAGATGTAACGGTTTTTCTGTCTTTTTGTAATAGTATGGCGGCTATCAGGAACTGCTAAAATATAAAACCAAAATTGAGTACTTGTTTTGTCACAGTAGCTCTACTATGTAATTATGATATTCATGCTCAAATTTCGCAACTTAAACCACTTAGAATAATAAAAATCTGTCCAAGTTAGGTTCTAATCTTCCGTAAGAAATCACAAGAAAGCTTTACAGAATCAAAGGCAAAGAGCATTCCATATTTAAATTGTGTGCATGTTTAAGAATGTTCTGAACCGTATTGATTTCGAGTTCGGATCTCAGACTTCCGACTACGGAATGAGCTTAGATTGGAGGTCTTACATGGGGATGCATTATTTAAATGATGTGTGAGGTCTTGCCATTGAATTTAGTGAACGACTGGTAGCGTGATGTGAGTCACAAAAATCAACATTTCGGAAGGGGATGCGTGGTGCCAACCGCATCACTTCATCGTACCGGTTCAATGATTAGCCATATGCGTGTGCATGTGGGCGTGAGGCCGTCAGTGGAATTGGTAGGTTTCATTCCTTCTTGCGCTTTCGTGTCATACAACAATAACAGTAATAATGACAGTAATCATAATAATAAGAAGGAAAATGAGGAGAAGGGGAAGATGAATAATACTTAAAGAACTTTGCATTTGTCTGCAGTGTATAACTGAAGAGTCTTAATTCGAATAGCAATGATACTGATAATAATCTACCTTTAAAATATAGACTATGAATTGCGACAGTATGTAGTGGTATGTCTGCCGCATTCTTATGTTTGCTAACAGCGACCTACCATTACTGATGGCGCCAGCATTCTAATCCACGTGTATTCAAGAATTCAGAAACTTCTAGGCCCGGTTGCATAAAAGATAATTTAAGTTCAAGTATACCAAAATGATCTCCAGTCAAGCTGAACTTAGAATTTTGGTTGTATAAACATTGATCTAAGCTCATGGCCTCTTGATCTAAGATCAAATCTAACTGGTGATATTTCTCCAGTTGACTTGGTTGAACTTAGATCAGCAGAACTGCAGAATTTACACAATAGTTCCTGAGAAGAAATAAGTAGTGTAGCTTTAAATAACATGGTAAGCAATGCAGTTTGGTGGTTACTTGGATAAATAATTATCCTCTTTATTTCACAAATGCCTGTTAATGATGCATTGTTTGTGTTCATAACCTACACATTTTATTATTTTCAGATTTCAAATTATTCTGATAATCTGATGTTGAGAATTTTCAAATTTCAAAGCGCTCCTCGTGTTTCCCAAGACAGAGGAAATCCCAACTCAGAACTTAATGACAGACAATTCAAAATGAGATTTCGACTATCAAAGCATGTAGTTGAAGATCTGGAGCATAGGCTACATGGACAGTTAAGAACACAAACCCTGAGGAATTATACACTTAATCCAGTATTTATGATCCTTCTCACATTACGGTTCTATGGAACTGAACCTTCCAGGTGGTGAATGGGGATATATTTGATATAAATAAAGGAACTGCGTGTAGACCAATCCATAAAGTTACAAGGGAAATTGCAGCTTTAAGACCTCATTTCATGAAGATGTCTATGGAAGAGTGTGAAATAAAAAGGGTTATGCGAGATTTCCATAATATACGTAATTTCACAGGAATTTAGGTGCAATAGACTATACATATATCCCCAATTATATCACCTGGTGGGAATAACGTCGAGATTTACAGAAATCGCCATGGTTGGTTTTCTTTAAATGTTCAAGCTATCTGTGACTCAAAACTTTGTTTCCAGAATGTTGTTGCTAGGTGGCCAGGTGCAGCACACGATAGCAATACTTCTGGAAATTCTAGAATTCATGCATAGTTTGAAGCTGAAGAATTTCCCCGATGTGTGCTCCAAGGAGTCAGTGCTTATCGCTGTTGTCACTGCTTACACCTACATTGTCCGAAGAAACTCCTGCAGAACGAGCATATAACAAGATCAGTTATTGAAAGGTCTTTTGGTGTTTTCAAAAGAAGATTCCCACGTTTACTAGCTGTGAAATTACTTCAAGATCATTTTATAATAGTAGCAGCAACATTTATATTACATACCTTGGCCATTAATGCAGATGACGACATTCCTGACGTAGACGGTGCTGTTTACAAGGGAAGGAGAGTATACCAAGAACTGCCTATACCTGATTTAAATCAAAGAGATAGAAGGTAAAACGCAGCGCTGAGAACTGCACTAATTATCAAAAAATTCAGGTAATCACTATTTATTTTTAATTTACATAACCTCATTTTACTGCTTTAAATTTTATTTTTTCTGTTCTACTTCTGCTTGTAATTCTAAAACTTGTATTCTTAATTCGTGTTCTTTCCTAGAAAATTTAATGTTTTGCTCATGTTCTTTCTCTAAACACTCCAGCCTCCTCTTGTAAAATTGTTCCCTAATGTCTTCCTTCCTTTTCTTCTCATCATATGAATATCTGGGTATAGCTGAAGCTGAAGGACCTGATTCAACCAACTGCACCATTTCCGAGGAATTCTCGGACTTGCAGATGTCCACGACCTCCAGTTGGACATCATTCAATTCCACTTGGGGTGAACACATACATCCACAGCCGCTTCTGCAACTTCCTCTGTGTGAAAACCCACGTCATCAAAGTCGCAGCTAATGGGAGGAAATTGAGGCTTCAGTGCTGAAATTAGCTTGTGCCCAGATTCATCTAAGGAAGACGGCACAAGGATAGCTCCTCCTGTTTTATGGATCTAAAATTTAACTTCAGCGTTAATTTTTTGTGCGCTTTTTAATATTTTCGTACTACAATTTTAACGCTTTCTGTTCACGTGCAACACAATTTCTGGAATTAAATTCTGCTGTTATTTCCTTTCATGCCTGCTCCTTTATCTTTGTCGTATATCTGTCTGCTTTTTCTTTTATTTTCTATCACATCTTTATGTTGGAGGACAATGACCACAACATAGTTTTCTCCTCACTCTTAGAATTAGCTGAACTCATCTTCTTGATTGCTTGAACTTCGATTTTTTGTTTATGTTTGCTAACTCACAGTATTTTAAACAGACAAAAATGAAAACGAAGTACATTAGGCATATAATGGAGGTAAAATAAGCGAAATTATTAACTTCTGATAAATACCTACTTTTCAATATGGAGTAAATACTTATACTGTTTATATAAAAGATCCCTATTTACAGGACTAATGACAATAAAGCCAACGATTTATTTTGTTTTTGTTATGTCTAATTGGCTACTCTGTGCCCTTCAATAAAACAGAGTCGAATAGTTCCGAAAATTCTCGAACCCTTTCGATACAACACGAAAGTTGCAACATGTATGGCGATATTGCCGTGTATGTTTTTCTGATCTCAGATCAGTACTAAACGGCGTTCAGCTGATCTGAGATCAGCATTTTACAGCCCACGCGGGCTCGTAAACAGTTGAATTTTAATCTTCGATTATAAATGAATTGCAGTTAGCGACTTTTATGCAACCGGGCCCTAAAATGTTATAGAAGTTACCTGCTATAGATATAATATTATATTATTATTACTATTATAGTTATCATTATCTTTA